>CM069149.1:12403656-13603656 GCA_035221665.1 Okamejei kenojei | reverse complement strand
CATTCCAGCTATTAGCCATGCGATTCAAACCTCTCATGGTTTGACACCTTTTTTAATTTGTGAAAAAAGCAGACTGTGAGTTAAGTAGTTCCAGATCATATTTACATATATCTTATGACCAGAAGTCTATGCCAAGCAATTTTAAATTTGGCATTGCATTTCATTGAACTTGCACTCTGCCTCTAATCAGCCCCAAACTTGTGAGGCACAACGTTTTTTCCTCATCATCTTTGCCAACATTGGTCTGTGATCAATGGACCTCAATTGGGAAGAATCGTATACCATCGGGAAGAGGTATAGGAGCCTGAAAACCATGACTTCCAGCTTCAAGAACAGCTTCTTCCCAACAACAATTTGCTCCTAAATACTACAAACATCAATGGTACCATGAACTACGAACTGTCTTGGGTTGCACTAGGGCAGTGGTCGGCAACCTACGGCCCCAAGGGCCGGATCCGGCCCACAACCCGAAATCATCTGGCCCGCAAGCTTTTTTTTTGTCTTTCTGAGGACTTCTGTCATCTAGAGCAAGCGCAGACAGTGAGCATGGCAAAACTATGATCAGCTGTGGCAGAAAGCGACTCTCTCTCAAAACCCTCCCTCCCTTCCGCTCAACGAATAATCACAGCGCGGTTTATAGTCGAGTTATGGGTCAGTGAACGAAGCGCTAGGAAGGGCATGAGAAGATGATAGATCAAGTTCAGAAATATAATGAGGCGACTGTACTTTCACGTTACCTTTAGCAAAAACTGGTAAAATGCTGATAGATTTATGATAATTCTAACATTACTTATACTGTTATAGTAATAACAATATTTGATTTTTTTCCCCCCAGAAAACCAGAATGGCTACAATGGCTAGTGACTAGAGACTTTCGGCTTTTGTTTTGTACTATTATTGTTATTTTTTAATTTATTGAACTTGTTGCGGAGGGAACGGTCACTACAGAAAGCGGAAAGGGGTGGAGATGGGAAGATGTGGCTAGTGGTGGGATCCTGTTGGAGGTGAATCCCAACTTCCAGGTTAGCTCATCCCTTCCTATCCAAACCACCCAGGTACTTTCCTCTTGAACCGCAGGAGTTGCAACACCGTCCAGAAACCTCCATCGACTCCGTCCAAGGTCCCTGACAGTCCTTTCAGATGAGGCAGAGATTCACTTGTACCTCCTCCAACCTCATCTACTGTATCCACTTATCCAGGTGTGAACTCCTGTATATCAGTGAGACCAAGCACAGGTTCGGCGAACGTTTCACTGAACACCTCCACTCAGTGCACCTAAACCTACTTGATCTCCCATTTGCTAAATAATTTCATTGTTCCGTTTTCGTTACATATAGCAATTAAACACTCTTGACTCTCAACCAATCTGTCATAAAGCATTTCCATTGTACAGGACTGAGAATTACAAATAAGGCATTACATCTGAGCATCAAAACCACCATTATTATGTAGCAAAACTCTCAATGGGCAGTTTCAGTGACTAATTCACAAAACAACTGGAGAATTCTGAAACAGAAATGACAAATTTATATTATTGACGTGACTGATGACCTCCTTTGTCGGTATTAAAATATGATGGTACTGAGTAATCATGAAACATTAAACATTTCATTGGTTAACCAATAGCTAGCTGCAGCCCTACACACTATGTAAACAAATTAGCATTGTTTTTCTTTCCTGCTAGACTACGATCAGGTGGGTATTGCAATGATGTAGGTAAAACACGGGATGAGGTCCTACAAGGCGAATTTAGGGAGCTAGGAGATAAACTTAAAAGTAGGACCTCAAAGTTAACAATCTCTGGACTCCTACCAGTGCCACGTGCTAGTCAGAAATAGGAGGATATTGCAGATGAATATGTGGCTTGAAAAATGGTGCAAGGGGGAGGGATTTAAATTTCTCGGGCATTGGAACCAGATCTGGGGGAGGTGGGACCAGTACTAACAGGACGGTCTGCACCTGGGCTTGAAGGGAACCAATGTCCTTGGGGGAGTGTTTGCTAGTGCTGTCAGGGAGGATTTAAACTAATGTGGCAGGGGGATGGGAGCATGAGCAGAGAGACAGAGGGATGTAAAATGAGGGTAGAAGCAATAGGTAGCAAGGTGAAAAGTAAAAATGGCAGGCAGAAAAATCCAGGGCAAAAATCAAAAAGGGCCACTTTTCAACATAATTGTATAAGGGGTAAGAGTGTAAAAACAAGCCTGAAGGCTTTGTGTCTCAATCCAAGGAGCATTCGCAATAAGGTGGATGAGTTGAATGTGCAGATAGTTATTATGATATCGATATAGACAATGAATATGATATAGTTGGGATCACGGAAGCATGGCCCCAGGGTGACCAAGGCTAGGAGCTGAACATCCAGGGATATTCAATATTCAGGAGGGATGGACAGAAAGGAAAAGGAGGTGGAGTAGTGTTGCTGGTTAGAGAGGAGATTAACGCAATAGAAAGGAAGGACATTGGCTTGGAAGATGTGGAATCGATATGGGTAGAGCTGCAAAACACTAAGGGGCAGAAAACGCTAGTGGGTGTTGTGTACAGGCCACCTAACAGTAGTAGTAGGAGTTGGGGATGGCATTAAACATGAAATTAGAAATGCATGCAACAAGGGTAAAACAGTTATAATGGGTGACTTCAATCTACATAAAGATTGGGTGAATCAAATTGGCAGGGGTGCTGAAGAAGAGGATTTCTTGGAATGTATGTGGGATAGTTTTCTAAACCAACATGTAGAGGAACCAACGAGAGAGCAGGCTATTCTAGACTGGGTACTGAGTAATGAGGAAGGGTTAGTTAGCAGTCTGGTTGTGCATGGCCCCTTTGGCAAGAGTGACCATAATATGGTTGAGTTCTTCATTAGGATGGAGAGTGACATTGTTAATTCAGAAACCAGGGTTCTGAACTTAAAGAAAAGTAACTTTGATGGTATGAGATGTGAATTGGCCAAGATAGACTGGCAAGTGATTCTTAAAGGGTTGACGGTGGATATGCAATGGAAGGCATTTATAGACTGCATGGATGAACTACAACAATTGTTCATCCCAGTTTGGCAAAAGAATAAATCAGGGAAGGTAGTGCATCCATGGATAACAAGGGAAATCAGGAATAGTACCAAAACTAAAGATGAAGCATACAAATTAGCCAGAAAAAGCAGTCTACCAGAGGACTGGGAGAAATTCAGAGTCCAGCAGAGGAGGACAAAGTGCTTAATTAGAAAAGGGAAAATAGATTATGATAGAAAACTGGCAGGGAACATAAAAACGGACGGCAAAAGTTTTTATAGATATGTGAAGAGAAAAAGGTCAGTTAAAACAAATGTAGGTCCCTTGCAGTCAGAAACTGGTGAATTGATCATGGGGAACAAGAACATGGCAGACCAATTGAATAACTACTTTGGTTCAGTCTTCACTAAGGAAAACATAAATAATCTGCTGGAAATAGCAGGGGACCGGGGGTCAAATGAGATGGAGGAACTGAGTGAAATCCAGGTAAGCCAGGAAGTGATGTTAGGTAAATTGAAAGGATTAAAGGCCGATAAATCCCCAGGGCCAGATAGGCTGCATCCCAGAGTACTTAAGGAAGTAGCCCTAGAAATAGTGGATGCATTAGTGATAATTTTTCACAACGCTTTAGATTCTGGAGTAGTTCCTGAGGATTGGAGGGTAGCTAATGTAACCCTCCTTTTTAAAATGGGAGGGAGAGAGAAAGTCTAACATCGGTAGTGGGGAAAATGCTAGATTCAGTTATTGAAGATGGGATAGCAACACATTTGGAAAGCGATGAAATCATTGGACAAAGTCAGCATGGAGTTATGAAAGGTAAATTTTTCGAGGATGTAACTAGTAGAGTGGATAAGGGAGAACCTGTGGATGTGTTATATCTGGACTTTCAGAAAGCTTTCGACAAGGTCCCACATAAGAGATTAGCATACAAACTTAAAGCACACGGTATTGAGGGTTCAGTATTGATGTGGATAGAGAACTGGCTGGCAGACAGGAAGTAAAGAGTAGGAGTAAATGGGTTCTTTTCAGAATGGCAGGCAGTGACTAGTGGGGTACCGCAAGGCACAGTGCTGGGACCCCAGCTATTTACAATATATATTAATGATCTGGATGAGGGAATTGAATGCAACATCTCCAAGTTTGCAGATGGCATGAAGCTGGGGGGCAGAGAGGAGGATGCTAGGAGACTGCAAGGTGACTTGGATAGGTTGGGTGAGTGGGCAAATGCATGGCAGATGCAGTATAATGTGGATAAATGTGAGGCTCTCCACTTTGGCGGCAAAAACAGGAGGGTTGACTATTATCTGAATGGTGGCTGATTAGGAAAAGGGGAGATGCAACGAGACCTGGGAGTCATGGTACACCAGTCATTGAAAGTATGCATGCAGGTGCAGCAGGCTGTGAAGAAAGCGAATGGTATGTTGGCATTCATAGCAAAAGGATTTTAGTACAAGAACAGGGAAGTTCTACTGCAGTTGTACAGGGTCTTGGTGAGGCTACACCTGGAGTATTGCGTACAGTTTTGGTCTCCTAATCTGAGGAAAGACATTCTTGCCATAGAGGGAGTACAGAGAAGGTTCACCAGACTGATTCCTGGGATAGAAACATAGAAACATAGAAATTAGGTGCAGGAGTAGGCCATTCAGCCCTTCGAGCCTGCACCGCCATTCAATATGATCATGGCTGATCATCCAACTCAGTATCCCGTACCTGCCTTCTCTCCATACCCCTCTGATCCCCTTAGCCACAAGGGCCACATCCAACTCACTCTTAAATATAGCCAATGAACTGGCCTCAACTACCCTCTGTGGCAGAGAGTTCCAGAGACTCACCACTCTCTGTGTGAAGAAAGTCTTTCTCATCTCGGTCTTAAAGGATTTCCCCCTTATCCTTAAGCTGTGACCCCTTGTCCTGGACTTCCCCAACATCGGGAACAATCTTCCTGCATCTAGCCTGTCCAACCCCTTAAGAATTTTGTAAGTTTCTATAAGATCCCCTCTTAATCTCCTAAATTCCAGAGAGTATAAACCGAGTCTATCCAGTCTTTCTTCATAAGACAGTCCTGACATCCCAGGAATCAGTCTGGTGAACCTTCTCTGCACTCCCTCTATGGCAATAATGTCCTTCCTCAGATTTGGAGACCAAAACTGCACGCAATACTCCAGGTGTGGTCTCACCAAGACCCTGTACAACTGAAGTAGAACCTCCCTGCTCCTGTACTCAAATCCTTTTGCTATGAAAGCTAACATACCATTCCTGGGATGGCAGGACTTCCTTCCCACTTTAGTTTTTATTGCTTTTATGTATACACAAATAAAACACAAATATTAGAATGAAACACAAAATTACAATGAAACGTACAACAGTGTAGCGGGGGGTTCAACAATTAATGATGCAGTATACAGAACTATTTTCATATTAAAACATTATCCAATAACTTACATTATTGTCTATACAATTATACAGTGTTGATATCTTTATTTCTATACCTAATCCATTTTTCCCATTTTCTGTTAAACTCGTCTTCTTTCACTCTTAGAGAATATGTCATTTTCTCCATGACAAATATTTCCTGTACTATGTCTAACCATTGTCTAAGTATGGGTGTGTCCGCTGCAAGCCAGTTTCTTGTAATGGCCTTTCTGCCAGCTGTGAGTAGGATTTTAACCAAGTAATGGTCTTCCTTCAGCACCACTGTATTTATATTACCCAGGTATAAAATGGAACACTTCTTGCAGACTATATATCCTAATACCTCCGTTAATTCTGAATTCACTCTGTGCCAAAATGGTTTTATTTTTGGGAAACTCCAGAAGATATGTGCATGGTTTGCGTTTGTTTGACCACATTGTCTCCAGCATGTTTGCTGCCTTAGAATTTGCTTGCTTTTTATGTTAGGTGTAATAAAGAAACGAATCAATTTTTTCCAATTCAATTCTCTCCAATTTTGTGAATTAGTGGATGTCTGTAGTGTTACACACATATGATGCCATTCTTCTTCTGAGATTGTAATGTTCAATTCCTTTTCCCATTTAAATTTTACATAAAATGTAGTTTTACCTTGACATTCCATTAAACTATGATAACGTTTAGAAATAATCCTTAATGTTTTTTGATGATACGCACTATCACTTCTATCACTGGATTCTTTTCTTCTAATGCCTCCCTTTTTACCTTTTTATTGTAGTAATCTCTCAGTTGGTATCTAAACAAGTCTTAGTTCCGAAGTGCAAATCTATCCTTCAAATCTTGAAAACTTCTTAGGCCTCCATTTTCAATAACAGTACAAAATGCAATCATTCCTTTCTTCATCCACTCTTTAAATGTTGAGTCATACATCCCTGGTTTAAGTTCATTATCCAAAGCTATCCATCTTAAAACTTTTTGTCGTTTATTCATTTTAAGTTGTCTGGTAAGAGTGAACCAGGTTTCTAAAGTAAATATCGTTATTGGATCGATTATACTCCTGATATGTCCAGGAAGCGCATTTTCTCCCAAAAGTGTTTGGATGTGGAAGTCAGGGATATATGTCTCAATCTCTTTCCACCTAGCTATATAGCTATCCTCACACCAATTAATTAGTGGTCGAAGTTGGGCTGCATAGAAATATATCCTAATATTTGAAAGTGACATTCCACCTTTGTCCTTTGGCAACTGGAGTGTAGTGTATTGAATTCTGGCCTTCTTTCCTCCCCAAATAAATCTATATATTAATTTATCCCATTCCGTGAATTGTTTTAATGGTACAATTGAAATTGTTTAATTGTAAACAATTGAATTGTTTTAATTTAAACAATTGAATTGTTTAATTGGCAGAGATTGAAACAAGTACAATAACCTTGGCAAAATATTCATTTTCACCACATTTATCTTACTACTAAAATCCATTGGGCAGGTGGACCATCTTTTTATATCCTTTCTTATGTTTTGGTTGATGAGATTATAATTGGCCCCATACAACACTGATATATTTTTTGTTACATGTAGGTATTTGATTGATTTTGAATCCCATTTAATATTATAATTTTGTTTGATTTATTCTGGAGGAGGACAATTAAATAGATTTGAGTTTTTGAAATATTCACTTTGTATCCTGCATAAAAATTAAATTTATCTATGATCCCCATCATCCTTGGAAATGAGGTGTTTACTTCCGTTAAATACATCATTACATCATCTGCGAAAAGGCCAATTTTATGTTCTCTGTCTCTTATAGTTACTCCCCTCAGTTCCCTATCTTGACGAATCGCTTAAGCCAATGGTTCAATATATATAGCAAACAGGATAGGGCTCAGACAACATCCCTGTCTCGTTCCTCTTCCTAACACAAATCTCTCAGTTAAGGACCCATTCACCTTTACTCTTGCAGTAGGTTGCTGGTAAATTGCTTTAATAACTTGAATTGACTCTTCGGTAAAGCCAAATCTTTCTGATATAAGAATTCCCAATTAATCCTATCAAAAGCCTTTTCCGCGTCTAGACTTATCAGGACAGAGTGCGTACTTTCCTTTTGAATCTTGTGCATTATATGTAGGGTTTTTCTAATGCTGTCCCGTGTTTGTCTGCCTATTATAAAACCAATCTGGTCTTCATCAATTAAATCTGGCATGAACTTTTCAAATCGTTTGGAGTTAATTGAAGAATATAATTTATAGTCCACATTTAGAATTGATATCGGTCTGTAGTTGGTACAATTTTCCTTGTCTTTGTTCTCTTTGGGGATTAATGTTATAATTGCCTCTTTCCATGACGGGGGTATCTTGCCTTCTTTGATAATCCAGTTAAAGGTTCTCAGAAGAAATGGGTTCAGCTCATTCCGAAATATTTTATACCATTCTATAGGGAAACCGTCACTGCCTGGGGCCTTGTTTGATTTCATCCTACCAATTGTCTTCTCTATCTCCTCCAGTGATATTTCTGCTGTGATTATTTTATTTTGTGTCTCTCCAATACAGGGCAGATCTATTGTACTTAAAAAAGTCCTCATTGATTCCCCATCTACTGTAGATGTTTGTGTATATAATTCTTTATAATATTCCTGGAAGATATGTTCTATTTCTTTTTGATTACTCATCAAATTCTGTGTACAGGGGTCCTTAATTTTGTGTATGGTGTTGTCAGCCTGTTGTTTGCGTAGCCTTCGGGCAAGTATTTTAGTGGATTTGGGGCCAAGCTCATAATGTGCCTGTTTTACAAATCTTGCTTTTTTTTCCACCTCTTGACCCAATATTCCATCCATTTGTCCCCTCAAATCTTCTATTTGCTTATAAGTTCTCTGGTCATTATTATTTTTGTACTTCTGTTCTAAACCCTTCAGGTCTGTTATCAACTTATTATATGTTTTCATTCTGGCCTTTTTAATATGTGATGCCCTCGCTATTAACCTACCTTGTATTACAGCCTTCAATGAGTCCTATAGTATGGATGGGTCCACCTCCCCATTGTCATTTTCCTCTAGATAAGTTTTGATTTCCAATTTAATATCATTAACAGTTGTTTTATCATTCAGTATTCCAACATTTAATCGCCACACTGTGTTTTTCCTTCTACTGTCCATTTGAATTGTTAAGTATATGGCATTATGGCCTGATACATCTGCCACACCAATTCTGAAATCCGTTGCCCTATAACAGTCTTTCTGCATTAAGAAATAGTCTATTCTGGAGTAAACTGAGTGCGGTATTGAGTAATGTGTATAGTCTCTTTCTAGAGCCAGTGAACCTCGGAGGACATTAACATTACCGGTCGGTTATCCTTGGTTCTGAAAACTACTGCTTAGGGTTTTTTTCCCAATGAGTCAATGAAATTCACCGGTCAGCATCAGTTCAAACCTACGAGAACCTACGACAACCTTCAACCTCCTGCCAATCCACTATCACTGCACCTAGGCACGAGAAAATGTTGACAAATTCGCGGGGACCATAATGAGGCCGCAACTAGTTCCCAGAATGTGGGAACTCCTCTCGACCAAGAAAGCGACTCCACGGCAACCACCCGTGACCAAGTGGTGACCATGTGGTGACTGCATAGTCTCCTGCAGTCGCATAAAAAGTCGACTAAGTGGGACAGGCCCTTTAGGTTATAAGGTCACAAGGGCATAAGGAATAGGAGTAGAATTAGATCATTGGGTCCATCAGGTTTACTCCACCATTCAAGATGCAGGACAGAATGTCACAGGAGATCCTTCTTACCTGTGGCTATCAAACATTACAAATTCTCCCAATTCTGTCGTGGGGTAGACTGACTCTGCCCCTTCCCTCAATCTTTGCACATCCCCCAAGCCTTTCCACTCATCACTTTAACTTTGTGTTTCATGTGTTTTGTGCTTTTATGACTGTTGGCAGATCAATTTCCCTCCTGGGATAAATAAAGTTATATCGTATCTTATCTTATCGTAATCTTTGCTGATCTATCACTCCCTCCTAACCCCATTCTCCCACCTTCTCCCCATAACCTCTGACACCTTCACAACCCATAACCTTTCAGCAGAAAATAAGGAATCTTTGGCCCACTTAGCATGTACATTTCCTCTGGGAGAAAAGATGAAGTACGAAAGTAAGCTGGCCAAGAATATAAAGGTGGATACTAAAAGCTTCTTTAGGTATGTGAAGAGGAAAAAAATAGTTAAGACCAAAGTTGGAACCTTGAAAACTGAAAAGGGTGAATTTATTATGGGGATCTGGCAGATGAGTTAAACAGGTACTTTGGATCCGTCTTCATTAAGGAGGACACAAACAATCTTCCTGATGTACTCGTTGTCAGAGGACCTGGGGTGAAGGAGGAACTGTAGGAAATCCACATTGGGCAGAAAATGGTGTTGGGTAGACTGATGGGACTGAAGGCTGATAAATCCCGGAGCCTGATGGTCTGCATCCCAGGGTACTTAAGGAAATGGCTCTAGAAATTGTGGATGCATTGTGATAATTTTCAAATGTTCTGTAGATTCAGGATCAGTTCCTATGGATTGGAGGGTAACTAATGTTATCCCACTTTTTAAGAAAGGCTGGAGAGAGAAAACATGGAATTATAGACCAGTTAGCCTGACATCGGTGGTAGGGAAGATGCTGGGGTCAATTATAAAAGATGGAATAGCAGCACATTTGGATAGCAGTAACAGGATCGGTCCGAGTCAGCATGGATTTACGAAGGGGAAAGCATGCTTTGACTAATCTTCTGGAATTTTTTGAGGATGTAACTAGGAAAATGGACAAGCGAGAGCCAGTGGATGTAGTGTACCTGAACTTTCAGAAAGCATTTGATAAAGTCCCACATAGGAGATTAGTGGGCAAAATTAGGGCACATGGTATTGGGGGTAGAGTGCTGTCATGGATAGAAAATTGGTTGGCAGACAGGAAACAAAGAGTAGGGATTAACGGGTCCCTTTCAGATTGGCAGGCGGTGACTAGTGGGGTACCGCAATGCTTGGTGCTGGGACCGCAGCTATTTACAATATACATCAATGATTTAGATGAAGAGATTCAAAGTAACATTAGCAAATTTGCAGATGAAACAAAGTTGGGTGGCAGTGTGAACTGTGAGGAGGATGCTATGAGAATGCAGGGTGACTTGGACAGGTTGGGTGAGTGGGTAGATTTTGACGTTAGAAGGTAGATTTGAGATCAGCTATGACCTAATAATATGGCTGAACTGATACAAGGAGCCATTAATTGCCCTCCTGCTCTCAATTCTAATGTTCTGATCTTCCTGATGTGACTAAACCTTTGTACAAATCCAGCCCTGATGAGATAATATCTTCCAGATTTATCCAGATTCTGCTATTTATACTCCGAGTCATTTCAATGCTAGACACAAAATGCTGCAGCAACTTAGTGGGTGAAGCTGCACCCTGTAGCAATTGCATTTCCGTTGGCACCCTTCTTCAGATTTGCTGAGTTACACCAGCATTTTTGTGTCTATCTTTGGTATAAACCAGTATTTGCAGTTCCTTTTTATTATTGATTTGCTCATTTGATCTTTCACTCTAAAGAAAAGCATTTGAAAAAGATTTGATTAGCTCTATACTGCAAATCTATTTCCTCTAGTAGAAAACACAGTATGTAAAGGGTAATCTTGAAATTAAAATGGAGGCGGGAAAGTCGGAAATACTTCTGAACATCAAAAGGTGTCATAAATCTTGACAAACATTCATGGCTGAGATCAGAAGATGAAAATTCGGCATGGTATGAAGGCAAACGCTGGTAAATGGAGAAGTTCAATAATGATTGAATGGGAATCACTGGCATCTTAAGCGGTTGGATGATGCACACTTATCTGGAGAACCTAAGGTTTTCTGTATGCCGGACATCTGCCAGAGATCAATTGTAGTTGGAAATGTGTACTCGTTAGTTACCTGTACCTTGTTCACTGTTTATGCTTTTTAGTTCAGTTTAGAAATACAGCTCAAAAACAGGCCTTTCGGCCAACCGATTCCGGAACGACCAGTGATCCCTGCACGTTAACACTATCCTACACACACTGGGGACCATTTATATTTATACCAAGCCAATTATTTTATTATTATTAATGTTTAATGTGAAACACAATCTGCCACAGGCAATGATGGTCCCAATTCTATACTGTCATCGTAGAGTCTGTCTGTCCTCACTTTTTCCATCATAGTCTGCTTCTGGCTCAGCCACCAAGCACAACATCCAGAGGCTGCAGCGAATCGTCTGATCAACTGAGAAGGTTGTTGGCTGCAACTTTTCCCCCCATTGATGAACTGTACACTGCAAGGGCCAGGAAGTGAGTGGGTAAGATCATCTCTGACCCCTCTCACCCTGGCCACAAACTCTTTGAAGCACTTCCCTCTGGAAGGCGGCTCTGGACTTATCAAAGGCGCCACAGCCAGACATAAAAACTGCTTTTTTTTCCACAAGCAGTAACTCTACTCAATAACCAAACTATATAGCCTCCGTTTGCTCTGGTATTTTATTTCATTCACATGTTTAAACTGTAATGTTTTATTATTAATGTTTAATGTTTTATGTGTCATTCTTAATTGTTATTGTATGTCGTGTTGTTACTTGCGAGTGGAGCACCAAGGCAAATTCCTTGTATGTGTACATACTTGTCCAATAAACTTAAACTTATACTTATTTTTAACTGATAAACCTGTACGCCTTTGGAGTGTGGTGGGAAACCGAAGATCTCAGAGAAATCTCACGCAGGTCACAGGGAGAACGTACAAACGCCGTACAGACAAGCACCCATAGTCAAGATTGAACCTGGGACCCAGGGCTCTGGCTCTGTAAGCCAGCAACACTACCATTGAGCCACCATGCTACTCTTGTAGCTTGTACTTGAAAGTAATGTGGCAACAGCAGAAAATGGCCACAAACCTAGATTACTTCTCAATAGACAGAATAGCATTTACCAATATGAGAAAACCCTTTGTTGTCTAATTTCATAGTTTCCGTCAAGAGTGTTAGATAAAATCCTTTAATCTACAGTCTCCTCCATATGGTAATAATTCTCTGTACCAACCATCACCTCAGTGCTAAGTTGCTGACTAAACAACTTTTTAATTGTTATGGATGGAACTTCCATGCGGTCTACTAGCCGTTAAAGGAGGAAATGGCTCAGTTGCAATGGAAAAATTAAGTACAGCTTGTTCCCATCAATGACACCAACTGCAGGAAGACTAAGGTTTTTAGCTGGAGACGACTTTGATCCACTCCCATAGTCATTGGAATCTTGTCTTGCACCTCCTCAAATACTACTTCCTCTAATGATCTAATGAGATAAAAAGTTTAATAGTCTGCAAGAAAATATAGCGTCTCTTCTCTCACAGGGGTTTTCTGATATTTGTTCAATTCAAAAGTTATCTTTGTGCTATCAGTATTTTGTTTGTCTGACACTATAGGATTTTATCTCATGATACTGCAGCAAAAGAGTTTTAGGAAAAGTTGTCCCTTGTTGCCATCTGGTGGCAGAATATAATATTGTCCTACATAATGAAAATTGTCAGGAACAACAGTAATTTGAGAGTAGAGATAAAAGGAACTGCAGGTGCTGGAATCTTGAGCAAAACACAACCCAAAGCATTGCCTAGCCACTCCCTCCACAGATGCTGCCCAGGTCTGCTGAGGTATTGCAGCACTTTGGGCTTTTTAGGCTTTAGGTTACAGCACAGAAACAGGCCCTTTGGCCCACCGAGTCCATGCCAACCAGCAATTACACCGTGCACTAACACTATCCTACACACCAGGGACAATTGTACAATTTTACCGTAACCAATTAACGTACAAACCAGTACATCTTTGGGATGTGGGAGGAAACTGGAGCACCCAATGAAAACCCATGTGGTCACAGGGAGAATGTACAAACTCCATGCACCCGTAGTCAGGATCAAACTCAGATCTCTGGCACTGTAGGGCAGCAACTCTACCGCTGCACCACCGTGCTGCCATAACTTTGTGTAATTCAAGCGTTAATTCAATTCAATTGGTCATATGAACTGGCAATGGAACAATGAAATTCTTGCTCGCTGCAGTTTAAAAGGCACAACAATGCAATAACACACAAATAAATGTACAATAATCAATAACACAATACATTAATTATCAGTAATATGAGGTAACCAGAGTCAGTACCCATGATGGACTGGATAATGTCCATCACTCCCTGCAGCATCCTTCGTTTCTGTGCTTTTGTGTCAGTGAATCAGGTCGTGATGCAACCAGTCAGTGTGTTCTCCACCGTACGTACACCTGTCGAGGTTCGATAGAGTATTTGGTGACATACTGTATCTCTTCAATCTTCTCAGGAGGTATAGGCGTTTGATGTGCTTTCTTTGTGATTGCATCAATGTGCTGGGCCCAGGACTGGTCTTTAGAGATTTGCACATTCAGGAACTTGAAGCTGTTGACTCGCTCCATCGGCAACCTGTTGATGAAGACAGGTTCATGGCTTTTCCTTCCTGGGGTGCTCAATCACTCTGTGCTCTTGCTAATGTTGAATACGAGGGTGTTCTGGCACCATTCAATCAGAATATCGATCTCTCTTCTCTACTTATTGTTACCTGTTGTTCGTCCAACAATGGTTGCTTCATTTATGAATTTAAAGACAATGTTAGAGGTCTGGCTGCACTACCATGTGTATCGAGCAGGGGACTGAACTGTAAGCATTGACATTCTCCTGTGTTGATGGCTATCTAGGAGGAATCGGTATTGCCAGTTCATTCCAATTGTGGTCTGCCAATGAAGAAGTTGAAGATCCAATTACTTAGAGATGAGCCGAGTCCCAGTTCTTTGAGTTAGATGATAAGTTTAGAGGGTATGATAGCATTGAATGCTGAGCTGTAGTCGAGGAACACTAGCCTGATATATGTGTTCTCTTGTTAATATCTCACTAGGTAAAGAATGGCTGCCATAATTGGTCAGCAGTGGCGCACCTGTAGAGTTGCTACTTTGTCTGAAGAAGGGTCTCCACCCGAAACGTCTGTTGACCTGTTGAGGCAGAAGATAATAACACATTAGAGTCTCAGAAAACCAATCTCATTTTCATTATGTCACTTCTGAGTTTTATTAATCACCCTAACTGTTTCTGTTTGTGTATCATTATTTGATGTAAATATTGACAATGTGTTGAATTTAGTATTATGAAGAAATTGCATTAACATGTGAAAGGGAACATTGTGAAATAGTCTGGGTGAATGTTAGAATCTTCTGATGTGCCCATCTTTATGAAGCATCTTCAATTAGTAACGTTAACTCTTCCCATAGACATCTAACTTGTGGAGTACTTCCAGCATTCTCTGTTTTTATCTGTTATACTGCTGGATTCAGTAACTTTTCCAGTCCAATCCCTTAATTACCTTAATTCGTTAATTTTGATGTTGCTTGTGGAGTAAGAATTATTGTGGCAGCACAATGGTGCAGCTGATAGAGCGGCCGGCTCACATCGCCAGAGACCCAGGTTCGATCCTGACATCGAGTGCTGTCTGTGTGGTGTTTGCATGTTCTCCCTGTAACTGTGTGGGCTTGCTCTGGGTGCTCTGGTTTCCTCCGCGATCCCAAAGATGTGCAAGTTAATTGTAAGTTAATTGGCCTCTGTGCATTTCCCCATGTGTGTAGAGAGTAGATGCGAGAGCGGGATAACAGAACCTGTTGGGCAATGCACAGCACAGATGATCAATAGCATGCACAGATGATCAATGGCTGGCATGGACTCAGTGGGCTGAAGGGCCTTTTTCCATGCTGCAACTAAAACATTTGCAGGCCTGCAGCATTTTACCCTAGACCTTCTCTTGGTGACCTAAATCAGGGGCGTGGAGTTCCATCAAGTTACTGTATGCAAGGCTTGGACCCCAGTGAAATGGAGAGGGCTCCTGAATATTCCAGAGATGCTCCACATGGGAGATATTGACAACTAGGAACAGATAATTTACTCTTGTTAAAAATTTGTTCTTGTTAGTAATTTACTCTTGATAGAAAGAAGATTTGCTCCTATGCAACATGGAAGAATTATGCAGATTAAAGCCACTCAAGACTCGCACACCCATAACATTACACATCTCCTGAGTTTTACTTATTTGCTGGACAAGATGGCCAGGTTGTTGGAGGTGATTAGCAGCAGCAAGACACCATTTGTGGATCGCCACCTCCTTATTAAATTCTCGAGTTCAAATGGTCCATGGTTCTAGGTGATGAGATCAGTTAGCCTCAGGCTATTCTGCATTAGTTAAATTCCCCTCTCTTTTGCTGAAACTAAAGTATTATTTTTTTTTAAAAGATTTACATCTGCAAGGAAAGGGTAATTCAAACATACAACCATTAATGTTATTTGCTTCTCTGGACAAATCGTGAGCCAAAATCGCATCAATATATGTCCAACATAACATGCTCCAGTTGCACTATATTGAATACTATAACTTGGTTTAGGATATTGCCCAACAGGTTATGAATTGCATCTGGGCCCCATATGGCTGCATTTCTCTCTCATATACCTCCCACTGTCGTTTCAGGAAACAATACATGTGTGGGTGGGGTTCTTTGTAAGACCAGGAAGTCTCCCACCTCAGTTTACCACAGTATTCAGTCCCTTGGAGGAACAGCATGAAGTTAGGAACTGTGATGCTAATGGTGGGAAGAATGTGGAGCTAAAGCCAAGGACAAGAGTAAATGGAATGAATGTGTGGAGGTTGAAATCCATTATGAAATAAAGAGAGACAAAACGGGGGGAAAAATCAACATAAACTCAAGACCATATTGTGTCTCTCAGAGAAATACAACAAGTTATGACACACATATTTTGAAGCTTGGAACAGTAGTGTACGTCGTTGCTAATTAGATTAGATTTAGATTAGAGAGATAAAGCGCGAAAACAGGCCCTTCTGGCCATCGAGTCCATACCAACCAGCGATCACCCCGCACGCCAACACATACTGCACACTGCACACGGACAATTTACCAAATCCAATTAACCTACAAACCTGTACGTCTTTGGAGTGAGGGAGGAAACAGGAGTATCCAGGGGAAACCCATGCAGTTACAGGAAGAACATACAAACTCCGTACAAACAACACCCATGGTCAGAATTGAACCTGGGTCTCTGGCGCAGTAAGGTAGCAACTCTCAAGAATGTACACAAAAAGCTGGAGTAACTCAGTGCGACAGGTAGCATCTCTGGAGAGAAGGAATGGGTGACGTTTCGGGTGGAGACCCTTCTTCAGACAAAGTAGCAACTCTACAGCTGCGTCACTGCTGCCCAATTATGGCTGCCATTTTTTACCTAGTGAGATATTGACAATGAGTTCATCTTAATTTATAGTGATACCAGTTAACAAGCAAACGCTGAGGCACTGCGGATGGCCCATAGCAACAGAATTGTAGGCTGGCACAATATTTGGTCTCAAGGCTTGACCTATCACTCTACCATGATTCTCAAGTTAGAGGACCAATCCAGGTTCAATGGTGATGTAGAATGGCTTGCCAGGAGAAGAACTAATCCACCTTTAAATACATTGTTATGCTTGAAGCATGTAAACCGGAGGAGGTTTACAAGAATGATCCCAGGAATAAGTAGGTTCATCTATGATGAGTGTTGGTCGATACTGTGCCTGTACTCGCTGGAGTTTAGAAGAATGAGGGGGGACTTCAATGAAACATAGAGAATAGTGAAAGGCTTGGATAGAGTGGACGTGGAGAGGATGTTTCCACTAGTGAGAGAGTCTAGGACTGGAGGTCTAGAACTACAGGGCATAGCCTCGGAATTAAAGGGCGTTCTTTTAGGAAGGAGATGAGGAGAAATTTCTTTAGTCAGAGGGTGGTGAATTTGTGGAATTCTTTGCCACAGAAGGCTGTAGCGACCAAGTCAGGGGATATTTTTAAGAATGAGTTGGGTGACATACCGGCGTAGCTGTAGTAGTGCGGCTTCACAGCACCAGAGACCCAGATTCGATTCTGACTCTGGGCGCTGTCTTTCCAGAGTTTGTATGATCTCTCTGTGACCGCATGGGTTTTCTCTGGGTGCTCCGGTTTCCTCCCACATCCCAGGTTTGTAGCTTAATTGGCTTCTGTAAATTGCCCTTAGAGTATAGAGGGGTATTATCGAGTCCACACACAAGATTAGAAGTTGTTCAGCCAGAGCTGAATACACGTCTCGGCATCTGCATGCAATGGTGTCTATCTTGCGCTTCTTGTGCTTCTTGTGTGTGGTGGTGGATAGATTGGTGAAAACAGGGCCACAATGTAAACGCTCTTTCCTGGACCCCAGTGTATAGGATGTGAAAGTGGGTACGAGTGTGATTGATAGTCGGTGTGTACTCCATGGACCAAAGGGCCTGTTTCCATGCTGTATCTCTAAACTAAACTAAACTAAAATGGTTGGATATACATATTTATTAAATGTGGCTCAGCAAAAAAAATTACTAGGTGCTAGATGATGTCTATTCTAAATTTTAGAATATACAGTACACATCATGATGAAGAACTGATTATTTTAGCAGGCCTTCCAATTTTGAAAAGTGCCTCCCCAATCTGCACTTAATTAATTCATTTGCAGGAGAGAACATGCATAATCAAATGGTCCAATTGAGCAGAAAAGGTTAAAGTAATGAGTCTCAATGATTAAACCAATGTACAATACTGATTATATTTTTGCTGTAAATGGAGTTTGAAGCCTTTCACTAAACAGTTTTTAAGTAAGTTTTTGGGAATGAGAATAACTAATAAATATTATTACCCATATCACACATCTGAGCTATGCTTTTACAAAATTGTATTCCCTTCGTTTTGAGTGCCAGCAGGGTTAACAGGGGAATATTTTCTTGTATTCCCCTTTCTTGCGAACGCCTATGGACTTTACGTGTTAAAACAGCGGTAAATATAGTCTTATATTCCCCTGGTCTCACATCCGGGAACTTGGCAATGTGACGCTGCGTGGGAAATTTAGAATTTGTTCTCGACAAAACAAGCAAAATGGCAGCCTCCTGCGAGAAGAGGTTTGCGACTTTTGACAGTAGATTCATATTGCCCGAGTCGAAGATTTTCCTCTAGATGTCTGATATGGGTAATAATAACAATATTGACTGTCCTCTTTCGGGGGATATGACATATATTGCCCTCACTAGATCCATATTGCCCTCGTCTTCGACTCGGGCAATATGAATCTACTTCAGGCAATATATGTCGTATCCCCCTCAAGGCCAGTCAATATTCTATTAATATTGCCTGTTCTCGCTGGAGCTTAGAAGAATGAGGCGGGACCTAATTGAAACGTACAGAATAGTGAAAGGCTTGGATAGAGTGGACATGAAGAGGATGTTTCCACTAGTGGGAGAGTCTAGAACTGGAGGTCATAGCCTCGGAATTAAAGGAAGTTCTTTTCAGAAGGAGATTAGGAGAAATTTTATTTTGTCAGAGGGTGGTGAATCTGTGGAATTCTGTGCCACAGAAGGCTGTGGAGGCTGTCAGTGGATATGTTTAAGACAGAGATAGATAGCTTCTTGATTAGTACAGGTGTCAGAGGTTATGGGGAGAAAGCAGGAGAATGGGGTTAGGAGGGAGAGATAGATCAGCCATGTTTGAATGGCGGAGTAGACTTGATGGGCCGAATGGCAATTCTACTATTCCTTATGACCTCATGACCTTAATATAGCCTCACTGAAGAGAAGTTATGTAAGTACAGGTTTTTCCAGACTGGCACCTTCTTTAATCCGGACAGAATTATGAAAGCACACTTGAAATCTTCCAGAGATATCCCCCTGAAAATGTGGTGCCTAGGCTGAAAATGTGGTGAGGTGTCTGATTTTAACCTCATCAGGGCTTGTGCAGTCAATCACAGCCATTCAGAAACAGTGGAAACATAATTAAAGAATTAAAAACATAAAAATAAATTATAGAATTAAAAAAAGGAAACTATTTCAGAAGTATTAAGATACATTCAATCTGTGAGAATTGATTACAAAACATTAATGTTCACTTATTAACCTTTCAAGTGAAGCCAGTGGCTTTATTCCTATGGCTGGATGCTGTAGTCTTGGTTGGCAGTAAAGTATAAGAGACAGGATATGAGCCATTATTGATTCCCAGCGCTGTGGCACAGTGGTAGAGTTGCTGCCCAAAGGGCGGGTCCCACCAGCATGCGCCTGCATGCGGCGAGCGCGACCAAACCGGCAGCGGGGGCCGCGCGGAGGTCGGGTGAGTGGCGCGAAGTGGCACGAAGTTGGAGCGAAGTCCGCGGTAAGTTCGCAAGGACAGAGAGGGACACACAGAGAGAGACACGGAAGCACACAGAGAGGGTCACAGAGAGGGACACAGAGAGGGGCACGGAGGCACACACAGAAGGTTACGGAGGCACACAGAGAGAGGGTCATGGAGGCACAGAGAGAGGGTCATGGAGGCACAGAGAGAGGGTCACGGAGGCACAGAGAGAGGGTCACGGAGGCACACAGAGAGGGTCACGGAGGCACACACCCAGAAGGTTACGGAGGCACACAGAGAGAGGGTCATGGAGGCACAGAGAGAGGGTCACGGAGGCACAGAGAGGGTCACGGAGGCACACACAGAGAAGGTCACGGAGGCACACAGAGAGGGTCACGGAGGCATGACGTCGAGGTGGTGCGTAATGCGTCGAGGCGGCTGCGGGCCGACAGGCCGTTGCCATACGGAATTGTTGAACACGGTCAGTTTTTCAGAGCTCCGCGCGATATCAGGACCAGCTCCGCACAACTCCAAATGGCTCCGGCGATTGAATTGGGACCGGCCCCGCGAGGTCGGACGGCTCAAGCGACCACGTTAGGTCGCGCTCGCCGCATGCAGTCGCATGCTGGTGGGGCGGGCCCTTTACAGCGTCTGTGACCCGGGTTTGATCCTGACGAGGGGTGCTGTCTGTAAGGAGTTTGTACATTCTCCCTGTGACCACTAGGGTTTCTCCGGGTGCTCCAGTTTCCTGCCACATTTCTTTGGAATGAGAAACTGTTTACATTTCAGGTAGACAACATGAGATTTACTCCATCACAAAGGTGCAAAAGACTATGGACTAAGTGTTAATAAATAGAATTAATATAGATGTGTACTGGGTGGTTGGAATGGAGTGAGGGGCTGTTTCTATGCTGTATGACTTGACTCTATTACCTTTCAATTTAGTTCAGTTTAGTTTATTGTCACATGTCATGAGGTGCAGTGAAAAGCTTTTTGTTGCATGCTAACCAGTCAGTGTAAAAACAAAACATGATTACAATCGAGCAATCCACAGTGTACAGATACATGATGCCAGTAAAGACCGATCAAAGATAGTCCGATGGTCACCAAATGGGGTAGATATTAGTTCAGGACTGCTCTCTAGATATGGTAGGATGATTCAATTGCCTGATAACAGCTGGGAAGAAACTGTCCCTGAAATAACTGGCTTTATAAGTGGCCAGATAAGTTGGGGAAGCCAAAGAGAATATTTAAGGATGATTGAGGTGAGGCAGCGAGTTGATATTGTGGCAGATAAAGTTTGATTAAAAAAAATGCGATGAGTTGCAAAAGCAGGTCAGGATGGGATAATGGAAAGGGCTAAAAAGAAAATCAGAGTAAATAAATAATAAAGAATAAAAAGAATAAAAAATAAAGGGGCTGCCCCACTGCGGTGACCTAATTGGAGAGTTTAGAAGAGTTCAGGAGAGTTTGAAAGATTGTCATGTTGAAGACCTACTTCGACTAAGTAGAAGACCTCCTTCGACTATGTTGAAGACCAGCTTCGACTAGCTTCGACTAGCTTCGGGAAAATTGGACACGGAATAGTGGAGAGTGAAGACGATCTCCTTCGACCTCCCTTCGACTATGTTGAAGACTACCTTCGACTACCCTCGATTACCTTCAACTCCCTCGATTACCTACGAATAACATGCCGACCTACTACGACCTACTTCGACTAAAAGTTAAAAAAATATCGATTTTTTCCATGGCAACCTTTTTTTACTCGTGGGCATTTTTCAGCATGTTGAGAAAAACGTTCACCAGCATATTTACATTCATAGGTTCCTGAGAAGATTTGGCATGTTCATGAGGATTCCCTTGATCTTATACAGATATGCTATAGAAAGATATCTTGATGGGATTCATCTCAGTCTGGTTTGGAAACTGCTATTCTCTAGACCGCCAGAACCTGCAGAGAGTGATGAACACAGCCCAGTGCAATACCTGGCTAGTCACCTCCTTCCATCCAGTCCATCATTATGGTGCGTTGCATCAGGAAAACTGGAAGTCAAGTATGCATGCCACCTTGGCCACCCCTCTTCTCTCTTGTAGCTACTGGGAAAAGATGCAGGAGCTTGAAAGCACTGATGTCCAGACTAACAGTAGACTCCTGAACCAACCAGTTATTTCACACACCCTTTCACGAGGGTGCTGCCATGTATTCTTTCTCTTAACTATCGTATTTCGTTAATCCATTATTGCACTTAATGTTTCTTTTTTGCACTTCTTCAGATTGCACTACAATCTTTGCACCATCCTGTTGTTTTGCATTCACTGTGTATTTATTGGTGCATCTTTCATTACAATATAATATTTACTTGATGAGCTTCAAGTGAATATGGAATTTCACTGCACCCCAGTGTATATGACCATAAACTAATCTGTAACTGAATAACAAAGTTGCTGATATTTTTTCTTCAGCAAGTATGCCCTTGTTCAGCCTGTAGAAGCAGAGGTCTGGAGATTTACTAAAACCACCATGTGTACAACAGATGGAAATTGATCAGTACCTAAAACCTCATTAGTAAAAACAAGCTGGGTTGCAGGGCTGTCTCCAGTCTCACTAATGTTTAAAACTAGGCTCTTCTTACGTTGAGCAGCTATTTTGCCTCATATTTCTAAAATAACAGTAACAAGCCTTGCAAAGTTGTTTCAGGTCTCGGACTTAAATCATTACCAGCAAGGGGTGCCATACTTACAGTCAACCACAAATGAAACTATTTACCGCAACAGTTTTAAATGACCACATAGCTAGATGTTTCAGTTTTAGCAGCTCAACTGCAGTAAATTTAAAAAAACATATTTAAAAAAAATTAAGACAAATATTTTGACCTTGACTCTGTAAAATGAAATGTAAGGGTGAAACATTTCCAAAATCATTCTCTATTTCAGAACAGTTATTTGTAATTTGCAGGGATTTTATTTCTATAAAACATTGAGAAATTCCAAGGAAATATGTTGAGGATGCACATATATTATTCACGGCCCAAGTTCAGTGTCTTTAAGCTTACTTTTAGATTGCAGGGAAGGCATATGGTTCTATATAGTATCGGCCAGAGAAAGTAATATTTATTTATAATTGTTCACTATAGTTTTATTTATTGTTTCCCAAAACATATTCACCTCATGATATATGATGAGAATATAATCCACTTTTAATGTGTGTTTAACTGAAGATCATAAATACATGTGAAATTAAACCCTGGTGTTTCAATATCATCAAAAAACTGTTTTAGAATAATCTGTTTCAAGACAAGTAATACTATATCATATTTTCATTGATTCTTCAGTAAAATTCAAGGGGGTAATTGTCCCGAGAAACCTCATAACAGTCTTTTGAAGAAGGATGAGACAATGTAGATGGGAGAAGTGCAGTGAACTCAGTGGACTGATTTGGGAACAGCCTTTGACAAACTGCACCCAGGAGATTAATAGAGAAGATTAAGTGGTATGGAGTTAGTGGGGGAGTCTAGCAAACTGGATTTGCAATGGGTACAATGGAGAAAGCAGAGAATAGGAGGTCAAGACAGTTTCTTTCCCTCTCGACAGAATGGTTGGAAGTGAGTAATGGCTCCTTCCTGGGTTCACTGTTGGTGACACTTCAAATAATTGCACCTTTTAAATGATTTGGATATAGACTGAGATAATATTAAAACTGGCAGTAAACCTTTCTACGAGGGCAGGAATGGATGTGCATGTGGGAAACAGAATTCAACGCAGTGAACCATTTCTTTAAAAATATAAAACTGTAATATATTTGAATAGAAATAAGCAGCAGGTGAGCAGGGATAATTAGATGTACATGTAATTACATGTAATGGTGGGCGGGCGCGACTCACGTTGCAGCGGCCCATACAGCCTGTCTGTCTTTTTTTTTTGTCTAGTTAAATGTAGTTGTTCATTTTTTTTTGTATTGTTTCTAACTGTGTATATGTGGGGGGTGGGGGGGGGGAGGGGGAAACTTTTTTAATATCTTCCCTGCATGGGAGACCCGACTTTTTCCCCGTCGGGTCTCTGTTGTCGTTGGGGCCTAGTGCCGTGGAGCAGCCTCCGACCGGGACATCCTGGGGGCTCCAGTCACGGAGCCTGCGGAGCTGCGGACTTGCCATCGTAGGGCTGGCCGGCCTCGGAGCGTGGGGAGCGGTGATGGCTCGCCGCTGCGGCCCGACTCCGGAGCTCCAGCTCCAGCTGCAGCTGCGGCCCGACTCCGGGGCTCTAGCTCCAGCTCCAGCCCGACTTCGGAGCTCCAGCTCCAGATGCGGCCCGACTCCGGAGCTCCAGCTCCAGCTGCGGCCCGACTCTGGGGCTCTAGCTCCAGCTCCAGCTGCGGCCCGACTTCGGAGCTCCAGCTCCAGCTGCGGCCCGACTCTGGGGCTCTAGCTCCAGCTCCAGCTGCGGCCCGACTCTGGGGCTCTAGCTCCAGCTGCGGCCTGACTTCACAGCTCCAGCTCCAGCTCCAGCTGCGGCCCGACTCCGGAGCTCCAGCTCCAGCTTGCTACCGGTGGACTGTCGGGACATCGGGAGCTCGTGGGTCCTGGTGGGAGACCGCTTTCTGGAGCTCCGCAACACAACTTCTCCAGCCCGTGTCGTGGGATTGGAACGACCCGGAGCGGGGCCGAACGGCTTTAATCGCCGCAGGACATTCCAGCGCCCACCGGGGGCTCCAACATTGTGACTTTGGGCCTGGAGCGGGGCCGTACATCGCCCCGTGCGGCCTCAATGGACGTGGGACTTAACAACGCCCACCTTGGGCTTTGACATCGGGAGAGAAATGGTGCGGGGGAGAGAGAAGAACTTTGCCTTCCATCACAGTGAGGAGGAGATTCACTGTGATGAATGTTTGTGTGAATTGAATTGTTTGTGTGTTTTTTTATGAATTGTTCTTTGTATGGCTTGTAGAAACGGAGTTTAGTTCGAGCCTCTCTGAGGTTCGAATGACAAGTAATAAAATCAAAATCAAATCATGTCCATAGGACATTAGTCAGCACCTTTGAAGTTGTAAAACAAAGTTATAGGAATTCGGGCAGGGCAGCATAAGACAGTTCTCTGGTGCAAGATTTTGAATGCAGTCCCTTATACTGTTCACTGCATCTGTATGCTTCTGTGCATCATACACCACTGCCATATTAATGAGGGCAGTCACACACACAGCTAGATGCCAAATGTACGCAGGTTAAACCTCACTTAGCATTTAACGCTCCATGATCTGCATCAGCATTTTGAGTTCAATGCTCTAATGAATAACTTCACACAAGTGAGTATAGATGAACCTCATGCCGGAACACAATCTGACCCATTCAAAATAACCAGCCAGCTCTTGTAGGCTAATTGCTGATTTCCTACTGATTGTTGCGACAATTCTAAATGTATTTGGTGCTTTTCTGATTTAGAATTTTATCAAGCTAATTAACCTACAAGCTTTTGGAGTATGGGAGAAACTGGAGATCCTGGAGAAAACCCACGCGTCACGAGGAGAACGTATAAACTCCACCTGTAGTCAGGGTCTTTGGCACGGTAAAGCAGCAACTCTACCACTGCGCCACCATGCCACCCTGTATTGCTGATCAGTGCTGCCTTGTGGTAGTGCTATGTTTTAATTATAACCATGTCTCAGAGACACCAGGAGGACTAGAAGAAATAGTCTTGGCATTGTTTTTCACAGACATTGTGGGCCAAAGGGCCTATTCTTGTGCTGTACTGTTCTATGTTCTATGTTATGGTGTTACATAATCACATGACATTTATACACTTGCATATAAATATACAACAGTATATTGATTAGTATGGGTGTTTGGGGTTAAGGGGAGAATGCAGGAGAATGAGGTTAGGAGGGAGAGATAGATCAGCTACGATTGAATGGCGGAGTAGACTTGATGGGCCGAATGGCCTAATTCTTCTCCTCTCACTTATGAACGGAGCAGAATGATTACTAAACATCTCGATTTCTACATGTCATTTGCTCCCAAGCATGACTGATTTAGAATAATTCCCTTTCACTGGGAGAAAGAGAAGAGAGAATGCAGGAAAGGTAGACAAAGAGGAGGAAAAGAAGGACTCCACCAGAATGATATGTGACTCTGGATGTTCAGGAAGCATCTCACCTTTCAGAATCAGTGTGAGGAACAATACACCAGGATGTCCTGACTACTAAGCTATCTGCCTGGATAGGAAAGGCATAGAGGGATACGGGGATAATAAGAGCAAATGGAATTAGCATAGATAGGGATCACGGTTTGCATGGATGAGGTGGGTCAATTGTAAACATAGATACAAAAAGCAGGAGTAACTCGGCGGGTCAGGCAGCATCTCTGGAGAAAAGGAATAGGTAACGTTTTTGGTCGAAACCCTTCTTCAAATAGGGTCCGACTTCGGTGTAAACCAACATCTGCAGTTACTTTGAACATCCTACTCCTTCTCTCCAGAGATGCTGCCTGACCCACTGAGTTACTCCAGCATTTTATGTCTATCTTTGGTGTAAACCATCACCTGCTGTTCCTTCCTACACAGTGGGTGAAAAGGGTTTGTTTCTGTGCTTATGTTGCCATGATTCTACTATAGCCATAACTAAAACCTCAGAGCTGAGGATGACACGCATGGCTATTGGAAGCAGCTTAGAATAGTCCTTGCTGGCAGGTACAGATGCCAACATCTCAACCAGGTGATACCAACCCGGTTTTCCATCCAGCCCTCAGTCCCACACCTGTTTTTTTGCTGGTCTGAACACAATGCAAAAGTGAAACCCAACATAAAAACAACAAATTCATAAATGAAAAAATACCGAATTTGTTTGTAAAGTTACAAAATCAACTTATTCTCCTTGGTCTCATGTATTCTTTCATCTTCCCGAGGGCTCCCGTGTATTACTGCCCAATCGGATATAGAATTGCTGCAGGGAAGCTGCTGACTTTTGATGTTTAGTTTTTAGATTAGTTTAGTGATACAGTGCGTAAACAGACCCTTCGGCCCACCGAGTCCATGCTGACCAATGGTCACCCATAAACTAGTTCTATAATATCCCAATTTTTGGATCCTACACACATGGGGCAATTTACAGAAGCCAATTAACCTGCATGTCTTTGGAGCGTGGGAGGAAACCGGAGCACCCAGAGAAAACCTACTCAGTAACAGGGAGAACGTACAAACTCCGTACAGACAGCACCCATATTCAGGGTCAAACATTGTAAGGCAGCAACTCAATCGCTGAGCCACTGTGGTGAATACAGTGAATGACCTCAGAGATTGTTCACAGGTTCGGAAGTGGAGTTGTTTGGCTTTACACCGGATCATCTCATCTTGTGTAGCAGTAACCTCGGCTGTCAGCAGCAAGGGTACTGATGGGGTAGCAGTGTCGATCGCAAATGCTGCCCTTCTGAGAGGAAACTGCATGTTCACACCACAAGGAGTCACTCTGACTTCCTAAGACAACAATCTTGATGCAATGCCCTGCAAGCGTCTTTGAATTATAATATTCCGTTTGAGTTTGCATGACACAGATTTCTGCAGCAATACAGCAACCAGATGTTGGCTGTCTGCTGTTCATGCCATGCTCAATGCCACCAGTTCTTACATTCTGCATGATAGTTTGGTCCAGGCTTTATTGAGATATTAAAGATGATTTCAACCATCGTTAAGATGCGATATGATATGATGCGATAGAACTTTATTTATCCCAGGAGGGAAATTGATCTGCCAATAGTTATAAAACACAAGATACATGAAACATGAAATTAATTGATGAGTGGAAAGGATTGGGGATGTGCAAAGTTTGGGGAGGGGTGTAGGAGTCAGTCTACCCCACGACAGAAGGGGGAGTTGTTGTACAGGTTGATAGCAGCTGGGAAGAAAGATCTCCTGTGGCGCTCTGTCCTGCATCTTGGTGGAACCAGTCTGTTGCTGAAGGTACTCCACAGGTTGACCAGTGTGTCATGGAGTCATGAATGTTTCTCAACCCCAGACAAACAGCAACCTTCACCTCTATTTTCACTCATAACCAACTACCTACAGTATGTGCTTAGAACCTTTTCTTTGTGCTGCAACAGAGGCCTCCTGCTGGAAGTATCTATTCTCCTTTTCCTCTCCCCTTTATCCCATCCCCAATCAGGCAAGAAGTACAGAAGTGTGAAAATACATACCTGCAGATTCAGGGACGGTTTCTTCCCAGCTGTTTTCGGGCAATGAACCATCCTATCAACAATAGAGAGTAGTCCTGAGCGTCTATCTACCTCATTGGAGACCCTCAGACTATCATTAATCGGACTTTACTAGACTTTATCTTGCACTAAACGTTATTCCCTCATCATGTATCTGCACTGTGGATGGCTCGATTATCATCATGTATAGACTTTTAGCTGACAGTTTAGCATGCAACAAAAGCTTTTCCTTGGTGCATGTGACAATAAACTAAACTAAGTCCCCTACTGGTCATAGAATACTGCCAGGTGGGTTTGGTGCAATTTAGGTTACTTTAGTTTAAAGATATAGAGGGGAAATAAGCCCAATGGCCCACCAAGTCTGCGCCAAGCAACAATCACCCATACACTAGTTCTATCCTAGGGGCATTTACAGAAGCCATTTAATCTGCAAACCTGCACATCATAACCCGTAGGGTTATAGGGAGAATATAAAAAAACTCTGTACAGACAGCATCAGGATCGAACTCAGGTCTCTAGTGCAGTAAAGCAGCAACTCTACCGCTGTGCCACTGTGCCGCCCAAATGGGTCTGAATATTAATATCTCTCTGGGCTCTCATGTTGTAAAAAACTAGATTATCCGCCATTTGACACTATAGCTACATCTCTACCACTCCGCTCCCAACCTATCCCCAACAACCCTATAATGTGTAATGGTTCTGAAGGGAGTTATAATTATGGCTTTTATTTATTGGCTAAAGCCAATGTGGATACACAACTGCAAGCCACATCAAAATGATCTACACCACTTCAAATATTGTGGTTTTAGATTATAATTGTCTAATTAACTATAATCATAAAATGTAAAATTGTTTACAATCAGCAGTTTGGTTCAAACTTTCCGTTCAGATCTCTAGCAAATAATTGCAAATGAGTTTGCATACCCTCCAGTCCGGATGGTATCACTCTTCTCATTTCTCAAGACTGTACTTAGAACTGTACGTAGCCTGTACTGTAGCGATTTCTTCACTCTCTCACTTACTCCCAATTCATGCTTTCTCCTCACTGAAAATTTAGCCTAGCCCCAGAAATCTAACCAGACTGAAGAAAGTGTCATCTCGTTTATACCAGTCAGCTTCCTCAATATTCGTACGAGCTCAAGGTAAGAAAGCTGCTGTTAGCTCTTTATCATTTTATCACATTGAAAGTATTCGCCAATTTTAAGTTGATCAAATAGTTTGCCCAGGGTTATTCCATTGGGGATGTTACTTTTATATAATGCAAGGGTTGAAACTCTACATGTAAATAATTTGTAGAGTGCTCATTCCTTGTATATTAACCACTTCAGTTTCCAATGGAAAATAGAAGATTAAATGAGAACTTACCAGTTTAAAGTTTGATCTTTATTTTATGAGGAGTTACGATGAGGGATTACGTGAAGAAGCCCCGCCAGGCGCATGCACGTCATACTTCAAAGCAGCGGCGTGAAAACACAGAAACTATAGTCGAAGTGATATAGTAAGACTCAGAAGACTAGAACTACCAGATGATCTTTGCGATTATGAGGGCCGGGAGCGGAGGGCACGTAATCCCTCATTGTAACTCCTCATAAAATAAAGATCAAACTTCAAACTGATAAGTTCTCGTTTAATTTTACTATTTTACTTCGGAGGCATGTGAGCGACCACGTGAAGATTTCAAAGCTCAGTGATTTCATGCCGTAGATCCATTCCATACGGCAGACTGCTTCTGTTGACACAGTAGTGAATAAATAATGTATTGAACATTGCTTTGAATTATCCAATAATTATTTTAATAATAATAACAAACAAAAACAGTAATAACCCCTCTGTCCCAGCGGGAAATTACAAATAAAATTTATAAAGACAAAGAAATCAAACGGACCCAAAACAGCATGCCCCAACCCTGGCACTGTCAGGACAGGTTTATCATAACATTTTGAAAAGGTTGACTCCTTAGACCCATCCTGCTGCCCCGAGGATTTGGTCTAACGGCATGTCCTGCTCCTTTGGGGCAGATGTTGATGCTGCCCTGGTGGAGTGAGATTTAAACACATGAGTGTCTACTCCAGCCTCTGAGACTCTTAGTTACCTCGATATATTAACTCAGGTGCTTGACTACACATAACGCTTGGTCAATGGGGTATGCTTTAAAGCTTACTTTCGTTCCGGCCATTCCTGGCCTGCTTTGTTTGATTAAATCATACACATAAAACGTAATGTTATCTACAGAAGAGTACATGCTATCTAGCCGTAGCTTTTGCAATGTTTGAACTCATTGCGCTGATACTAGTGCCATGAGCATAACCACTTTAAGTGTTAACTTCTGAAAAGATAGTGACGTAATTGGAGCCCATTGCCGAAGCAGTGTGAGAACTATACTAACATCCCAGATTTCTGTATATCTAGGCTTCCTCTCATGAATCGGGACACTAACGGATGAGACCCGATAGATTGTTGTTCTGAAAACTGCCATGAATAGGAGGACAAAGCACTCCGAGCACTATTATGGCACTATAGCTCAAGTGTTCATCAAAATGCAATGTAGCAAGGAACTCCAATACATCCAGTATGCTTGCAGTATGATAAGATATATCTGACTGCAAGCAAAACATCTCCTATTTCTTAATATGAGACGCATATTGTTTCTTAGTGCTATCTCCCCAAGCTGCAGTTATCACATCCATGGTCCTACTTGACAGTCCAAGGTCTTGGAATGGTCTGGTCAGAACCAGCAGATTAACAAATGAATACAATCATGCAACGGATGACTTTCTCCTGTTACTGGATGCACCAACAAATTACTGCAGTTGGGGACAGTCATGAGTGGCTGAGTAATCATTCTGCGCACCAATGGGAACCATGGCTGTGTAGGCCAGTCCGGAACCACCAAAATGCCTGAGGCGGAGTCCTGCTCTATTTTGGTGAGGCATTGCCTAATAAGGCAGAATGGGGGAAAAGCATAAAAGAATGTACGTCCCCAATGTAGCGAGAATGCATCCACCGCTACTGCTCCTGGATCTGGTTCCCACGAAACGTATTTAGGCAACTGGTGATTTAGCCTGGATGCAAACAGATCAATATCTGGCAAACCATAATGGCTGACAATCATTTTGAAAACATCAGGATTTAACATCCATTCTATGTTGTCATTAAATTTCCGTGACCTGTTGTCTGCCACCATATTATCTCTACCTGGTAGGTAGATAGCTGAGACACAGATGTTTCTGGAAATACACCAGTCCCAAATGATGTTAGCCAGATTATCACATGATACTGACCTTATTCCTCCCATGTGATTGATATATGCAACAGCCGTGGTATTGTCAATCTGGAGCTGAACATGTAAATTATTAATTGTTGAACAATAAGCTTTTAATCCATAGAATGCACTCAGCAATTCTAAGTAATTTATACCATGCCTGTGCAGAATTAAATCCTCTTGCACACTCCATCTACCACTACAGCTAGACTCACTGTCTGTGGCTCCCCATCCCAGAGCACTCGCATCTGTTTGTAAAACCACTGAAGGTTGCCGAACCAAAATAGTTTTGGTAGTTTGTACAATATTGATAATCCACCATTGTAATTCAGCGATGGCTCTGGTTGGTAACTGCATAGGTATATCAAAATGACTTGCATGTTCTTTAAGTGCTTGTTCTCTAGCTCGTTGCAGACTTTGATAGTGCAGGGGTCCAAACTCCACTGCAGGGAAAGCCACCACCAATTTGCCAATAATACTTCCCGGATGGAGGGGTGTTGCTTTTCAGACCTCCCTGATTTCCACAGCCTTAGCTGTAGGCAAAGTCACTGACATATCAACTGAATCAATGACAAACCCCAAATACTCAACTTTTTGGGATGGCTCTGACTTTGATTTTGTTGGATGGACCAGAAACCCTAACCTTTCAAACAGGTGTGTGATTGCTGAAACCGACTCCTCAGCTGTCTCTGAGTTGCTTATGATTAAAATATCATCTAGATAAGCCATTACAATGTGGTTCTGGGCACAAAGTAACCCCAGCACTGGTTTCAACAATTTTGTGAACAACCTAGGAGCTGAGGTTAACCCATTGGGTAATGCTTTAAATTGCCACAGTTGTCCCATCCAACTAAATTTCAAGTATCTCCGGTACGGATGATGAATTGGTACTGAATAATATGCATCTTTAAGATCTATGGTTGCCATATAACAGCCTTGTGATAACAACAGTTTAGCAGTATTGAAGGTGTCCATTTTCTAATGCCTATACTGGACATAGGAATTTAACTGGCTAAGATCCAGAATGACTCTACATCCCCCATCTTTTTTCTGTCTGGGGAATATATTGGACACAAATTCTTGAGGATGGTATGTCATCCTCTCAATTACCCATTTTTGGGACAAACCTGTAATTTCTTCTTTTACCTGCTGAGTTTCTGGTCCAGAAAAAAACAATATTCGACTAGGCATATTTTGTACAGGTGGATCAATTCCTGACATATACTCTATTCGAGATCCTGACACAGTGTCTAGTATAAACCGATCAGATGTTATGCAGCACCATTCATCATAAAATAACTGCAACCTACCCCCAACCGGAGGTTGTTCCCCAGAAATTTTATCGTGGACAGAATGAATCACCCGTACCTCTACAGTCATCCTCGGAGTTCTTGACCTTTTCGCCATACTGGGGTTGTAGTTGGGATATACAGGTGGGTAATATCGTCATCCTACTGGCCCCACTCTGTTTGGCTCTGCCCCTGGATCTGACCCCCTTCGCGCTGAAAATGACCTGCGAGGTGGCATTGTGGCGGAAGGGGCGCCTGTCTTCATGAGACCGATTGTCTTGGCCTCTTCCTCCAGGTGTTTGACTTGTTTGAGGAGGTCAACCCCAAATTAATAATCTGGGGCTTGGATATTGGTGGACCAAGATAAAGCTGCAAATCTCGGGTTCAGCGTAGGTTTTATGGCTATTTTCCTTATACAGTTTACCTCGAAATATGCGTTACGCAGCAGGGCCAGCATATCCTGCTGTGTGCCGGACATTGGTGTCCGTCGGACCATTTTGCCAAAGGCAATGATGCCTGCTCCCACCAATTTGAGGAGCCGCTGGAAACGGATTTCTTGTCCAAGCATCGTTGCACTCAGTTGTGCCCATATAGCAGAGTTCACAGTGGGCACTTTGAGCGACGCACAATTGACAGGTGTTTTGTATCTGGTGACTGTTTCTTCCATGATTGTATCCTGTAACTGGTGAGAGGCCATGTAATTGATATTGGCCACCAGGTTTTCTTCCATGGCCTCACTAGTACCTTCCGGAATAGCAAAGTTCCTTGCTACGTCCGGGACACCTTGAGCATGGCTCATGTGCTCTGGTGTGTGCTCAAAAGCAGTGACACCAGCTTCAGGGTCAGACTCCTTCTGCTCTGGCTCTCCCGAGTCTTGCTCCAGGGAGGTCTCTTCCAACCCTATATAAGGTGCTGGAGAGGGGGATTCCCACTGATATTGATAAGCAGTGGAATCCTCATTGTATGGGTCTGTATGTGAGGCTGCCTGGGGAATCCTAGGGGCATTCAACCCCGATTGAAAAATCTCATGGATCATTAGAGTTTGGAGCATCCTCTCCATTTGGTCGAGTCGTCCCCATACCTTTTTATTATCAGGAGGGGAGTCTTCCTCATCATCAGACCCGTCAGATAAAAAGGGCCTGAGAGATTTTCTCTTGGCCTTCCTTCCTGGTGGAGTGGCCTCAGTGCTCTGAAGCACGGGAGCTGATGGAGGCAGTTGAGTTAACGGTAGAACAGCAGCCGGTATCAGAGCTGGCGTTACTGCAGCCTTTATCTCTCGACCCGATGTGCGAGCTGGAACCGCGGGCCTGCACGTTCCGCTCCTACTCCGGACAGTTTTCTTACCAACACCCTCCATTACCACTAACTCCCATTGGCTCCCGAGCCAGACTTACAGAGTTTAAATACTTGCAGGGAAGTTTGAAATTGACTTACCTGCGGGTTTGCTACTTACTGCTGGTGGAGATGCTCTCTCCAGCCTGTTGGACGTAATGACGCGCATGCGCCTGACGGGGCTTCTTCACGTAGTCACTCACGTGACTCCGAAGTAAAATAATATCTGCTGGAATGTAAAACAGGTAGCTAATTTGCTAATACTAGATCGTTTAACCTTCAAGATTAGGTTCCCTTGGTTTCATGACATGGTTTTGCATTCACGAGAAAGAGTACTCATTTAAATCCAACTTGGTCAGGCATTGACCCTCAGTATATAAGTGGAATTTGGGAAGTGCCTTTTGTATGGGGTGAGGGTTCAGATCTGTTCAAATGCAAATTCACCCTTTAGTTTTACCAGGCCATGGAAATAACTGTCACCATTATTCAGTGCAAACCAGATTGTAAATTCTGGCACATGCATGTAAATAATTATACATGAACACCCAGATGTTGTCTGCAAGATATGCTGCTCGCTGTTGCTGTATGAAAATAAACTTTCACCATTTGTCTACTTGACAGAATAGATATGGACTCGACAAAAAAAAGTGTTCACGTCATTTAATGGTCTGATCAGCTTTAGTTTCGGCCAAACAATCTATCTAGTACTGAAATGTTAACATTATTTTGGTCAATGGGGAATTTTTCTTATAACAGATTCCACAATTGTTATTGGACAACAGAGTTTTGAACAAGAAGAGGTGAATTATTCTTGTCCAATAACAATGTTTTAATCTGTTTGGTTAACAAGGGAAATGGTTTCTGATCCTTCATAAGTTAATGTGTTTTTGCAGCAGAATTAGTCCATTCAGCCCATCAAGTCTACTCCGCCATTCAATCATGGCTGATCTATCTTATTGAGGATACATTGGAGTTTGGACATTCTGCTGCAAAGTCACCATGCAAGATTCAATGTGATGTTTCTGAGCAGTCTCTTGATGCTCACACCCAAATCTGATTAAATGTGTTAAAGAAGGAACTGCAGATGCTGGAGAATCGAGGATACACAAAAGGCGGGAGAAACTCAGCGGGTGCAGCAGCATGTAAGGAGCGAAGGAGATCGGCGATGTTTCGGGTCGAGACCCTTCTTCAGACTGGTCAGGGATCAGGGAAACGAGAGATATAGACGGTGATGTGGAGAGATAAAGAACAATGAATGAAAGATATGCAAAAAAGTATCGATGATAAAGGGAACAAGCCATTGTAAGCTGTTTGTAGTGTGAAAATGAGAAGCTAGTGCGACTAGGGTGGGGGAGAGATAGAGAGAGAGGGAATGCCAGGCCCCGAGGGCTGAGGGAGAGGTGGGAAGGGGAGGAGACAGCAAGGGATAACAGAATTGAGAAAATCCAATGTTCAAGCCCAGAGGATGCAGACTCCCCAAGCGAAATATGAGGTGCTGTTCCTCCAGGTCCGACAGAGGTGCAGGTGAACCTCTGTCGGACCTGGAAGGACTGTTTGGGTCCCTGAAAGGAGTGGAGGGGGGAGGTAAAGGGACAAGTGTAGCATCTCTTGCGGTTGCAAGGGAAAGTGCCCGGGGAAGGGGTAGAGCGGGAGGGAAGGGAAGAATTGACAAGGGAGTTGTGGAGGGAGCGGTCTTTGCGGAAGGCAAACGGGGGGAGATGGGAAGATGTGGCGAGTGGAGGGGTCACGTTGGAGGTGGCGAAACTGGCGGAGGACTATGTGTTGTATGTGCCGGCTGGTGGGGTGAAAGGTGAGGACCAGGGGGACTCTGCCCTTGTTGCGAGTGGGGGAATGGGGAGAGAGGGCAGTGTTGTGGGGTATGGAGGAGACCCTGGTGTGAGCCTCATCTATAGTGGGGGAGGGGAATCCACGTTCTCTGAAGAATGAGGACATTTGTGATGACCTGGTTGGAACACCTCATCCTGGGAGCAGATGCGGCGTAGACGGAGGAATTGGGAATAGAGGATGGAGTCCTTACAGGAAGCAGGGTGGGAGGAAGAGTAGTCCAGGTAGCTATGGGAGTCAGTTGGTTTGTAGTGGATGTCGGTCAGGAGTGTATCACCTGCAATAGAGATGGTGAGGTCAAGGAATGGTAGGGAAATGTCGGAAATGGTCCAAGTGTATTTGAGTGCCGGATGGAAGTTGGTGGTGAAATGGATGACGACAGTCAGTTGAGTGTGGGTGCAGGAGGTGACACCAAAGCAGTCGTTGATGTAACGGAGGTAGAGGTCGAGGATGGGGCCCTGGTACGCCAATAACAAGGATTGTTCGACGTACCCGACAAAGAGGCAATCGTAGCTGGGGCCCATGCGTGTGCCCATAGCTACGCCTTGTGTTTGGAGGAAATGGGAGGAGTCAAAAGAGAAGTTATTGAGGGTGAGGACCAACTCCGCTAGGCGGAGGAGGGTGTCAGTGGACGGGTATGGGTTGCTCCTCTGGTCGAGGAAGAACCGGAGGGCTTTGAGATCGTCCTGGTGGGGGATGGAGGTGTAGAGTGACTGGACGTCCATGGTAAAGATGAGAGGATGGGGGCCTGGAGAATGGAATGCGCAGAGATGACGAAGAGTGTCTGATGTGTCTTGAACATAGGTGGGGAGGGATTTAACAAAGGGGGATAGGATGGAGTCAAAGTATGTGGAAATGTGTTCGGTGGGGCACGAACAGGCAGAGACAATGGGTCTGCCAGGGCAGTCGGGTTTGTGGATTTTGGGGAGAAGGTAAAATCGGGCCGTGCGGGGCTGGGAAACGATGAGGTTGGAGGCTCGGGAGGATAGTTGATCAAGTTGGTTATGGTGCTCGAGATGGTGGCCTGGTGTTCGTCAATGGGGTCATGGTCCAGGGGTAAGTAGGAGAAGGTGTCCGAGAGTTGCCGCGCGGCCTACGCTTTGTAGAGATCGACACGCCAGACTACCACGGCACCTCCCTTGTCGGCGGGTTTGATAACCCAGTCTGGGTTGTTACGGAGTGAGTCGATGGCAGTACGTTCGGGGGGGGGGAGAGATTGGAGTGAGACAGGGGAGTGGAGAAGTCGAGGCGGTTGATGTCCCGACGGCAGATCTGGATAAATAGTTCTAGAGCCGGAAGGCTACGAGGGGGGGGGGGTCCAAGTGGAGGGGGTACGTTGGAGACAGGAAAAGGGATCATCAGTGGGGGGCGAGGACTTCTTCCCTTGGAAGAACGCTGTGAGGCGGAGGCGACGGTAGAAGGGCTCCAAGTCGTGGTGGGCACGGAACTCATTGAGGTGGGGACGGAGGTCCTCTGCTGAGGACCGACCTTTCAGTGTCAGAGAGGGGGAGGTATGGGGGGGATGGTGAACACGCGGCAAGGATGGGGATTGTGGCCGGAGGAAGGCAGGTGAGTGCACTGAGGATGGAGTGTTGTGTGGTGGGGGGGGTGGAGGGTGGTCGGGGGTAGGGGGGTATGGAGGCTGTGGTGTGGGTGGGGAAGAGCAGGGGTTACATGGTAGGGGGGGGAATGGGGAAGACCCAGTGGAATAGCCACTAAGGTTACTGGGGCTGGGGAGACGGGCACTAGGACTCAGTGCCGTTAAAACAGAGTGGTGGGAGGAGTTAGCAACGTGGAGGCTTCAGGCCCGCTGCAGTCCAGTCTGCAGGTGAGGCGACGGCTGCGTCTGCTGGAGGGCGGTGGAGTGTCGTGGGTCGGCGGACCTGAAGGTAGGAGTCCGCGGGCAGTAGAGTCGGAGTCAGCGGGCGATGCGTTGGTGGGCGTGTGGTCGGTCCGACCGGTGAGGCGGCGAGATGAGTGGGGTGCGGTGCGGTGACCATGTTCGGGGAGCCCCGGTCCGGTGGTGATGCAAGGTGCAGCTGTGGTCTTCGGCGGGCCCAGTAGAATGGCGATGCTGGATGGGCCCGGTGCGGCGGCTGTGATCTTTGGCGGGCCCAGTACAACGGCGATGCTGGTTGAGCCCGGTGCGGCGAAGTGCTCTGAGCAGCTTGGCCAGTCGAATCTTTTTTGCAAACGTGCATGTTTGTGAACACAAATTAAGAAGAGCAGAAAACAAGAATTAACTTAAAGAAGATAAACCTTAGAAACATGGTACTATCATTCGAGTTTATAAATGAGCTACCCCTCAGAACCACACATAATAAATTAGCTTACCTTTTTACTATTCTTCACAACTATTCTGTGCTCTTGAGTTGCATTGTCACCTCATATCAGTTTCAGTTTTCAGCATTGAAAAGCACTGAACAACACAGAACTGTTGTGCTTTTGCAGTAGAAGTGTATATAACTTGCTACTGAAAGTCAAATCTTGTCCATTTCGGTGTAAATGCCTTTGTAATGATATATGTGAAAAACTACTATTCAAGATCTCTGATATGACACAATAACTTTTTCAAGGGCAGAATTTCATTGCTTCATGTTTTCCTTGTAGCTGGGGTTTTTAGGGTGGCACTGTTCCAGAGACATGGGTTTGATCCCGACTATGGGTGCTGTTTGAACGGTGTTTGTACATTCTCTCTGTGTCCATGTGGGTTTTCGCCGGCTGCTCCAGTTTCCTACCATACTCCAAAGGCATACAGGTTTTTAGGTTAATTGACTTTGACAAAATTGTAAATTTCACCAAATTATCCCTAGTGCATAGGATAGTGCTAGTGTACGGGGTGATCGCTGGTCGGCACGGACTTGGTTGACCCGTTTCCATACTGTTTCTCTAACGTCCAAAGTCTGCAATTTTTTTAAAATGTCAACGTCTGTTTTCTATTTAACTTTCCTTTTCTTTTTATTTTATCTACATTCCAAAATATTTTTCTCCTGTTTACTTCTAGATCTGTCTTAGAATTGAATTCACTCATTTTACTCTACATTTCCTTCTCAGTTCTTCCCCGTTCAGAAATTTGATTTGTTAACGAGATATACGCTCTCCCTTGTGACATAATGACGAGCTTTGCTTGCTATCATATCAACTCACACTTTCATTAACTTGTCACATATATAGACATTTAAAAACTCATTATGCAAGAGAAAGTCTAACTAATGACAGATGCTGTTCGATTTACTCCAACAGCAAATTATGGTCCATAATATTACATTTTAAAAAAAGCACGAAAAGCAACTCATTTTGTCCATTAACGTTAAATCTAATGATGATTTCCCATGTCTTTGTATGATGAATGCTAAAATTTTATAATAAATGGAATGATAGTCATCAATGTTATTATGTATCACCATGTTAGTCTTTTCATGGAATGCCTCTAAAAATTTATGATCATGACAAATAATATGCATGTATTGTGGAGATGTATAATTCAAACCACATGTTTTATTGCGATGTAAATGAAGAGAGGACCCATAGCATAAAGGAAGCACCGCATGGGACAAATGATTGTGGAGGTTGTTAAATTGTAACACCCTTAATCATTGTGTCAAGTTGAGGCTGCTAAAAAAGTTTTAAATAAAATTAAGGGAATGAGATATTGAAAGTATGAAGACCGATACAAAAAACTGGTTATGAGCAAAAGAGGAAGCAATTGGGTTAGCTGGAAAATTATTGGATTTCGAATGTAATTAAAATTAACTGGTGTGTAGAAGATAACTGATCACTTTGTAGCAGGCATAAAAGCAATAAAAATGTGCTTGAGGGTGAAAGGTGTAGAGCAACATGTGGTTTAACAAACTAGAGCAGGAAGATGCTCCTGATTTCCACTTATGACAAATAGCCACATGTAATGGCTGAAGAAGCTATATTATTATAGGTACATGGGTTTATTTTGTAGGAGTTGCAATTTTAAAGTTGAAAATACTTACCTTCATATGTAGGTGTTGAGCAGTTATATAACTAAAAGTCTCACCTTGACCACTTCCTGTCTGCGCTGTATATTGATTTTAGAAAAAACGCTAACCCATATCACTATGATTTTTGGCCATCTTACTCACAGTCATCCTCCGCTGAGGCAGCCCCGAGGATTTTTCTGATCAAATAAAAAAAAGTTATGAGTGTTTAAAAAAATCTTGACATCAGCTGATTTGTCCTCTTGCCTGTCAATCACCATGATGAAGGTAACGCCCCTTCCCGGTTGACAGGACTATAAAATCCCGGATGCCTGGACATGAGTCAGTCACTGGAAGATCGCGAGCGAGAGGCCACAACTGTGATTCAAAGCTGTGAATCAACTGAACTGTGAGTCTGCAATGTACTTGCAATAAGTGATTTGTTGGCCCTTGATGAAAATTAAATGAGTTGTTTGGCCTACACTGTGCTTGAAACTGCAAAGGAAATGGAAGTTAAATGAAAATTCAATGAGATGTTTGGCCGGCCCTTTGCTTGAAACAGCAGTGGAAATGGAAATGAAATGAAAATTCAATGAGATATTTGGCCTGCCCTGTGCTTGAAACTGTAAAGGAAATGGAAGTGAAATGAAAATTCAATGAGATGTTTGGCCGGCCCTTTGCTTGAAACTGCAGTGGAAATGGAAATGAAATGAAAATGCAATAAGCTGTTTGGCCTGCCCTGTGCTTGAAACTGCAATGTAAATGAAAATGAAATGAAAAGAGTTGTTTGGCCTATGAGCTGAGAAACTGGTCCCTTTTGCCCAAACTGCCCTTATTAGCCCAGGAGGAGCATTTTGGCCCAAAACGGGCCAGGAAAAGTCCAGAAGAAGTGCCTTTCACTGAGATGTCACACCTTTTTTTGAAAAAGAGCCCCATCAGGCCTGTATTAGCCCAGGAGGAGTCCCTACGATCCATCAGTAAGTATTCCCCCTTAAACCACACCCAGGTATTAAACCACACCCCAGAATTTTTCTCCCTCCCTTCATTGGCTCTCTGTGAGATCCAGGCCAGGATATACTTTCCTCCTTCATTGCTGTGATCTGCAGAAAAAGATGAAAAATGTCTGAAATAGATTCTCCACCCTCTCCCCCTTCTCTCTCACAGAGTCTCTCACCTGTTTTGGGCAGAAGATAGACACAAAATGCTGGAATAACTCAGCGGGACAGGCAGCATCTCTGGAGAGAAGGAATAGGTGATGGTTCGGGTCGAGACTGAAGTCTGAAGAAGGGTCTCGACCCAAAATGTCAACCATTCCTTTTGGGCAGAATTGGGCCCACCAGGCATGAGTGACTGAGCTGCCAGCCCACCAGGCCTGAGTGACTGAGCTGCCAGCCCAACAATCCATTCGGCCCACAACGTCAAATGCTACCACTAAGGGCAATGCCTTTGTATTGCGCAAATTGTTTGTGAGTTTTGCCATTAATATGCATTTGGCACCACTCCCTATTGCTTCCTGCATTTGCAAAGAAAACTATCATAAATCTACAACTTTGAAGTATCTAACCTATCAATTCAGTGGTTTTCTTTAAATTATCAATCAGTTAATTCATTTTTGATGTCTTAAGGGCCTGTCCCTCTTAGGCGATTTTTTAAGCGACTACAGGCTAATAGTCGACTGTATGGTCATGAGTAGTCTCCTCAGTCACCCAAAGAGTCGTAACGTTTTTTTGGTCGTCGCTGGATTTTGAAATGTTCACAATTTTTCGGCGACAGTCGGCAACAGTGGGCTTGAGGTCAATGAGCGTAGCTTGACTTATCCTGATGTAGGTGCTGTCGTAGGTTGTCACCAGGTGACGTAACTTGTCGCGGGTCCAGTCACCGGTTTATCGGCGACCTGCTATGACTTTGACAGTCGCCTCCAGTCGCCGAAAAAATCGCCTAAGTGGGACAGGCCCTTTAATTTCCAGCGATGGATATTTTTATGTCACTTTGATGGTGAACAACAAATAGATTTTTACCATGAAAATGGGTGTCTTAGAGTTTCCAATCACACCAAACGTGTATGATCTGCAGAACAGATCAAGGGGTAAGGAATTTTAATAGAATAGAATTGAATTGAATGCCTTTTATTGTCATTCAAACGGCTTGGTTTGAACAAAATTGCATTTTGTACAGTCTTACATTATAAAAAAACCCAAGACCCACACGTAACACAGTTTACATAAACATCCATCACAGTGGATCTCCAATATCTCCTCACTGTAATAGAAGGCAAGTCTTATCTCTTCCCTTTGTTCTTCACCCGCGGTCCAGCAGTTCAACTGCAGCGTCGAGGCGAGCTGAGGTTCCCGATGTTAAAGCCCCCGGCGGGCGATGGTAAGTCCTGTGGCCGTTTAAGCCATGCCGGGCGATGTTAGGTCTGGCTCCGTGTCCTTTAAACCCTGCGATTCCAGCGGGGGAAGTTGCCATTGCGGGAGCTCCGAAAAGCGGCCTCCCACCAGGGACTTGCAAGCTCCCAATGTTACCATCCACCGGGCCTGCGGCCGGAGCCTCCGAAGCTCCGGAATCAGGTCGCAGCCACACACCACCACAGCTCTTCCCGCTCCAAAGACAGCCAGCTCCGCGATGTCGGGTTCGCAGGCTCTGCGACTGGAGCCCTCAGGTTAGTCCCAGCCGGAGGCCGCCGCCGGCTCCACGATGTTAGGCCCAATGACACGGGAGACCCGACAGGGAAAAAGTCGGGTCCCCGAATGGGGAAGAGACTAACGGTTTCCCCCACCCCCCACATATACACAGCTAAAGAAAAGTAATATAAACTAGTCTCAAGACATACATTTAATGAGACAAAAATTTAAAAAAGACAGACGGACTGTAATCGAGCCGCTGCCGATAGGCGCTGCCACACCGCCATAATAAAGCTCTGTTCCATGAACTGACTGTCACTGAAAACTTTAAATGCATCGGAGATGGCTTTTTCCCTTTCATTTTCATTATTACACAGAAATACAATGAATTTACAACATAAATTTACACCACCTGCAGAAGGGTCTTGACCCAAAACGTCACCAGTCCCTTCGCTCCATAGATGCTGCCTCATCCGCTAAGTTTCTCCAGCATTTTTATCTACCTTCGATTTTTCCAGCATCTGCAGCTCCTTCTTAAACATACACCATAAAACATGTCATTTGGGCTAATTATACTTTATGTATCCCTTGAGCACCCCCCACCCTACCCCCAGTTTATTGAAACCGCATGACACACAGTGCTGGAGTAACTCAATGGGCCAGGCCGCATCTGTGGAGATCGTGGTTAAGTGAGGATTCAGGGCGGGGCCCTTATTCAGACTGATTGCAATAGGGAGGAGAAAGCTGTGAGGGAGGTGGGGGCAGGACAAACACTGGCAGGTAATAAATGAGGGATGTTTCTGATTGGCAGATTGTTGGACAAAGACCAGAGATGAAAAGACACAAAGCAATTTACCGAAACCATTCAACCTGCAGACCTGCACGTCTTTGGAATGTGGGAGGAAACCAGAGCACCCGGAGAAAACCCACACGGTCGCATGGAAAACATACAAACTCTGTATAGTCAGGATTGAGCCCGGGTGTCTGGCACTGCACGGCAATGGCTCTACTGCTGCACCATGGTGTTTTTCGCTGAAGATTCCAGTATCTTCAGTTCCTTATGTATCCTTTTCTCATGAGTTGTTGCTGCTACAATCCCCAACCCATTCACCCAATTTAGGGATATTCAATTTTGAGCTTTATTGAAGAACAAATGGCTTTGAGGAGTGAAGAAGTAAGCTGTTGTTTTCAGCTCTTGCATTTAATGCATTGCTAGGCAATAGACAATAGGCAATAGACAATAGGTGTAGGAGTAGGCCATTCGGTCATTCGAGCCAGCACTGCCATTCAATGTGATCATGGCTGATCATCCCCTGGTTGAGTTCCCCATAGGGGACCACCTAAATCATTGTAGATGTTAAATTTGGTTAATATTCTCCAGAAACCATGAACAACCTCTTCAGCAGTAATTCCTTCACTGGAGGAATTTTCTCATTATAATTTAGTTCAGTTTAGTTTATGTCACATGTACTGAGGTACAGTGAAAAGCTTTTGTTGCGTGCTAACCAGTGAGTAGAAAGATAATACATGATTACAATCGAGCCATTTACAGTGCACATTCACATGATACGGGAATAATTGATTAGCACGGGTGGCAGGAGTTATGGGGAGAAGGCAGGAGAATGGGGTTGGAAGGGAGCGATAGATCAGCCATGATTGAATGACAGAGTACACTTTCATGGGCCGAATGGCCTAATTCTACTCCTATCACTTATGACCTTATGACCCTAACAACATTTAATGCAAGGTAAAGCTGGCAAAGTCCGATCAAGGATAGTCTGAGGGTCACCAAAGAAGTAGATAATAGTTAAATCATCAATGATCAGTTATCAATTATCAATTTTTCAATTATCAGTGGTATCATCATCAAATGTACATTAATTTGACTAGGGTTTCATGTACTGCATTGAACTGAAGGCAGTTGCTCCTGCTTCTCTGGCATCATCACCATCTGTTGGAGAACCTGCCCTTCAAAGGAAACGTTAAAACAAAGACAATGTTGGCTCTCCTTTGAAGACACTATTTTGAAGGCAAAGCAATATTTTTGTCAAGTTGTACTGCCATTGTTTGTCCATCAAAGCATCAAAAAATAGTTATTTGGTCAGTATCACATCAGTGTTTGTGGAACCTCCTGTTTGGAAATTGGTTACTATGTCACAGCAGTAACTATACTTGTAAAAGTATAGTGGCATGGTGGTGCAGTGGTAGAGTTACTGCCTTCCAGCGTCAGAGATCCGGGTTCGATCCACACCACGGGTGCTTGTCTTACAGAGTTTGTACGTTCTCCCCGTGACCTGCATGGGTTTTCTCTGAGATCTTTGGTTTCCTCCCACACTCTGATGACGTACAGGTTTTAGGTTGACACAAAATGCTGGAGTAACTCAGCGGGACAGGCTGTATCTCTGGCGAGAAGGAATGGTTGACATTTCGGGTCAAGTCCCTTCTTCATACTTCAGTCTCGACCCAAAATATTACCTATTCCTTCTCTCCAGAGATGCTGCCTGTCCCGCTGAGTTATTCCAGCATTTTGTGTCTACCTTCGATTTAAACTAGTGTCTGTAGTTGTCTGCAAAGGTTAATTGGCTCTGGTAAAAAAGTATAAATGTAAAATTGTCCCTAGTGTGTGTGGGGTAGTGTTAGTGTGCGGTGATTGCTATTCGGTGTGGACTAGGTGTGCGTAAAGGCTTGTTTCCATGCCATATCTGTAAATTAAAAATATATATATTTTTAAAAATGTTCTTAACTCTCTGAAAGGGCACTACACAAATAAAAATATTTAATTATTTAAAAAATTGGGTACCTTAAATGACAATGATATTTACTGCTAAGAACTAATAAGATAGTACCATTGCAGGCACTATCGCAACATTTAAGACACATTTAGACAGGTACATGGATAGGACAGGTTTAGAGGGATATGGGCCAAATGCAGGTAGGTGGGACCAGTGTAGATGGGACATGTTGGCCGGTGTGGGCAAGTTGGGCTGAAGGGCCTGTCTCCACGCTGTAAGGCTCTATGACTCTAAGAACTCAATTTGAGGATAATCAAGTGGGACACCACATCACAGCATGATTCATTCATGATAAACAGCTACTTTGAAAACACAGTTCAGTTTTCATTGCCATACCACAGCCTTTGTTTTCATTTAACTTGAATGAACATTATATCTAAGGATCTGAAAACATGGATCAGTAATTGAGAGCAGTTCCAGCCCAAATCATTTCAATCATAAACTGTTAAGTTTGACATTACTTTCCCTGGCTCAGGGTCAAAACAAGAGCTTGTTTTCAATTCCAATTTTAATCCTGCTTTTGAAACAGAAGTTATGATTAAGAATATGATTTATGCACCCCTTGATCTGAGCTAAATCCACGTGATTATTTGTCACCTCCCTAACAGGTTGTGGGTGGGGTGGTAAAGTTAGGGCAGGAGGAAGAGGATCTAGAGCCTTGTAAGTTCATAAATTATTGGAGTAGAATTAGGCTGTTCAGCCCATCAAGTCTACTTCGGAATTCGTGGCTGATCTATCTTTCACTCTCAACCCCATTGTCCTGCCTCCTCCCCATAACCCCTGCCACCTGTAATAATCAATAATCTATCAATCGCCGCTGTAAAAATATCCAATGACGTGGCCTCCACAGCCTTCTGTGGCAAAGAATTCCACAAATTCACCATCCTCTGACTAAAGAAAATTGAGAGCCCAGGCAAGTTAGCTGCCTTTTTCACATAGTTTTAACTAACAACCGGTTAGAGGTTAGATTGATATTCAGGCTGGCCAAAGGGTTTAGACATCAGGCAAGTCACATTCAGAGGATTCAGAAAGTCTTTTCACATGGAAGAGAAGGGAGGAGAGTTTGAGGCAGGTGAGAAACATTCCTGCTGTTTCTAGCTCTACTAGAGAACATTACCCACTAACAATGTGGTCCTGTCCAGAAACGTCACCTATCCATGTTCTCCAGAGATGCTGCCTGACCCACAGAGTTACTTCAGCACTTTGTGTCCTTCTTTGTAAACCAGTATCTGCAGTCCTTTGTGCCGCCAAATTGCTTTACTTTCTGAATTGCATCCATTCACATGGTCTTCATCTTTTGCCAGCGATCATCTGATTTTAATGGTGGACTCGTAGACGCATGAGACAGGGATTTTATTTTAAGGACACTTTCCCTATTTCCACTGCTAAGCATTAAATATAACGTGTGATCTCCATTCATGCTTAAGACATGAATCTGAATACCATTGAAGATAAGTACACATGTGGCATTTATCAATTCAAGCCTTGTAAATCCATACAACCCTGACTTAAGTTTCTGAAGTTGCTGTCCTCTACAATCCCACCCAACCAGAATTTTGCATTGTAACCAGCATCATGACATTATGCCAACAACTAGGGTTTACTGTAGTCCACAGCCTGCAGTAATACAATAGGATAAATTCCTTATTTATCCTACTTCACTTTTTCCAACTGTTTATCCCAGTACAACATTTTGTAACTGTCTGTGCTGAATGATGTTTGGCATTGGTCACAGAGTTCCACAAGTCGGGGATGGTAGTCGAGCCACTGAGTAATAGAACAGATGTCCACAAAAAGGAAAATGAGAAAGAAGAAGATAATTATGACAACAGATTGTGAGAAGTAAACTGGTGAATTGTAGCAAATAATGTTTCATGATTGGAGAGGCTGATAACTGGGACTTGTCAGATTGTGCCAACAGAGTTATCAACGAAACAAGCAGAGACTTGAAATTGCATCAAAAGTTGTATGTTAACCTGAATTTAAAAAATGTTACAAGAGTAAATTACATCCCCGTGTCTTACTGTTCTGAAAATACTGTTATCACACCAAATCCTTGCATGTTAATTAAACAATTTTAAATGATATCGGATCCAGAGGACCTTTGTCCATCACTTTTTACTTCAATGGTGTTTATGAAGGGCAGTCAATTGCCAACAATTTCCACCAAGATTCAAATTTAGTCGTGTAGATTCCCAATCAAGGAGATTACATTTATTTTTAATTTGTCTTAAATATTTGCCTTCAGCATCTTGAAGAAGTCACTTGAGTTGCTGTTCTGGGGAGAGAATTATATCTGTCCACTACTGAATGTAACTAATCCTGGACATCTGGGTCAAAAAACATTTGAAACACCAGGACAAGCACATCCTCCATTTATGCTGTGTCCTTGGCATATCTCTCATTGCATTGAATGTGGAAGGTGAACACTGGCACAATGCTATTTTGGAAAGAAAAAGTCTTTTTTTTTTAATTAACTTATTTTTGTATAGCAATTTCACTCCAGTTGCAAAAGCCTAGCTTTTTACAATGTAAAGAATTTTGAATAATTTGCAATACTTCAGAGAGGCACAAATATGTCTGGCAACTAACTCTGTTTAACGTATAGCTTAAGGAATTCCACCAAATGCCATGATCCCTACATTTGCTGGTCCTCCCTGGAGCCGGGGGTTGAGAAAGAGGTGGGAATCGAGTATGTTTAGGCCTCATCCCAATTTCCACGGGTAATTTTTCACAAATGCAGAGTTACTGTGCCAAAGGCACTGATAAGAATTGGCTCAGAATGGCAGAATTACTATATAATTCTCTATCTGGCAATTCTGCCAGAAATGGACAAATCTCAGCTGTATGAAATAGACAAGTTCATATAACATCCAATGCAGACAGCGTTTTTGAGAGAAAAATACCATCTGAAGATATATCTGTTGCAATAGTTAATATGCAGTGATGTCCATGGGACTGAAATATTGTCAATGTCGAGAGGAAGTAGAATGAACTCAGTGGGAAGAAACATAAAAATACTCTTGAAAAACACTACAACAAATTGAAAAACATTAAATAATATTTCTGCTGGTTTCATAATAAAAAAAACACTTTCTGTTCTGTTTGTATTCTTTGCTTTCCCAAGCTTCCATCACAGATAAAGTATTATTTTGCTTGAGATCAGAGGGAAAACGAAAGCCCCTTGGTCCTAAATCTAGTGATAGCATCAGTGAAGGTTTATGGCTTTCTTTACTGTCTGCTGTATTAGTTCCCTTTGCTTGGAATTTACAGCTTTCTAAATAGTGGAAGTTATGTTATGCATGTCTGGCGAACTGAGTGTTCTGGAGGTAACTTCCACCAAACCACAAACCCCTGATACAACAACATCCATTGTCAGCATTCCATTAGTTGCCATAAGATTTACAATTTGAACATGATAACAGTTCAGCGGAGGGAACTCCACTTGTCACACAAATATGTGGGTTTCCAGACAGACTGAAGTGCAGATCAACTTCAGTTTCATCCAACAGGGTGAATTTTCTGCAATGCTTTTTATCTAAATACCGCATTTACGATGACAGGCAATTAAGGTCAATACTGTATGTACCAGAATTCATTTCTGAAATACATCTACTTGACACAAGAAAGCTTTTTAAGGGAGGTCATGACTGAGTTTTTCCTTTGTAGATTGATGGAAGCAAACTTTCTGAGCAAGCCACTTCTCAGTCTCCGTTTTATCAGGGAAGATTGTTACGTAACATGAAAGCATATCGAGCATACACTCATATAAAACGCAGGGGCACCCCAAGAACTCAGACAGGATACCATTATGGTCAGTTAGTCAGCGGATAATGTATTTTATAGAACTGATGGTGCCTTGGGAGAACTTAGTGGATGAGGCTTATGAAAGGAAAGGGCTTAGATATGCAGATTTGGCAGCCGAAGTTGAGCAGCGAGGATAGAGAGCAAGAGTACGTCCGGTAGAGCTGGGTTGTAGAGGTTTAATGGCGTGATCGACCATGTCGCTTTTTGGAGAGCTAGGGATTCACAGACAGAGTTTGTGTCAGGCTGCAAAGCAAATGTCAGAGGCAGCAGAGCAATGGCAGTAGGTGGATTTGGTGGAGAAGAAATAGTGTCAGTTGGGGGCTGAAAAGAAACATATGGCATGCAGGGTGTATATTTCTTTCTAATTGTAATCTGTGCAAGTGTATCCTGGTCTTATGCAAGTGTGATATTTGTGATGTTATAAGCTTAATGATGGGCAAGGATTAGTGGAAGATAGGATGCAGGTGTTTAGCATTTGTTAGAGTGAGCTACTTGGGTGCAGCTTCCTTTATTTAGTAGATACTGTTAGCATAGGTGGTGAGTGCAGATATCGAGGGGGATGGGATGGGATGGGATGGGATGGGATGGGATGGGATGGGATGGGATGGGATGGGATGGGATGGGATGGGATGGGATGGGATAACCAACTGTGAGCCTTCCTGGCATGTCATGGGCCTAACTCAGCGAAACACCAATGAAGGAGGTGCCCACTTGATAACTTACATTTACAGGATTTATCTTTTATTGAAAACTAATATATAGGTAGCTGTTTTTTCGTTTTGCATATGATGTCATTTATTGGAAATTGGTGTATTTAGTTAGATAATACTTTGGTTTTGGGCTTGGTTTTCTTAGTTGAGTGTTTATCCTGGAGTTATAGCACAAGTACTTTGTGTTTTCATTGTAATTGTGGGGCATTATTAACATTATTTGTGGGGCATTATTAACGTTATTTTTCCAACTTAGGAATCATACATTTTGATGTCTGGAGAGGCACTGTACTCCCAGAAGCAACAAGCATTTAGTTGATAAACACAAAATGCTGGAGTAACTCAGCGGGACAGGCAGCTTCACTGGAGAGAAGGAATGGGTGACGTTTCGGGTCGAGCCCTTCTTCAGACCCAAAAGGTCATACATTCCTTCTCTCCAGAGATGCTGCCTGTCCCGCTGAGTTACTCTAGCATTTTGTGTCTATCTTTGGTTTAAACCAGCATTCAGTTGATGTTGCTTTGGTCTCCGTGTCAGTATGCATAGGGGGTAAGTCCCACTCCAGAGATTCAAGCACAAAATCTAGATTAAGTGCTAAACTATTAGAGCTGCAAAAGTTTGGATGAGACATTAAACTAAATATCCATTAATTCTGTAAGATGAACGTAAATTATCTCATGATGTTATTTCAATAAAGAGGGGAGATGTTCTCCGTTTACCAGCCAATATTTTACTCCTTAAAGAACATCATTAAAAAAGTGGCATTAACTCATTATAGTTTATGGGAGATAACTGCGTGCAAATTGGCTGCCACATTTCCTGCATTATCACTATGACCTCAAAACCATTTGGTGTATAGGATGTCAAGGAAACATCAAAGGATATGAAAGGGGTCATGTAAATATTAATCTTTTATTTAGGTAAATTACTTTCTATTACTGCCCATTACATTTTGCTTCTTTCATACATTTTATCCATGATCTTTTAAAAACGTCACGGTGGCGTAGCGGTAGAGTTACTATCTTACAGCGCCAGAGGCCCAGGTTTCGATCCTGACTATGGGTGCTTGTCTGTACGGAGTTTTTATGTTCTCCCTGTGACCTGTGTGGGTTTTCTCCGAGATCTTTGCTTTCCTCCCACACTCCAAAGACGTACTGGTATGTAGGTTAATTGGCGTGGTGTTAATGTAAAAACTGTCTCTAGTGTGTGCAGGGTAGTGTTAATATGTGGGGATCGTTGGCCAGTGCGGACTCGGTAGGTCAACGGGCCTGTTTCTCCTCTGTATCCCTAAACTAAAATAAACTAAAATATTCTTTCTAGCGCTGTGTCAGATGCGTGATTTCTCTAAATAAGACTCTAGGTCCTAATCGTTGCCTGAGCTCATTTGATAACTTGCATTCTGTGATTACCAACACACTGACCACATGTCATAACTTCCCCTCTGTGCATTGACAACATTTCTTATGCTTGTGGAGTTTTACCATATTATTTCTCAATTCCAGTTTAAGTGAACAATATTTAATATTTTCACATTAATTAACTATTTCATCCTTGGTGTTTTCATGGGCTTTTTTTAAGTAAGACCTGGAAATTGAAAGTAATATAATTTGCAGTCAGTTTATGGAGGCAACTTGACGTTCAAGATTTGGCAATATCTCCCAGCACCCGAAGACCAACCATATTGACCAGGGACATGCGGACAGGGGAGGCAGGGGAGGCAGAGCCTCACATGTCATACTGCCAATGAAAATAGCTGTTAAGAAAAGTAAAGAAAAATAATAATAAAATAAAATAAATATAAAGATTTTTCCACTGATCTGTTATAAATGTCATTTCTATATGAATCATTTTTTATAGTAAAAATTGCAAAAATTTGCGCAGCTCCGCTGCAAATACATGGAGCACTGAGAGGTGAGGCAACGACAAGCTGAGCCTCCCCACTGATTGCATAACCCCTTAGAAACTGCATGGAGCGCGAGCAATAAGCGTGTGCCTGTTACTATCTCTATGTATGTCACCAATGTAATGTGTGATAACCCCTTTATTACATGTCCTTACCTTCCATAGTCCAGGTAACATATTTCACATATAAATATGTTAAATTTGTGCTCGCTGGTCTCACATAAAACTGCATTGAAAAAGCACCAGGGGAGGCAGCGATCACATCTGATATATTTATTGTCAAGATAGAAGAATTGAGGGTGATTGGAAACTGAGATGGGGAGTTGAGAACAGCACATGATCCCATTGAATGGTGGGGCAGGCTTGAAGGACAGAATGGCCTGTTCCTACCTCGGTTTTCTTATGTTCTTGAGTTCTTGTGAAATCTCTTAACCCAGACAGCAAAGTGAAATTGTCACTATCGCAGCGACTAATTAAGCAAATATTACAAATACATTAAGGAAACTGGATTAGCACAAGAGCGAGAAAAGGAAGGTTAGGTTGATGAAGTTTGAAGGAGAAGTATATGAGAAGGCTTGACTGTGAATAAAACCCTTTGGATTGACCTGGCCAAATTACTTGATTCAGGGCTGAGCTTTTTCTTTATTTTAATTTAGATTATTTAGGTTTTCTGGTCAGAATCGAGGCTTCAGACTGAAAGCATGTTAAAATTAAGGAACCTTGAAATTGTGCTGCACCTCAAAACACATGTTAAGCTGACTATGTGCGACAAACCAATTTATGTTTATTCGGCATATGCGAATCTACAATACTCTGATGCTCACTGTGACCTTTCCACCATCCACTCAGTTATAGTGGATGTCAGGTTGGTCAGAGATTGAGGTTCCGAGATCACAGAGCACGATTTGTGGTAACTCAGGGTAGCTCAGATCTGGAACTTCAAGGATCAGTGGCGCAGCGGTAGAGTTGCTGCCTTACAGCACCAGAGACCCAGCTTCGATCCTGAGTGCAGGTGCCGTCTGTGTGGAGTTTGTGTGTTCTCTCTGTGACCATGTGGATTTCCTTCAGATGTTCCGGTTTCCTTCCAAACTCATACACTCCAAAGGCGTACAGGTTTGTAGGTTAATTAGCCCTCTGTAAATTGTCCCTAGTGTGTAGAGTAGAACTAGTGTACAGGTGATCGCAGTTTGGTGTGGGTCCGAAGGGTCTGTTTCCACGTTGTATCTCTAAACTAAACTAAGGTTCGGTCATTGGAGATAGATGGAGAGGGGGGTGGGCCACAGTTGCCTGGAGAAAGCTAAGATCATCATCAGAGGTTCGAGATCTGGGTTGCCATTGGGTGAAGAGAAGGATTGGCCAAGTGTATGGTAGGAATCTAGTAATGGGTAGCCCAAAAGAGGCACATGCTGATCAGTTCAGAGACCATAAAGGTGATCCATCTGCAGTCGCTTTCATGCACCAAACTTTATAAGATCAGATGATTATTGTGATTCCCGATAAGTTATGTAAAAGTTTCTCGTGCATTTTGAAGACTAAGCATGGAAAAAGTAATTACGTGAAATTGATGGCGTGCAGGCTTTGTATGACATTTTATGTCACTCCATGTTTTGGATGCCTCTGTGTTAATTACAGGCCAAACAGAATCATGCAGTAGGCACCTATCTAATTTAGCAGCAAGCTTTTTGATAACATTCCCTGACATTTGATCAAAAGTGCTGCATCATTTGAGAAGAGAAAATGTGAGAGCTATTTTTCACCACCTGTGTCCTCTTCATCCTGCCAGCTGTAAACTTCCCACAACTTATGACTCACGGTAAGTTTAGTTAAGTTTAGTTTAGTTTAGTTTATTGTCAAGTGTACCGAGGTACAGTGAAATGCTTCTGTTGTGTGCTCTCCAGTCAGCGGAAAGACAATACATGATTACAATGAGCCATTTACAGTGTATAGATACATGAAAAGGGAACAACGTTTAGTGCAAGGTAAAGCCAGCAAAGTCTGATCAAGGATAGTCCGAGGGTCACAAATTAGATAGATAGTAGTTCATGACTGCTCCCTGTGGTAAGATGATTGTGGTAGAAAGATTACCTCCATGATTCATGGTTACATTATAAAGTTAGTTGAGTCTTTTAATGCTACAATCCTACCATCTGTATTCTCATAAAATTAATACTGTATTTGAGTTGCAGTCCTTGTCATGATCAAACAAAATTACTCGGTGTTCAGATGCACTGTGAGATCCATTTGTACTTTTTACAGGGTAATCTCCCATGCAGCACATGAATAAAATGTTGTGGAATTGTTTTTGAAAAATAGTCTTTAAAATTTAATTTGTACCTGTAATAAGTTATTTTGGCCACTGTCAAAAATGTATACTCCTTCATAGACGATAGAACATAGAACAATGTACACAGGATGGGACATTCGGCCCACGATGTTTGTGTCAAACATGATACCAAATAAAACTGATCTCATCTGCCTGTACGTGATCCATATCCCTCTCTTCTCTGCACTTCCTCTTAAACATCTCTATAGCATCTGCCTCCACCTCCAGCCCTGGCAGTGAAATTTAGGCCCCCACCATTTTCTGTGTAAAAAACTTGCCCCTCACATCTCCATTAAACTTTCCCCCTCTCATCCTATAGCAATGCCCTCTAGTGTTAGACATTTCCACCATGGGACAATGGTTCTGACTACGTACCCTATCTATACCTCTCATAATTGTATATACTTCTATCAAGTCTCCCCTCAACCTCTGACGTTCCAGATAAAACAATCCAAGTCTATCTAACCTCTCCCTGTAGCTGAAACCCTCTAATCCAGACAGCATTCCGGTAAACCTCCTCTGTACCATCTGCAAAGCCACCACATCTTTTGTGTAATGGAGTGACCAGAATTGCACACAATACTACAAATGCGGCTTAACCAAAGTCCTATAGAGCTTCATCATCACTTGGATACGCTCCTATTTTAATCATGATCTACTTAATATTTCCCATCCATTGCACATCCAATAGCTTAAAGCTCTGCAAACCACTGGAATGGTGGATAATATCTTTTCACCAAGTTGATCTACTTAAACAGATTTAAGCAGATGTGCTGAGTTGGCAGTGAGAGAGTTTTTCAAGCATCTTTTCCAAATGCAGGGTCTGTGGAATCAATAGCAATTCCTGTTCTGGCTTTATGTTTTTGGATAGGATTTTGCATTCCCACATTTTGTGACAATTTTAACCTGCAGAATGCGTGTGGTCTCTGCTGTGGTGGAGGGGAATTGAGGCTGTTAAATATGTAAGAACAGACTTTGGAACAGGGACACCTCACAAACCTTTGGAATGTAATTCAAGCACATCTGCCATCTAATTGGAAACCCAAGCAGAGGAGAGGCAAATTGGTAAAATAAATATGCTACTTACTCATTCATTAAGAATGACATTAATTTTAGTCAAGCGATAAAATCCAGAGCGTTCAGGCCCCAGGACCTCGGAAAATAGCCAGTGAAACCCAGAGAGACCAAATGAGCATTGGACAGGGGCTTGGGAGCTAAGAATGGGCACCATATCTGAGGAAGGATGTGCTGGCTCTGGAGAGGGTCCAGAGTAGGTTTACAAGAATGACCCCAGTAATGAATAGGTTAACCTATGATGAGCATTTGTTGGCACTGGGCCTGTACTCGCTGGAGTTTAGAAGAATGAGGGGGGGACACCTCATTAAAACATACAGGATAGTGAAAGGCTTGAATGTAGTGGATGTGGAGAGGATGTTTCCACTAGTGGGAGAGTCTAGGACTAGAGGTCATAGCCTCAGAATTAAAGGACGTTCTTTTAGGAAGGAGATGAGCAGAAATGTATTTAGTCAGAGGATGGTGAATCTGTTGAATTATTTGCCACAGAAGGCTGTGAAGGCCAAGTCAGGGGACACTTTTAAGGCGGAGATCGATAGATTTTTGATTAGTACAGGTGTCAGAGGTAATGGGGAGAAGGCAGGAGAATGGGGTTAGGAGGGAGAGGTACATCAGCCATGATTGAATAGCGGAGTTGACTTGATGGGCCAAAGGGCCTAATTCTGCTCCTATTCCTTATGACCTTATAACTTTATGAATCTCATGATAGACAAAGCTGCTTTTGTCACTGAGTTTTGAGTGAGTAATGTTTAAACGTGTTGCACTTCTTGGTCTACTGATTCACTTACTTACCAAGTCTCCGCTATGGATCAATGGTACAATGCTTTATTATTACATGTACAGAGGTTCAGTGAAATTTTTTTTTGCATACAGTTCAGTAAAGTATTACCATACCTAAGCCAATCCTTGATTAAGTACAATGTGAGTATTGAAATATTGCACTGGCACAGTGTACAAGGATTGGCAGGCCATGGCACAATTTTCAAAGTCCAGTCCAGTCCATGCGCTCATTCTTCTGGAGTGGTAGCCAGTCAAGCTCCAGGTTGTTGCAGGGCCTCCTGCCATCGCCTCAGTCTAGACTATCGCCTCAGGGTATCCACGAATGTTGCTCATGCAGCAAAATTGTCAATTGGCAGGGAAGAGAGCAGGAACGCTAACCCTACCACACCAGTCTGGCAGAGAGGAGCAGAAGGCAGTTCCTGCACACAGGATAAATGGACAGGAATTCAGTTTCTTCCACAAAGCACAACAGCGATGCTTTAGGAGGCATGGGCCGCAGAACCGGGGGGGGGGGGGGGCTGCAGCCCCTCCACTTTTTTGGTGAGACACGCTTCATACCTCGAAATTATCCGGCCCGCAGGCATATTTTTCTCTTCTTCTGAGGACCTCCGACGTCCAGAATCTCAAAACAAGCGCACAGCGAGCGCGGCAAACCCACGACCAGCCGTGGTGGACACCGACTGCCCCTCCAAAACCCTCCCTCCCCTCCACTCAATGGTCAATCACAACACAGTTCAGTCGAGATATGGGGCAGTGAATGAAGCGCTGTGATTAGCCACCGAGCAGAAGGGAGGGAGGGTGGCGGAGGGAGGGATGACCACGAGAGGAAGGGAGAGAGAAAGAGAGAGAGAGAGAGAGAGAGAGAGAGAGAGAGAGAGGGTGTGCTGAGGGATGGGGGATATATCCCCCCCCCCACTATTTGAGTTGGGGGATGGCCTATATTATCCCCCAGTTTTTGGAGGTCGAGCATCAACAAAAAATAATAATTGTGCCACCTCCCCCCTGCTCGGTTGCTCCTCTCCCTCACTGGGTACCCTCGAGGCAGGTGATTAGTGATCGCTCAGCCCCCCCCCCCCCTCTCTCATTCCGTGGCCCCTGGGAGGGTATAGTATCTCATCATGAGATCTCACAGCCTCCACCAGCTGGTCTTGCTCTCCACTAGTTCTTGTTGACAAACAGTTTTGGTGGCTATGAAATTGACAAACATCCTCACAATCAGCACTTTGAGATCATTCCAGGGCATTGCTGGAGACATCAGTCACACTTCCCAGTTGGACGTAGAATCCCACCCTGGTAATTCCCTCTTCTCTCCTTTGACATTGGGTAGAAGGTTCACCTGTGCTTGAAAACTACAGTGGAAATGGAAATGAAATGAAAAGTCAATAAGTTGTTTGGCCTGCCCTGTTCTTGAAACTGCAGTAGAAATGAAATGCCTTTGTGATGGGTTCTTAGAGCAGCTTTTATTGGAGCCTACCAGGGAGAAGGCAATTCTGGATTTAATGTAATGTAATGAATCGGTTTTGATAAAGGAACTTGAGGTTAAGGAGCCATTAGGAGGTAGTTACCATAAAATGGTCAAGTTAATCTACAATTGGAGAGGAAGAAGGGTAGATCGGAGATGTCAGTGTTACATTTGAATAAAGGGGACTATGGAGCCATGAGGGAGGAGCTGACCAAAGTTGCCTGGAAAGATACCCTAGCAGGGATGACAGTGGAACAGCAATGGCAGGTATTTCTGGGAATAATACAGAATGTGCTGGATCAGTTCATTCCAAAGAGAAAAAAAGATTCCAAGGGAAGTAAGGGGCGACCGAGGCTGACAAGGGACGTCAGGGACAGGATAAAAATACTAGAGAAGAAGTACAACGTAGCAAAGATGAGCGGGAAGCCAGAGGATTGGGTAATGTTAAAAGAGCAACAGAAGATAACTAAAAAGACAATACGGGGAGAAAAGATGAGGTACGAAGGTAAGCTGGCCAAGAATGTAAAGGAGGATAGTAAAAGCTTCTTTAGGTATGTGAAGAGGAAAAAATTAGTTAAGACCAAAGTTGGACCCTTGAAGACTGAAAAAGGAATTTATTATGCGGAACAAGGAAATGGCAGATGAGCTGAACAGATACTTTGGATCCGTCTTCACGAAGGAGGACACAAACAATCTTCCTGATATAGTAGTGGCCAGAGGATCTGGGTTGACGGAGGAACTGAAGGAAATCCACATTAGGCAGGAAATTTTGTTGGGTAGATGATGGGACGGAAGGCTGATAAATCCCCAGGGCCTGGTGGTCTGCATCCCAGGCCCTTAAGGAAGTGGCTCTCAAAATCATGAATGCATTGGTGATAATTTTCCAATGTTCTATAGATTCAGTTTCTGTGGATTGGAGGGTAGCTAATGTTATCCCACTTTTTAAGAAAGGCGGGAGAGAGAAAATAGGGAATTATTGACCAGTTAGCCTGACATTGGTGGTGGGAAAGATGCTGGAGTCAATTATAAAAGATGAAATAGCAGCACATTTGGATAGCAGTAACAGGATCAGTCCGAGTCAGCATGGATTTACGAAGGGGAAAGAATGCTTGACTAATCTTCTGGAATTTTTTGAGGATGTAACTAGAAAAATGGACAAGGGAGAGCCAGTGGATGTAGTGTACCTGGACTTTCAGAAAGCACTTGGTAAGGTCCCACATAGGAGATTCGTGGGCAAGATTAGGGCACATGGTATTGGGGTTAGAGTGCTGACATGGATAGAAGATTGGTTGGCAGACAGGAAACAAAGAGTAGGGATTAATGGGTCCCTTTCAGAATGGCAGGCAGTGACTAGTGGGGTACCACAAGGCTAGATGCTGGGAACACAGCTATTTACAATATAAATCAATGATTTAGATGAAGGGATTTAAAGTACCATTAGCAAATTTGCAGATGACACAAAGCTGGGTGGCAGTGTGAACTGTGAGGAGGATGCTATGAGAATGCAGGGTCACTTGGACAGGTTGAGTGAGTGGGCACATGCATGGCAGATGCAGTTTAATGTGGATAAATGTGAGGTTATCCACTTTGGTATCAAAAACAGGAAGGCAGATTACTATCTAAATGGTATCAAGTTGGGAAAAGGGGAAGTACAACGGGATCTGGGAGTCCTTGATCATCAGTCAATGAAAGTAAGCATGCAGGTACAGCAGGCAGTGAAGAAAGCGAATGGCATGTTGGCCTTTATAACAAGAGTAGTTGAGTATAGGAGAAAAGAGGCCCTTCTGCAGTTGTACAGTTCTCTAGTGAGACCACACCTGGAGTATTGTGTGCAGTTTTGGTCCCCTAATTTGAGGAAAGACATTCTTGCATTTGATGGGTGCAGCGTAGGTTTACAAGGTTAATTCCTGGGATGACGGGACTGTCATGTGCTGTATGGAGTGGCTGGGCTTGTATACTCTGAAGTTTAGAAGGATGAGAGGAGATCTTATTGAAACATATAAGATTATTAAGGGTTTGGACACGCTAGAGGCAGGAAACATGTTCCCGATGTTGGGGAAGTCCAGAACCAGGGGCCACCGTTTAAGGTGATGTTTCAGGTCATAACCCTGCTTCAGACTGGTGAAGGCCAAACCAAAGCCATTCCTGTCCATTCCTTCCACAGATGCTGCCTGACCTGCTGAGTCAATCCAACACTTTGTGCTTTTTACAAGATTACAGTTCTTGCAGTTCCTGACACATTTCTATTACATGTCTCCTCCCGCTTGTCTGACTAATGACCAACCAATGCATGATCTCCCTCTAATGGTTTCACAGACCGTTTGATGACAGCTGCAAATGTGATGTTATCCTATATGTTGGTGTGGAGCCGGCACTCAATGATGGGGACACCTCTCCCTTTTCTCTGTCCCTGAGCCAGTGTCTTATCCAGGTGGTCACTGACCCCTCATTGCATGGGGCTCAGTTTGCTGAACAGCTTTTTGTGTGGGAGTTTTTTGAGGAGCTGACAGAGATGATCAATGAGAGTGCGGCAGTGCATGGTGTAGACATGTATTTTAGTAAAGCATTCAACAAGGTGTTTCATGGTGGTCTGATCCAAAACAATTAAGGCACATCAGATTTATAATGATTTGGTAGATTGGATTCCATATTGGCTTAGTCATACATGTAGTAGTGGAAGATTGTTTTTCCCTCCGGAAATCTGTGACTAGTGGAATTCCACAGGGATCTGTGCTTGGACTTGTTTTTTGTGATAACTGACTTGCTTGGAAAAGTGGATGGATTAGTTAATGAGCGGGGTTGCAGTCAGTGAGGAAGGCTGTCAAGGATATGGTGGGATGTAGACCAGTTACAGATACAGCCAGAGAAATGATAGAAGCAACAAGGCATAGAATCATAGAAAAAGGGCCATTCGGCCCTTCGAGGCTGCACCGCCATTCAACTCCCTCTTAAATATAGCCAATGAATTGCCCTCAACTACCTTCTGTGGCAGAGAATTCCACAGACTCACCACTCTCTGTGTGAAAAATGATCTTCTCATCTCGGTCCTAAAAGACTTCCCCCTTATCCTTAAGCTGTGACCCCTTGTCTGGAGTTCTCCAACATCGGGAACAATCTTCCTGCATCTAGCCTGTCCAACCCCTTAAGAATTTTGTAAGTCTCTATAAGATCCCCCCTCAATCTCCTAAATTTCAGCGAGTACAAGCCGAGTCTATCCAGTCTTTCTTCATATGGAAGTCCTGCCATCCCAGGAATCAGTCTGGTGAACCTTCTCTCTGTACTCCCTCTATGGCAAGAATGTCTTTGGTCAGATTAGGACACCAAAACTGTACGCAATACACCAGGTGTGGCCTCACCAAGACCCTGTACAACTGCAGTAGAACCTCCCTGCTCTTGGATTCAAATCCTCTTGCTATGAATGCCAACATACCATTCGCTTTCTTCACAGCCTGCTGCACCTGCATGCCTACTTTCAATGACTGGTGTACCATGACACCCAGGTCTCGTTGCATCTCCCCTTTCCCTAATCGGCCACCGTTCAGATAATAGTCTACCCTCCTGTTTTGATGCCAAAGTGGATAACCTCGCATTTATCCACATTATACTGCATCTGCCATGCATTTGCCCACTCACCCAACCTATCCAAGCCACCTTGCAGCCTCCTAGCATCCTCCTCACAGCTAACACTGCCCCCCACCTTCGTGTCATCCGCAAACTTGGAGATGTTGCATTCAATTCCCTTATCCAGATCATTAATATATATTGTAAATAGCTGGGGTCCCAGCACTGAGCCTTGCGGTACCCCACTAGTCACTGCCTGCCATTCTGAAAACTACTCTTTGCTTCCTCTGCCAGCCAGTTCTCTATCCATATCAACACTGAACCCCCAATACCGTGTGCTTTAAGTTTGAATGCTAATCTCTTATGTGGGACCTTGTCGAAAGCCTTCTGAAAGTCCATATATAACACATCCACAGGTTCTCCCTTATCCACTCTACTAGTTACATCTTCGAAAAATTCTGTAAGATTTGTCAGACATGATTTACCTTTCATAAATCCATGCTGACTTTGTCCAATGATTTCACCACTTTCCAAATGTGCTGCTATCCCATCTTTAATAACTGACTCTAGTATTTTCCCCACTACCGATGTTAGACTAACTGCGCTGTAATTCCCCGTTTTCTCTCTCCCTCCCTTTTTAAAAAGTGGGGTTACATTAGCTACCCTCCAATCCTCAGGAACTACTCCAGAATCTAAAGAGTTTTGAAAAATTATCACTAATGCATCCACTATTTCTGGGGCTACTTCCTTAAGTACTCTGGGATGCAGCCTATCTGGCCCTGGGGATTTATCGGCCTTTAATCCATTCAATTTACCTAACACCACTTCCCGGCTAACCTGGATTTCACTCAGTTCCTCCATCTCATTTGACCCCCGGTCCCCTGCTATTTCCGGCAGATTATTTATGTTTTCCTTAGGGAAGACTGAACCAAAGTAGTTATTCAATTGGTCTGCCATGTCCTTGTTCCCCATGATCAATTCCTCAGTTTCAGACTGCAAGGGACCTACATTTGTTTTAACTAACCTTTTTCTCTTCACATATCTATAAAAACGTTTGCAGTCTGTTTTTATGTTCCCTGCCAGTTTTCTTTAATAATCTATTTTCCCTTTCCTAATTAAGCACTTTGTCCTCCTTTGTTGGACTCTGAATTTCTCCCAGTCCTCTGGTAGGCTGCTTTTTCTGGCTAATTTGTATACTTCATCTTTAGTTTTGATACTATCCCTGATTTCCCTTGTTATCCACGGATGCACTACCTTCCCTGATTTATTCATTTTGCCAAACTGGGATGAACAATTGTTGTAGTTCATCCATGCAGTCTTTAAATGCCTCCCATTGCATATCCACCATCAACCATTTAAGAATCACTTGCCAGTCTATCTTGGCCAATTCACATCTCATACCCTCAAAGTTACCTTTCTGTAAGTTCAGAACCCTTGTTTCTGAATTAACAATGTCACTCTCCATCCTAATGAAGAACTCAACCATATTATGGTCACTCTTGCCCAAGGGGTCACACACAATAAGACTGCTAACTAACCCTTCCTCATTACTCAGTACCCAATCTAGAATAGCCTGCTCTCTCGTTGGGTCATCTACATGTTGGTTTAGAAAACTATCCCGCATACATTCCAAGAAATCCTCTTCTTCTTCCTCAGCACCCCTGCCAATTTGAAAACTAGCGTTTTCAGCCCCTTAGTGTTTCGCAGCTCTACCCATATCGATTCCACATCCTCCAAGCTAATGTCCTTCCTTTCTATAGTGTTAATCTCCTCTCTAACCAGCATCGTTACTCCACCTCATTTTCCTTTCTGTCTATCCCTCCTGAATATTAAATATCCCTGGATGTTCAGCTCCCAGCCTTGGTCACCCTGGAGCTATGTCTCCGTGATCCCAACTATATTCATTAATAACTATCTGCACATTCAACTCGTCCACCTTATTACAAATGCTCCTTGCAATGAGACACAAAGCCTTCAGGCTTATTTTTACAACACTCTTACCCATTATACAATTATGTTGAAAAGTGGCCCTTTTTGATTTTTGCCCTGGATTTTTCTGCCTGCCACTTTTACTTTTCACCTTGCTACCTATTGCTTCTACCCTCATTTTACATCCTTCTGTCTTTCTGCTCATGCTCCCATCCCCCTGCCACATTAGTTTAAATCCTCCCTGACAGCACTAGCAAACACTCCCCCAAGGACATTGGTTCCCTTCAAGCCCAGGTGTAGACCGTCCTGTTTGTACTGGTCCCACCTCCCCCAGAACTTGTTCCAATGCTGGAGAAATTTGAATCCCTCCCCCCTTGCACCATTTTTCAAGCCACATATTCATCTGCAATATCCTCCTATTTCTACTCTGACTAGCACATGGCACTGGTAGGAGTCCAGAGATTATTACCTTTGAGGTCCTACTTTTAGGTTTATCTCCTAGCTCCCTTGTAGGACCTCATCCTATTTGTTACCTATATCGTTGGTGCCAATGTGCACCACGACAGCTGGCTGTTCACCCTCCCCCTCCAGAATGTTCTGCAGCCGTTCAGTGACATCCCTGACCCTTGCACCAGGGAGGCAACATACCATCCTGGAGTCTCGTTTACGGCTGCAGAAACGCCTATCTATTCCCCTTACTATTGAATCCCCTATTACAATAGCCCTTCCACTCTTCTTTCTCCCCTCCTGTGCCGCAGAGCCACCAATGGTGCCATGAACTTGGCTGCTGCTGCCTTCCCCTGATGAGCCATCTCCCCCAACAGTATCCAAAATGGTATATCTGTTTAGGAGGGAGATGACCGCAGAGGACTCCTGCACCACCTGCCTACTGGTACGCTGGCTAATGGCCACCCGTTCCCTTTCTGTCCGCTTAACCTGCGGTGTGACCAACTCACTGTGTGTGCTATTCACGAGCTTCTCAGCATCGTGGATACTCCAGTATGAATCCAACTGCAGCTCCAATTGTTCAATGCGGTCTGCCAGGAGCTGCAGCTGGACACACTTCCTGCAAACGTAGTCACCAGGGACACCGACCATATTCCTGATCTCCCACATGTTGCAGGATGAGCAAACCATGGGGCCGATCTCAAATGACATGGCTTGCCCCCAAATTAAATCAACTCACTCAAACTATAAAAATCTTAATCCTTTAAACTAACCTTTACTAAAAAGCACTGTACCCTTAGCTCACTGAACCCTTTAGCTCACTGTACCTTTAACTCACTTTACCTTTAACTCACTGTACCCTTAATGCAAACCAGGGGTTGCACCCAATCAGCTGCTTCCTCCAGTCCGTTTCCACCAATCAGCGGCTTCCACCAGAACACTTGCATGGAAGGTTACAGGTTTGGGTCCTCCTCTTGCTCCAACAGTTCCTGGGCCTCTGTTAAAACAAAGCCCCGCGCTCGATTTTATAACTCACCGCCCGGAGACTCCTCCTCTTGCTCCAATGGCTCCTGGGCCTCTGTTAAATCAAAGCCCCACACTCGATTTTATAACTCACCGCCCGGAGACTCCTCCTCTTGCTCCAACGGTTCATGGGCATGATTAATATGTTTGCAGATGGCTCTAAAGTGGGTGGTATTGTTGATCGTGATCGATCTCAGTTTCTCTTGACATCCAAGCTCCTTACACCCACCTGCCTTGCCCTTCACTTGAATTGTGGATCAATCCCATCAGGCTCAAAAAAGATACCTAGAAACCAAGTGGAGTTTACCCACAATTATGTACAACAGTTTTCTCATCTCGTGAAGTAAATTTAGATCATCTGGATTTGTAATCCATAATTTCACTGTGCTGCTACATGCCTTTGTTAGAGGCAAAGCAATGAGAAGGTTCACTGTGACAGAGACAAAGGTGGAGCACATGGATCAGGGTGGAAAGAAGAGGAGTGGTGCAGGTTTTGGTGGTTGAGATAGGGGGAGGAACAGGGGCAGAGGGCAGCAGCAGTGGTAGAAATAAGGAGACAAGAGATGAATTTTTGGGCTCTCATGTGCAGCAAAAGTCATGAAGGAATGTCCTCAAGCTGAAGCATTAATTATATTTAACTTTCCACGGTTGCTGCCAAATCTGCTGAGAATCTCCATTTCATATCACCAGTGTCTACATCCATTTGCTCTTGGAAAGGGCGGTGTGAATCTTTTACACAGGGTAGAGGAATCAAGAACCAGAGGACATAGATGGTGAGTCAGAAAAGGTTTAATAAAACCCCAAGTAAGAGGATGCTGGGTATAAGGAATGAGCTGCCAGAGTGGGGAGCTGAGGCAGCTACTATCACAACATTTGGGGGAAACTTGGACAGGTGCATTGATAGGAAAGGTTTGGAGGGATCTGGGGCAAATGCGGGCAAATGGAACTAAGTTAGATGTGGATCTTGGTCGGCATCGACGAGTTGGGCTGAAGGGCCTGTTTCAATGCTGCATAACTCTATGACTCTTTGACTCCCTGCTTCAAAATGGTTCTTTCAATGTGTTTTCTCGCTACATCTGCTCATAAATGAGGGTACTGGAACAGACAACACTAATCTGAGAGTTGAAGCGCTGGTGACAAATGTTGCAGGAGTGGGTCTGCTTCTTACTGAGGGGCAAGGAGACCTTGAACATGGGACTGATGACCATCCGCTGTACTGTCAAAGTTTGTTTCTTAAAAACAGACAACAATAAACTGGTTAACGGTAAACAAAGCCAATCTTTAATCGATTCATCAGACGGGAGTGGCAAGATCTACAAAGAGCACAAATGTTGCTTAGTGCTTCTCAGTCTCCACTCACAGAACAAAGGAAAGTTAATGCAATTATACATTTTTCTTATCAGTAAAACACTCCTACTGAGTCTGAATATGGCATGATTGAAAAGTTCTATAGCCTTTCAGAATATAGAAACAGCTGGGTCTAAATCTAGCTCATCCAATAACAAGTTTTTGCTTATCTCTGGAGCATCAGCTATAATTTTAAATCTTAGCTACTTTAAGGCCTTGAAAGAAGCACATGTTATTATGCAGGTTTCCATCTTAATATCTGTATTAAAAAGACAACCTGTCCACCATATTGTGTTCCATATAATATTGTAAACTATATTAGATTTAACTATTAACTCTGTCAGTACAGCATCCGGCTAAATGGAGTAAAAGTGCGTAACCAGTCACCATCACATTGACACACCATCTACAACATTATTATCCACATTAACACACCAGACTGCTGCCAACAAGTTTGTTGAGTGTTAAGAAGACAGGGACATGGAGTATCACAGAGTGAGTTTTGAACGAAGACATGGGAGACTGCAGATGGTGGACTGTGGAAAAAAGACAAACTGTTGCAGGAACTCAGCAGGTCAGGCAACACCTGCGGGTGGAAGAAATTATCAATGATTCAGGTGGAGATACTGGATAAGATAAGAGAGTGGAGAGGGAAGATAACCAAAACAAAGAGGGGAGGGGCTAGTGTGCGACAGGGCTACTGGTGTGGAGTTTGCACATTCTCTTTCTGTCCCCATGGCATCCGAGGAGATCTAGCCAACTGTATAGAGAATTGGCCATGGAAGGAAGATGGCCATGATGGAGGAAGATTGATTGTTTGACTGGAGGCCTGTGATGTGGTTTGTCTCAGGGATCAGTGCTGGGACCATTGCAGTTTGTGGTTTATATCGACAATTTGGATGAGAATGTACAAGGCATGATTAGTAAGTTTGCTGATTACACTAAAGTGCGTGGAATTGTACATAGTATTAAGATGGTTATTAAAGATTACATCAGGGTCTTGATCAGTTGGGCAAGTGGGTTGAGGAAAGGTTAATGGAGTTCAATGCAAATAAGTGCGAGGTGTCGCATTTTGGGAAGTCATTGACGTTGCCAGGACCTGAGGCCCAGGGGTAGGTTGGGCTGGTTAGGACCTTAATCCTTGGAGTGCAGGAGGATGAGGGGCTATCCTAGAGGTGTATAAGATAATGAGGGGAACAGAGTAGATGCACAGTCCTTTACCCACAGTAGGAGAATCAAGAGCCCGAGGACGGTTTAGGTGAGAGGGGCAACTTTTTCACATAGAGAGTGGTGGGTATATAGCAGGTACATGGACAGAAAAAAAAATAGAGGGATATCGGCCAAATATGGGCAAGTGGAACTATTGTAGATGGGATCATTATATGCAAGTTTGATTTCCTCCAGCAGTCCACATTCCATCATCTGCTCTCCCATGTCTCCATTCGGAACTTTCTCTGTGATGCTTTGTGGTTTTGTCTTCTTAACACTTAACTTAAGTTGAGCCTAAGGTCCTGTTTCCATGCTGTGTGACCCTCTGACTATGACTGTGTGGAAGCAGATGAGATAAACTTGGCATCCGCATGGACATTATGGCCCAAAGGGTTTGTTCCTGTGCTGCAACTGTTTTACATCCTACGTTCTATATAATTATTTTAACGCACAAAATCTGACTATAAGACTATCAGCACGTGGAAAAATAAATGGTTTCCATCACAGGAGGCCAGAGAGGAACTCAGTGAAGAAAGCTAATGGCATGTTGGCCTTCGTTGTGAGAGGGTTTGAGTTTAGGTGCAAGGAGATCCTACTGCAGTTGTACAGGGCCCTGGTGAAACCACACCTGGTTTATCGTGTGCTGTTTTGGTCTCCTAATTTGAGGAAGGACATTCTTGCTATTGAGGGAGTGCAGTGTAGGTTCACCAGGTTAATTCCCGGGATGGCGAGACTGACATATGATGAAAGAATGGTTTGACTGGGCTTGTATTCATTGAAATTTAGAAGGATGAGAGGGATGAGTTTGCACCCAGAGTGTTGTGAATCTGTGGAATTCTCTGCCACAGAAGGTAGTGGAGGCCAAGTCACTGGATGTTCTCAAGAGAGAGTTAGATTTAGCTCTTAGGGCTAACGGAATCAAGGGATATGGGGAAAAAGCAGGAACGGGGTATTGATTTAGATGATCGAAGGGAAGAATGACCTACTCCTGCACCTTTTTTCTATGTTTCTATGTTTCTACATGTTCTCCCCGTGACCTGTGTGGGATTTCTCTGGGAGCTGCATTTCCTCCCACACTCCAAAGACATGCAGTTTTAAAGAAGTTCCAGAGGGAGGAGGAGAACTTCTTCAAAGTAGGCATTAAGTGGTCTGAAGAAGTGTTTCGGCCCGAAACGTCGCCTATCTCCTTCACTCCATAGATGCTGCTGCACCCGCTGAGTTTCTCCAGCATTTCGTGTACCCTCCAAAGACATGCAGTTTTGTAAGCTAGTTGGCTTGGTAAATGTTTTAATTGTTCCTAGTGCCTGTTTCCGCATTGTATCTCAAAACTAAACTAAACTGTCCTGGTCAACCTCCATGGGGCCTGAATACCACCATGGGTTAAAAACTAAAATTGGGGCAATCTCTGGCAATGACGCATCACTACCTGATGAACTCAATGCCTCTTACCACTCTAAGCAGGAAAACAAAGATCCGCAAAAGAACATCCCTCCCCTATCCCCCGCTGACTCTGTCCCACACATCTTGGTTCTGCTTTCATAAAGTCGACAGCCCAGGTGGAATCCCGGGATGGTTCTGGAATTGTGAGCAATCAACAAGCCACAGCCCTTGCACACATCTTCAACCTTTGACTTCATCAATTTACCATCCCTCTCCATTTCAAGGAATCCTCCATCATTCAAGGCCACACAAAAAGTATTCTGACCTGTCCTTAACGATAGCAGAGTCAAGGGATTTGGGGAGAATGCAGGATTATTGTGGATAATCAGCCATGATCACAGTGAATGGTGGTGCTGGCTCAAAGGGCCAAATGGCCTACTCCTGCACCTATTGTCTATTGTCTATTGTCAATGACTAACACCCAGTAGCTCAAATTAAGTGCTTTGAAAAATTGTCAATGGCCCACATTCCAGAAAGTATTCCAGAAATTCTAGACCACTTGGGATTTACATACAGGAAAAATTGATTGACTACATTTCAGCAGACCTGCATTGGTTAAAACCGGTCATAACATTTCTTCCATCCTGACCCTCAATCCTGGTGGTCCTAAGAATTGCTTGCTCAGACCCCTGCTCTATTCCTTGTATACGCAGGACTGTGTCGCGAAGTGCAGCACCAACTCCATTTTTAAGTTCACTGTTGTTGGCAAGAAAAATAACCATGATGAGACAGAGTATGGTAAAGAGATTAGGAACCTTATGTCATGGTGCCAAAACAACAACTTTTAATGTCATTGTGATAAAATAATTAGTTGTTGACCTGAGAAATGGACACCACCCTGTCCTCATCAATGGAGTTGTTGTGGAAATGGTGGACAACCTCAAGTTCCTAGTCATCCATGTTGCCAGCAACCTAACTTGGTCCATTCACACGGATACCGTTATTATGAAAGTGCATCAGTGTGTTTACTTTCTTAGGCGTCTTGAGAAGATTCGGCATTCCCACAAAGATTCTCTCGAACTTCTACAGATTTTTTATAGAAAGTATTTTGTTGGGATGGATTGGTGCCTGGTGTGGCAATTGCTCTGTTCTTGAACGCAACCGACAGAGTGTTGGCGAACACAGCCCAGTCCATTCCTTCCTTCCATCCAGACCAGCTTCACGATGCATTGCATCAAGAAGGCTGGAATTATGCTCAAGGATGCCTGCCACCCTGGTCATTCTGTTTCCTATCTTCAAACTGCTGGGGGAAGATACATGAGCATGAAAGCCCATCTGTCTAGACGTAAGAACAGCTTATTCCTCATGGCTATCAAACTCTTAAATCAATTATCTATTTTACACCCCCATCCTAGAGGTGCTGCCTCATACTCTGAACTCTACATCATTCAATGATTTTACTTCGGAGTCACGTGAGTGACTACGTGAATAGAAGCCCGTACAGCCGTTGGTGCGTCATGACATCAGACGCTGGTGCAGTCGGGAACGGTTGGAGCAGCAGCGCTCCTCCGAGCGGTAAGTTTAAACAGGTTACACGAAAAGCTGGAGAATTCAGCGGGTGCAGCAGCATCTAAGGAGCGAAGGAGATGGGCGACGTTTCGGGTCGAAGACCCTTCTTCAGACTTCACCCTCCATTCTCCAGCATCTGCAGTTTTCGTTAACAGGTTTAAACGGAGGTAAGGTTTGTTGAAATACTTTACCACAGGTCATTTTCTGCGACGGTTGGGAGTAGATATGTTGCAGAAAGTGAAGAAGGTGTCGGCGAGGCGCTCCGGGGGTAGAAAGGAGAGTGACCAGGAGAGTGTTGAGGATGGAGGCCCGTCTGGTACACCTGGTCCGGTGCTGGCTACACAGCCAGTGGTTGCGGACCCACTGCCGGGGGGCAGTGGAGGCTTGTCAGTAGGGGGAAGGCCACTGGCAAGTCTCTGTGGCCCGTAGATGAGTCGGGCCTGGAGGTTATACCCTCCATAGGAGAGTCCGTTTGCTCACGGCTCTCCCACATCGAGATTCTATTACAAAAGAATGCTCGACAGGGACCAGCTCCGTTGGGAGGAGTGGTGCCCAAGCCAGGCTGATGGAGAGCTTGTGCTAGCAGCACCTGTTTCAGGGCTGCAGAACTATCCTGCCTGTGAGGAGGATGTTCCAGCTCCGTGAGGAGGAGTGGTGCCCAAGCCAGGCTGATGGAGAGCTTGTGCTAGCAGCACCTGTTTCAGGGCTGCAGAACTATCCTGCCTGTGAGGAGGATGTTCTATCAGGGCCGTTTGCTGACACTGTTTCTATGCTGGGGGAGAGCAAGGTGTTCGGTTGGAGGTAATTCCGAACATTGCTGGGAAGTTTGCTGAGTGTAGAGAGGCAGGAAAGGCGATTGATGTAGAATTGGCCGAAGCCATTCAGTCAGTATATGCTCTCCCACCAGTTACAGGAGCTAGCTATGGATGAAGTAGCAAAAAACTATAAAGCTCCTGTTAATTGTGATCTCCTGAAGGTACCGGTGGTTAATCACCAAATTTGCATAGATGGGTTTGCCTGCTAGGGCCCAGGAGATGAAGTTTTAAAAAAGTGCTTAAACTGTTGTAAGCAGGTATTACAGCTGTGGTGAAAGTTATTGATACAAATGATATGGTTGAAGCACACCAGGATGAACTGGGACTCCTTTGTAATGCATTTTGAAATTAATAATGTCGGGAGGGCCGCTATTAGGCCAGTGCTAACCCGAATTTGGCGAGTTGTGCAAACCGACCAGTGTACCACCACGAAATCTGTTGTTTGGTGGTAACCTTGCAAAAAGGGTCAAAGACTGTTATGAGGTTGTTATAACCATGGCCCTCATTAAGCCAGCTGGAAGCAAGGCAAAAAAGGTTCTCTACAAGAAGTCGAGGACAACAAGGCCGCAAGGAAAGATGCTGGTAAGGAATATAACATTTGACAGACGATGAATTAACTGATGTTCCTGTTCAAATTGGGGAAGGTTAAAATTGTTCTCAAACAATGGCAGCAGTTGACATCAGATTTGTTCATACTTAGTGTATTGAAGGGGTGAAAAATTGGATTTTACTATGACAGTCTACCTAATCAACATTTTCCTAGTCGTAAACTTATTTTTCAGATGAGGAAAATGTGCTTATTCAAGCAGAGATTCAGTCGTTACATAAGAAGGGGTAATTGAGCCTTCTGTCTATCAAAGTCAACAATTTCTGTCAAGTATATTTCCCAGATCTAAAAAGACTGGGGGATGTAGAATTATTCTGGATTTATCGAATTTGAACAAATTTGTTTGTTATAGGCATTTCAAAATGGAGAACTTTACCACGGGCAAACATCTAGTGTCCAAAGGGTATTATATGGCAACCATTGATTTAAAGAATGCGTATTACGCAGTGTCTATTCATGGTGATGATAGAAGATATTTGAAATTTATTTGGATGACTGAGCTGTGGCAATTCAGGACATTGCCGAATGGATTAACTTCAGCTCCTAGATTATTTACTAAATTGGTAAAACCTGTGTTAGCATTGCTTAGAGCTCAGGGGCATGTGGTAATGGCCTATTTAGATGATTTCTGATTGTTGGAAAGACTCATGCTGAAACTCAATCATCAGTTTCAGTTGTTAAAATCACTTTTGAACAAATGGGATTTGTTATTCACCCAGGTAAATCTAAATTATCACCAGTCCAAATTATTGATTATCTGGGATTTACCATTAATTCCAATCACATGTTGGTAACTTTGCCCAGGGATAAATTGAATCAGTTAATTGAGGACTGTGTTAATCTCGTTGGAGAACAACGGCCTTTGATTAGACAAGTAGCCAGTTTTATTGGGAAGTTGTTGCAGCCTTTCCAGCTGTGCAGTATTGTCCTCTGCATTATCAACAATTACAACCATCAAAGGAACAGGCACTGAGAATACAAAGGGGCTATTTTTGATAGGCCTATGCAGTTGTCAGCTGGGGCGATTGCTGACATACAATGGTGGATAGTACATGTTTCAAAAAATTTAAGGAAGGTTTCGTGGAATCACCGTCACTGATATTACAGAATGATGTGAGTGCACTGGGTTGGGGTGCAACGGATATGTCTTCTAGTTGTGGAGGCAGATGGAATGTGGATGAGACATCGCTTCCTCAATTAAGAGGGATTGAATTATTTAGAGTTGTTGGGCACCTGGTATGGGCTCAAAGCTTATTGTTCTACAAGGAGGGATCTGCATGTGCAGCTCAGATTCACAACACCACAGCAGTGGCATATGTAAACCACATGGGTGGAGTTAAGTCACAGTCTTGTGAAAGACTGGCTAACCAGATTTGGAGCTGGTGTATTGACCAAAATATCTGGCTTTCAGCACTTTATTTGCCAGGAAGAGGTCACGTCAGTTAATGACAACATTGAATGGATGTTAAATCAGGATGTGTTTAACCAAATGATTGATCAGTATGCATTGCCAGATATTGACTTGTTTGCATCTCGATTAAATCATCAGTTACCTAGATATGTTTCATGGTAACCAGATCCTGGGGCAGTAGCAGTGGATGCATTTTCGCTGCATTGGGGGAGGAATGTTTGTGTATGTATTTCCTTCATTCTGTCTCATCAGCAGATGTTTGCAAAAGATCAAGGAGGACTCCGCTTCAGGGGTATTGGTAGTGCCAGATTGGCCTACACGAGCATGGTTTCCCATTGTATTACAAATGGCTAGGGAGCCTTACATGCTTATGCCCAAGAATAAAAATCTACTGGTAAATCCAGTCACTGGGGATCACCATCCTTTATAGGATCGTATTGATCTGTTAATTTGCAGATTTTAAGGAGGCCATACCGGGGAGAGGACTGTCTCATCGGACGGTGGATGTTCTCATGTCGGCCTGCAGGGATAGTACACAGCAGCAATATATCACCTATATAAGGAAGTGGGAGCAATTCTGCCTACAGCAGGATATTGTATATCACACGGCAGGGATCACGGATGTATTGGAGTTTGTCAACTCTTTATATTTGACCAAAAAATTAAGTTACAGTGCAATTAATTCAGCCAGAAGTGCTCTGTCTTCCTTATTTACCTATGAATGCAGAATTGCATACAGTAGGGACACATCCGTTAGTTCACGATTCATGAAGGGAGTTTTCAATTCTAATCCTCCTAAACTCAGGTATGCCGGTATTTGCAATGTGAGTGAGGTTTTTATGCTTCTTCGCCAGTGGGCTCCGGTTACAAGCCTATCTATAGCCAAATTAACTATGAAGGTGGTCATGCTTCTGGTGTTGGTTTCAGCCCAACGTGTACAAACATTGCAAAAGCTACGGCTAGATAGAATGCATGTGTCGGCTGATGCCATTATATTTTATGTCTATGATTTGCTTAAACATAATAAAAGAGGCATGACAGGATGTAAGATGGTGTTTTTCAGCATACCCCGCAGATGATCGCTTCTGTATAGTCTCACATTTATCTCTTTACATTGAGATTACTAAACCTCTGAGAGGAACAGAGTTGGCTTTGTTTATTAGTCACAAAAAACCACACGTAAGGTGTCGGTGCAAACGATTTCAAGGTCCTCGCGGCCGCAGGATGGTCCAGTGAGCTAACTTTTCAGAGGTTTTGTCACAAGCTGATTTCAAGGCTCGGGGTGTTTGCTGATTCTGGTGTCAGTACTGTTACATTTTTCCCCTGAGTTAGAGGGGTTTGTTATGATTTGTTTGTAAATAAACTGTTATTTCATTTAACAAATGTATTACTGATGCATGATTGATTGTTAACGACTTTTGAGTCAATATAGGCAGTGTGAACGTCGGATTTGAGTCTGCGGCGTGAATTCACAGTGCTTTGAAGTCTTCACGTAGTCACTCACGTGACTCCGAAGTAAAATAGTAAGATTAAACGAGAACTTACCAGTTTGAAGTTTGATCTTTATTTTATGAGGAGTCGAGTTGAGGGACTACGTGCCCTCCGCTCCCACCCTCATAGATCTCATCTGGTAGTTCTAGTTTTATCATCTTACCGTTATACTTCGGTCATTGTTAGCTGTGAATTCATTCCGTTGCTTTGAAGATTGACGCACCAACGGCTGTACGGGCTTCTATTCACGTAGTCCCTCAACTCGACTCCTCATAAAATAAAGATCAAACTTCAAACTGGTAAGTTCTCGTTTAATCTTACTATTCTGTCATTGAACCAGCATTTACTTGCACTAATGATTCTGTCATTGAACCAGCATTTACTTGCACTATTTCAAGTAGCGTTACAAGCTTAGCTCCATCCTGCAGTTTGCCCTTTCATCATTATATTCATTGCTGTAATTAGCATTACTCCATGTACTCTGTTTACTCATTGAGCTTCATGCAAACAGGTAATTTCATTGCATCCTGGTGTATGTGACAATAAACCGAACTTGATTCGGAATGATATGCTCTCCTGCATGTTCCTGTCAGCAGTGAGATGCTGAGCATTTTGCAGTTAGTCCCCTGGGTATTATTATTGACCTGAACCTCATTGTGGTGACATTGATAACTACTGTATATAAATCTTGGTGAGGACATGAAGTGTGATCGTGCACTACCACGAATACACTGATCCTGCAAATGAATTATATATATTTTTAACCATTTCTCTACTTTCAATTTCCGGATAGTTTTGCATTTAATTCTTGATGCATGAATACATTTGAGGGCAGGTAAGGAATGGATCGTGTAACTTTCTATGGGAGCAAATCACTGTCATGCAAATAGCATGTTTACCACCAGGAGTAAATGAAAGAACAGCTTGATGGTGATAGATAGCATTTCCATGGACAAAGAGGCCACAAATACCAGAAACAAGATGCCCCTTTTGCTTAAAGCAGACATGCCAGACCATTAACAAGCCACAGACTTCTTCCCAACTCTGTTCCCTGCACAGCTCCCTTCTTTTTGCAAATTACTTTCCTGGTCTGCATCACTTTCAGCTCATCTGATTTTTTGATTTTTTTTCAGTGATGGCAATTCACCTTCTCATTGCAAACTAAAATCAGTGTGAAGAATTCTATTTTACAAATTTTCCATAGCTTAATATTTTCAAAATGTTTTGTGAGCCAAGGAATTAGCCCACTATGGTTTATGTCAGACTAACTTCATGGCTGTCTGCTTGATTACCTTGCAGAAATAAGGAACTGCAGATAGACACAAAGATCTGGAGTAACTCAGTGGGACAGGCAGCATCTCTGGAGAGTAAGAATGGGTGGTGTTTCGGTTCGAGACCCCCTTCAAACTCGACCCGAAACGTCACCCATTCCTTCTCTCCAGCGGTGCTGCCTGTCCCGCTGAGTTACTCCAGCTTTTTGTGTCCATCTTTGGATTCAGCCAGTATCTGCAGTTCCTTCTTACACAGATATAGATCTTCTTCTTGCGTATGGCGTAGGACAACTTGCTCTATTTGATCTTAGTTGATTGTGCACGCCAGGTTGATTGCATTTGTTGAAACAGGGCAAACCACGTGAAGGTTGCAATCTCCCACCCCACAGATATAGATAATGCTGGTTTACAAAGAGAAATGACATGAAGTGCTGGAGTAACTCAGCTGGTCAGGCAGCATCCCTAGAGAACATGGGTAGGTGATGTTTCGTGTCGGGACACTTCTTCAGACTTAATCCAAAACGACACCTATCCATGTTCTCCAGGCTGCTGCCTGCCTGATTTATATTAATAGACAGAAAGCTGGATGGATTCTATAAATAATGTGAGATCCGCTCACCCAGTTTGTCACTTTCCCTTGATTATTAGTTTAGTTTACTTTAGAGATACAATGTGGAAACAGGTATTTGGCCCACTGAGTCCATACCAACCAGCGATCCCCACACATTAACACTGTCCTGCACACACTAGGGACAATTTATAATTTTTACCAAGCCAATTAGCCTACAAACCTGTACATCATTTGAGTGTGGGAGCAAACTGGAGCTCCCTGAGAAAATGTATGCAGGTCACGGGAGAACGTACAAACTCCGTACAGAGAACACCCGTAGTCAGGATCGAACTCGGGATCGTATCTGGCGCTATAAGGCAGCTACTCTACTGCTGCGTCACTGTGCCGCCCTTGATTATTGATAATAACTGATTGTGATTATAGATTATAGATAATAAACTTCTCTCTTATATGCAGCGTTGTATGTTTTTTCCCCTTTACGTGCTGATTTTGCCTGTATAAACCACAGCAAAATTATATGGTTTTATGTTACTGATACATCTTCGCAGTCAAATATGAAGCCTTCCTTGCTTCACATGGACATCTGCATTCAATTATCTTGTGAACCAGTGGTGATATGCATGGGTGTGTGTATGCTCTCATGATCTTATCAGAACAAGAGGATTAATGCAGCTGAATTTGATCCCCACTGATCTTGAGGTGGGCCTTTATCAGCAATTACCAAAATATTGCCAGATTAAATGATCCCCGGGTGGGAAATAAGCATCTTCTCTTCCAATATCAATACACTAAGCTATCTGCTTTCTATAATTTGCAGGAAGGAACTGCAGATGTTGGTTTAAACCGAAGATAGACACAAAATGCTGGAGTAACTCAGCAGGACAGGCAGCATCTCTGGAGAGAAGGAATGGGTGAAGGATCTCGACCCAAGTCCTTCCACCTATGGTTGAACCAGTAAAATATGAGTAGCACTTTAATTTTCTTAAAAGCAGGTTATAGAGGAGTATCAAGCCAATGTAGCTTCTGAATGTTATGTTGGGAGACATATCATTGACATGCATTTTAACAAACTCATTTTGTGCGGACACATTTGAACATTGTTTAATGGAATCGGCAAAAGAACGTACTGTTATTTCTAAAGCTAAAGATTCCTAAGCATTTTAATGAGTATCAGCTAACAGTGCAGCAACAGACACCAGGCGGTGTCAATCCAATTGGCTTAGGGTGTGAAGAATTGCTACCCAAATTGAGACATGTGCTACTGTTTCTCCTGTTTACACAGGCCTTCAGTAAATACTCGTCTGCCTGGTCCACAGCTTGTCTCCAGTTTGCTGATAAGGCATGCTGTGTACCTCTAATGCCCTGTCAATCTTTGCTAACTAGCTGATAGGTAATGGGGAGTGGATTATACCGCTCCCTTGAACTACTCTTTAAGTAAAGACAAATCGCCATTTCAGTTCTTGGTAAATGATACACTCACAACAAAAGAAAGCCTGCGCTGTTGGCAAATAATTGGCCGTGGGTACATTTATTACACATTCAAATGGCAAACTAGTCAGCTCTTCAGAAAAATGGTGATGAAACATTTGATGGAATAGTGTGTGCTTATGAATAATTCTGTTCTTCCGCTTTCTTGTCATACTTGATCCAGTGTTCCTGATATACTTTCAGCTGCTTTTGAAACAATATCTTGCTGAGACTGTATCGACACCCACATTTGGCATTTATGCTGAAATAGGAATTTCCTTTCAACTGCCCCAAATGCATTCTTTAATTTTAGCCACACATCATCTGCGGATATAATTTTTAAATTAATTCGTAGTGCTCAAAATAGGAAATAGCAGAAAGTTTTTGGTCTTTATTCCTTCCCCTTCCACAAGAAGAAAAGAACATTTGCAATGTGCCCGTGTTTTATCAAAGACACAACTGCGTGTGTGACTGTCATCTGTGAGCCTGGAACATCACCCTGAAAAAGAAATCTAACATGGATCTTTTCCCATGTGTGTTTCTGTTCCTTTTGACTCCACGAGTCATTTGCTTTGCAGCAGACGGGCTTTGAACTCTGCCTGGCATGCATACACTTCCTGCAGTAATGGGGAGCAGTTCGGTAATGGGAGTGATTGAGATTCCTTTTGATTCTCTCATATGCCTGTCTCTCCTCACATCATCACATTTTCAGGAAGAAGGATTGGCTGAAAGCTGGCAAGACCTGAGTGCAGCTTACAGCTGGATGTGTTCATGATGCTCCGGCAGAACCTAAAAGTGACGTCCTGGTACTCGACTGGAATTTCATTGCTACAGTCAGAAGCAGGAGACTTCGGCTGAAGGAAACCATAACCCAGGCCCTCACCTCCCAGTTAATTTTTCATGCAAGTGTTGAAGGCAGTGTTATCTCAGTGCCTTGCAGCCACATTGCCCCATATTGTTAAGGTTACACTTTCAACTGTACCTTACACATTCATACATTTTTTCATATCCAGGGAATTCCAGGAAATGTAATCCATATGAGTATTAAATTGATTACTCATGAGGATATCATCAAGTACTAAGTTCTCTAAACATTATTTAAAAAAAGAGTTTACTCTTTAATAAATTAACTTTATACAGGGAAGGTTAAAATGGCATTGAAATTGCCGCAAGTATCATTATCAATAGCAAAGTTCTAAAGGAAAAAAAAAACTTTTGGTTAAAATAATTAACTAGATAAACTAAATTTATGAACCAGCAGTCAGTTTACTTATATTTGTAAAGTTGACATATAAGTTAATAGTCAATTTTAATTGACAAGATTCAAGATTCAATTTAATTGTCACATGTACCAATGAAGGAACAGTGAAATTTGGGTTACCTGTATTACAGCCATACTAAGTAAGAAGCAAAAATACACACAGCACATAAAATAAAGTTTAACATAAACATCCACCACAGTGGAACCAGCATTCCTCACTATGATGGAAGGCAATACAGTTCAGTCATCTTCCTCCTTTATTCACCCATGGTCTTTGTTACACTGTTTTACGTCACTTCAATTCAATTCAATCTTTAATTGTCATTGTGCAGTGTACAATACAGAGACAACGAAATGCAGTTGGTATCTCCGAAGGGCGAACTTACGAATAAACAAGTAATACATATACATATGCAGTGGACAGGTAATAAAATTTACTACAGGTAATAAAATGTGATGACAGCCAGGTAAATATATTTATGTGCTAATTTATTATCAGGAATCGACTACATATTATAGAGTACTGTTCGCACTGATTTGAGAAGTTTGACGTTTATTCTATTTTTCATGATTATGAAGTCCCTGTGGGAGATCTCAATGGGGAACCAATACTGCCATAAAAGTAGCCACCCCCTTCCCCTTCCCAGTTCTCCCACTAGATTTACTGTCTCCAACTACATTCTATTTTTGTCCCACATCCTCCCCGTCAAAAGTCTGAAGAAGGGTCTCGACCCGAAACGTCGCCCATTCTTTCTCTCCAGAGATGCTACCTCACCCACTAAGTTACTCCAGCATTTTCTGTCTACCTTCGATTTAAACCAGCATCTGCACTTCTTTCTTACACACAGTCCATTTAAAACTTTATTGAAAAAAATTGTTGGTCGTCCATTTGAGAACCATAACCATTACCTTAATTTTGTAGAAAAATGCAGTTAATTGACAGCAGTTTGGGAATTTCTACCTGAAAGCAAAGTCCTGAAGTTGCTATCACATAGAGTCATAGTCATACAGCGTGGAAACACGCCCTTCAGCTCAACTTGCCCACACAGGCCAACATGTCCCAGCTACACGAATCCCACCTGCCTGCATTTGGCCCAAATCCCTCTAAACGTGTCCTATCCATGTACCTGTCTAACCGATTCTTAAATGTTGGGATAGTCCCTGCCTCATCTACCTCATCTGGCAGCTCATTCCATACACCCACTATGCCCTGTGTGAAAATGTTACCCCTAGATTCCCATTAAATATTTTTCCCCTTCCTCTTAAACCTATGTCCTCTGGTCCCTGATTCCCTTACTCTGGGCAAGAGGCTCTGTGCATCCACCCAATCTATTCCTCTCATGATTTTATACACCCCTATAAGATTACCCCTCAACCCCCTGCGCTCTAAGGAATGGAGTCCCAGCCAACTCAAACTCTCCCTGTAGCCCAGACCCTCGAGTCTTGACAACATCCTCGTAATTCTTCTCTGTGCCCTTTCTAGCTTGACAACATCTTTCCTACAACATGGTGCCTGTAACTGAACACAATGTTTGACTCATCAGTAAGGTTTGTTCAAGGAAACCGGCGAGATAGTGCAATGTTAAAGAGATTCCCCCAACTGCTGGTGGGGTGTCTGGTTGAACGACCCGCACGCACTTTATATTTGATATTAGCAATTGAAATTGAATGATAGCGCACACAAACTTGCTCCCAGGCATGCCAATTTCCAAGCAAAAGATCTTGAATTTCTCCTGCTTCTGGTATTCACTCACATGTGACATGCGACATGTTAATCTAACAGAAACTCACATAAGGGCCCATTCCATCGACAGGATTACTCTAACGAATTTTAAGAGGTAGCTACAAATTATTCATATCTAATCATCTGAACACTGATGTTTAGTGGTCAAAGAAAATTGTCCTTTAACATATATGCCAGTTTTTTTTCAATTTTGTGTACTTATTGTAATATAAATAGAAGGAAGATGATTGCAAGTTAGCCTAATTAGTTACGTTAGACAGAAGCTTTTTACTCATCCACGCTTTGCAGCTGACAATGGTAGCTTGAGATTAGAACATTCAGTTGGATGAATTTTAATTTATGTCTACCTAACTTTAGGAGTTAATTGTTTTAACACCTTGAAAAGGATAAAGCAAATATTTATTTTCTAACTTGAAACAAATCCTTTAAAACATTTTCTCCCTATCCCAATAATGACAAAACCCCAGACCGACCAACTAATTCACTGCAACCTCTCCCTCCCTTCCCTACCTGGACATTGTAAAACAATTTGTTCAACATTCAGTACTGGATGAGTAGAAATTACCAATGAACTAACTATCAAGAAAATAAAGCCATTTGTTTGATCCACATTTAGATTTATTTTTCATGTCCTTAATATCTCCCACGTCTGTCCTGACATGACCTGATCTTCATCTGAAACCTTCACCCTTGCCTTGTCATTTCAAAACATACCCATTCTAATGCCTTTCTAGCTGGTTTCACTTGTCTATTTCTGTCTTCTCAGCCATAAAACAACTCTGCTGTCTTTGCTATACAGTGACCAGGTACTACAAATTCATCACCTCAATGCCTATTGGCCTGTTCCAACTCCTGCCTCAATTTTAAAGTTATTACTTTTGTATTGAAATCATCCTATGATCTCAGACCTATCTATTTCTGTGATTCCCTCCATCCTTGTAATTCTCTAAAAATCTGTACACTTAAAGTTCTCCAATCCTGACTCCTCAACTATCTTCATTCTTAGTTGCTCTGCAATTCATAGCCATTACATCAACAGCCAAGGCCTGGAATTATCTTCCTAAACTTCCTTGGCTTTTCCCCTCTATTTTCTCCTTCCCACATAAGTTCATAAGTTCTAGGAGCAGAATTAGCACATTCAGCCCATCAAGTCTGTAAAAAGTGTGAGATGCTGTTCCTCCAATTTGCGTTTAACCTCACTCTGACAATGGAGGAGGCCTAGGACAGAAAGGTCAGTGTGGGAATGGGAAGAGGAATTAAAGTGTTTGGCAAATGGGAGGTCAGGTATGTCCAGGCTGACTGAGCATCTCATATCTCATATTTTGGGCAGCTTACAACCCAGTGGTATGAATATTGATTTATCTAACCACGTAACCCCTGCATTCACTCACTCTCCATCCCTCTCCCACCCATCTCACCAGCTTCTCGTTCTAACCTCGAATACAACCAACAATGGACTGTTTCCTTTATCATTGTTACTGTTCTATATCTCACTACATCACCATCTATATCTCTCATGTCCTTTTCTCCTGACCATAGTTTGGAAAATGGTCTCAACCCGAAACAACACACATTCCTTCTCTCCAGAGATGCTGCCTGTTCTGCTGAATTGGTCCAGCATTTTGTGTCTATCTTCGATAGCAAAGGTTTAGTGGGATAAGGGCCAAACACGGGCAGACGGGATTAGTGTAGATGGAGCACCTTGCTTCAGCATGGGCAAGTTGGGTCAAAGGGCCTGAAGCAAGGTGCCCCATCTACACTCTATCTTAATCATGCTTTACAAAGGGAAAATTACATAGTTATAATGCAAAAACAAAAACATGGGTCATCTAATATTCACACATGAACAGTGGAAGACAATCACAGTCAAGTTAAACACTGTGGCGGGTTACCTAACCTTGGCACAGAAACTATGTCCCCAGCTCCTAATGGCTTCCTCCCCAATGGCTTAAGTAAAGCTAGAATACAAACCACCAGATTGTAGGAGCAGAATAATTTAAGAGATTTACCATTGCGCTATGCTTGTAAACGATTTCCTTTAAGTTAATTAAACCTGCAATATTTCTTGACATACCGAGGAATCTGCAGATCTTGGGAATCTCCTTTTTCATTTGATGGGTTGAAGTTAGATAGTTGTATCCTCATTGCGAGGGAATGTGTAGTTTATACAGAAATGGAGCAAGTTATGTGGATTTTCTGATTATTTCATCAGAGACATCTGTTAAGGTGATGAGATGCCAGTCAAACACTCAATTGGCCACTAAGGCAATATTAAAAAAAAATAAAATATATTTGAATTTGTTATTTTAACAAGCATGATTGCATGTTGGATATATACAACCAGAAGTAACATTTTGAGTACAGATGTTGGGAGGTCATGTTACAGTTATATAAGATGGTGGTGAGGTCACATATAGAGTATTGTTTAAGAAGGAATTGTAGATGCTGGAAAAATTGAAGGTAGATAAAAATGCTGGAGAAACGCAAGGGATGAGGTTGCATTTATGGAGCAAAGGAATAGGTGACGTTTCGGGTCGAGACCCTTCTTCAGACTGATGTGGGGGCGGGAAGAAGATAGGAAGAGGCGGATACAGTGGGCTGTCGGAGAGCTGGGAAGGGGAGGGGAAAAAGCAAGGACTACCTGAAATTGGAGGTCAATGTTCATACCGCTGGGGTGTAAACTACCCAAGTGAAATATAGAGTATTGTGTTCAGTTTTGGTCACCATGTTACAGGAGAATGTTGTCAAGCTAGAAAGGGTTCAGAGAAGATATACCAGGATGTTGCGAGGACTCGAGGCATTGAGCTAATGGAAGAGGTGGAGCAGGCTCGGGCTTTATTCCTTGGAGCACAGGAGAATGAGGGGTGATCTTATAGAGGTGTACAAAATCATAAGAGGAATAGACTGGGTAAATGCACAGAGTATTTTGCCCAGAGTAGGGGAATTGAGAACCAGAGGACATAGGTTTAAGTTGAGTTGGGAAAGATTTAATGGGAAACTGAGGGTAAACATTTTTGCATAAAGGGTGGTAGTTGTATGGAACAAGATGCCGGAGGAGGTAGTTGAGGCAGGGATAATTGCAACATTTAAGAAACATTTAGATAAGGATTAGAGAAATGTGCCAAAGACAGGCAGTTTGGACCAGTGTGAATGGGGCATGTTGGTTGGTGTGGGCAGGTTGGGCCGAAGGGCCCGTTTCCACACTCTACGCCTCTGTTACTCTTTGACTTTATATTATGAATTAAGGAATAAGAATTTCAGAGCCTACTGTATAATATTGCAGCAAAATATTATAAGGATTTAGTGTTTAGTTACTTTCTGAAAAAAATGGTAGGAAATCAATTGCAATATTTTCATTGCTTGGATGAAGTTGGTTCAGCCAAATTAATAAAACTTTCCAGGGGATACTTTCTTGGATCGGTGCTCTTTTGCACTGGAAACAAACCGCAACCAATGAAGAGTAGCAAAAGATCCAGCCGAATTTTACATCCAGGCATGTAATAGGCTCGGCCAATTTCCGAATGTTGGCTGCTCCCAGGTATTCCAGTCTTTGGCCGCACATCCAGAAATTATCCCTGATTTTTTTTGTTCCCAGTCAACAGAGAATCAGCATCATCTCTGGGAAAGTTGTAGATTCACCCCTCTATGCCTACGTCATGGATGGGGACTGATGCAAATAATAGGATCCATTAAACTATGAGAAACAACCTAAATTACTAACAGAAATAGTAGATGGCAATGTCAGACAATGAAATGGAATGAGTTTTTTGAGAGTATATTTAAATTGACTATTTAACATTACTGCAAATTGGTATTTGGCAGTAAATATGTAGCATAAAAATCAATGAATGAGGGTCTGACCTCAATCCCAATAAAATGGTGTGAGGCTCCAGAAAGGCAATAATCTACCTTTGCTTTGGCTTGACATCTCAGGGAGTGGGAAATGCATGCAGTGTCAGATCTGCTTCATAAACTATTCAGGCAATGCAGAGGACTCCCTAGATACTTTGCTAATCTATTCAAATTTTATTTAAGTTACTACAGAGCCAGGGTTCATCCCTACCCTGCTCTCCAACTATTTCCATTTCCAACAGTTTGCACAGAGCTCATTGCGTGTGGCATTAACTCATGGCATTAACATGGCTCTCTCCTGCCAAGCAGATTGCAAGTAATCTCAACATTGGTCTGTGTCCCTGGTGACTATCCAGCTGACCAGCTTTACATCCATCCAGAGTCTGACTCAAATATGGCTCAATTTCTTCATTGTTCTTTGACTAAACTAAATGCATTAGTTCACAACATTTCTGCTTCCCATTTTCCTTGGAAACAAATAAATTGACGGGGATTTGCATCAAACCAGGATTTCCATATGGCAAACCAATTGAGAAAAATACATTAGGTCCCTGTACAGGTCCCTGGTGAGACCGCACCTGGAGTATTGTGTACAATTTGTTTCTCCTACATCATTGGAATTGCCTTTTATAAACTACTCGTTATACTTCTAGTTTTTTGTTCTTTGAGATCAGCATGGGAACAGGCCATTCGCCTCACCGTCCACGCCGACCAACCTTCACCCCGTACACGGGTTCTATATTGTCTCAGTTTTGCATCCTACACACTAGGGTCAACTAACACAAGCCAATTAACCTATAGACCAGCATGTCTCTGGAATGTGGGAGGAAATCGGAGCACCTGGAGAAAACCCACGCAGGTCACAGGGAGAATGTGCAAACTCCGTACAGACAGCAACCGTAGTCAGGATCGATCCCGGGTCTCCTCTGGCATTGTAAGGCAGCAACTCCACAGCTGCACCATGGTGTCGCCCCATTCAGTTTTAAACGTTTCTGTTTTAGAGAGACTTCCTAACATATAAGGCAATGAGCAAATGTGATGAGATCATGTGTCTGTTGAATACCAGTGATAATTCATTTCTTGCACGTTTGCCCAGATTTCTAGTATATAGGAAAATGCAGCCTGAATCTGAAGCACAAATGTGAGTCAAAGAGTTTACACTGGCCATCCCAATTCCAGGGGAAGAGATTCAATCTAAATAATGTTTTAGAGAAAGATGTGTATCTTTGTTCTCCAACTTTAAGTTTGTTTTTGCAATGATGGCGAGCTATTTAAAGTGGATCATGTTACCCAAGCTTAACTGTGCCTTGATAACAGGATAATCTTGTTAATCTTGTTTCCAGGGAAGTACCAGCTGTTCCACTGAGAACTTTTAGCATTTCTTCATCTTAGTGTCACCAAGGACGGGATTCCCCGCATGCAAAGTGAACATAGAAACATAGAAACATAGAAAATCGGTTCAGGAGCAGACATTCGGCCCTTCGAGCCAGCTCCGTCATTCAATATGATCATGGTTGATCATCCAAAATCAGTACCCCATTCCTGCTTTGTCCCCATACCCCTTGATTCTGTTAGCCCAAGGGGCCATATCTAACTCTCTCTTGAAAACATCCAGCGAATTAGCCTCCACTGCCTTCTGTGGCAGAGAATTCCACAGATTTACAACTCTCTGGGTGAAAAGATTTTTCCTCACCGCGTGCCCGAGCTCACTTAACCAACCCTTACCCTGACTAGACTTTGTTGGACTCTGGTTGTGTGGACAAACATGAGGCCGAGACAATTCCTCAGATGCATGTAGACCTCTGATGCTACGCAGTACAAAACCCTTGAGGATCAGGCTAGAAGTTGGCATAGGTTCCAATCCACAAAATGGATATTTGAATTAACCACATAAGTCAGCAGCAACTACTAGTGGCTTCTTCACTGGCAGGAAGTTCAGGATCAGTGGTTTGTACTATGTGCTGGGGGTTGAAAGACAATGACGTTGCAAGCAGAAATGTGATGAAATGCCCCACGTCACGTGAAGACAATGAAAATATCAATAGCCTCTGAACAAATATTTAAGCCATTGAAGTGGAAGATGAAATGCTCATGAGGTGGAGATCATTGAAGGAAAGCGAGGATACAAAGTGAATGACTGGAGCCAACAGCGAGAGTGAACACATGCAGAGCTAAAGCCTTAACCATTATCACTTTCATCTCTGATTCCCCAGATTCTTGGCTCAATTCCAACTCCAGAGAACTAAGCAAACATGCCTGATGCAGTACTGAGGAGCAGCTGTATACTTGGAGGCTCCATCTTTTAGCTCAGATGTTAAACTGAAGCTATATCTGGTTTCTCAGGTAGAAGTGCAGAACTGTGCCGTTATCTTAGATGCCTTGACCAATATTTACCCTTCAGCCTAAAATACAAACATTACCCGGTGATTATATATTTGTGGGAGCCTGCTGTTTGTGTAAATTGACTGATGGATTTCCACACTGCAACAGTGACTATACTATGAAAGTATTCCATTAAATGTAAAACATCATTGAACGTTTTGAAAGGGACCTGCAAAGTGTTGCTTGAATCTAAATATCTTTCCTTTATTACATTTGTCTAGTTTACATAAATTAGTAACATGAAATCAATAAATAGTTTAAAACATATGTGTCCATTTGTGTAGGATTTCAACTTTCAAGTAGATGCTGGAATGTATACGGGATGGGTTTTTAAACGAATATGAAGAGAAATTGTTAGAGTGCATGCCATCCAAGACTGGGTATTGTGTAATGAGGAAGGATTAGTTAGCGACCTTGTTGTGCAAGGCCCCTTGGGGAACAGTGACCATAATATGGTGGAACTCTGCATTAGGATGGAGCGTGACGCGGTTAATTCAGAGACTAGGGTCCTGAACTTGGATAAAGGAGACTTTAAAGGAATGAGACGGGGATTGGTTAGGATAGACTGGCAAATTATACTTAAAGGGTTGACAGTGGAGACGAAATGGCAATGATTTAAAGACTGCATGGATGAACTCCAGAAATTGTTCATCCCTGTCTGGCGAAAAAATAAAACTGGGAAGGCGGCTGAACAGTGGCTGATGAGGGAAGTCAAGGATATTGTTAAATCCAAGGAACATTCATATAACTTGGCCAGAAGAAGTGGCAAACCAGAGGACTAGGAGAAACAGAGGAGGACAAAGGGGTTAATTAAAAGGGGAAAGAAAGAGCATGAAAGAAAGCTTGAAGGGATATAAAAACTGACTGTAAATGTTTCATTAGGTATGTAAAAAGGAAAAGATTAGTGTGAAAAATATAGATCTTCTAGATGCGCTGGGATACATCGTCAGTGATGTGATCTGGGGTCATCGGGTCTCACTACCTCAGACACCCTGACCCAGGCGACCCAGCCGGGGTTGATCAGGCCCCGACTTGCGTCCCAGCAGCAACCGCCCACGGATCAGCCATCTTAATAACTACTCTACAGGGGTTGGGAGACTCTAGTGCGTGGAGGGACTGGGCTCTGTGGGGTGTCCTGGCCAGGCACCTCCTGCATCTCACCAGGTTCAAGGCCTGTCTAGTGAAGACAAATGTAGGTCTCTTACAGTCGGAGACAGGTGAATTCATGATGGGAATCAAGGAAATGGCAGAACAGGTGAACAAATACTTTGAAGAAAGGCACAAAAAGCTGGAGTAACTCAGCGGGACAGGCAGCATCTCTGGAGTGAATGAATGGGTGATGTTTCGGATCCTTCTTCAGACCCAAATTGTTCAAACGAGTACTTTGGTTCTATCTTCACTAAGGGAGACAAAAACAATCTCCCTGAAATGCTAGGGGACCGATGATCGAGTGGGAGGGAGGAACTGAAAGGAATCCATATTAGTCAGAAAATGGTGTTGCATAAACTGTTTGGACTGATGGCAGATAAATCCCCAGGGCCTGATGGCCTGCATCCCAGTGTACTCAAGGGGGTGACCCTAGAAATAGCGGGTGCACTGGTGATAAATTTCTAATGTTCTCTCAACTCCGGATCAGTTCCCGTGGACTGAAGGGTAGACAATGTAACTCCACTTTTTAAGAAAGGAGTGAGAGAGAAAATGGGGAATTATAGACATTAGCCTTACATCGGTAGTGGGGAAGATGCTGGAGTCGATTATTAAAGATGTTTTTCGCAGCGCATTTGGAAAGCGGTGATGGGAACGGTCAAAGTCAGCATGGATTTATGAAGGGAAAATCATGCTTGATTAATCTTTTGGAATTTTTTGAGGATGTAACAAATAGAATGGATAAGGGAGAGCCAGTGGATGTGGTGTATCTGGACTTTCAAAAGGCCTTTGACAAGGTCCCACCCAAGAGATTAGTGTGCAATAGCAGACAGGAAGCAAAGATTAGGAATTAACGGGTCCTTTTCAGAATGGCAGACAGTGGCTACTGGGGTGCCGCAAGGCTCGGTGTTGGGACCCCAGTAGTTTACAATATATATTAATAATTTAGACGAGGGAATTAAATGTAACATCTCTACGTTTGTGGATGACACAAAGCTGGGTGGCAGCGTGAGCTTCAAGGAAATTTCTGTGAGGCTACAGGGTGACTTGGATAAGTTGGGAGAGAGGGCAGAAGCATAGCAGATGCAGTATAATGTGGATACATGTGAGGTTATCCACTTTAGTGGCCAGAACAGGAAGGCAGATTATTATTTGAATTAGGAGAAGGGGAGGTGCAACAAGACCTGGGTGTGCCTGTACATCAGTCATGAAAGTAAGCATGCAGGTACAGGAGGCAGTAAAGAAAGCTAATGGCATGTTGGCCTTTATAACGAGAGGATTTGAGTTTAGGAGCAAGGAGGTCCTACTGCAGTTGTACAGGTCCCTGGTGAGACCGCTCCTGGAGTATTGTGTGCAATTCTTTTCTCCTACTTTGAGGAAGGAGTTCAAATTGCTATTGAGGGAGTGCACCATAGGTTCACCAGGTTAATTCACGGGACTGACATGATAAAAGAATGGGTCGACTGGTCTTGTATTCGCTGGAATTTAGAATGATGAGAGGGGATCTTATAGAAACATATAAAATTCTTCAGGGTTTAGACAGCATAGATGCAGGAAAAAATATTCCCGATGTTGGGGGAGTCCAGAACCTGGGGTCACAGTTTAAGAATAAGGGGTGAGATGAGGAAAAATGTTTTCACCCAAAGAGTTGTGAATCTGTGGAATTCTCTGACACAGAAGTTAGTGGCGGCCAATTCACTGGATGTTTTCAAGAGATAGTTAGATTCAACTCTTAGGTCTGTGGGAATCAAGGGATATGGGGGGAAAAGCTGGAACAGGGTACTGATATTGCATGATCAGCCATGATCATGTTGAATGGCGGTGCTCTTGAAGGGCCGAATATAGCCATTTCTATGCCATTACAGCATAGATGGGCAATTTGAAAATGTTTGACCTCTAAGTGAAAAACTGGAGTTAAATGTAACAAGTAAACATGTGCTTAAAAAATTCTTGAGGTATTAGTGCGCAAACTGAATTGAATATTTTTCCAAAATCTCTCTTCTCCCTTCTCCCTCCCGCTCCCCAGAGGAGTGTAATGTTTTTCCAGGATATTCAAGTGGATCCATCTCCTGATAACAATTAAAATATTATTTAGCCAGCATGATTTATTCCAATATGAGCATGTGGGAGAATAAAAATGGTGGTATTTACTGGGATGGTATTGATTCTAGGAGAAAGCTGTGTGCATTGTAACATTTCAGTATAAAGAGGCATACTTCATTCATGGGGGTTATGAGTGTCTTACCACAATTTTACAATGTTCATTTGGTTACTTCATATTGCGTGGAATTACTGGTTTGCATCCACGACTTTGCACAATAATGCAGTGTCAACAAGATAATGATCAATATTTTTAAGTAATAACATGGAGAATTTTTAATCTTGGCATAGACACCAGAAAGATATTTCAAAAGTTCAAATGCCCACCAGCTTTGCACTGAGAGGAGGTACCTCTTGCAATGCTGTAATCCTTTAGTACTTTGTTGAAATATCAGCATAGATTAACTGGTGAGTAGAGAGGAACTAATTGGTATATATGTAGTGCATGCAATATAGCAAAAATATCCAGAGGCATTTGGCAAACGTATTATCAAATGATTCCTGACACCACACCACATTGAGAGACATTAGCATACAATGAAAAAACCTGGTCAAACTGTCCCATCTGGGACATGACAATAAAACTATCTTGACTCATGACAAATCAGTTCCACGGAACATTTAGAGAGATGGGGAACAGAACGGTTTAGGAAGGGATGTACTCATGTATTGTGTAAGAAGGAACTGCAGATTTTGGTTTAAACCAAAGATAGACACAAAAAGCTGGAGTAACTCTGCAGGAAAGGCAGCATCTCTGGAGAGAAGGAATGGGTGTTGTTTTGGGTCGAGACCCTTCTTCAGTATTCATGTATTGTCTTTTTGCTGACAAAATCTTTTCACTGTACCTCAATGCACATGACAATAAACTAAACTAAACTAACTAAGAAGGGTTTAGGAAGAGAATTCCAGAGATTGAATGGTTGCAACTGGAATTATAAGAGTAGAGTGGTCAATTTCAAGGTAAGCAAGTTTATTTGTCACATACACATACAAGATGTACAGTGAAATGAAAGTGGCAATGCCTGCAGGATTCTGCAAAACAACAGAACAACAGAACAGAACCAGTATTTACATTTAACAAAAAAGACACGCTGGTGAAATCAAAGGTTACAGTCCTGATGGCCTGCGGGAAGAAACTCCGTCTCAGCCTCTCTGTTTTCGCAGCGTGACAGCAGAGGCGCTTGCAGGAACAGTCCGTTGCTGGGGTGGTAGGGGTCCTTCATGATCATGCTGGCTCTGGATCTGCACCTCCTGGTGTATAGGTCCTGCAGTGGGGGGGTGTAGTTCCCGTGGTGCGTTCGGCAGAACGCACTACTCTCTGCAGAGCCTTCTTGTCCTGGGCAGAGGTGTTGCCAAACCAGATCGAGATGTTTCCGGTCAGGATTTAGCACCATTTTAGCACATATGGAGGGCCCCTGAATAGGGGAAAAGTCCTGGAGCGGAAGGATATCATAGAACTTGGAAGTGGAGGCTTTTGGAGGAATTTGAAATCATGGGTGAAGATATTAAAGTCATAACGTTGTTTGTGGGAAAGCCTGTACGTCCATCCATAGGTCAGTGAGGCATGGGAGAAGTCATCATGACAGAGAGAAGAACTAGGATACCAACCAGGAGTGTATTAGAATTATTAAATCTCAAGGTAATAAAGTCATGGATAAGGACTTTTAGTGCTAGATAAACAGAAGCTGAGATAAAAGCTGAGTGCTGTAACATAGGTGACAACATACAGTTTTAATGGTGGCAGTGAAATGAGAAACACACTTTGTCTTGGGGGTGAATAGGTGAACAGTTAGTGGGAATAAGACGCAACAGGTGAGTGTCATTGTCAAAGTAATCTGGAAGAAGCTATGATGGAATACAAGAGGGAACCATGGAAAAGGTGGAGATCTACATTGATTGGCAAAGGGAAACATTAGAGATTTGGTTTGTTGGCAAGAGGAAGACAGGAATGTGGAAGTCAGTAGAGAGGACAGTCTAAATCTTAGCCACAAATAAATCCATGATCTGCTTGCATTTGAGATGAAGGTAAAAGAGATACTGTTGGGTTTGTGCGGGGGTGGTTGGTGAAGACCTAGAATTCAGCGATTATCTTTGCATTCCAAATGATGCATTATTTTGTGAGGTCCAGACTGATGATCTATGACTGAACAATTGATGCCTAGCATAATCAGGTTGTTTGGCAACTGTGGGGGCAGGGGTAAGTCTAAGGCCAAGAGAGTAGTCAGGATGGGAACGTCTAATGCATCTAGTGATGACCTGGACATAAAAGGAAGAACAAATATGCTTGAGTGAGTCAGGAATATTACTAGATATAGAGCCACAAAACCTAAACATTTGAGATGTTGCAGTCGCATGGAGAACGTACAAACTCCATATAGACAGCACCCGCAGTCAGGATGGAACCTGGGTCTCTGGCACTGTAAGGCAGCAGTGCTACCACTGAGCTAAAGAGCCGCCCTTTCATTTAATTCAAACGGATCATAGAATCACAGAACCCTCACTGTATAGTATTAGACAATTCCATTCATTGAGTTCTTATGGATGTGTCAGTCCAATTCACCATTTTACTTCGGAGTCACGTGAGTGACTACGTGAAGAAGCCCCGCCAGGCGCATGCGCGTCATTACGCCCATGCATGTCGCACTGAACGGGCTGGAGGGCACAGCTCCACCAGCGGGTAAGTAGGAACTTCTAAGGTAAGTGTTTTAAAAACTTTACTTAGAAGTATTTCCACTCCGTAAAGCTGGCTCGAGCAGTCAGAAGGAGTGGGGAGTTGGAGCTGTCACTTCAGAAGATCCGTCTTAGCGTGGGTCCAGGGGTTCACCAATTTGATCAGGTCGGGAGATAAGCGCGGCAATGCCGGTTCCGATGCCAGGTGCCGTTTTACCGGCAGCAGTTAAAATAGCGTGCTAATTTTCCCCATTAGCTCCATTGACAAAAGGCTGGAATTTGCTTCAGAATGAGCCTGGTCCATCTGTTTATTTCCAAGGGTGCTAGCAGACTGAGGCTGCTCCTAGCCATGAAAAGGCAAATATAAAGTCACAGACCTGGGTTCTCTGACAACAATGGTGACTCTTCCCCTGATCATACAAGACTCTGGGGGAGGTTGGAAACATGCAGCTGATGCTCGAACCTTCATTACATAAGGGTCCAAGGGCCAGTAATGTCCAAGAGGGCCATACCAAGACCAACATATGGAGGGTCCATATATTGGGGTTCCTTCCAGCACCTTGTTTAGGACTGGAGGATGCCTCCCTACTATATGATTTGGGAGAAGCGGGCAGATTGCAGCTGACCCTGATGCTGGTGTCCCTGCTTATGTGCAAACACCAGCGCGCAAAAGAGCCACGCTCCGGGTGTCTCGGAAATGGCACTGAGTTGCTATTCCGGATGGGACTGGTGAGTCAATGGAACAATCCCTTGCCAGCGGTATCAATTATGTAGTACCTCACCAGCTCCAGCAAGATATGATGCAAGTGACTGCAAACAAATATGAGACACCTGTTTAATGTGCATTACTGAAAGTGCCTATGGTGACCCAGGTTCTGGGCACCCATGAGTCCTCCTTTGACGGGACAGGAGGTTCGGTGTTAACACGTCCTCCATCTGGTGGCTGTAGCAATTACTGCATTTGGCACTATCGTCCAAGGGACAATCATTCCTCAAACTCACAACAGATATGTTGGGTATTTTATGCAATGCATTTTTCAGGAAATTGCATCAGGGAATATCGCCATCAGGCCAACCCTCAACCAAAAATTTGCTGCTCTATGTAGGGCGACTAATGTACAAACACCTGAAATATTGTTTGAAACGGACCTTGTCATGAAAATTCGTGAAATTCATGATGAGGCCAAAGCAATTGGTTTAATGTAGTCAAGCATTTCGAGGCCACCTATTCACAACCCTGGGTTAATACTGAAGGTCAGATCCAGGTGCTGGGCTCAGCAGGGGCAGGCCAGTGGGGCAACAAGGGTACCCACCAAGACAGACCGGCTACAATCCCAATATGAGCAGACAACAGCTTTACAGGTCAACTGTAGAGGTACATGGGACTTTTCTTAACAATAAAGTTCTGGTGGCCAATCTCCTATGGAGGGTGATTACAAATGTTTTCTAATGAATGGTGCTGCATAATGTATGATATGTTTATACTAAATATAGTCTCACGTCTCAAGTCTCCCATTGAGTTTATTTCAGGGATAGATCCATCTCAACAGCACAAGCCTAATAAAATGTGGGTGTTTTCTGCTCAAGAGCCTGAACAGATAGATAATGGCGATTGATAAAGCCATTAATAATCCTCCACAATTGTGTCTAATATTTCCCCAGATCTCAAAAAGATGGGTGTTGGAGAGTAATTCTTGTCCTCAATCACTTAAATTTGTTACTGCTAAACACCTGCTTTCACAGGACTGTTATGTGGCAACTATTGATTTGCAAGTTGTGTATTATTCACTGCCAATTCATGCTCATTATCGCAGGTACTTGAAATTTAATTGGATGGCACAGCTGTGGCAATACAAAGCATTGACTCCTGGATTAAGTTCAGCACCCAGGCTATTTATTAATTTGTTAAAACCTGTGCTGGTGCTATTCAGCCCATCATCACATTGTAATTGCTTATTTAGCTGATATCTTAATTATCAGCAACTCTAATGAGTCAGCTGAAGAATCGGTGCTTGAGTCATTAGGGGTTGCTCCATCCAACTAAGTCCAAGTTACAGCCAACCCAAAATATTGAGTATTTGTGGTTTCTTATTAATTCCGTTGCTATAACAGTAACATTACCAACAGCCAAGGTTGTCGATGATGATGATGTCTGTACTTGCCTCCCACAAAACTTTATCCCTCCATCCGAGAAGACGCTACGGTCATTGGTAAATGGGGAGCAGGTTCCTGCAGTACATTCGGGCCTTTGCATTATCAACATTTGCAGAGAGCATGAGAACTAGCACTAAAATCGAATGCAGGCCATTTTCATCGGGTTATCCAGTTACCAACCACTGCTCTTGCAGAATTGCAGTGGTGCATTGTTAATGTTAATCTAGTTACCAATAACATTTTGGGTACTAGACTCTTCCCTAATCTTCCAGACTGATGTCAGCGCTCTCGGATGGGGGGCTATGGACACCAGGTCTAGCTGTGGGGTAGCTGGCATGAACACGAAGGGTTGATTCACCACACACGGGATAAATTCTTTCGCATTATTGGGGGCATTTTATGGGTAAAGGCATATTGCTCCTCAATGAAGAATTTACACATTCAATTCCAGATTGATAACACCACAGCAGTGGCATATATTAATCATATGGGAGGAGCACAATCAGTATCATGTGTTAACTGGGTACCGTCATGTGGCATTGGTGTATGTCAAGGCATATCTACGTTTCAGCCATTTATTCGCCACCTATAGCTAATGTGGTGGCCGACCATAGGTTGCGTACGTTTCATGCCAATATAGAGTGGATGTTGAATTCTAAACTTTGTCACACAATTGTCACTCGATTTGGGTTGCCAGCCATTGATCTGTTCCATCCAGATTACATCACCAGTTGCCTAAAAATGTTTCATGGGAGCCAGATCCAGGTACAGTTGCCTTGGATGCAGTCTCATTACATTGGGGGCACTAAAATTTTATGCAATTCCTCCATTTTTTCATCCTGAACTGTCGCACCACAATAAAGCGAGACTCCGCCACAGGTGTTTTGGTGGTCCCAGATTGGCCAACACAACCATGGTTCCCCTTGGTGTTTTCAATAATGGTTCATTCTTTCATGATGATTCCCAGCTGCAGTAATTTCTTGGTGCATCCGGTTACAGGAGAAAGTCACCCTTTACATGACCGTATTAATTGTTGGTCTGCAGGTTCTGACCAGACAATTCCAAGGACTTGGATTGTCAAACAGGGCCATGGTGGTTCTCACTGCAGGCTGGCGAAATAGCACTCAAAAAACAATAAAGAAATGGGAGCTGTTTCTGTGTAAAATCCAATATGTCTTATCATAATGCAAGCATATGTGATGTGTGGGAGTTCCTTGCTAAGTTACATTTTGATGAGCACCTGCGTTATAGTGACATTACCAGCGCTCGGAGTGCGTTGTCCTCTTATTGCGGGCAGTCTTCAGAACAACATCCTATTGGGTCTCATCCATTAGTATCCCGATTTATGAGGAATTTTTAATAAAAACCCTCCGAAACCTCGCTATACAGAAATCTGGGACATCACTCCTGTTCTCACAATGCTTCGGCAATGGGCTCCAATTACTTCATTATTTACGCAGAGATTAACTCTTGCCGTGGTTATGCTAATAGCACTGGTTTCAGCACAACATGTACAAACATTACAATTCTTACGAATACCTTGTATGCATTTGTCTGTCAATGACATTAACTTCTATGTTTATGATTTAATCAAACAAAGCAGGCCCGGTCTGGCTGGAATCAAGGTGACGTTTAAAGCCTATCTTGTTGACCGAATGTTATATGTAATTACGCCATATAACTTAAGCCAAATATTAAGGTAACAAGGAGTCTCAGAGAGGAGTGCTCATTAGTCACAAAAAGACATATAAAAGAGTGTCAGCACAAACTATTTCTACATGGTTGAAACAGGTTCTCAATTATGCTGGAGTCGACATTCCTGTCTTTAGCTCTCACTCCACCAGGGCGGCATCGATCTCCGCGGCGAAGGCTCAGGACGTGCCGCTAGACCAAATCTTCGAGGCCGCAGGATGGTCTCGAGGAGCAACATTTTCTCAATTTTCTGACAAACCTGTACAGACCGTGCCACGGTTTGGGCATGCTGTTTTGGGTCACATTTAATTCATTTGCTTTGTTTTCTATCATTGTTTGTAATTTTCCCTGAGACAGAGGGGTTATTCCTGTGTTTATTATTGTTAACAATAGTTATTGAATAATTCGAAGCAATGTTCAATATATTATTTATTCCCTACTGTGTCAACCGAAGCAGATTGTCGTATGGTGTGCATCTACGGCATGAATATACAGAGCTTTGAAATCTTCACGTAGTCACTCACATGACTCCGAAGTAAAATAGTAAGATTAAACGAGAAATTACCAATTTGAAGTTTGATCCTTATTTTATGAGGTGTGACGTTGAGGGATTACGTGCCCTTGGCTCCCACCCTCATAATCTAAGAGATCATCTGGTAGTTCTAGTCTTCTACGAGCCTTACTATGTTACTTCGGCTATTTGTTTTCTGTGTTTTCTTGCCGCTGCTTTGAAGTATGATGCGCATGCGCCTGGCGGGGTTTCTTCACGTAATCCCTCAACATCACTCCTCATAAAATAAGGATCAAACTTCGAACTGGTAAGTTCTCATTTAATCTTACTATTTTTCTTCACTTAGCTCTGCAATTTTTCTCCAACAAGGATTTATCCAGCTTTCTTTAGAAGTTGACATTCAAATCAATTTGATGTTAACAGATAAGGTGTGGATTACATGGTATGTCATGTTGAGTATGATAGGTCGGATGTGAATGAATTAATTAATAAATGAATACTTTATTGTCACATGTGACAAGTCACAGTGAAATTATTTGCTTGCATACCCAAGACCGGGTCCTCCATTGTTTTCCCCCCCTCACTGTGCCCCGCTCATGCCGGGTCCACCAATGTCCATTGTTCTCCCCCTCCCTCACAACGGTTCCTGCAGGCTGGGTCCTTCATTGTTCCTTCCCAGCACTGATTGTACTGCATTCGGTGCACAGCCAGAGCTCTGCCCTCCTATGCTAATCTGATGAAAAGTAAAGGGCCTGTCCCACTTGGGTGTCATTTGTGCGTCATTTACGCAACAATGAGCACGTTGTGACTCGTGTGTAATGCGCACATGGTGACATAGGCAGTGATTCGCAGTCACACGCAGCACCCAGGATTTTGGGATGTACAACATTTTTGTGGGCCATCTGCATAACGAGCAAATGACGCCCAAGTGGGACAGGCCCTTAAATGTCGGACATAGCCTGCAGGTCAGACGGTATCTGTTATGAAAGGAAGTGAACTGAATGTTTGACTCTGCTTTTTTCTCCAGAGATGCTACCTAACCTGCTGAGTATTTCCAGAGATTTCTTCTCCTTCATGAAGGATTGGCTAAAGACTGACATTTGTTGGGGAAAGTAACCCACTCAGCAATTCTGACTGAAGATAACTGTAATCCTTTCTATGTTGTCCTTTGAAATTAAGTGCCAGGCTACTACAGCAATGAAAATAGGAACTTCATCGAATGACAAGTGGACTTGTCATCTCGAGTATATAGTTGAAATTTACTCACATTCAATAACACCCAAATCAGCAATTCTACTAAGCCAATACGTGTACAATGTTTAACCTTTGACATATCGCTATTTTAATCGGAGCTGTTGAAAAATGCACTCATATACTAAAAATAAATATGTTCCATATTTCTGTAAATTCAAAATTATTTTATCCTTGACCATGCATCAAATACCATCCCGAGAAGAGCATCTTTCTTGCATTCTCAACGTTGTTCCACAAAGCATAACTGAAGTTTTTAAACATTTCCTTTGAACAGTAATTCAAATCGAAGGTTTTATACAGTCACTAGACTAAGTGGGACCCGTTGGGTCCCATGATCACACGGGAAGGCTGGTTCCCCGACGCAATATTCCACCTCTCCACAAATTCCAATATTGGTGGCCAGTGGGGGGGCTTTCTGGAGCACTGGTATGGGTTCTTGGGGTGGCAGCTCGGTCCCTCAAGCCTGATGTGCTGGCAGCTCACTCACGGCTGGTGGGCTGGCAGTTGACTCATGGCTATTCCTTGAAATTCCATTTCAAGCAGGGTGCAAAGCCACCATATTCAAATCCATGTTCCTACCATTTCAAGCAGGTTGCAAGGCCACCAAATTCAAGTGCAGTTTCTTACCACTTCGAGCAGGGTGCAAAGCCACCAAATTCAAGTGCAGTTTTCTACCACTCCAAGCAGGGTGCAAGGCCACCTAAATCAAGATCTGTTTCCTACCACTTTCAGCAGGGTGCAAGGCCACCAAATTCAGTGCAGTTTCATACCAATTCAAGCAGGGCGCAAGGCCGGAAAATTTAAGTGCAATTTCATTCCACTTCAAGCAGGGTGCAAGGCCACAAAATTCAAGTGCAGTTTCATACCATTTCAAGCAGGATGCAAGGCCACCAAATTCAAATGCAACTTCATACCTTTCATGCAGGGTGCAACGCCACCACATTCAAATGCGGTTTCATACCATTTCATGCAGGATGCAAGGCCACCACATTCAAATGCAGTTTCATACCATTTCAAGCAGGGTGAAACCACCATAAAACCACACAAAACACCAAACTCACAGTTCAGTAGTCATTCAGTGTGTTCAGTTGATTCACAGCTCAGACATGACCTCACCCTCCCCCATCATGCAGGGACTGAGCCACACCCACACTTCTGGGTTCTATAACCCCTCTCCCCAGAAAAGGTGTGGCCTTCATGGCATGATTGACAGGAGAGAGATTCTCAACATTTTTAAAACACTAATAACACTTTTATTTTTCATTGATGGGAAGAATCCTCTGCACCTGCACCTAAGATGGCCAAAAATCACAGCCGTAAGTGGTAGCATTTTATCTAAAATCAATATACAGTGCAACCAGGAAGTTACCCAAAGCACCCAAACCACCATTTGTAGTAGTGCCTTTTAACTTCAACCCAAAGCACCCAAACCACCATTTGCAGTAGTGCCTTTTTACTTCAACCCAAAGCACCCAAACCACCATTTGCTGTGCTCTTTACTTCAAACCAACCATATTTTCATTTTCAAACCACATTGAAAGTCAGTAAAACCACACTCACAGTTTAGTAGACATGTGTTCACTGTTATTCACAGCTCAGACTGTGAGACATGACCCTCTCTCTTTTCCCCCATCTTGCAGAGACTTACTGAGGCACAACACTTCCTGGTATTATAGTCCCTCCCCCCTCTCACCAGCAGGGGCAGCAGAGAGAATGTCAACATTTTTTAAAACATTAATAAGTCTTTTATGTTTCATCGATGGGAAAAATCCTCTGGTCCAGGAAGGCGGAGGGGGACTCTAAGCGGAGTGGCCAAAAATGACGGCCGTAGGTGGCGGCGTTCTCTCAGAAATCACAGCACAGCGAGCCAAAAGCGGTCAAGATCAGACTTTTAGTAATTTAGAGATAACTATTAAACTATGCTGCTGTCCCATAAATAATCTGCATACTACTAAATTAATGCAACAAATCTTACAAACTTCAGGATCAGTAAGTTTATAACTATTTTGCCATGGAATGTTTTGCTTGGATCAATGTTGATTTGAGCCAAAATTTACACAACAGACAATGTATCCCTGCATTCAGCATTTTCATTTATCAACTAAATTATTACTTCGCATCAAAGGTTTATTGTTTGAAATTGTCCTGCTAACTCCATGTGAAACTAATTTTATTGTATTGACTGCGTTCAGCGTTAATGATGCAGTATGCAGATAATTTTGCCAACTTCTAAAATTATCATGAAGCAGTGTGATTGGATCAGTAATTCTGGACAATGCAAACTAACAGATTAAGATTTGGAGCGCAGAAACCTCATGACTGGTCTTAATTCAACTTGGATCAGATGCACGTTAATCTCAATCTTCTATATGCATACTATTTAATTCAAAGATCTAATTTAATTGATATAATAGGGATGCATTAATGTTTCAGATTTTGACCTATTTATCGCCTCTGTGCAAATCTATTTTACTTCAGAGTCACGTGAGTGACTTCGTGAAGACCCCGCCAGCAAGCATGCACGACATATCGTCGACCGCATGTGAAGCGACAGGCAGGGAGGAGGGTCGCTCCTCCACCGGACCTGCAGGTAAGGAACGACTAACCTGAGGTCGTTTTTTCTTTCAGGGACTCTGTGGGACAGAGTACCCCACCAACGGGCCGCCTCGAGAGACTGACTATGGACCGCGGGACGCGGGCAGTCAGTGGTGGCAGAAACAGACCGGACGTCGGGCAGCCCATTGACCCGGCAGGGTCCGGGCTCACAGACTCGCCGTTCGGCAGCCCCGACTCAACGCCGTGGACTGACGGCAATACTACCCGGAAGTCGGACAAGCCCGTTGACCCAGGAGGGTCCGGGCTCGGAGATTGCTATTCACGGGTAGCGAAGGCAAAGCAGGAGCTCCGACTCAATGCCACAGCCCGTAGGAATACCATGGACTGACTGCAACACTACCCGGTAGAAGTAGCGAAGACAGAGCCTAGGCCCCTACTCAAATGCAGGCGGCACATCGCCTGGAAGTGGGCAAACCCGTTGACCTGGCAGGGTCCGGGCTCACAGACTTGCCATTAGCGGCAGTCTATATTTCCGCATGAGCAGGTGGGGAGCACTACCTCCAACATGGCAACGTCTGGCTGGGAGGAGATCAGGGGCCAAACCTGAAGGTAAGTTTTTTTTTCTTTTAAACCTTTTCCCAGGTTATGTTTTGTAGGAATCTTTGTAAACCTTACAGAGGTCCTGTTAAATTTCGGAGCGAAGTCCGGACGGGCCGTGGGAGACCCTTTATGGACCGCGGGGCACTCCAGTCATGGACCACAGGGAATCCCGGTCACGACCTCGGGGAATCCCGCCCACGGACCGCGGGGAACCCGCTACAGAGACCACGGAATGCGGGTAGCGGGCGGCGGTCGAGTTTGCTTTATCGAGTCGCTGACGGTGGAGCCAGCGTCTTCAGCACGCTCCTTTGCCGGCAGCTTAAAAAAGGACCAACAGGTAAGTTGTACTAACCTTGAATTGGTTGGGTTTCTGCATTGTTTAAATCCCTTACAGAAGCTTCGTAATGCAGAGAAGGAGCAAAAAGAAGGCTGCTTTCAAGCATGCCATTGAAGACCCCGGGACGTCGGAGTGAGGCTAGCACCGACTCCACATCCCCGGAGCTGACCGTTGATTTCCGGCAGCACCCGTACCTCGTGCCGGGAAGACAGCGCAGAGGTCGGGGAGCCCCGCTCAGTCGGGACCCGACTCTCCACAACCACAGTCCAGGAAACTGAGAACTGGCGGGAGGACCGCGCGGGAGAAGGGTGGCCAAGACCCCGACACCCCGCCGCTTCAGTCCGCACGACCGCGGACTAGCGGCAAAAGAGTGCGGAAATCAGAGAGCCTAATTCTAACGGCAGGCCCCGGCTCACCGCCTCAGTCCGAAAGACCACGGACAGGTGGCCAGTCCGCACACAAGCCGATTAGCCCCGCTGGCACCGACTTTCCGACGCATCAGTCCGGACGACCTCGGACTAGCGGCAGAGCACGCGGATGTTGTGTAGCCCCTTTGGAGCGACTGGCACCGACTCCACTCTGCCTCAGTCGGGAAGACCGCGGACAGGTGGCAAATCCGCACACAAGTCGTGGGGGGGGGGGAGGGGGAGTGCGATCCTCTACGGCAGCTTCAAAAAGGCTCTCAGGTACGTTTTTACTAACCTTGAGTTGGTTAGATTCTGTATTTGTTTTTTCACTTACAGAGACAATGGAACGGAGGACTAAGACGAAGGCTGCAGCGAGGCATGCCTCCAAGGACTGCGGGACTTCGGATAGAAGTCAGCGGCTGATATTCCCGGAGCTGTCCGCTACACCGGCAGCACCCATACCACGGGCCGGGAAAAGTGCGAGGAAGTCGGGGAGCCCCGCTCAGTCCGCAGGACCCGACTCTCCACCACAGCAGGCCAGGGAGCTGCACGCTGGTAGGAGGATCGCGCGGGAGCAGGGTAGGCAAGACCCTGACTCCCTACCGCTTCAACCTGAACAGCACCGGGCCAGCGGTAAAAAGGCACGGACATCAGTGCCTGTTTCTACGGCACACCCCATCTCCCCACCGTTACAGTTCACCAGAGGGTGGACCAGTGGGGAAAACCGCACCAAAGACGTGTAGCCCAGCTGCAGCGGCCGGCACTGACTTACCACCGCTTCAGTCCGCCAGATCGGGGACCAGTGGTAGAAAACACGTCGAGTAGCCCGGCAGGAGCGGCTGGCACCGACTTTGCATCGCATCAGTCCCGTACTTCCGGGACTGGCGGCAAGCCCGCGCGGATGTCGTGTAGCCCCGCTGGAGCGGTTGGCACCGACTCATCACCGTCGCAGTCGCAACAGACAGGCGGAAATACCAACAGGAGGTTGTGTAGCCCCGCAGGAGCGGCTGGCACCAATACTCCACCCCTTCAGTCCGGAAGACCGCGGACAAGCGACAAATCCACGCGGGAGTCGTGTAGCCCCGTAGGAGCGGCAGGCACCGACTACCTACCTAGGTTCCTTAGACGAGGTGCGGACTGATGGTAGAAGCCCCAATTGTTCTTCAGAACTTGGGGAAGTCGACTTGCCGTCCGCAGACAGCGGCGACGGTCACATAGCTCGTATGGAGCGTATGGTGGAGCAGCTGCTTGAAAGGGACCTTCTCCATCAAGAGCGTGTGTCCATAGGATCCAGAAGACACACGGCAGAACTGCCAAACATCTCTCCCTCTTCAATAGGGAGTGCTAGAAGTCAGGCATTAGCTGACTTTGAAGAGGGGATGGTGCAAGAACCTGTGTTGCAAGAGATGCCTGAAGAGGAACTTCTGGAAGTAGTGTTGAAGTTCGCCCAGCCAGCACAATCAGGGCAACCTCTTCAGCCTAGGCTAGCCGCCAGTATCAATTATCTAACTACACACCAGCTGCAGGAACAGGTGATCACGGAGACTACCAACAAATACAAAGCTCCGGAAAATTGTGTGTTGCTCAATGTCCCTACCGTCAACACACCCATCTGGGGAAAAATCAGTCCTGGGATCAGGGCCCAGGAATTAAAAATACAAAAAATTCTGATATTATTGACCTCAGGTATTACTGCCTTTGCCAGGTGCATAGACGGGACGGACATGACGGAGGAGCAGCAGGATGCAATAGCTTTGCTATGCAATACACAGTATGAGATTAGAAGATTGAGCGGTGATCTCACAGAGACTTACAAAATTCTTAAGGGGTTGGACAGGCAAGATGCAGGAAGATTGTTCCCGATGTTGGGGAAGTCCAGGACAAGGGGTCACAGTTTAAGGATAAAGGGGGAAGTATTTTAGGACCGAGATGAGAAAATCGTTTTTCACACAGAGAGTGATGAACCTGTGGAATTCTCTGCCACAGAAGGTAGTTGAGGCCAGTTCATTGGCCATATTTAAGAGGGAGTTGGATGTGGCCCTTGTGGCTGAAGGGATCAGGGGGTATGGAGAGAAGGCAGGTACAGGATACTGAGTTGGATGATCAGCCATGATCATATTGAATGGCGGTGCAGGCTCGAAGGGCCTAATGGCCTGCTCCTGCACCTAATTTCTATGTTTCTATGTTCCTATGAGATAAACTGCTTTCGTAAGAGCTCTATCCGTCCAACACTAAACCCTAAATTTGCGGGTTTGTGCAAAGCCAATGTTACGCAGCCACCGAGTCAATTGTTCGGTGATGACCTGCCAAAACAGGTAAAAGACCTGGACGAGGAAGCATAAGCGGTTGGATTGATGAAACCACCATCCTCGAGCAGACCACCGGCGTATCATAGACAGCATCCTTATGCAACATCAAACAGGCCTCGGGTTCAACCCAACAGGGCAACTAGAACCAACCCTAAGGTCGCGCCCTATCAACAAAAGCCTTTTTTAGGACAGGGCCCACAGCGACCAGCCTGGAAGATGCACCAACCCCACATCCCAGCAACACAACGAACCATGAAAGGCCAGAACATCAAGCCCCACCGGTAACCATGGAGGTTCTGAAGAGGCCATTACTGGAATTCGGGCTGTCAACAAGAACCATGGACATCATCACAGCATCATGCAGAGAGTCCACAAGAAAGCAGTGCCTCACCCACATAAGGAAATGGGAGGCCTTCTGTAGTCGGACCAAACCACCTACAACTCTGCTACGATCACCAATGTGCTGGAATTCCTCGAGGGCCTTCATTATGATGTGGGCCTCAGTTACAGTGCCATAAACAGTGCCAGGAGTGCACTGTCATCCCATCTCAACATTGGAGTGGGATCTCACCAGCTGGTATCTAAACTCATGAGAGGTATATTCAATTCCAACCCTCCCCGACCACGATATAATATTTCCTGGGACATTGGAGTTGTGTTGTCCCTACTCAGGAGCTGGTCGCCTATGTTACATCTACCTCTGGACAAACTCACCTTCAAAGTGGTGATGTTAATGGCACTGACCACAGCACAACAGGTCCAGATCCTACCTAAACTAAAACTGGACAGAATGGTCTCGACCCCCAATAAAGTGACTTTCTTTATAGATGAGTTACTTAAACAACACAGACCTGGATCTACAGGTCTGAAATTGGAATTCCTAGCATACCCCGTTGATGTACAACTTTGTATAGCCACCTATCTCCGACATTATATGAATGTCACACACAACATCAGGGAAATGGAGACGGGTCTGTTTATCAGCTACAAAAACCCACATCACAGGGTGATGGTGCAGACTATCTCCAGGTGGCTCAGGGTGCTATTGGGTGCAGCAGGTATAGATACTAACATTTTAAAATCTCATTCTACCAGGGCTGCATCCACATCAGCGGCGAGGACCATGGAGGTACCCATGGATCATGTCCTCGCAACAGCAGGCTGGGCCAGTGAAAGTACATTTCAGCGTTTTTATAACAAACCTGTGGCCGCTCCCGCAATGTTTGCGGATTCAGTTTTAAGTGCTGTTCCCTAAACGTTTTTCCCCGAATTCAGGTTTTTTTTGTTTGTATTAATAAATACTTTATTATTTTTCAGCTTGTTCAAGTCTGAAATACGTTAACATACTTCCTCCATCAGTAATTACGGCAGTGTGTGAGCATGGACGTGGTCCAGGGCATGGAATCACAGAGCTTTGAAATCTTCACGAAGTCACTCACGTGACTCCGAAGTAAAATAGTAAGATTAAACGAGAACTTACCAGTTTGAAGATTAATCCTTATTTTATGAGGAATTACGATGAGGGATTTAGTGCCCTCTGCTCCCAACCCTCTATCACAAGATCAACTGGTATATTAGTGGCTCTTACTATCTTCAGTCATTGTTGTTATCTGTGATTCCACACGCTGATTTGAAGAATGTCGCACATGCGTGCTGGCGGGGTCTTCACGAAATCTCTCATCGTAACTCCTCATAAAATAAGGATCAAACTTCAAACTGGTAAGTTCTCATTTAATCTTACTATTATAAATCGTTCCACTTTAATTGCTCTGATTACTTACTCCATCGAGGCTATGTTTCTTTTAGAGGGTCTCAGATAATGATGGTCATGGTCTGTTTATTTAATTGCTGGATCAATGCCAGTATACAAACATCATTGATGGGTGGATACTGGAATGTTTACAATCCTTCTTCTATTGACCAGTGAGGTATTTCAACCATGAAAAAGCTTGTCTATTTCCAGTGCCAAGTAAGACCTTAAATTATAAAAGTACTGGATAAGCTAGATGCAGGAAAAATGTTCCCAATGTTGGGCGAGTCCAGAACCAAGGACCACAGTCTTAGAATAAAGGGGAGGCAATTTAAGACTGAGGTGAGAAAAGACTGAGGTGAGAAAAAACTTTTTCACCCAGAGCATTGTGAATTTGTGGAATTCCCTGCCACAGTGGGCAGTGGAGGCCAAATCATTGGATGGATTTAAGAGTTAGATAGAGCTCTAGGGGCTAGTGGAATCAAGGGTAACGGGGAGAAGACAGGCATAGGTTATTGATTGGGGATGATCAGCCATGATCACAATGAATGGCGGTGCTGGTTCAAAGGGCCGAATGGCCTCCTCCTGCACCTACTTTCTATGTTTCTATGTTACTTGCCAGTAAAATGGGATAATCTGATTTCTGAAAGCAGTCCTGCTGCAAGTCAAATCTGAAGGACTGTAGGACTGGTGATATCCATAGTTCATTGACTTGTATCCTATATTTAGCAAGATTATGAAGTTATAACCAAGTTATGTTGCCAAATAAATGATCAAAATCTGGTAGTGAATGTGACTCATGTGCTGTGCACTAGTTTTAGCATCGGTTCAATTTATTGTGGGTTTCACGAAGAAATAACAGCACAATAAACATTGATATCAAAGATGTGGATAGTTCAGAATCTCAATAGAGCAAAAATAATATGAAAATGATGGCCTCAGATCCTACATCACTTTTATTATTTGGGACTTCCTCATCCCAAGTCAGGAAGGTGGGACTAGTATAGCTGGGTCATGTTGGCCAGTGTGGGCAAGTTGGGCTGAAGGGCCTGTTCCATGCTGTATTATTCTATGACTATGACTATATAAATACAAGATTCTGAGACCAGAAGGCAAGAGAAACCCCTTCATGCACGATCATTCTGTAACTGTGAAATTCATTTTCTTGATAAGTATCAAAGGCAGAAACTATGTCCCAAGTCAACCAGGGCAGTAGGCATTCCAGCTTCATTTTGCACAATTTATCTGAAATCAACATAACACAGACATAATTTAAAGCCCAAAATGCAACCTGTGCACATCATGTTTCCAATATCTTCAGACTGACCATGACTATGAAGCATTGTTCTTGAAGTACACTTCAACTACAAACACAGGCAACTAGAATGCGATTTTCACCTATTGTGTTCTTTGGTAAATCATTGAATTGGATGTCAGAACATTGACAGAGATATTTTTAGGGTTTTTTTTAACATTCTTTATATTTATCCTGATACAGCAAGCAAACAATAATTATTTTATAAGGCATTTTAATACATTTAAATCGTGCTGTTTGCTGGTGGTAACTGCCTGATTTAAAAAAAACACATATTTGTGCTGAGTCCATTCTGAAACATCTTTTTATCACTGTTAGGTACAACAAGAAACACAAGAAACCCATTCAAAGTAACATTTTGTAAAATGCTTCAAAGGACCAACATTTTGTACAAGGTCAATTTTATATTTGTCATTTGACAAGACAGGTTCGATGGAAACCAGAAAAATAAACACTCAAGTCTTTGCAATATTAAATAGAATTTACAATTAAATCACCAGTGTGCCTTGGCCAGAATGTGTACCCCTCTGTGTTTGGTGGATACATGTCCTTTTCATACAGCTAAATATAATACTTGACACTTGGTTTATTTGACAGAAATGTAGATACTTTTTACATTTATTTGAGATGGAGATCTGTTTTGGCTTTCTAGTATTTGCATTTATGATGTTTTATCTCCAAAGAGCCGTGTCCAAATTCAGCTCTGGGTCACCTTTTCCATAATATCGCCTTCTTCTTCTTGCGTATGGCATGCACAGCCTAAAGTTGTAGGTCCTACTTGATCTTTTGTTCATGCATGTTGGGTTGATTGCATTAGTTGAAACAGGGTGGGCCACGTGAAGTTTACAATCTCCCATCCGATAATATCTCCTGTTAATGTCAGATTACTCTTAGAACATTGTTCAACTTTGTTCAACAGAACCTATGTACTTTCAGATCTACATTTCAGTTTCAAATTTTCTTTTGGAGGCAGTCAGTTGAAGGACATCTGAAACTAATGATATGAAATCAAAACTAAAGCCCAGTTCCCTCCCAGGAAGGAACTACAGAAGCGCAAGTCTCCTTTGACATGAAAGAGGACATGAGACCTGGAGTAGATCAGCCATGATCATTTTGAACGGCGTGGCGGGCTTGAGCAACCAAGTAGCCTACTTCCTCTTCTATTTCCTGTGCATTCTGTGAGTCCTGGATCAACATCCCTTATTTCAGATTCCTACTGGGATTCCTCAAAAATAGAATGAATACGACGGAGAAAAGATTGAAGTAATTAACAAAAACTAATCTAAGTCTGTGCTCACTGGCATTTGTAGCTGGGAAGTAGGTGTGAAGGTATTTGTTTGACTTGAGGATTTTGCTCAGTGGGAGCTGGCAATGGGATTGTAATCACAGAGAGAGGGAAACAGAGAGAGAGTAGTTAGTACCAGTTCCCCACCTAACTTTCCAACCCAAGTGTATCCATGCCATCAGGTAACTTCCATTAGCTTTTGAAAAAGAGCTTAAGGATTCACCCTGGGGTTTCAGAATTCATTGCGAAGTGCACTGTGGTGGAACAACTGGAATGTCTGTCATATGTATGTCCACTTTGATGCACGATTATTAAACCCAAATGTACTTTACAAACTGTAACAACCATTGCATGGTGAAAGCTTGTACCAAGATATTCATTACAGAACAGTATTTGGGAAAAAAATGTGGTCAACTACTGTTCAAGTATCACTTTACATTATTTTTTTACTATTTTGCTGTCACGATCTGATCAGAATGAATCTGTTTTAACCTTTGTCAGCTTGCAAAGGCTTCATTTCATAAAACTAATCTGTGTCATCTGTCTCTTCAAACCCTTTTCTTGTTCCCTTTGGAAATTCCAGATGATTTTTTGGGAATAGATATATTGTTACATGCATGTTTTTCACTGACGCCAACAAAAATCATAACAACTTGTGGCTTTGATATCGACTGACCTTACATTCTAATTTAAGTTGGAGACCTGCAAGTAGATGGCATTTTACTAAATGATATTCTGTAACAAAAGGCAAATATTTCACTCTGCCCCGTGGCTATCAATAGTTTCAGTGTTTTTTATGTTTCCGTTTTTGAACGGAAAGTTCAGGTACTCAAATGCTTTTTTTTCATATCCCCACTGTAACTTGTGACCACGCCATTGAATTGTGTTACACCAAAGTTTTCTTTTGAACATTAAGCAAGTTCTTTATTAGCTGTCAAGTGTCACAAGTCTCCAAACGAAATGTTACTTCCCTCTTTTGTCAAACACACCTCTCCAATGCTGTCTTTTTCTGGGTGGTTGTAGATGCTGTCAGCCCTTAAAGCAGACCCTGCCTGACATTGCATTGGCAAATCCATTAAATAAAATAAATCATTAGTTGTACCAAACGATTTATGCCTTTGTACACTATATAAAGTTGGTCACTTGTTTGATCCTGTCCTTGCTGGAATCTGAAATGTTTATTTTATTTTAGTTTAGTTTAGTTCAGTTTATTGTCACGTATACTGAGATACAGTGAAAAGCTTTTGTTGTGTGCTAACCAGTCAGCTGAAGGACAATACCTGATTACCATCGAGCCATCCACAGTGTACACATGATAAGGGGAATAATGTGAATAACATTTAGTGCAAGATAAGGTACAGTAAAGACCGATCAAAGATAGTCCAGTGTCCAATGAGGGAGATAGTACTGCTCAGGACTGCTCTCTAGTTGTTGGTAGGATGGTTCAGTTGCCTGATTAGAGCTGGGAAGAAATGGGTTCCATGGATGCCTATACATATTTCACTCAGTACAGCTAGCTCTTGCTATTTGAATCAGCAAGTGGGATGTGGCTCCCTATTTTGACATACAGTGATAGAGTTATAGAGTCATAGTCATACAGTGTGGAAACAGGGACTTCGACCCAACTTGCCCACACCAGCCAACATGTCCTAGTTACTCAAGTCCCACCTGCCTGTGTTTGGTCCATATCCCTCCAAACCTGTCCTATCCATGTACCTGTCTAACTGTTTCTTAAATGTTGGGATAGGCCCAGCCTCAACTACCTTCTCTGGCAGCTATATTCTCTGGCAGCTTGTTCCATACATCTACCACCCTTTGTTTGAAAAAATTACTCCTCAGATTCCTATAACATATTTTCCCCTTCACCTTAAACCTATGTCCTCTGGTCCTCGATTCACCTACTCTGGGCAAGAGACTGTGTGCCCAATCTATTCCTTTCATAAAACCTCTATAAAATTCACCCCCTCATCCTCCTGCACTCCATGTAATAGTTCCAGCCTACTCAACCTCTCCCTATAGCTCAGACCCTCTAGTCCTGGCAACATCCTCGTAAATCTTCTCTGTACCCTTTCCAGCTTGACAACATCTTTCCTATAACATGGTGCCCAGAACTGAACACAATACTCTAAATGCAGTCTCACCAGCATGTTATCCAACTGCAACATAATCTCCCGACTTCTATACTCAATACTCTTCCAGAACCAGGGGCCACAGTTTAACAATATGGGGTAGGCCATTTGGAACTAAGAGGAGGAAAGACTTTTTCACACAGAGAGTTGTGAATTTGTGGTATTCTCTGCCTCAGAAGGCAGTGGAGGCTGATTCAATGGATGCATTCAGAGGAGAGTTAGAGAGAGCTCTTAGGGCTAGCAGAATCAAGGGTTATGGGGAGAAGGCAGGAACGGGGGTACTGATTGTGGATGATCAGCCATGATCACATCAAATGGTGGTGTTGGCTTGAAGGGCCGAATGGCCTACGCCTGCACCTATTGTCTATGTATCTATGAAGGCCAATGTACCAAAAGCGTTTTTGACCACCTTATCTACCTGCGAATCGACCTTCAAGGAACCATGCACCTGCACTCCTAGATCCCTCTGCTCTACAATACTCCCCAGACTACCATTCACTTTGTAGATCCTGCCCATGTTGGACTTCCCAAAATGATACACGTCATATTTCTCTGTATTAAATCCCATCAACCATTTCTCCGCCCACCTTGCCAATAGATTAAGATCCTGCTGCAATTTTTCTCAACCATATTCGCTATCTGCAAAACCACCCACTCCTTGCTTGTGTCATCAGCAAACGTGCTAATCTTGCCACATATGTTCTCATCCATTGATGTAGATGGCAAACAATAACGGGCCCAGCAACAAACTCTGACACACACCACTCGTCACAGACCTCCAGTCTGAGAAGCAACCTTCCACCATCACCCTCTGCTTCCTCCCATGAAGCCAATGTTCTATCCAAAACATGTGGCTCGGTTGAGATTTTGCATAATTGTGTCCTGGCTTTTATCTTTCAATACTGTTTGATGCTTTTTTTGATTGCTATTTGTTGACATGGAAAAAAATGAAATAATGCTGTAAAATAGTTCTGGCACAATATTTATTTCATCATTGTGATATGCATTCATCAAAGACAGTTGGTAATTAGCAAATGTACACAATAATCTTATTTATTTAACCAGCGCTGCAATAACAAGCATTCTTTCATTTTCTTGTAAACGTCTAAATGAGTGCAGAATATTTGCAATGCTCAATTACAAATGAGATGAACACCTTGTTGAAGGTGGGCTTTGACATTAATCAGACATTAGGAACTGCCAAAATGAGCTCTAATGAAAATGGGCGAAGACTCCTGTGGTAATGTTACTTTCTGTGTCAACATCTTTTCCTCGTGTTTGTTGCAGTGCTTAATGTGAAAGAGCCGAAAGAACAATTGACTAATTTCTTTGAACTGTGTAGGAAGAAACTGCAGATGCTGGTTTAAACCGAAGATAGACGCAAAAAGCTGGAGTAACTCAGCAGAAAGGCAGCACCTCTGGAGAGTAGGAATGGGTGACGTTCCAGGTCGAGACCCTTCTTCAGACTCCTGAAAAAGGATCTTGACCCAAAACGTCACTCATTATTTCTCTCCAGAGATGCTGCCTGTCCCGCTGAGTTACTCCAGCTTTTTGTGTTTAACTTCTTTGAATGACTCTTCTCTCCCTAGGTCTTATTATTGCAGTTGATGTGATGTAAGATTTTAAAGCAAAAGGACAGAACGGTGGTGCAGTTAGTAGAGCTGCTGTCTAACTGTGGCAGAGACCTGGGTTCAATCTCACTCTGATGTTTGTGTGGAGTTTGTGAATTCTCTCTGTGACTGTGCGGGTCTCCGTGTGGTGCCCCAGTTTCCTCCGGGCTAGTCGGTTAGTTGGCTACTGGTTGCCCCTAGTGCGTAGACATGCAGAAGAATCTGGGGGAGTTAAAGAGAATGCGAGGAGAGTAAGATAAAAGGATTAATGCAGAATTTGTGTAAATGGTGGTTGATGGTTGGTGGCACAAGGAACTGCAGATGCTGGTTTACAAAGAAAAGGCACAAAGTGCTGGAGTAACTCCGCAGGTCAGGGAACATCTCTGGAGAACATGGATGGGCGATGTTTGGGGTCAAAACTCTTTTTCAAACATCTGACATCAGCTGCGTTTGATGTCAGTTACTCTGGCACTTCATGCCTTTCTCAATTGATGATTGGTGCAGAGTCAATGGGCTGAAGGGCCTTTTTCTGTACTGTATCTCATTCTATGATTCTATGATATACTGTTGTTAAGTTTCTTAAAAAGGAGGGTCTTGGTTCTGTCAACTAAAAAAATTCCAGATTTTTTGTTGAATGCATAACCTGGGGTGGATCCATGTTCCATTGGTTTTAATAGGACTTGCATATCTGCAGATTAGAATGCAGAAGCTTGCTTGTTTTATTTTAATTATATATGTTTAATATTTTTATTGATGGTATATCTTTTAATTAAATTGTTAATTTTCATTAAGAATTAAAATAGATTATTTTTTAAATTATTTACGAACATCAAATCTATTTAAATGTATGAGATCGTGCCATTGGAATCTGGAAAGCCTTTCACAACTTGCTTTGATTAAGTACAACCATGTAGAGGATTCTGTTGATAATTATGGACAATAGGTTCTGGCCATCTAGGGCGACACGATGGTGCAGCGGTAGAGTTGCTGCCTTACAGCACCGGAGATCCTGACTACAGATGCTGTCTGGATGGAGTTTGTACAATCTCCCTGTGACCTGCGTGGGTTTTCTTAGATATCTTCGGTTTCCTCCCACACTCCAAAGGCGTACAGGTATGTAGATAAATTGGCTTGATAAATGTAAAAAATGTCCTTAGTGTGTGTAGGATGGTGTTATTATGCGGGGATCAACGGTCGGCGCGAACCTGGTGGGCAGAAGGGCCTGTCTCCACGCTGTATCTCTAAAGTAAACTAAACTAAATATTTCTCTGAATAGTTGAGGGGATTTGTGTTGTGACTCACATTCACACTTTGAATATCAATATTTTAATGACTGGTCCGAGATTGGCCAACATTTTGTATGGAATATTTGGGCAAAATTGTTACTGGGTGTCAAGGTTTATGGGGAGAAGTCAGGAGAATGGGGTTGAGAGGGATCAATAGATCAGACATAATTGGAATGGTGGAGTAGGCTTGATGGGCCGAATGGTCTATGACTTATGAACTAATGAACTGGGAATTTCATCTATCTGGATTTTAAAGACAGTCGTACTCTCCAGAATGTATTTTCTAATAGGGCATACATTTTGGACAAAAGTCATCTCATCCTTTCCTCTAATTCCATCCACCATGTCCACATCCAAAATGAAGAGAATTGCTGCAGTTGTTCCTTCAATGTTACGAAGGAATGTAATGCGAGTCTGCAGTCAGATCCTTGGAGACCGCATCCACAAGTTAGGAGAGCTTGGACAACAGTGACAACTCTGTTTTGTATTAAAAATTATTAAGGATGCAATTTTCCTTAAATAGTCAATTACTTTCTTCATCTTCATACTAAACCAACTAAAGCTATATTGACATTCTGGCAATTGGAAGTATACTAAATTAGAGGACTAAGTCCTGGGGTCACACTGTGAGTATGGTCATGCATTACTGGCCTGTTGGATCCAGTCAGATCTGCATGGGCTGGTTCTGATGCCACTGGAATGAGTTGATCACAGTCAAATATTGTATTTCTTTAACTGAAAACAGGTGGGTCTGCATTTTTGATATAATTTATTTCAATTGATTGTACGTATTGATTTAAATATATTGAATATTTGGGCTTATTGCCTCCATTGTAGAATGAAATAACTTTTATATTATATGAACATCACCCCATTAAAGGGCAGAGGGAAATGCCTATTGTTTTGTGATTTGGTGAAACCATTAATCTAAAACTATGCCAACAAATTGTTGGTAATGCCAGTTCATCGGCTATGTAAATAAAAAATAACTTTTCCAAATGTTTCTTTCTACCAAAGGGAAAAATAGTCAGAATGTGTTAATGTATGGTGGAATATTATCATTCAACTGAAAATTTCAGAACATTCAGATACAGGATTCTAATGTGTAGGAAGGAATTGCAGATGCTGGTTTAAACTAAACATAAACACAAAAAGTTGGAGTAACTCAGTGGGACAGGCAGCATCTCTGGAGAGAAGTAATGGGTGATATTTCAAGTCGAGACCCTTCTTCAGACGGTCTGAAGAAGGGTCTCGACCGAAAAAGTCACCTATTCCTTCTCTCCAGAGATGCTGCCTATCCCGCTGAGTTACTCCAGCTTTTTGTGTCTATCTGCAGGATTCTAATTATAGTGCAGCATGGTGGCGTAGCGGTAGAGCTACTGCCTTACAGCGCCAGAGACCTGGGTTCGATCCTGACTACAGGTGCTTGTCTGGATGGAGTTTGTACGTTCTCCCTCTGCCCTGCGTGGTCACCAAGATCTTTGGTTTCCTCCCACACTCCAAAGACATACAGGTTTGTAGGTTAATTGGCTTGGTATAACTGTAAAAAATGTCCCTAGTGTGTGTAGGATAGTGTTAATGTACCGGGATCGCTGGTTGCACGGACTCGATGGGCGGAAGGGCCTGTTTCCATGCTGTATCTCTAAACTCTAAAATCTCTAAACTCATTCACAAATGTAAATCCTACCAGGGACCTGCGAGCTCCCGATGTAAACTTCCACAGGGCCTGCGGCCGAAGCCTCCGAAGCTTCCGAAGCTCCGAAGTCGGGTCGCAGCTACAGTGCCACCACAGCCTCCGAAGTCAGCCAGCTCCGCGATGGCAAGTCCACAGGCTCTGCGACTGGAGCCATCAGATCGATTCCAGTTGGAGGCCGCCAGCTCCACGATGTTAGTCCCCAGCAAAACGGAGACACGACAAGGAAAAGGTCGCATCCCCGTTCAAGGAAGAGAATTTTTTACAGTTCCCCCCAACCCCCACATGTACACAGCTAAAAATAAACCAAAAACGTACCCCTAACATAACAAAAAAAAAGACAAAAAGAAAGAAGACAAACGGACTGCAGGTGAGCCGCAGCTGCTTAAGCAGCACCGCCACTTCCGAATTAATAAGAAAATACATTCAAAGATTAAAGAATTATAAAACAATTACAAAATGTAAATATAGTAAAATAAAGAAGAGCAAACAATAAACTTACTTAAGCTTTTTAAAAAAGGACTAAATCTGAGAATGTAAGTATTTGGTAAATTGTAAAATATTCCTGGAAATAATGTTGAATCTTGGCCAAGAGTGACTCATTCAGATGTTGCTGAAATGTGCTTGCACACTACTAGAAACCTGACCAAAGGCTTTTATTAACGCTATGTTGCAGGACAATTTGACCATGCAAATCTATTTTAGATTTTGGAGTCAGTTTACTCAGGTAAATTCCTTCAATAATTCCTGTTTCATCCACCTGCCTTGGAAATGCATTCTAATATGTTGTTACAAGCTTCTATGGCACACTTTTGCATTGACTAATCATAGGAACCTGAATAGAGCATCGGAAGAGGCCTTTCGCCCTACTTTGTCTATGCTGACCATTGGAGCTTTTCTACACTAATCGTACTTGCCTGCATTTACATTGTTTGCATCTGTATTCACTACCACTGCACAGTATACCTCAATTTTTATTTTTCTAGTGACTTAAACTCTATAACAACAAAACTGCTATGTCAATGGTGATCACCTGCACTCCACAGCACTCTATGCCACTTCTTGAAAAGAAAATCAGTCTCGATTGTGGTTCTTGTTTTTCCAGATTTGTCACCAGCACGCAAAATACTTGAAACACCAGTATGTTTATTTGGTGGGTACACTTCAGGATAAGAATTATAGTTTGTACTCTTCCAGGAGAACATTGGTCATCAATGCAAGGAGTTTATATGTCCCAAAGAGGTTGGAAAATGCCTGACAACAATGTGACAAGATGAATCCTGCCTGGTGGTGTGCAAGAAGAAGGGAAGCAATCACAGAGACCATTGAGAATGTCTTCTCTTTGAATGAACCATCCATTTGATATCAGTCTGAAGAAGAGTCGAACTGAAACATCACCAATCCATGTTCTCCAGTAGTGTTGCCTGGCCCGCTGAGTTACTCCAGCACTTTGTGTTCTCAATTGATATAATTTCCCCTGTTCTTTCTGCATGAGCTTGCAATTTGTTTTATTTTCAAGTCTATACCCTATATTCTTTTGAATGTTAATGTGAGCTTGATCCCACTGCCCTTCTGGGCAGTGTATCTGTATCTTTTGGCCCATCCTCCCTCAAATGCAGAGTTTTTTCTGCTTAGTTATACTATCGGGATGTATCTCGACTTGAGGCACAGTTAATTCTGGAACATAAGTCTTCAGGCGTCCTGTTGGTTCAAGTAGTCTTTGTACTTTCCAACACACCAATTAATTTATTGAGAGTGTAGAGTGATACAAACTGGGTGAAGGCTGGTCTATGTTGTGCTTTGATCCTCAGGTAGATCATCCACTAGGCAATTCTGGCTTTGCTTAGCTATAATCTCTTCTGCTGGTCTTTAGCATTCACACACTGTTCTCTGGCACCACCTGAGGATAAAGGTGTTAATGTTTTAATTTGCTGCCGTACACAACTGGACGTGGTGGGATTGTAGAGCTTGCTTTTGCTCATCAGACTATGTAGGTCTGCCTGTATTTTACAGTACTGTACAGCATTTACTTGCTGCCCATCACATGTAAGTCTGCCCTCTTGTTGTATCAAGGGGTAATCGTAAAGGTAGACCCCTAAGGCACAAATGCAATTGCACAATTAATGAACAAACTTATAATTTAGGATTTGGAATAGGACACTTGGCTCCTGCCTTTTGCTCTGCTTTTTGATAAGATCATAGCTGATCTGATTGTATAATCAACTTTGCATTTCCCCTTACCCCAGGAACCGTGAACCTCCTTGCTCCTAATGATGTCTCCATCCTTCCACCTGGATGCCCACTGAAACAATTGGATCTATTCAGAGGCAATTCCACATTGAGCAGCAATACTTCCACACAATGATGAGCCAATTTGTAATTTCAAAACCATAATCCAATTATCGGAATCGGTGACAATTCATATTGAACAATTTATAGAACTGCTTTCTGCTCATAAGTTTGTAATAATTTTAAATCATTCACTTACACATCATTTTGCTTTAATCAATTAAGAGTAAAATAAAGGAATCGTGAAGTGGTCTGGAGCATCTATTAAAAGGAATTTTAATCGTGTTATTTCTAACATTTGCAAAATAATTAAAAGTGCCTTTGTAAATATGTGTTAGGCTTTTCCACAGAATGAGAAAATAATGATAATTTATCCGTTAACTAATTAAAAAATGTATGAAACATCTGACAAGAAATGGAGAATAATCTGATATCATTATTGTTTTTACAATCCTCTTTCAAAACTTTGGCACCCCTCCACATTCTTATGTGGAAAGATTAAGATAGTCTCTTTGAAAGTTTAATTGGCACCTTGATGGCCATGTGCCTAGTCAAATAAGAAGATCATAAATCATCAGAACAACATTTTGTGGAACATGGAATATTAGAAGAGTGCATTAGTCAAACTGACCTGGATAAGATAACAAGCTGAGCCATAAATATCAAACTGATGTCAAATAAATATTATATATTGCTTCAGCAGAGCAACAAATAATAACAATAAAGTTAAAGGAAGGGACGAGCAGGCTGGAGCAAAGGGTTTGATGTGACCAGCATCTCTTCTTTGGGCTGTGCAGTGAAGGAACAGAGAAAGACCCAGGGGCAGAACGAGTGTCTCATTTCAACTCAGCTCCAGGCACTCTGTTTAAAATCCTAAAAGAAAGCATAAGCAATGGATAATGGGGCACATAAGTGACAACATTCAGCATCATGTTAGAATTTAAGAGCTCCATCAATGAGTAATCTCTCCTATTCTTTTAAATATTTTTATGTTTCTTCTCCACTTTATCCATTGTCAGATAGAGCAAGTATTAGATTTTTTAAATTTAAAAAAAAATGATACAAACCACTGCAGGAAATCAGCAGGTTATGCAGCATCTCTGGAGAATATGGATGGGTGACGTATTGGATTGGGACACTAATTGTGGTGGGGAAGGTGGGGGAGAGGAAGCTGGAAGAGGGGATGGGGTAGGACAATGCCTAATGAGTGACTGGTGGATACAGGCGAAGGAGGTTGGGGGGGGGGGGGGGGGGGGGGGGGGGGGGGGGGGGGGGGGGGGTAGTGTTAATCGGCAGATAGTTAACCAAAGTTCAGATGAAAAGTCAAAGTTGTGATAAAAGGATAGAGGTGTTGCAAATTGTGAAGCCAGAGGAAAGGAATAGAAGTGGAAAAGGAGAAAAAGGGGGGGTGTCAGGTGGGGCACAGGGATATGGGGGGGGAGGAGGGTTGGTAGGAAGAAAGTATTGTTTGTAGGTTAGTTACCTATCATTGGAGAATTCAATGTTAATACTGTTAGGTTATAAGTTACCCAAGTGGAAAATTAGGTGCTGTTCCTCCAGTTTGCTTGTGGTCTGACTCTGGCAATAGAAGGGGGCCAGGCCAGAAAGGGCAGTGTAGGAATAGGAAGGTGAGTTAAAATGATCAGCAAGTGAGAGGTCTAACAGGACTTGGTAGACTGAGCGCATGAGATGAACAGACCTGAACATTTGTTGGCCTCGCTGATGTACAGGAATCTACATCGGGAACATTAGATTCAGTAAATGAGGAGGTGCACCTCTGTGTCACCTGGAAGGACTGCAGGGGTCCCTGGATGGAGCAAGGGAGGTGGTGTAGTACCTGAGGAGGGGGTAGTTTGGTAGGGAAGGGAGGCGTGAACCAAGGAGTTGCAGTGAGAGCAGTCTCTAAGGAAAGTGAAAAGCGATGAGAATGGGTAGATGTGATTCATAGTGGATTTACACTGAAGGGTGGTAGAATTGTCGGAAAATGATGTGCTGAATTTTTTTGTTTAGTTTAGTTTAGAGATACAACAGGCCCTTCGGCCTACCGGGTTCACACTGACCAGCAATTCCCGCACATTTACATTACTCTACACACACTAGGGTCAACCTACACATACACCAAGCCAATTAACCTACATACCTGTATGTCTTTGGAGTGTGGGAGGAAACAGAAGATCTCAGAGAAAACCCACGCAGGTCTTGGGGAGAACGTACAAACTCTGTGCAGACAAGCACCCGTCGTCAGGATTGAGCCCGGGTCTCCGGCACTACAAGCACTGTAAGGCAGCAACTCTACCGTTGAGCAACCGCGCTGCCCTAATGCAGAGGCTGATGGGGTGAAAGGTGAGAACCAGGAGAACCTAATTTATTATATATTGCAACAATCACCTTTTAAAATAGTGAATGAAAAATTTAAATACTTAGGAATCTATGTGACCAAGAAATATACTTCTTTATTTAAATCAAATTTTTTGCCTTTACTTAATAAATTGCATAAGAATATTCAATATTGGAAAACGCTTCCTATTTCAATGCTTGGTAAAATTAATGCAATTAAAATAATTTTTCTTCCTCAACTTCTATACCTCTTCCAATCAATTTCAATATACCTCCCTAAAAAAATATTTTTAAAAATTGACTCTATTGTAACAAGTTTTATTTGGAATTATAAGAATCACAGAATAAGTAAAAAACACTTATGTAAATCTAAGACGAATGGAGGATTAGTCTTACCAAATTTCCTATTTTATTTCTGGGCAGTTAATGTCAAAAACTTAAATTTCTGGTTGGAAGATATGGATCAACAACCAGACTGGTTAAAGATGGAAAAGGAGGATTGTCTGCCATTTGAAATTGGTCCGATTTTCTTATCCCCTACAAAATTGAATAAAAAGATCTATAGTGAAAATCCAATAATACATAGCAGTATTTGAATTTGGAAACTAATAAAAAAGACATTAATATTGGATAATTTATCACTTCCGCTCCCTATTGCAAATAACCCTTCATTTAAGCCTTCAGTATTGGATAAAGGCTTTACACAATGGAAAAACTATGGAATTAAAAAGATGGAACATCTTTATAGAAAAGATGTGTTCCTCTCGTTTCTGGAGGTACAACAGAATTATGGATTACACTCAAATATTTTTTTTAGATATTTACAATTGAAAGATTATGTTAAATCACATACACAAGAATACAGAATTAGCGAGCCAGATATTCCAGATGAATGTTTGAATAAACATCCCAACACAGTCAAATTAATGTCATATATTTATAATATTCTGTTAGGTAGCGAGAATCCAACGACGGAATTACATAGACAAGCATGGGAAAATGAATTAGTTCAACCCATAACGAAAGATATTTGGGATGAAAGTCTACAACATATACATCAATGTTCGTTAAACGCCAGACATTCTTTAATACAATTTAAAATATTACACAGATTGCATTATTCTAAAACAAAATTAAATATAATTTTTCCTAATATCTCTCCTATCTGTGATAAATGTAAATACTCTGAGGCTAATTTAACCCATACCTTTGCAAATTGCATAAAAATTAAAACATTTTGGGTGGATATTTTTTAAATTATTTCCGTAGTGGTTAATATTCAACTGGATCCCGATCCTAAATTAATAATATTGGGCATATCTGAACAATACCTAAAATTGACAATAAACCAAAGACATTTTCTGGATTATAGTATAATAACGGGGAAAAAAACTAATATTAATATTTTGGAAAAACCCTGCACCCCCTACAATTAAAATGTGGATTATGGAGAAGTCGGAGACCTTAAATCTGGAAAAAAATTGATTTATCTTAATTGACAAACCAGAATTATTTATTAGAATATGGTCGCCGTTCATAGATTATTTGAAGGGGTAGAATGGGCCAGCGCTGAGGCTTGACGGAAGCTTGAACCCAGGACTAGACGAATAGTTTTGTTTTCTTACCTACGGACCTATCTCCTGTATTATGGATAGTTTATTTTTTGTTTCTAAGTGTTTTTTTTTCTTTTTCGTTATTTTTTCTATCTATTAAAAAAAATAATTAATAAAAAATTAAAAATAAAAAAAAACATTACCAGTCGGTTATCCTTGGTTCTGAAACCTACTGTTTATGTTTTTTTTTCCCAATGAGCCGATGAAATTCACCAGTCAGCACCGGCTACAGCCCACAAGAACCTACGACAACCTACGACCTCCTGGCGACCCACTACCACTGCACCTATGGCACAAGAATTCTCGCTACTTTCCATGGCATCAAAGTTCTGGTTGCCGCTAATTTTTTGAACATGTTGGAAAATTAGCGGCAACCAGAATGAAGCCGCGACTCGTTCCGAGAATGCGGGAACTACTCACCACCATGCAGGCTATACCCCGGCAACCTCCGGCAAGCATGTGGTGACCTTGTGACGACCTCATAGTCTCCTGTGGTCGCCTAAAAAGCCGTGTAAATAGGACAGGAAGCTATTAACAGAAGTTATATTTATAATATCAAGATTTAAAGACATTTTGTTCACATCATGCATTCATATCTCAATTCTCCACCTTTCATTGTCATTGTGCATTGTCAGTAGTTTCTCTCAAGGGGTGTGATAAATAATATTAATCTACAAAAAGCAATTATGTTCTTATTGAAGCATTTCAGACACAACATTCCACGTTGTTTTTATGTACAGCGACTTTTAAGTGATATCAACATATCAGATTATTTTTTGAAGAACTTTTCTTGTAAGAATTTTGATTGTGGAACACATATTGTCCAACACTCAAGAAGAATAAAATAATACTTTTCAAAATAGCACCACAATACATTCAATGGTTAAGGTTGGTGGGCAGGTCATCTGTTTTAATTGTCTTCAACAAGTTAGCATCTCTGTCAAGGCAGTATTTTTGATTACTACACTTAAATGCTGACCTGGATCATGATTTCAGATCTCAAGGGGATAGCAAAGGTATTACAGCTTTGCAAAGCCTTGGTTGAATGCATGCAGTTCAGATTTATTAGAATGATACCTGAACTCCATGGATGCTGATAATATTACTCAGTGATTTGTCTAAATTTGCTTCTTATTAACAAAACATCTCACTGCTCCATTTACTCCTACTCATAAATTAATACATTTAGATTTCAGATTTCAAATTGTGCGTTGTCATACTTGATCAAGAGAGTCGAGTCGCGAGTGTTTAATTGTACCGGCAATAGAACAATGAAATTCTTACTTGTAGCAACATAACAGGCCTGTAAACACAATATTCATAAGATGGCAAAAAAAAAACCCCCAAAAAATCAATAAATTAATAACCCCAATTCATCTGCAAAAAAAACTTAGGTTCTTAGTGCAACTAAAGATAGTCCATACTTCATACTTTAATTCATTGTTTAGATAAAATGTTGGCATGTTCTAGAGCCTGATGGTTGTTCAGAAGAAGGGATTCTTGGAATATAGAACATAAAACAGCAGAGGAACAAGCCCTTCAGCTTGCAAGGTCGGTGCCAAACATAATGCCAAAACCAATACTTAGCTGCCTCACCATAATCCATATTCCTCTATTCCCTGCATATGCCAGCGGTTATCCAAACGTCTTGTAAACCTCACTATCATGTCTGCCTCCACTTCCATCCTGGCTAGTGCATTTCAGGCACTCGCTATCCTCTGTGCTAAAATCTTGCCCTGCACATCTCCTTTTCCTCTTAATCTTTGCCCCTCTCATCATAAAGCTACATCCTCTGGTATTTGATTTTTTTTTTCTCCTGAGAAAAAGGTTCTGACTGTCCACCCCATCTACGTCTCTCATAATTTTATATTTTTTCTATCAGGTCTCTTTGCAACCTCTGGTGTTCAAGAGAAAAACAATTTAAGTCTGTCCAACATAGCTAATACACCTAATCCAGGTATCATTCTGATAATCCTCCTGTGCACCCTTTCCAAAGCCTCCACATCGATCCTGAAATTTGGCGACCACAATCGCACATCATACTCCAAATGCAGCCTCACGAAAGTCCCATGAAACTGCATCTAGACTTCCTGACTGTTATTCACAGTGTAGATAGACACAAAAAGCTGGAGTAACTCAGCGTGTCAGACAGCATCTCTGGAGAAAAGGAATAGATGAAGTTTTGGGTCGAAACCTTTCTTCAGATAGTGTGCTGCCCAATAAAGACAAACATATTATATGTCTTCTTTACCACTCTATCTACTGTGTTTACACTTTCAGGGAGCTATGGACTTAGATCCCAAGATCCCTCTGTACATCACTGCTTTTCAGGACCTTGCCATTAATTGTATACATTCTTGAACCAGGTGGTCATTATTTTCAGTCTCTTATACATTCTTCGCAATATTAGGAGTGCAATGAGAGCGTGGCCAGGGTGATGTGGGACTTTAATGTTGCTGGCTCCCTTTTTGAGGCAGTTTCTCCTATAGATCCTTTTGATGGTGGGGAGGTCAGCACCCAATGGTGCCCTCCACCACATGGAATCTCCTTCATCCTCAGATACCCAAGTTGCTGAATTAGGCTCTGAGACAACCAATTAATATGCTTTCCACCACACACCTGTCGGTTCAAGAGAACCTACCTAATCACCTCAATCTTCTGAGGAAGTAGAGTCATTGATGGGCTTTAGTGTCATTGATCAATGTGCTGGGCCCAGGACAGATCTTCGGACGGAGATGTGCATGCCCGGGAACCTGAAGTTGTCGACTCTCTCCAACGTCAACCTATGGCAGATCCTGAGCCTCCCCATTAAAGTCAACAATCAGTTCCTTGGTCTTGCTGATGTTCAGAGCATCATTCTGTTCTGGCATCATTCATATTCTGGCATCATTCAATCAGATTATCATTCTCCCTCCTGTACTCTGACTCATCATTACCTGTAATTTGTCCAACAACGGTGGGATTGCGGCAAATTGTAAGATGGATTTCGAACTGATTTCGACCACAATTGTGTTTATAGAGTGAGTAGAGCAGGAGGCTTGAGAACAGAGTCCTGAAGCGCTCCTGTGCTGTTGGTTATCAAAGAGGCAGTGTTCTTGCAAATTCATACACCTTCATTTTACTCGATGTCGTCCGCTTTATAGTAATTGATGTTATTTGTTTCACGTGGTTCCTTAACCTTAAGTGCCACAATCCTGGCAATTTGAAAACGATTTTCTGAGTTGGTTTTGTGCAGATTTAAGAATTGCAACATCCCTTCCCCCACTTCATCTGAAGGGGAAGCAATGAAAATATCTTTCCAAGCTACCTGACCTCTAAGATATCAGTGATGAAGACAAAATATATCTCACAATTTAGACTGCTTTCTTTGAGAAAAAAATAATTTTTGTATGAAAATAAGGTTTAGTTTAGTTATTATTATAAAACTAAAAATATAGCACAAAACCTAAAACCAGTCATCTTGTCCCCAGTTCTGTGGACGCGATTAATTTGCATGTGTTCCTTTGGGTATAAGGTAGTGCTATTATCATGTTGCATTTATTAACAGTGGCAAGTGGAATTAATTGAAACCTTACGAAGAAATTCCCTGAATAACTAACATCACCGATTCCTTGAAAGCACGTTCGAAGTATAACATTTTTGCATGCTGTTCGGTGCTCTGAAAACAACTTGCAAGAATCATTAACAAGCCCACAATATTCTTCGACATGCTCAATACTGGTGAATGTGGTTTGCTATAAAAATATTGTTATTTTTACAGGTGTGAGCAGCTAGCTTGGGTCAGCTGAAAGCCTACGTCTGCCAACCACTGCGGTGTTCATTACAGAAATTCTCACAGGTTCTCTCCTTACATTCATTGAAAATGTTAAAGCAGTGAAAAATTTAGACCTTGATGCAGTGATACAAGGACCAATTGAAAAAGTATGTAACATTTGTGAGGCCAACAATGGTAATCCTCTGGAATACTTTGATTCAAGCCGATCAGTTTTGCACTATGTTGGGCAGTATCAAACACTGGCTTTTACCCCCACCCAGATTGCTGGAGTCTATATCATGTTCAACATTCAGTCACAAATATCTAAAATACTGAGATAAACCAGAGATTACTGAATAATCACTAATTGCTAATCAAAGAAATCAACTGTAACATAGAAACATAGAAACATAGAAAATAGGTGAAAATAGGTGCAGGAGTCGACCATTTCGCCCTTCGAGCCTGCACCACCATTCAATATGATCATGGCTGATCATCCAAAATCAGTACCCCATTCTTGCTCTCTCCCCTTATCCCTTGATTCCATTAGCCTTAAGAGCTAAATCTAACTCTCTCGAATACTGTAGTGGGGATCATGATTACCTAGGGCCATAAAATGGAGACTAGCTAAGTAAATGTCTTTTTTTTTAATGACAATATGTTTTGATTCACCTTGAGAAGGCAATAATGAGGTATAGGGAAAGATAAGAGGGCAGGAATCACTCTTTCTCATCAAATTGGAGCTTCCTAGGACAACTGGGAGGATCATTAAACTTAGAAACATATAAAGCGAGCCAGTACTCCGTTCCTGCTTTCTCCCCATATCCCTTGAATCCTTTCACCATTAGAGCTATATCTAACTCTCTCTTGAATACATCCAGTGAGTTGGCCTCCACTGCCTTCTGTGGCAGAGAATTCCACAAATTCATGAGGCCAAGGGGCCTGGTTCTGCACTGTATCTCTAAACTAAACTAAATTAGACTGCCTGGATCTATATGATTATTAATGGAATATATTCATTGTGTTGTGTTTTGCTGATCTTACTGAGAATGTTTATACGACTGATGAAGTTCATTCTCTGTAGGATACAGGTCATTGCCAAAATTAACAAGGAGACAGATGTGGTATGATTAGTATTTTTAAAATTTGGTATTATTCATTTAAAAAAAGATTTCTTATCCAGACACTCACAAACTGTTCAATTCTAACACGTGTGTGAGTGCATCAGATTTTTCATCATGATACAGTAAAGAAAATAAGGAAAAATTCCATTTCTAATTTGCCTCAGATGTGCTAAAACATTTACATTCAACTTTGGAAATGGGAGAGTCAAAAAGTAGAGGTCATAGCCTCAGAATTAAAGGAGGTTCTTTTAGGAAGGAGATGAGGAGAAATGTATTTAGTCAGAGGGTGGTGAATATGTGGAATTCTTGGAAGGGGGAGGGGGAAGGGATTGTGGAAAGGTGTGATGTTTGGTGGACTGTGCGAGGTGGGAGGACTCGTTGCTGCTCCGTGCAGCAGGTGGCGATGAACAGGACAAAGGGAGAAGTTTTGTATATAGTTCTCTCCTGGTTGTGTGTGTGTGTGTGTGTGTAGCCATTTTGAGTTGTCTTGCTGCCAGCATTGAGTAATATAATAAAGACTTCTGTTGTACCTTGAAGACTCTCAAGTTTCATGCAGACCTAGAAAACGAACACGAAAGTGGTGTCAGGAATGGGATTCTCGGATTGCATCCAAAGACTCAGATAAGAGCCTATTTTTTGTTTTTTTTAAAACGGAACACACAAACTAACATGTCTCGGCAATTCGATCGTTTCGATCCTGAGCGAGAAAGCCGAGCGAGAAAATGCGTGCTGAGTTTTATTTTGAATGTATGGCAATTACGACTGACCAGAAGAAGAAGGCTCTCTTGTGTTCATCAATGTCTCCAGAAACTTTTGCACTGCTTCAAAATTTACTTACAGAAGAAGTAACAGAAGCCTCATATGTTGAAATCACAATGGCTTTGCAGATGCATTTCGAAGAAATCGAAATTTCCTAGCAGCTCGCCTTGATTTCTGCTGGACAGTGCAACAGGAAGGGCAATCGATTACCAGATTTCTTGCCGAACTTCGCACCAAGGCAAAGGCATGTGATTTTAAAACTCAATGCTGTGCAAAGTGCCAAGACAATGCGTTGCGGGATAGACGAGTCATGGGCTGCAGGCACGTATTAATCCAGCAGGTGATTCTCAAGGAATCGGACGCCTCATTGAAGAATGTGCTGCAGTGTGCTAAGATGGCCGAGCTGCTGAGTAAAGAACTGCACAAAATGGTCAGTGAAACAGCGTCAAAGCTCCCTCAGGAGGTGCATACAGTTAGTCAGACTCGTCCGCAATGCCAGAAACCAGTTGATCGACCCAGAACAAATCCGGAGAAGGTGGGACAGTTTCAGAAGAGCCGTCCCCTGTAGGGGGAGGATTGAAACCCTGCTACCGGTGCGGCTCGACTGCTCATCATCACCGTGAGTGCCTGTATATCAAGTCCGTTTGTTATGCCTGTTACTGAAAAGGTAATCTCCAAGCACTGTGTAAATCCGTAGGTAAGCTGTGAAAGGGCAAGAAAGCGCAAAACACAGTCGACCAATTCGCGAAGACCATTCCTATTGAAGTGCTCGGTGTGTCCAAGATCACCTACAAGACGAGGTTTTCGCTGCAGGTCTCGAACGTTGATCTACAGTTCCAGGTGGACACTGGTGCGGCTGTGTCGCTAGTGGGTCAGGACATCTGGGAGAGGATCGGATCGCCGAAACTGAAACCGGCCTACATCCACCTTTTCGGATACGGACGACAGCCCATTCCCATGAAAGGCAAATGCACTGTCGCTGTTTCCTGTAATGGTATGACACAGATGTTGCCACTGATCATTGTTGGTAAAGAACCCTGTGCGCCATCGACTGGATCCATGCTTTCAAGCTTGACGTGAACGCCTTGATCTACGATGGATCAACAATCGCATTGTCATCTACCACGGATTGCAACATGGTGAGCAAGTGCGTGAACAACCTGCGAAAACAGGATATTGAATGGCACTGGTCCAACGAGTGTGACCATGCATTCACCAGGTTGAAGGAGATGCTCACCCAGAAGACGCGTTTGGTCCACTATGACCCATCGAAGCCGATCTCGCTGGCCGCCGATGCAATGCCATATGGTCATGGAGCTGTAATCTCACAAACGGTGCTGAACAGCAAGGAAGAACCAATCGCGTTCGCATCCAAAACGCTGACGACCGCCAAGAAAAACCACAGCCAAGTGGAGAAAGAAAAGCATACAGATAAAGCAGCAACTGATATCTCTTCAAAAGAGAATACTGCGGAAAACTCTGTTGATTCTGAGCCTTTAGCAAGAAACGCAAAAAGTTGGAAAAAAAGAGTGAAGCGAGTTCCAGCTAAATGGAGATGTTCAAACTGGAAAGGGGGAATGTGATGTTTGGTGGGCTGTGTGGGGTGGGAGGACCGGTTGCTCCTCCTGTGCAGCAGGTGGCACTGCACAGGACAAAGGGAGATGTTTTGTATATAGTTCTCCCTGTCCTAATATACTAGAGTAGCTTTGCTCCTGCCTGCCTGTCTGTCTGCCTGTCTGTCTGTGTGTGTGTGTAGCCATTTTGACATGTCTTGCTGCCAGCATTGAGTAATACAATAAAGACTTCTGTTGTACCTTGAAGACTCTCAAGTTTCATGCAGACCGAGAAAACAAACATGAAAAAAGGGGAAGGTGGAAGGGGAAGGGGCTAAGGGCGAAGGGAAAGGTGGAAGGGGGGAGGGGAGGGGAAGTGGAAGGGAGGTGGGGAAGGGGGATGGGGAAGGAGAAATGATAATATGCATATAGAAAGGTCACATAAAGATGAATAAGGTGGTAAATCAACATTAGTAATCTTGGTTGAAGAATGAGTTTTGGCCAGGACCCATTGCTATTGCATTAGGATCTGCATAGTGTTCAGCTGAGACAGCAAACAGTTGACATTTCATCCAAAAGATTCAAGAACGGGCGGCACTCCCAGAATTCAAGGGGCAGCACGGTGGCGCAGTGGTAGAGTTGCTGCCACCAGCACCAGAGACTCAGGTTCAATCCTGGCTAAGGGTGCTGTGTGTACGGAGTATGTACGTTCTCCCTGACAGCTGCATAGGTTTTCTTCGGGTGTTCCGGTTTCCTCCCACACTCCAAACACGTCCAAGTTTGTTGGTTAATTGGCTTTGGTAAAAATTGTAAATTGTCCCTAGTGTGTAGGATAGTGTTATTATGCGGGGACTGTTGGTCAGTGCAAACTCAGTGGGCCAAAGGGTTTGTTTCCACGCTGTATCTCTAAACTAAACTAAATTAAATATGCTAGGATTTCTGGAGGGGCGTTTGAATCCATAACTTACCAAACCAGAGGTGAGAAATGCCGTTGTGTGAGTGATATAATATGATAATATGGCAGTTCAAAGACCAGCAACTGAATAATGAAAATGATTTCTATATTTGAATGTACATTAAACTTCATGACCTCAATGCACCCTGAACATCTGGATGTAATGTTCACACCGCAGTCAACACAAATTGCATCAGACTATAACTAACTGAAATACAGTCCAACTTCAAAACCACAGAACTGCATTATCTAGTCAACTAATGTAAATTCCTGCAACCAATCCACAACATAGCAACTGCAGTATTGGAAGCCTGTCCACAAAACAAGCTCAAAGTGGTTAAATGCCCTAGATGCCCAGACTTGAATTAATTAGAGGCTTCTCCTGTAATCTAATGGAACTATTTGATATTTGAAATGGAAGCTGGAAGGCACTGTACCGACCGCATTTGGAGTATTGTGAGCAGTTTGGGCCCCATCTCTGAGCAGGGTTGCACAACACTCTTGGAGATGGTCAGGAGGGGGGTTTCGAGAATGATCCCGGGGATGATTGGGTTAATGAGCGTTTGATGACTCTGCTTTATCAATGGTCAATGGAGCTTTATTTGTCACATATGCAACTGCACAGTGAAATTATTTTTGCAGATTTACTCATGCTGGCACCGCCATTTTAGGTGCCATTATTCAATATCCAGGTTCTGTTCAGCCCGCCCTCTGGGTGTATTAGAGCAGTTCCCGCAAACCAATGTCGCTCTCCTCTCCTCGCCCAGCCAGCTTTGTGTCCCAGTGCGCCTCCTGCATCCAACCTTGAAGGCGCTGGAGGAATTGTCTCTGGTTCACCCTCCTACCAGCATTTGCTCCTTGTGTCCGACGTCTCCTGTTCCCGCCCAGTTATGGCATCCGACGAGCCTTTGGGTGGGCCCCGTGAGCCTTCAGGTGAGGTCCAGATCCCGTACAGGCACTGGGCTTGTACTTGCTGGAGTTTAGAAAACTGATAGGGGACCTCAATGAAACTTACTGATTGTGAAGGCCTGGATACAGTGAATGCGGGAAGAATGTTTCCACCAGTGGGAATGTCTAGGACCAGAGCACACAGCCCCAGAATACAAGGGCGTGTCTTCAGAAGGGAGAAGAGAAATTTCTTTAGTCAGAGGGTGATGAATCTATAGTACTAATTACCACAGATGGCTCTGGAAGCCAAGACATTGGGAATTTTTAACGTGGAGATTGGCAAGTTTTTGATTAGTAAGGGTGTCAAAGGTTATGGGGAGAAGGCAGGAGAATGGGGTTGAGAGGGAAGGTCAGCTACTTTGAAGAACAAAGAAACATCATGGAACAATTTCAGTCCATAAATTAACACCTGAAAACTTAATCCACAGCAACAAATAGTAGAAATAATGTGGAGGAAATACACATTTTGGGCACATGTTACCTGATATCTGCTTTAATCATACATCACTTTAACCCCCCCTCCCATTCCCACACTGACCTTTCTGTCCTGGGCCTCCTGCACTGTCAGAGTGAGGCTCAACGCAAATTGGAGGAACAGCACCTCATATATCATGGACAGCTTCCAACCCAGTATGAATGTTGACTTCTCTAACTTCAAGTAATCCTTACTTTCCCTCTCTCTCCATCCTTCCCCATCCTAGTTCTCCGACCAGTCTGACTGTCCTGCTTACATTTTACAATGTTTGCCTCGTTGTCACCTTCCCCTAGCTAACAATGATCTATTCTACATTTTCCTTGGACCTTTGTCCCCTTTGATTTCTCATTTTTCACACCTTATCCTTCCATATCTCTTGTTTCCCTCTCCCCTGACTCTCAGTCTGAAGAAAGGTCTCGACCCGAAACATCAGCCATTCCTTCTATCCAGAAATGTTCCCCATCCCGTTGAGTTACTCGAGCATGTTGTGTATATTTTCACCATAAAAGTTTGGTTGAGTTGAGTTTAGTTTAGTTTAGTTTAGTGATACAGCATGGAAACAGGCCTTCAGCCTACCAAGCACACAATCGCCTGTACACTAGTTCCATGTTCGAGACAAAAGGGGCAATTTGCAGAAGTCAATTAACCTACAAACCCGCAGGGCTTTGGATTGTGGGAGGAACCAAGACACTTGGCGAAAATTCACCCAGTTACAGGGAGAAGGTACCAACTCACGCAGACACCACCCATAGTCAGCATTGATCATCAAGATTATCTGCATGGAAATATCCAAGTTCCACTGATTCAGTCCTCCTACTTGTCAAATCTCAAGTGGTTCATTGTCAAATGCACAATTACAGGTACAATGAAGACCATTCTTGCAGCAGCATCACTGGCACAAAAACACAGACAAATATGCAAAAACATGAACTAGACATAAATTAAACATAATTTCTGCCTACAACATAAAGGAAAAAAAAGAATGCAAAATAAAGCAAGATGTTAATGCAAAGATGTTTAAGAGAAGAAAATGTCCATGGTAGGAGATGGTAGTCCTCGGTATGTCATTGTTGCCACCCAGCAACACCGAAATCACACTTGCTCTCTGTCACAGAGGCTTTCCACCTGTATTTAGGATCAATCAAGCAAACGGGATGGAAATGAGCTAGGAATGGTTAATGGAAAGAACTAATGGAAATAAAGCTGCAAATGCGGGAAATCTGAAGCATAAACATGAAATGCTGGAACCGTTCCACAGCTCAGGCAGCAGAAATCAGACGAGCAATGTCTTGGGCGTGGAGCTGGTTGCAAAACATGTTTATGCTTGAGAAATGTTGGTGTTGGCGGAACAGAGGTTTTCTGGGCTGCTGTTGTGCCTGGATGTACAGCAGCTCAAACACACTTATGCACTTCAAACACAATCATTATACTCTTCAGGGTGGATAAAGGCTGCCAAGAACATTGTTTAAAATGATTCAAACAGCACATATACCACTCGGTGAAACTGGGAAGTCACACTCCGACTTCTGACTTCACTTGTGTTCGATGGAATAGTTTATAGAAAAGAGTGTAGCTGGTGGAGCTGCTACCTCATAGCACTGAAGACATGAGTTTGATACCGACCTCAGGTGCAGTTTGTGTGGAGTTTCAACATTCACCCTGTGACCGCATGGGTTTCCTACAGGTGCTCCCCTTTCCCCTCACATCCCAAAGATGTGCAGTTTGCAGCTTAATTGGTCTCTGTAAATTGCTCCTACTGTATAGAGAGAAGTGGGATAACATAGAACTAGTGTGAACAGGTGAACAATGGTCGGCATGGACTCGGTGGGCTGAGGGCCTGTTTCATAGCAAAAGGATTTGAGTATAAGAGCAGGGAGGTTCTACTGCAGTTGTACAGGGTCTTGGTGAGGCCACACCTGGAGTATTGCATACAGTTTTGGTCTCCTAATCTGAGGAAAGACATTCTTGCCATAGAGGGAGTAGAGAGAAGGTTCACCAGACTGATTCCCGGGATAGCAGGACTTTCATATGACGAAAGACTGGATAGACTCGGCTTGTACTCGCTAGAATTTAGAAGATTGAGGGGGGATCTTATAGAGACTTACAAAATTCTTAAGGGGTTGGACAGGCTAGATGTAGGAAGATTGTTCCTGATGTTGGGGAAGTCCAGAACAAGGGGTCACAGTTTAAGGATAAGGGGGAAGTCTTTTGGGACCGAGATGAGAAAATCATTTTTCACACAGAGAGTGTTGAATCTGCGGCATTCTCTGCCACAGACGGTAGTTGAGGACAGTTCATTGGCTATATTTAAGAGGGAGTTAGATGTGGACCTTGTGGCTAAAGGGATCATGGGGTATGGAGAGAAGGCAGGTACGGGATACTGAGTTGGATGATCAGCCATGATCATATTGAATGGCGGTGCAGGCTCGAAGGGCCGAATGGCCTACTCCTGAACCTATTTTCTATGTTTCTATGTTTCAATGCTGTATCTTTAAAGTTAAAATAAACTCAATTGCATCACAAGTTCGGAATGACTGTGGAATGTGTATATAAATGTTTAATCCAATATTAATCTTCTATTAAAATAGACATGCTGCTAACGGAAAAGCATTGTACAGCTGTTTGAGAGCAGCAATGTAGCGCAGCATGATATGTTTGGGCTTGCAGTCTGCTGGCATATTTGGAATATACTGGCAATTTTAAACACTAGTCCTTAATCCAAGAGAGAGTGCTTATTACAGATAAATATTTTGTGTGCATTAGCGTTTTTATTATGATCTTTCCAGAAGATACAACTGCATACTCATTTCACAGCGCTGATAACCAAAATAAATATCAGATCATTGCACCTAGAAAGAATTAGTCATAACTCCCTCTTCCATTTACTGATGAAGAAGATACATAATGTATACATGGGATTGCACTAAATTTACAGGCTAATTGGCTCTTCTTGTCAATGTTGATGTTTAGGTTCCACATCACCTATCTCTACTCTATTCATCTCATTTTATCAGCATATCCTTTTACACTTTTCTTCTTTGTATTTACATTGTGTTGCTCTTAACTGGATCTAAGCTGCTTGATTCACCCTCTCCAAACCAAATTACACACATTAACTTGGTCACAATGTTTCTTTAGCTTCGTTTAAAGATACAGCATGGAAACAGGCCCTTCAGCCCACCTGCTCTCAAAATCTAATGGATAAACCAACAGTTGGGCATGATACATGACAGACAAATACAAAACTCTCTTACAAATAGATTTTCAACCTTTAAAATATTTAAGACAAAACTTTTTTTTTTAATTGATAGGTACTAAAGGGACATCGCAGGGAATGGAAGAGTCTCTTCCCTTCCCTGTGATGTCCCTTTAGTACCTGTAGGAATAACATTTAAAAGCATCTCACAGAAAATCTCCCAGCTTTTTGTCCAAGTTCACAGGATGTCAAAAACAGAGTATGTCATTTTCGCTAAGGCCGGTGATGAACAATATCAGTCTGTCACTGAGCAAATATTTAGCCCAATATCATCCCTTAGCCTGTGCTCAGCAAAGCACAATATAATCCAGTAACAGTGAAGTAAAATGTAATTTGCAAAGAAGCTATTTTTTATTGCAATTGTGTAAGGTCCTTGTTGAGACCAGACCTGGTGTGTTCTGTCCAATTTGGTCTCCCCACCTAAGAAAGGATGTACCTGCCAAAGAGCAAATGCAGGGATGACTCATCCCACCAGTTCCAGGAGTGGTGACTTTGGTTTAAGATTGAGTAAACAGCTGGATGCAGGGAGGAGGCTGAGGAGTTCAAGAACAGGGGACATGGTCTGACGAATGGCCTGGGCTATTTTGAAGTGATGCAGGACAGAGGGAGCAAGGAGTAGAAGTACATAGTCCCGTGAAAGTGGCGTCATAGATAGACAGGGTGCTGAAGAAAGCTTTTTTGACCTTTAGCAGATAGGGCACTGCATCTCGACATTAGGATGTTACGTTAATCTTGTATAAGACATTGATAAGGACATAATTGGAGTATTATGTTCAGATTTGGTCACCATGCTGGAGGAGAGATGCTATTAAGCTGCAAAGTGTGCAGAAAAGATTGACGAGGATGTTAATGGGACGAGGGACTGAGTTAAAATGAGTGGTTGGGCAGGCTAAACTTTATTCTTGGTAGTGTAGTAGGCTGAAGAGTGTTCTTATAGAGGTATATAAAGTCATGAGTGGTACAGATAGAGTGAATGCGTACAGTATTTTTTACCAGGGTTGGGGAATCAAGGATTAGGAAGCATAGATTTAAAGATAAAGGGAAAAGATTTAATAGGATTTTAAGGGGCAACTTCTTCGCACAGGGGGCACTGTATAATATGGAATGAGCTGCCAGAGGAAATCGTTGAGGTGGGTATAACATTAAAATACATTTTGTCAAGTATGTTGATAGGAAGGGTTGAAAGGGAAATGGGCCAAATGTAGGGAAGTGGGACTTGCATGGATGAGTTGGGTGATAGAGCTGATCCAAGCTGAATAACTCTCTGACTCTACAAGATGGAATTTCTTCACTCAGAGGGTGGTGAATCTCTGGAATTCTTGGTGAAATGCCAGTAATTACATTCATTCAAAACAGTGATTGATGTATTTTTGGATATTAAGGGAATATGGGAATAATGCTAGATTATGGTTTTGAGGTAGAATATCAGCCATGATCTTGATGAATTCCAGAGCAGGTTAAAAGAAACAGATCACATACTCCTGTTCCTGATTTCCCTGTTGTTTTGTTATGCTATGCATATTTTTATTGAAATAATGAAATTATGAAATAAATATCAACATGATATTGAAAATAATGTTAAATTGTCACATGGGTTGGAATAATACTTTGGTGGCTATCAAGACTTCATTTGTTCCCTTCAGATCTCAAGGTTGTCCCCACTGTCTTGAGCAATACTTAACCCACACATCAAGTGATTAAAACTGGTTGCAGTCACTTTGTTGTTTGTAAGACATTGCTGTACTCAAATAGTATCCCATTGCCAAGATGACAACACTTCAATTGTTTTCAATTGGCTGTAAACGTTGAGGTAATGAGGTAATGAAATTAATAAAACTGGGTGTAGTTCCTTTTAATTGACCAGATGATATTTAAATCAGACACTGAAATGGGTATCGGTCAATGTCAGAAAGTCAAATCGTTCTGAAAAATAATCCACAAAGAAAATATTTGTGCTTTATTTTAGAAATGTTTCAACCAACAGTTCCACCAATATTTCATTACCTAGAACATTTCCACAAAGTAAACATGTAACAACTACCTTTTAATATTGGAAGTTTTTCCGATACATGTTTTCTGATAGGCCAAATACTTTACATTTCTTAGCAGGCTGTGTTGTTCTTTCAAGCAAAGTACCCCTTCGTTTCACTCAGCTCTGCCAGGTGAGAAATGTTTGACCTCTGATCCTGGGATCAAGTGCCCAATCTTTAAGGATGGCAACTGTGTGGGGTTGTCTCCTGACATGACCCAGCTGGTAGACAAGCGGTACCCACTAGATGTCTGCTGGAGCGTGATGGATTGCAAGCTACCGAGCCTTGCACTCACTGAAGTTATTGTAAGGTAGCGACAGACGCGGTGAGACCACTCACAACTCATTACTCAGCGGCAACAGCAGCAGCCCCGAGAGGGATCACTTATTAATTGCTTTAGTCTGCCTGACAAGGTCAAATCCATTCCTATAATGATGTATCTCGTCTGCTGCAGGAAAGAAGAAATGTTTTCTTTCACTTGCAAGTGCTGTAAGAACCCATCCATCTCTGTATGCTCCACGGAGAAATCAAACTACATCTGTTTGGGAAAGACTGCTTGGAGGGTAACTGATGGCCAGTTTGATATACGCTCTGGGACTATATTCTGCTCCTCTTTGCACTTCATTGAAAGGGATCTGTTTTCCAGCATATTATTCTGCTGATTCTGTAATCCAGGGGTTTGCAAACTCTTTGCCTTTTGCAGGCTGCCAAGGGATTGCATTCCATGCAGCTCAAGAGGTCATATGTAAAGTTTAAATCAAAGTTCCTGCTGATCTACAAAAAAAAATCAAGTAATTGTAACTGCAGACGGAAGTACTTGTATTTATACAACTTTTTTTTTCACATTCCAACTTTTGATGTCCCAAAGTTATAATGAAATATTTTTATTTTGTCTTCGCTGTTCTAATGGAAGAGATTTTGTGCAGCGTAAGCTCTCGTAAGTATCATTATGACCAGATTGTCTGCTTAAATAAAGCTGTGTGAGGTAAATCCTAGTCAGGACACTAGGCATAACTGGAGCCATAAAATTGTAGAAACATTAAGGCATTCAACAAAACTATTCAACCCAATGAATCCATGATAGCTTCTTTAGTTTAATTTAGTTTAGTTTAGTATAGTATTATTTAGAGATACAGCATGGAAACCAGCCCTTTGGCCGACCATGCCGACCAGTGAGTGAAGGGTCTGTCCCACTCTATGAGGTAATTCAAGAGTTCTCCCGAGTTTTCCCCTGATTCGAACTCGGAGACTGTCCGTAGTGGATCCATAGGAGTTGATGTCTTGTAGTGGCTCGTACCAGTAAAAAGTAACCATTTTTTTCATCACAACAATTTTTTAACTCGTGGACATTTTTCACGGTGTTGAAAAAACATCACGAGTTCACCGGATTTCCCAAGTACCTACCGTTAGCATTACTAGCCACTACGAGACAACCACGAACTCCTACGGACCCGCTATGGACATTCTCCGAGTTCGAATCAGGGGAAAACTCGGGAGAACTCTTGAATTTCCTCGTACAGTGGGACGGGCCCTTAAGTCTTGTTCACACCTTTTCCTGTTAATCTGAATTGTTTCTCTCAAGTGCCAATCCAGCCCTCTTTTTTAAAGTGTTCAAAACTAATGCCTCCTGACAGAGCAGATGAGACCTTGGGTTAAATGTCCAATAAGAAAATGGTACCTCTGATAATGCAACATATCCTCATTACTGCAATGTCAGTCAAGACCTAAGTGAGAATTGAATTGCCAGCGAGTGAATAAATAAAGAATAGCCCTTTCCAAACTTCCAGAATACTGAAATGTAAATTTGATGTTAATTTGAGTTATCTGGGTTTTGTGACAGTCGGGACTTTATTCATTGTGTTATGATCCATGGATAATAGTTTACAAACTTCCCTGATGCTGGATCTGAAGGGACATTGCAAATCATAGCAATTTCTGACACTGAACTAGTTTAAGAAAGCTGTTCTGGTTACTTATCTTCTTGAAGATTTTCAGCTTCCTTTGCGAGTTGTGCTCAGCTATTGCTTTGTAAAGCGGAGGCTTGCCTCAGTCATGGACAATAAAGTGAACAGTGTACTTGTAACGTGATATTAAGTTTGGAAAATGCTTGTGCTTATTTTAAGTGCAATGTGTTTCAAGCAGTGATTACGAATTACTGGAATTTTATTTCACCAGTCCCTACTCTCCCTATACCCCACCCATATATAAGTTAGGGAACGGTGTGTGAGGCTAATAAGGAAGCAGGTGGATTGCTGCTCTTTCATGTTACATTCTCAGACTCTTCCCCCCTCTGATGGCAGGATGGACCAGAACCTGATGTGAGGAGGGAGCAGAGTGAGAGGGGAAACCTGAAAAGTGGATTGTGCGTGAAGAAAATGGATGGAACCAGGGGGAGGAGGTGGTGTAAATGGGTAATGGGAGGCTGGTGGGGGAGTGAGAAAGGGGTCAAAAAGTGTATCATTAAGTATCATATAAAGTGTATCATTAAGCCAACATTGATGGAACTTACTGAGACATCGTCACTGCAAGATTGTTTTAAAGACAATTAAAAATGAATACTCTCCAAAACACATTACATTTGGTGACTATTTAATCCAACCAGAACAGAAATTGACTTAGGAACTATCTAATCGAGCTGTAAAGAAACATACAAACATAGAAAATAGGTGCAAGAGTAGGACATTTGGCCCACTGAGCCAGCACTGCCATTCAATATGATCATGGCTGAAAATCAGTACCCTGTTCCTGCTTTTCCTCCATACCCCTTGATTCATTTAGCCCTAAGAACTATATCTATCTCTATATGCCTGTAGGTGACCAAAATATATTTTATGCTCCTGTTTTTTTTGTAACTTTCCATTATTCACTGTACTTTTTTTTGGAAAAATCACATCACGATTATTGGTGGAAGTTGCTCAAGACTTGTTCCCTCTGCCCTTTGGATAGACTCAGTTTGAATTGATTTAGTTTGTTGTGAATCATTTGTCTTGCCACCTCTGAATCACTGGTCGGCAGTGTTCTCAGTAATTGCTCCGATATTACAAGTTGGGATTCGTATATCTTTGGGAACAATCAATTTCAAGATGCTAGAACTTTTACAGAACTAGCAAATTACAGCAAATTACAGCATACTTCTCATCACTACCAATATAATGATGCATATAAACCCAGTAATAAATTCAGAAAGCATTCCCCTTTCTGGTTAATATCCATGGTGTCCGTCACTGTTTCTCATTCTATCACAAGTTCTTGGTAGATTGATCTGATACCACCACAATAATGCACTGTTATTAGTTTAAACTCTAGCTGAATTTAAAATCGGCAAACAACGTAGCAAATGGTTGTTTTCAGATTGAAGAAGGGCCTCGACACGAAATGTCACCCATTCTATTCAGAGATGCTACCTGTTCCACTGAGTTACACCAGCATTTTGTATCTATCTTTGGTGTAAACCATCACCTGCAGTTCCTTCTTACACAATGGTTGTTCCTATTTAGATACACCTCTTATTTACTAAAAGGATTCAATTCTAGAAGATTCTCATTCTGAATGGCTTGTTGTTGGATATGGAGAAGTAATAAATAATGAATGGATATAAACAGTGAAACTAAGTAGGATGCTAATGGCAGAAAAGGGTTAAGCTTCTGAATATCATTATATGGGAATAAAATCAATATTGCAGTTGGCTAATATGTCAACTAACACATGTTTATGAGAAACAGATAATGCCAAATAAACTTCAGAAGAATTATTGATAATGGAATGTAATGAATATTGTGATTATTTATTTTCAGAAGGCATTTGGGAAGGTGGTATTTTGGAAATTTGCTGATATTATTAACACGTGGAATAGGTATGTTACAATACCTACCTTCAGCGGTGCTGCAGTTCTGCCACTGGTCGTGAGCGACTTTGGCGCCTTTGGGGGGGAGGGGGGGGCGGGATTAAAATAAAAAGCTACTTCTAACGCCGTTAACACCGACGACGGGACGGATCCAACGTAGGGGACAAAACATAAGGTAAGTTGTCTATTTTACATATAAACTTGCTTTTTAGGATGACTTTAATCCAAATTCATTGGCGAAAATGTGATTATGGCCCCATACGAACCGGCAGTGTTTTTCCTGCCAATATGGGGTTCAAATTCACCGCAAATTGCAACGTTCCAATCGATCGCGTTCCACAAAAACCCACTCGCAAGATTATTTAAATGCCCGTTAATTTACAGGAATTTAAATTGAGATTTTAAAATCATGTTATATTGTGAATTCTTGTGTGAATGTCATGTGGACACTTGGGCTATTTAAAAATGTAAATCTTTTCTTAAGAAATGGATAGATGTTTAGATCTAGTAATTGAATTTTGTAATTAGCTACAATTAGGCAACTAACTAATTATATGCTTTAATTTCACATCATCCAAGTAAGATTGTTTCATATTTGTTTCAGAATGCTTCAATCTGTAATAACTGAACATTTCTTTCAGTTCTCTTAATTTTTAAGAAAGTTATGGGCTTTTGACTGTCCTCGATCACAGCTTTTGTGTTGTCAATGGAAAAGTAATAGGGAACAAGATGCTAATTTCCGAGTATGAAAATGGCCATAACTTTTTTAATACTGAAGATATGAAAGTGAATTAGGTAACAAATTAAACTTTTTATGCTTTATCTGATGGGATAAATTGCAGACTTGATTTTTTAAATCTCAAAATGTTGTAACATTGCTACATGGAAGGCATTACAAATAGGACAGCCAATCTTTGAATTATTCCAGATGGCTAAGTTTAATCACTGCATGGGGGAAAAACACAGCATTGGTTGAAATCTCAAGGTAAAATAGTCTTAAAAACTCCAGTGAAGACTTTTAGCATTTAAGCATCAACAAGGAGGTGCGGCAGTACAGTAGGTATTTTATTGTTAATTATTCCCCATGAAGCACTGTGTCTCAAACCCTTGACACTGAAGAGAGATGCATAGCACTATACCTGCAAGTAAATACCTTTCATAAGCTTCATGTACGAGGGGGAGGGAGGGTCAGGAACGAACCCTTGCAGTCTCCTAATGAAACCTGCTTATCTCTTAACACGTGATTCAAACTCCTCTGCGCTGTTTCTCTTCCACGATCAACAGTCTAAATTGACCTGTGATCACTCCAAGCACACTCCTATGATCTCTCATTCCCTCCCTCCTACCCTCAATCAGTTGCCAATTATAGCCTTTGTGAGCAGGCCTTCTGGCTCGAACATTAGCCAGCCTTCCAATCTCACCAAACCACTTACCAGAACTGGGAGTATAAAAAGAATCAACTGGGATCCTGATGTTAAAGTCACCAGGTTCCTTTTTCTCCATATTTCACAGTTTCTAACAATACTGACCCATCTCTCACCCATCCCAGCCAGTTCAAACTAGGGGATTTGTACTCTTCCCACTCAATTCAGAGAGACAAATATACAGAAAGAATCTAAACATGGGCATTAGTGCTACCAGACCAAAATGAGCAATTTATGGTTAGCTGTAAATACGAATGCACATTTTTATAAAGATCCGCACTTTATACAAAATTACTTTACTTTAGGTAAATTCTAAGACTACAGAAAAAAAACCCATTAAAATAATACCAAGAATGAGGGATTTTGATTTTTAGAGAATACTTTTCATTTAAAGAAGGTAAAAGGACACAAGCAAATGTTCAAAATAAATGACCAGTTTTAATAATAGATATTGGGGAATATTATTCTCAATGATCAGTGAGTCAATGAATGGAGAGCGCAAGGAAATAAATTCATCCATCAAGTGGTGGAACTCAAGAATCAATGTTGTTTTATTTGCTTGATGTGTTTTCTTTCTGAAATGTTGTACCATTTACAAAACAGTACTGTTCTGAAACGTAAATTTAAGATCAACAACAAAAATATAGAAGAGATCAGAATGTTTAGTCGAAACATAAGGCCGTACTAGAAACAAATGCGCAGATAGCATACATGAAACATTTAGAATCAGAAATGGATAAATATTTTTCAAAAAGGAAGAATTACGAAGACATCAATTGAAGTCAGAGGAATGAGATGCAGTGCACTTTCATATAGTGGACACAGGCACGGGGGCTAAATGATAACCCGTGCTGTAAAATCCCATGATTCATGGTACACAATGTCCTCTTACTGATCGATCATTCCATTTTCTGATTCGGTCTTCTCTATTGTTTTCAGGATTGCATTGATAAAGAATATCCTGTGAATCGCTCTCCAGTGATATGCTTACGACTACATCCTTGCTAAGATGCAGCAGCTCACCATAATATTTTCCAGGAACACAATTGCACAGGCACTTTGATTTGCAGATCGTCCTGCATTTTGATTGCACTTCCATGACTCCGCCCATCACATGGCCCATGATATGTTGGCAGTGTGTTCCTTGGCTTTCATTCGAAGCACAGCAATACTTGATGATCTTCGTTCACACTCTGGCCTTGGCTCAAAGGCATGTCCATCGGAAGAGCCCGACAGTACAGAGTCATTGAAGAGATTGTTTAGAGCTACTTGACTGAACTGGTTTTGTTGATTTGATATGCCCATGTAAGCGCTGGCATTTCTGTGCGGATGAGGGTATGGTGACATACAAGGGGATGATTCACGTGGTAATACACAGGAAGAAACTGCCGAGTTGGTGGGGCTGTTCCCTGCCCATAAGTTGCTTTGCAGCTGAAAAAGAAACAGACGAGTGCATAACTGTATCCATTTTCTAATCAGAATCACTGTTCCACATTTAGTCTAGTTTAGTTTAGTTTAGAGATACAGCGCGGAAACAGGCCCTTCAGCCCACCAACTCTGCACTGACCAGCGATCCCCGTATATTAACAATATCCTACACACACTGGGGGCAATTTACACATACACCAAGCCAATTAACCTACATACCTGTACGTTTTTGGAGTGTGGGAGGAAACCGAAGATCTCTGAGAAAACCCACATGGTCACAGGGCGAACGTACAAACTCTGTACATACAGCACCTGTAGTCGGGATCGAACCCGGCTCTCTGACGCTGCAAGCGCTGTAAGGCAGCACCTCGACCACTGCGCCACTGTGGCCACACTTTACTGGATCTCTAGCAAAGCTTCAATCCATTTTCAAACCATTTAGTGCTGCTGTTCACTGTTGTTAAGTAACATTTTACAGAGTAGCAAGTAATTTTATCTTATCTGCTGGAGGAAAAAACATTCAATAAATTCCTCTTCTCTCTTCCCAAAACATTGCTAAATAAGTAAAGTATAAGGAAGAAGAGTTACGCTTTCATCAAGGGACATGGTTCAGGCTGAAATCGCCTGCTCTCTTAGCCTCCGTAAATAACTGAGAATAAAAGCAACTCTTGGTGGAATAAAAAACAATTTACAAACTACACTCTATGTTTAATTGGCTTAACTGTTTCAATAAAGCATTCTCCTGCACAGCCCGCACAACTAAAACTAAAGAGCTCTTTTAAGCCAATTGCTCTCACAGGATTAATCTACATTATGTAAGTGAGTATTTTCAGTCAATTTGAATTGACCTGAGATCATGTAACATTCTACAGGAGATCATTCAAGGGATTTCAAAGGTGCCGAGGCAGTTGGTGCATCTTTGATGTCCTGTAATTCAGACTCAGTATCCAGCCCACTGGAAGAATGACAAGGCAAAGCTTTTACCGCCAACTGGTCTTGGTGTTGAACACATCCAGTGATGTGAATTTGCAAAACTTAAGCTGTTGCCTAATCTACCTCTGCACAGGCTAGATACCTGCATGTGAAAGTAATGAAGGGAGAGAAGAATCTAGGGAGCTCTTTTCCCAGCATTAAAGAGCCAACAATACAAAATGAAATTAATAAAGTGCATGTCAGATCTATATTTTCAGAACTGCAGGTCAAATGTGGCAATCTTATTGCGGTAGAAAATATATATATATTTTAATTGGAGATCCACTTTAGGTTTAAAACGTCATTCAGCGATTCTGGGTGACACTGCCAATATGAGTGGCAACATGCCATTCCAAAAGATGACCGAGTCATTCACATTATGGTTGAAACTGGGCAACTGAGAGAGAGAGAGAGAGGATTACTTCCCTAAAGGAGTAAAGAAACCTATTGGAGATTAGGCGAATAATTACTTTGACGAATTGCAGTTTGTTATTTCCAGATTAATTAAAGCTTTAAGAAACATAGAAAATGGGTACAGGAGTAGGTCTTTTGGCCCTTCGAGCCAACACCACAATACAATATGATCATGGCTGATCATCCAGAATCAGAACCCCGTTCCTGCTTTTTCCCCATATCCCTTGATTCCGTTAGCCCTAAGAGCTATATCCAACTCTTTCTTGAATACATCCAGTGAATTAGCCTCGTCTGCCTTCTGTGGCAGACAATTCCACAGATTCACAACTCTCTGGGTGAAAACGTTTTTCCTCAACTCAGTCCTAAACGGCCTACCACTTATTCTTAAACTGTGACCCCTGGTTGTAGTCTCCCCCAACATCGGGAATATTTTTCCTGCATCTACCCTGTCCAATCCCTTAATAATGTTATGTTTCTATCAGATCTCCTCTCATCCTTCTAAATTCCAGTGAATATGCAGTCCATTCAGAAAGTATTCAGACCCCTTCACTTTTTCCGCCTTTTGTTACGGTACAGCCTTATTCTAAAATGGATTAAATTCTTTTTTTTATCATCAATCTGCACACAATACCCCATAATAAAAAAGTGAAAATAAGTGTTTAGAAATTTTTGCAAAGTAATTAAAAAGAAATAACTGAAATATCACATTTACATAGGTATTCAGACCCTTTACTCAGTACTTTGTTGAGGCACCTTTGGCAGCGATTACAGCCTCCAGTCTTCTTGGGTATGAAACTACAAGCTTGGAACACCTGTATCTGGGTAATTTCTCCCATTCTTCTCTGAAGATCCTCTCAAGCTGTCAGGTTGGATGGGGAGTGTCGATGCTATTTTTAGGTCCCTCCAGAGACGTTCGATCGGGTTCAAGTCCGCGCTCTGGCAGAGCCACTCAAGGACATTCACAGATAGGTCATGAAGCCACTCCTTCATTGTCTTGGCTGTGTGCTTAGGGTTGTTGTCCTGTTGGAAGGTGAACCTCCGCCCCAGTCTGAGGTCCTGAACGCTCTGGAGCCGGTTTTCATCAAGAATTGCTCTGTACTTTGCTCCAGGCATCTTTCCCTTGATCCTGACTAGTCGCTGTCACTGAAAAACATTCCCATAGCATGATGCTGGCACCATCATGCTTCACCGTAGATAAATTATTGGCCAGGTGATGAGCGACGCCTGGTTTCTTCCAGACTTGACATTTGGCATTCTGGCCAAAGAGTTCAATCCTGGTTTAATCAGACCAGAGAATCTTGTTTTTGTGCCATTTGGCAAACTCCAAGCGGGATGTCATGTGCCTTTTACTGAGGAGTGGCTTCTGTCTGGCCACTCTTCCATTAAGTCCTGGCTGCAAATATAGTTGTCCTTCTGGAAGGTTCTCCCATCTCCACAGAAGAACTCTGGAGAACTTTCAGAGTGACCATTGGGTTCTTGGTCACCTCCCTGACCAAGGCCCTTCTCCTCCGATTGCTCAGTTTGGCTAGTCAGCTCTATGAAGAGTCCTGGTGGTTCCATTTAAAAATGACGGAGGCCACTGTGCTCTTTGGGACCTGCAATGCTGCAGAAATTGTTTTATACCCTTCCCCAGATCTGTGTCTCGACACAATCCTGTCATGGAAGTCTACAGCAAATTCCTTCATCTCATGGCTTGGATTTTGCTCTGACATGCACTGTCAACTGTGGGACCTTATATAGACAGTTGTGTGACTATCCAAATCATGTACAATCAATTTAATTTACCACTGGTGGATTCCAATCAAGTTGTAGAAACATCTCAAAGATAATCAATGGAAACAGGATGCACCTAAGCTCAATTTTGAGTATCTTAGCAAAGGGTCTGAATACTTATGTAAATGTATTATTTCAGTTATTTCTTTTTAAATACTTTGCAAAAATTTCTAAACACCTATATTCACTTTTTTATTATGCGGTATTAGATTGCTGATTAAAAAAATGAATTTAATCAATTTTAGAATAAGGCTGTAACGTAACAAAATGTGGAAAAAGTGAAGTGGTCTGAATACTTTCCGAATGCACTGTAAGCCCATATTTAAAGCATTAAGAAATGGTTTGAAATTGCATGGTTAAAGAGAGACAGATACTAGTTGCCAGACAAGAATACAGCAGAAACTTTAGACTTTAGAGAAACAATGCAGAAACAGGCCCATCAGTCCACTAAGTCCATGCTGACCAGCGATCACCCTGTACACTAGCTCTATCCTACACCCCAGACATAAGTTACAAATTTTTGAAGCCAATTAACTTAGAAACCTATATGTCTTAGGAGTGTGGGAGGAAAACAGAGCACCCTGGGAAAACTCACATGGTCATGGGGAGAAAGTACAAACTCTCTACAGACAACACAAGTAGTCAGGATCGAACCTGGGTCTTTGGCGCTGTAAGGCAGCAACTCGACCGCTGCGCCACCATGCCCGCCCATTTTTTTCATTTAAAATATATTTTGCAGAATCCACAAAATATAAACCAAATATATTTAGCTCAAAGGATTAAAAAAACTGCAAATGCTAGAAATCCAAAACAAAACAAAAAAAATCTCAGAGCATTCAGCAGGTCAGGCAACATCCATCATGAGAGAAATACCATCAACGTTTCAAGCCAAGGAGCCTTCATCAGAACTGGAACAACGAGAGAAAAAGCAGGATTCAAGTTGCAGAGTGGGATGTGTGGCAAAAACTAAAGGGCCTGTCCCACTTGGGCGTCATTACGCGACATCATTTACGCGTCACGACACACGGCGCGCGGGTCACGCATGGTGTGCATTACGCGTGCCTGGTGCGTGGTGACGTAGACTGTGACGCGCGGTCGCACGCGGCGCCCCAGGATTTTAGGATTCACAAAATCTTCGCTCGCCACCTGCATGATGCGCAAATGACGCCCAAGTGGGACAGGCCCTTTTGGGAATGCATTTAATAGTGTGCAGGTCACAAACCATAGAACCCTCTCACCATTATAAAACATACTTGATTCCTCACATTTACAGTTCCGGAGAAACCCGACCTGCTGAGTGCTTTGAGCATTTTCTATTTTTGTTATATATTTCAGACGTTTTTTTTACAATTCTCATTAATAATCTGAAAATTTGAGACCTCTTTTGGATTGGATTTTAACACTTTATATTTTCCACCGATTGACTCTACCTGGGTGATCCTGAAAATCTGATAATGTGGCCCTCCAGGCAGGGGGAAGAGAAACAATGAGGGAGAGATATAGAGCCAGAGAGTTGGTATGAAGGATGAACTGTGGCAATTGCAACACAGAATGAACCTATTCTTCTCCTCACACTTATTCTCAATCAGACAGAAAGACAGGGACTCACAGAAAAATATTCCATTCGGAAAAGAATGAACCTTGGATCGACCTTTGACTTCCTATTAGCTTTTATATGTCTGGTTTCATTATGTGTCTGGTTTCATTATGGAGCAATTACCTTCGTGATTCTATCAAAATGTTACAATCATAAAATTTTCTTCAATGTTTGAAAGAACCCCAAGTATCTGTGCTTGATAATGCAGTAAAGGTTGAGATTAATTTTCACGGTGTGTTAAAGTAAAAAATGGTCCTCTGTTATCTTCTGAAGGACGATATAAATCACATGACAAGGGAACAAGAGGTTTCTTGATCTGAAACATTTAAAAACTATCAGTGGGTAGGGGGAAGGGGGGAGGGGTCATTTCAGTTTATGCTTCCCGAAGCAGTCAGAATTGATGTGATACTCAAAGATCAAAGACTCCGTTTAGATAATGTGGTCAGACTGCAGTCAATTTGATTCATATTCAATGTATAAATTGGCATAATATGAATGTAGATTAGAGTGGAGCATTATCATTGCACAAATGAAAAATGTTTGTCGCATTGTACAATCTATGCCCATGAAAGTAATCGGATTCATTTAAATTCCGCCAATTGCCAATAGTGCTCATAAAAACCACTCGTATTTTGTTTCTTCCAAAGAAGCAAAAATTCAGGGAAGGCTCCATTAGATTGGAAAATAGCAAATGTAACTTCATTATTCAAGAGGAAGGAGGAAAGCAGGAAACTGCAGGTCAGATAAGCTTAGCATTTGCTAGAGCAAAAATGTTGGAAACTATGTTTAAACTTAGAAATGTTCTTTGAAAAACTCAAGGTAATCAGACAAAGTCAACATAGTTCTCTGAAAGTGAAATCATGTTTGATCAATGTATTTGAGTTGTTTGAAGAAGTAACATGCCTGTGGGTGAAAATGGACCAATGGATACATTATACTTAGATTTCTATAGGGGATTTGATAAAGTGCAGCATCAAAGATTGGCACAGAAAATAGAAACATGATATAGGAAGTAACTTTTGGCATGGTTAGAAGATTGGCTGGCTCTCAGAAAACACATAGTGGGCATGAATAAGTCGTTTTTTGGTTGGCGTGAAATAACGATTAGTTATTAATCATTCGACCTTGCCAAACAAGGATCTAATGATTTTGGATTGGCATGATCTAATAGTCTCAATCTATTACAATGTATATACATGCCATGGCTGAAGGCACTGAGGTATGGTTACTAAGTGTGCTGATGACACAGATATATATAATAAGTTGTCTCAAGGATGTAATGAGGCTACAATGGGATATAGATAGGTTCAATGAGTAGGCAAATGTCTGACAAAATGAGGATAATATGGGGAAGAAATTGGAGAAATTAGAGAATATTTAATCTAAATTGTCATAGTTTGTAGAGCGCTGCAGAATAGAGGGATTTGAGTACCTTGATTCATTCATCTGCTATGCACAAGTAATCTGGAAAGCTAACAGAATATTACTGTTTCTTGCTGTGGATTTGTATTAGAAATGTAAGGAGATTATGTTTCAGTTCTACAGGGCATTGGCAAAAAACACATTTGGAGTACTATGCGTGAGCTTATTTAAGGAAGGATATAAATATGTTGGAAGCAGTTCAGAGAAGGTTTACTGGACTAGTGCATGGAATAGATGGATTGTGTCATGAGAATTGCTGTAGTATAGATGAATGAGAGAGGACATGGTAGATTGAAACGAAAACGTTACTGATGGGTTTTGACATGAGAGATGTGGAGTGGATATATATTCCCTTGTAAGAATATGAAAAATGTCACTGTTTAAAAATAATTGAATGACAATTGAGACTCTTAATTTATTTGCTTCTGTACTATACATGACAGATTTGCAGACCTAGTCACAGGCTCATATGGGTTTATATCAGGAGGCCAAAACATATTGTGTCCATGCCAAATAAACCCATGTTCTTGCTCTCAGTCCTAACCTAGGTTACAGCACAATACGTGCTTCTGCATCTTAATTTAAAGTCAGATGATATTTTCTACTTCCACTGCCCTTGCAGGCACCAAGTTCTTAGTGTGATAAAACAATTACTTAAATCATCCATTCTAATTCTAAATCTATTCCCCCTACTTACTCAAGATTTGCAACTCCTCCCCCTTCTGCTATGGGGTAGGCTGAGACTGAGTGATTCCCCCCCCCCCAATTTTTGCACATCCCCCAAGCCTTTCCACTAGCCATTTATAATTTCATGTATTTTATGTTTTTTAATGACTATTGGCAGATCAATTATCCTCCTGGGATAAATAACGTTTTACTGTATTGTATCGTCTCATACTGGCCTCTCAGCAAATAGTATCCACACCAGAAGCACATATTTTCACTTTTAAAGACATTGAAAAAAACATACATGTGATTATTTTCTACATGATTGGTTTACTTGTCAAAATGTAGTCACCAGTGTCTATGGAACACAATCCATTCTGAAGAAGGGTCTCGACCTGAAACGTCACCCATTCCTTTTCTCCAGAGATGCTGCCTGACCCACTAAGTTACTCCAGCATTTTGTGTCCATCTTTGGTTTAAACCAGCATCTGCAGTTCCTTCCTACACAATCCCGTCTCCCTTCATTTCACCTACCTGTGAGTATGTTTCTGCCCTAGGTAAAAGAGATATATCATAGGAGGTTGCAAAGTGGTTTCGAGCTTGCTGTAACTGGCCATATCGTTCCCTCTTTCTCCATTTTGCTCTTCTATTTTGAAACCAAACCTGCGAAGAATAACACATCAGTTCTCATTTCTTGTGTGATTGACAACCATATAATAGCAGTGTAAGCTTCCTTGGAAGCTCGAAGATGTTCCACATGTTAGTTTCCACCATGGAAAGCTTCCTTGACATTTTGCTCTGGAGGAACATGCATTGAAAGAAAGGCTTCTCCAGCTTAATGTTTGAAAGATAATATCAGCTATCCAACAAGTGCATTATCATCATTGGAAAATAAACACATTCACTCATGCACTGGAATAATCAAACAAATTAATCTTGGAAGGTGTTAGAAAATAAGCACAGACAATTAAAAAAAATGAATGAGAGCAAATCTGCTCAAAATCACGTAGAATGTAAAATAAACAATCAATTTTATTATAGTTAGAATAGAAACATACTGTTGATTTGCTATCATTTGTTTTGTGCTACTCCTTAGGTCAATTTTATATCCCAGTTCATCCTTATTTAGAAAAATTATGGCTCTTCAGAGAAGTGGGAAACAAATGCTGCAGAATGAATTTGGAAACGATTCATTGCATTTTAATATCAAAATTGGTTTAGATCCAAATCATGAGATACGTCTGAAGTACGCAGCAAAGTCCATCCTCTCTTTCCTAGCCATCGATGGATATAAGAGGACCACATCTTGGCTTCACAAGAAAGAAAAATAATGATTATCCATTGTGTAATATCCTATAAAACAATGTAAACAGATACCAGCAGAGAGATCACTCTCCTCTCACAGGCCAGTGTTGTCTTATAATTGAAGCAAGAATTCCTACATTCTTTGCTATTCTATTTGAATATCCATCCTAGAGCAAAGGTTCTATTTTGACTCTCTGTCCATAGTCTACCACTCTGATGTAAGCTTTAATATAGCAATGAACCCACATAAGAAAACAAGCCATTGTTGAAAAAAGGCTTAGCTTAGCTTGGTCAACATGGCGGAGTTGGGCAGAGGAGCCTGTTTCCATGCTGTGTGACTCTCTGCCTTTAAATTAGATAAAACCAGTACTGTTTAAGATAGTGACAATAATGGTCATAATGTATATTCAGCTACCAATTTATTTAGTTGGGAATGTTAGAACTAATAAACCATTCCCACTCTATAGTAACCCTACAGTCAATATCAATTATTGTTGCATCTGCTCAAATAAATGACAGACGATGCACCACATGGTCCACTAAGGACTCACAGGACACAGATATCAATATGTCAACATATTTGTCCTGTTGTTGAAGGCATCACAACAGGTTGCAAATTCCAGCTGATGAGAAAGGCACACAATTATTTTCAAACCAAGAACCAACTCGTGGCACAGCGGTAGAGTTGCTGCCTTACAACGGCAGAGATCTTGGCTCGATCATGACTATAGGTGCTGTCTGTACGGAGTTTGTAAGTTCGCCCCATGACCGTGTGGGTTTCTCCTGAGGTACTCCATTTTCTCCCACTCTCCAAAGACATACAGGTTTGTAGATTAATTTGGCTTTGGTAAAAATTGTAAATTGTCTCTAGTGTGTACGATAGCGTTAGTATATGGGGTGGTCGCTGGTTGGCGCAGACCCGGTGGGCAGAAGGCTCTGATTCTGTGCTGTATCTCTAAACTAAACTATGAATATGGCACATATTTCACAGAATCTGTGTAGTTGTTTTTTTTAATTCATAGACAGGATAATCTGATGTAAGCACTTACTTTCAAAATGTGCGTACAGTCAATAAGTCCCCACCGTGGCTGAGGGTGGAGTGGATTTTGCATGAATTTCCTGAAAGGAATCGGGTGGTAAATTGTTACCACTGCAGTTTTATTTTAACATTTAATGTTAATGACAAGAGCAAAGGATTTTTTGCAATCAACATGGGCTATTAATTGCATGTCTTGAAAGGTTGATTTAAACTAAATGTGAAGAAGGGTTGAGCAATATTATGAAGCCGGTACAACCCAGAGGCTGTGTGGCAATCGGGACATATCAAGCCAACTGTATGGCTACACTGCTGTATGATGCAGGGTCAATCTCCAGCAGATTGGTTGTTGGTCCAGATACGAGCATCTGTAGTATCTCGTGTCTCCACAGCTCTACTGCCACCTATAATTTCACTATTTATTATTTTCTGATACAGGGCCACCACCAATTTTCCAGTAACTGGTGGTCTGGCACCTGCTATAATCTGGACAAAATTACGAGAACACATTTGAAATACCCCCTCTTCCCGGATGTAGTGCCTAGGCAGGTGAGGAGGCCGATCTCAACCTCATTGGGACTTCCACGCTGATCGGCGGGTGGAATTTGCCCCCTGCGACTGGGACTCTGGAACTCCAGCCCGGCCAGAGCCAGCAGATCTGTTCCCATAGCCAATTTCTGAAGGCAACTTTGCGTGCCGGCATCTCGGTTCTTCGGTGGCCTAGACGGACCGTTGCAGTACCGTTAAACTCCTCTCGGGGGCTGTGACGTTTGATGGTCTGGCAAAACGTATAATCCAGAAAGGCAAATCGACAGTGGACATTTACTGCTTGCACCAATTACACATTTCTTTCTTCTTCAGTATGTTTCCAATCTCATCCTTCAGCAACAGTTGGGGAGGGAGAACTACCTTATAACATTCTTTGATATGGCAGAAATGCTTGTGAATTTGCATTATCTGTTTGCAGTTATCAACTTAGCAACATTATCAATGAAAATTTACTAATTAAGCATTAATTGTTTCAAATAGAAAAATACTAATACACGCCTTTGGATCCCTATTAACCCCATCCACCATGGCCCTGTCAAAATAGGTGCTGGCTTATTTTTATATGCAGTGAAATGCTAATGGTAACTTCAACCATCATGACATATCATGTTATCCCATGATCTCTTCTGTGTCTGTGGTTCAGGATATACGATTGGAATTAATATGCATTTTGTCTCAACAAAGAACAGTCTGGAGAATATCTTGCCCTGATTAAACATGTGAATTTATTTGGTTCCGCCCTTGTGCCAATATTTTGTTGCAATATTAGATAGTATCTGAAGAAGTATGTGAAGGTAATAGAGTAAATACCAGAAAAACAAAATCCTAAATTTTCAAATCTGTCATTTGCAAATCCTTGAGGCATCAACGATACCTTTCAGCTTTTGTGATGATTATCCACTGCAAAGTTATTTTTTAGACCATATACATTATATTGAGAGCAGTGCAACAAATCCAGAACAGTGAAGCGCTGTGTTATCGTACACGGGAAATGAAGTTTTATTTCACAAGTGATAAAATCTTGAATGAGTAATGGTTGGAATATTAAATAAGCCATTGGTGGACTTCCAATCAATGTGCTTATTAACTGTATGTGATCTGGTAACCAAATAACACAATTCTAAATTTATTTTAAAAATCCCAAGAGATGTGAATGTGGTGAGGCCAAGAATAGAATTGTAGAATTCCACTAATGCAAAACAGATCAACTACAAAAATATATTTAATCTCAGAAATAGATAATCATCTTATTGCTCTGTTACTGGTAAGATAATTGTATTCATCTGGCACCTATGATTTATTTTGTAAAATTATGCATAAATATTTTACTCAACTAAATAAATGGAAGCTGCTCAGGGTTTATTTAATGCCAAAAATCATTAGAAGTACATTTTGATGGGCAATAGAAATAATATTCATATCCACTAATGTTTATATACAACTGATTAGTGGTCAATATATTAAATGGGAAAAGGTTTAATTAATTTCCAGTATAATGCTAAACATTTGCTATTTGAGAAAGATAGTCTTCACAATATTCAACAACTCTTCACAGCAAAGAGCATCAGCTAGAATATTAAAGTTAGGAGAAATTATTTTGTTTTAACTTCTGCTTCAGTAATTTCTATTTATCCGTTTATAGGTAAGATCTTTTTGTGGTGTCAATTGTAAGTCAAATGTTGCCATAACTGACGATATGCATACATTAAGTGCGGTACAGATATGTGGTGAAACAACAAAATCTAAAAGATGCTGCCTGAATTTCATTGATCTTCCATCAACTTTGCAAAAATGCCTTTTTGCTATTTTTCTCACCAATGGTGGGCAATGAACATTATGTTGGTACATTAGGTATTCATCAAATCGGCCTCCATTTTTCGAGTTGATATTTAATGCTTATCACAAATTAATAATTTTCAATAACTACAAACCAATTTCTCTAGCATGGAAAATTGACCAATACATGTGTGGGGGCCCATTTGCTAAGACATCATTTTTTTGGAAAAAGTCTTAAAAATAACCTTTTAAAATTTAACTTTAGCATTTGTGGTAGGGAGCAAAACGATAAGGTCTTCATCCTAATAATTTAAAGATTCCTGACAGTAATCCACTGAATCCAAATGAACAAATAAATAGTAGGCAGCATAAATTGGATATAAATTGTGTACAGAGAGGGGGAGTGAGAGAGAATGAGGCAGTGAGAGAGGGAGATACATATATAGTACTAGACTAAGTGGGACCTGTTGGGTCCCGTGTTCACACGAGACGGCTGGTCCCCTAACACAATATTCCACCTCTCCACCAATTCGAATATTGGTGGCCAGTGGTGGGGGGGCTTTCTGGAGCACTAGTATGGGTTTTGTGGGCTGGAGGGACTGGTTTCCAGAGGGCTGGTATGGACATTGTGGGCTAATAGATTCTTGGGGTGACAGCTCAGTCACTCAACGCTGATGTGCTGACAGCTCACTCACGGCTGGTGGGCTGGCAGTTGACTCAAGGCTATTCCTTGAAATTCCATTTCAAGCAGGGTGCAAGGCCACCAAATTCAAATGCAGTTTCATACCATTTCATGCAGGGTGCAAAGCCACCAAATTCAAATGCAGTTTCGTTCAATTTCAAGCAGAGTGAAACCACCATAAAACGACACAAAACACCACATAAATACGACACTCACAGTTCAGTAGACATTCAGTGTGTTCAGTTGATCCACAGCTCAGACAGAGTTGTGACCTTTCCCTCCCCTATCTTGCAGAGACTGAGCCACACCCACACTACCGGGTTTTATAATCCATCCCCGCTCCCACCAGAATGGGCGTGGCCTTCATGGGGTGATTGACAGGAGAGAGATTCTCAACATTTTTTAAACACTAATACCACTTTAATTTTTCATTGATGAGAAGAATTCTCTGCACCTGATGAGCGGAGGGGGACTGAGTAAGATGGCCAAAAATTACAGCCGTAACTGGTAGCGTTTTATCTAAAATCAATATACAGTGCAAACAGGAAGTTGTCAAGTAACCACCACCACCAACAGCCATTTGCAGTGCTTCACTTCAAACCAACCACCACCAACAACAGCCATTTGCTGACTGTGACAGTGCTTTAAATTATTTTTTTCAAAACTGGAGATGTAATTCACTGTATAAATTGTGCTGTGCTTGGCTGATAGTTCAGCACAGAAATGCAATCACATTCTGGACCTCTGTACATATGTGTAAGTTGTGATACAGGTGGAAATGTTCAAGTACATTTTTTAATTGTGCTCTGCAACTGTGCTGCACATGGTGTCCAGCAATCAGGCAGTAGGTTGACAAAACTGCAGTATTCAACTGGAGAAATTGCTAACAGATCGCACACAAGGTTACATTGTCGGCCAAGAATAATTTATAAGATTTATAAATATTAATTATTTCTTTAACTTTTAAACATATTTAAAAGTCTATTTAGATGATACTCTTTGTAATTTTTTTCCAATACTCTTTTAAATGTTAATGGTTTATTCAAATTTTAATAGCTTTAATTATTTCTGAATGTTAGCTCCATTCAGAAACAGAGAAAATCTTGACTGCTTTGGCACATGGCATAATTACAGGGAAGATTTTCAGAGGATATTGGAGGGCAAGGCTTATTTGGCATCCAACGTACACTGTTCAAGGCCAATGCTCCATAAATGCCTCATGTATTATTTACAAAAGCACACAGCCAACAATTTCAATAAATACAACAGATCTAAACCTGGTAAGTCTGGCGTTTAATGGCACACATTAGGGGCAGTGGGGTTCCACTTAACAAAATTAATCATGCCGTTAACAAATTCACTCGTTGCTGAATGCAGAAAGCCTTAATTTTTAATCCTGTTTGCTTTTGAGTTATTAATTGGTGAGAGCTGCAAATTCACAATCGTGATGGAATTTCAATGCTGAATCCATTAAATCACTTTGACTCTTTGAATCACTTCCCTCTGGAAGGCGACTCCGGACTGTCAAAGCTGCCACAGCCAGACATAAAAACAGTTTTTATCCACGAGTAGTTGCTCTACTCAACAGCCATAAATCTGTAGCTTCCCTTTGATCTGTTATTTGGTTTGTTCACATGCTTGATCAATGGTGTTTTATCATTAATGTTTTATTATTATTAATGTTTAGTGTTTTCTGAGTCGTTCATAACCTGTCAATGTATGTCATGTTGGTACGAGGGCAGAGCACGAAAGCAAATTCCTTGTATGCAAATACTTGGCCAATAAACTTACTTACTTACTTAACGAGTTACTGGTGCAGTAAACGTTTGGGAAGAGCAACAGCAACTCAAGCAGCAACTTATGCATTTTAAGATTTAATAACTCACATGCTTATTTGGGAAGTTGCTGTCAGATTTAATCCACTGCAAACAAAGTGCAGCGATAACTTCATTAATATTAACACAACATCTTAGCCAACAGATTTTACAACAGTCATTTGTGTTTATTTTATTTCAGAAAGTTATCGGTGCATGAGAGCATCGCGCATCATATACTGAAGACGCATTTTAAAATATGGCCGTAATCAATCATGCCACTAAATATTCACCAAATGCTTTTCATAACCAGGTTTGTTCAGTGAGTGGTAGTTGCTTACCTGAACTCTGGCCTCGGTGAGCTCCGTGCGAAGAGCCAGCTGCTCCCTAGCATACACATCTGGGTAATGGGTTTTCTGGAACACTTTCTCCAGTTCTTCTAACTGTAAACTGGTGAATGTTGTCCTATTTCTCCTCTTCTTGGTGCTGGAGACATTGGAGTCACTCTTGTCAACATTGTGATCCATGATAGATTTTTCCTCCAGACCTTTCAATGGTGACACCTTCATGTTACAGTAGTTCTCGATGGGTCTCGGCAGGTCTGCACAGGCCACTGTACCCATTGGCTTTGAAACGCCATAATTGGCTGGGCAAGAAAGAAAACAAGAAAACATCTCAAACAGGAACCAATTCACACACGCCCTTCATCAACTATGTCCTCTGATAATGGCTGGAAAAAAAAACTACAACTTCATAAAGAAAATAAAACCGTGCAGATGTTGAATATCTGTAATACAAATAATAAACAACTGGTCTGCCAGTATTCGGAAATAGCAAGTCAAATTTAGAGGTTCTTAAGTTTAAGAACAATGATATGTAAGACCCTTACGAAAAAGGAACCATAACAAAATTCAATACAAGAAATTGGATAATTTAAATGATTTTATGGATTAATCCTCTTGCTGTGAAATTGATCCACAAAGAAAACTATTTAAAAAATGTGGGTGTAGTCAGTTAAGGATGCAAAATAATATGTTCATCTTCCATCCACTAAATTCCTGAAATAAATTTAGTGTTGGAGCGCTGTATCAGAAGCAACAATTCAGCGAATAAAGAACCAATGCTATTTACAATTAACATTTATCTTGGATGTGGCGGCAAAAATCACAATGTCAAAAATGCACTTCACGGAAAACACGGTAACTTAACAAACAGTGTTGAGGAGAGAAATAGTGGGTAGAGACCTCAGGGTAAAAAATATGCAGAAAATTTGAATTTTGGAAGAAAATAAGTGAAAAAATAATAATTGCTATATGGTTTAGAATTAAATTGCACAAAGGAACGGAGACATAAGAGTCAATAATGTTTTATTGTTATTTGTCCTGAAACGGAACAATGAAATTCTTACTTGCAGCAGCACAACAGATATTTAAACATAGTACCCTGTAAGTACCATAAACAAAACAACAAAAAGTACAGTTTATAGATATACTGAACGTATTTGTTGTTTATAATGGGTTTTATGGTTATGCTGTTGCAGGTAAGAATTTCTTATTACAAGCAAGAAAATATATATATATTTTCACTATTATTGTTTGTTTCATTATTTCTCTGCTATATATATATATATATATATATATATATATATATATATATATATATATATATATATATATAGCAGAGAAATAATGAAACAAACAATAATAGTGAAAAGTTAAAAATAATACCCACACGTCTATGTAGTTCACAGCCTATTTGGAGTTTGTAATGTTTAAAAGCAGAATGGTTGTAGGGAAGAAGCTGATCCTGAACCTGGACATTACAGCTTAAAAGCTTCTATTCCTTCTTCCCGATAGCAGGAGTGAAATGAGAATCTGGCCAGGATGGTGTGGGTCTCTGATGATGCCAGTTGTCGTTTTGAGGCAATTACTCTTGTAAATAATAGCTGGCAGGACAAATTAACAAAGCAGTGAATCGGTCAAATGTGATCTTGAGTTTCATACAGAGGCTCAGAGCACTGAATCTAGCAACAAATGTAAAACAATGATTCAGGGCCAGCTAGCAATTGCCTACAATTCTGTACACCATAGATATGAAGGCCTTGGAAAGGAACAAGGAAGATATTACCTAAACAGACTGAAGAAGCTAGGGTTATTTTCTGTAAAGAAGGGATTTAATTGATATATTTAGAATCATAAGTGGCTTGGAGGAGGAAAAAAAAACGGTTTCCAATGATGAAAAGTCGATAACCACCAGGCAGAGATTTAAGGTGCCTGGCAAGAACAACCAGAGCCAACAGAGGAAATACATTCTTTCCACATCAGGTGTTGAGCTTTGAAGTGCATTCCGTGATGGAGGAAATAGATGCAATGGTAGTTTTTAAAAGAGAATCACATAAATATCAAATATAAAAAAGACAATTGCAGGAATACAGGGAAAGTGCAGAGTAATGGGGGCCAACTGTGGTGCTCTTGAAAACGTTGCAGCACTCAGTCGGCTGAATAATCATGTTTTGGGCCGAGCTCCTTTGTGATTCTGCCCCAACACTATGAATGGGTGTTAATGTTAAAATTTGGTCAATTAAATATTACAGTACAGAGTTACGGGACAAATTACTATGGTTATGGTGTAAGATAAGTATAGTTTGATTTTAATCATGTGTGATATGGCTTACCTGGATGTCACACAAAACAACGTTTTTAATCATATCTCAGTAATTCATAATAATAAACTAATACCAAATGAACTACAACCACTGAAGTACAAGGAAGTGCGTGTGGAAAGAGTATAATCATCTCAATAAGGCCATGAAAAATCACAATAACAGTTAACAGTAAAATCTTACAATGTCGAAAACTAAAAAATTGTCAAAAATAGAAATGTTATGTAACCTGCATCAGAGTACTAGTAACCAAATCTCTGATATAGAATTCCAACAAGAATAGTGTTCTCATGAAAAGTTACAGTACAATCCTTGCTCCCATCTTGCTGTTTGATCTATTAAATGCAGCCATGGGGCACAAACACCAGCTTTCAGATCGGAAAACACTAGAATGCCCGGAAGAAACATGACACTTATTTTCTCTTATAAAGTATATATTTTTAATATTATAAGATCACCAGTAGCATTGTTTAAATAGAAATCTTCAGAGTTTCAATGCTCTGTCACTGGAGGACATTACCATTTTGACAGAGGAATAGATTCAAGCCTCCTCGGGAAAAAATGGAACATTCCCGCTGACTCGTGAAATGCTGCCTGATCCCTTGAGTTACTCCAGCTCTTTGTCTTTTCTTTTTGTAATCCAGCGTCTGCCATTCCTTGTGACCCTTGGAATCCCTGGCTTACGACAAAATGGGGAAGGGACATCTGGGATAGTATTGCGCATCACAGATCCATTCATCGAGAACTTACAAAACCCCTGCGTAACAATCTCCCAACCTACCCCTCTGTCCAATATTTCACATTGGCCTCATCAGCCACTTTAGAACCCACTTTAGAACTGGAATAGAAGCAAATCATCCGAGGGACTTAGAAGATCTGAAAGATACCTATCCACATTGTAAATGTTATAGAGATAATATAATTATTACTCTGGCTATTGGAAGTTGTAAAGAAAGATAGAGGGAAGAATGGAAGGAATTCGAAAAACTATAAGATGTCATTCTAAGTGTTCTTCTAAATAAACTTCAAATGGTTTAATAACAATTAAAATAGTTACCATCAAATCATATGTCATCTTGAAAAGATTGAACACAGAATTTGTTTCATAAATTTTAAAGTGCGCACACACACACAATATTAAGGAAAATGAACATCTGATTTTGATTTCTTAATAGACATGGGTTATACACTTACAATACAGACACTCACACAGTTTAGGTGGCCACAACTAAAATAGTGAGGAATAAGCTGATACATTACAATCAATCATTATGTTACATGAGGAAATTAATTGAGGTATGGCTGTAAAATACTACATTTTTAGAGAAAATATGCCAAAATATATATTTTTGTGTTGGGCATATTAAATCTGCAAATGTTATTTAGTTTCTGTTGACTCATTAAAAACAATAAAATATAATCACACTAAGACATAAACCAGAATTTTGACTGAACCATATACACAGAGTAACATTACTTATTTGAAGCAGATCAAGGCTGGCGCTGTTTTTAATTGAATGGCTAAAGGCATAACTAGGACCGTCTGATATGCAACAAATAACATCTCCGGAATATTGAATTCTGATCGTGTGTGTAAGTTCTAACACCATAAAGTGAAGGCATGGCCTGGTAAAGAGCATCAACATGTTTACATATGTTTTATTTTCCATTTTAAAAGGTATGTTTAGCAGGGGAAAAGATGGAAGCTTCCGCTTCTTATTTCTATTCCTTGCTCATTATTTGTCACCATAGTCCTTGTTAATTGATCAATGATGTTCAAGCTTTAAAATCGCTTGCATCATCATTTTCTCACACTAAAAATAATCAGTTTTCTGAAAGATCTCAGGGGCCGCTTATATATTTTATGAGCTGCTGAAAAAATCTTGATCTTTAATGTTCCTCAAAAGTAAACCGCAGCATATTAGCTCTGAACCCGTTATCGCTGCCTGGTCATTGTAAGTTGTAAAACCCGCAGATTAGTTGTGGCAACATAACCAATTACCTCTATGACTGGAGAAATGGCTGTTGTTGTAGAAGACATTCGTTCCTCGCCCCGTTTCGGGATATCGCACTTTTTTTTTGTATTCCGTTTGTCGAATTAGCTATTTTATTCCTAGAAACTCACAAATCGCATCCCTACATTTTTTTTTCTGGACATCATTTCATTTAACTGAACTATTGTGCCCGACCACAGAACGGCAAGAATATGCGTTGGAAGGAACTGCAGATGCTGGTTTAAACCGAAGCTGGACACAAAATGCTGGAGAATGGTCTCGACCCGAAACGTCACCCATTCCTTCTCTCCAGAGATGCTGCCTGTCCCGCTGAGTTTCTCCAGCATTTGGTGTCTATCTTCGGCAAGAATATGCACGTGTTTTTCGTTTTATCGGGTCTAGGAGCAACATATTGAAGATTAATATTTTCAACGCAAGCTTAGTAATCACAATGCGTACTGTTATCCCGGACACAGAAACGAAAGGGTAAAATTTTCCAGTAAATTAATTATTTAGTAGGTCACTCACTGGGAGAATGATCTTTAAATATGCCTCGCTCTCTCCTATCTATAACCCAACTCTTCCAAAAGAAAAGATGATCCCTGCGTGAAAACTAAACACAGACTGAACATTAGCTGAAGGAGGCATTGGCTGTTTAACTGTAATTTAGTACCGAGTTTAAATCCCCCGTCGGCTACTGAAACGCCAACTAGTAAATGCTGCTCAGACTGTAATTCATATCATTACCCAGAGTGTTTCGCATTGCACCTGAATGATATGTACGGTGTCAAGCGAGGCAGACGAAATTCCAGCCGTGTCCCGAGTTTAGGCTAAATTTCGTTTCGCGGCATGGACTTCGAAAAGAATGACTACTTTCCGGGGTATGGTCGCTGCCCAGTGTGATTGCACATTAGTTTTGGGGAACTAACGAGTCGCAGCCTGGTCGTCGGGAGATACAATGAAAGGAAATCAACGACAATTGAAACCAGATCTGATTAAAAGAAAGAGGTCCATAGGGTTTTGAACAGTTCACACGCCAGTTCCATTCCGCAGTACTTTCTCAAAATGATTCTTCATCGAAAATCCTAGAAGTTGATACAAGTTCCTAATTAAATAAAGTACTTAATTTCCCAGTTGAAAATAAACAGTTTTAGAATGAAACAATTTATCACAGGTTCAGAAAATGTAATCAAAAAATAGATTACGCGAATCAGGCAATCAACTAAATGTGAACTAATCATTCAGCATTTATTACATTAAAAAATAACGTTACGTTAGGAAATATTATTTAATCTTCATATCCTGAGGCCAGTCCACAGAAACCTTTCTGACTGTAACGTGTTTATCTGACATCAGGCCGTTATTCTAAACAGATTCGCGAGGCCAACCTTTCGTACCTTACAAAGTGCACGTTTTAATGTCCATAGAAAACACGTTGTAATAAATATATATAATTATTATTTTATTCATTGCCTCGGAAAAGTTATGATTTTTTTTGTCTGTCGAGTCAATTGCAGAAGTTGAAGAATAAAAGCAGATTTTTAATGTCCATTTTTAAATAACTCGTGGCAATTCAATGAAATTTAGCGCCGGCAGCTGCGATTTTCTGGTTATTTTGATTCAAAACCGACTTTTTCTGTCCAGTACAAGTTCATTTTATTACCACAACAACGATGCGTGTATATTTTTAAAGGTTCGTCATATTCCACTGGGGGAAATGGCGATAGAGACGGCCTTGTGAACTTACACTCAGAAATAAATGGACGTCCTTTCAATAACCCAATGTGCATTACAAACACATTGGCTGAGGTGAGATTCTGAACACTTCACCCAAGACATATAAAGATAAAAGAACCATTCTCAATCCAATAATAGGTACCTCTGTATTGACGCTAACGTTTTCATTAAAACAAAGTAACAAGTAGAGTATTAGACCTGTTTCTCCCAAATGCTCGCCGTTCTTATTTAGTAATGGTGCAGAAATATTTGAAGAATTTCAATATTTTGACATTCTGGCCGGCTATTTATAATCCTGATTATAATCCGATTTATAATCTTGATATGCAAAGTTTAAAACAAAATAATACTCTAAAAGTTATTTTTCAAAGAAATCTCGAGATATTTCATCACAAATAACGTGACTATTATGATTACGATGAGCTATTTTATGGAACAGTGTAAACCGCTAATGCAACACGGCAGAACACTTAAATTATATCCCAGTACTAGTTTGGGCCCGGAGTCACCTACAGGTTAAACTATTTTCATTCTTAAGACAATGAAAAGCGAGGGCACTTTCATTGACAGCTTATAATAAAATAAAATAAATAAATATATATAGATTTGACAGGATTTAAATACAAGTTTCATTATTCCAGACAATAGATTATCATTACTAAAACACACTGCATCACTGTTTCTTGATCAATAAGCTGACGAGAGAGGTCTGCCTTCTTCTGAACTGTCTGAATCAAAAGAGATATTTTTCAAATATTTATTGTGAGGTAGAGATAGGACTACGCTTAAAATATACAGCACAACCCCTCCCCACCACTCCCAAGGCGGGTTGGCTGCAACTCATAGATTATGAGATACTCAGGTATGTAAAGCCCTATTGACGAGTAATTTACTGCTTGGATTAGAAATTGTTTAGGGCTGGTTTGCAATAGATGACGGATTGGTGCGCTTCTCCCCAATAATAAAGAAAGCACCAAATCCATGGGGGTGGGGGTTCGACCCTGAGCACTGGACAGAACCCAGATGTTGTTTACTTCAGGGGTTTGTCATTTAAAAACAATACCAAGCAGCTAATCACCTTTCAATGTAGCAAATACAATGTATCGGTGATTTGTTTTTCTCAATACCGCATTAATCGGACCACTGGAAATTAGCCTGTCGAGGATTTTAGAACTAAAAACATCAACTGCAGCTTGAGGTCATAAAACAGGTCAAGGAGATTTTATGTGTAGCTGTATTAGAGTTGTGAAAACCTTTCGCCATGTTCCGCCGACTGCACAATAGGTTACTGAAACAAGATAAATAGTTTGTTATGGTAACATATCACCTCCACATCGAGGAACTACCAGAATAAACGGCAATTCCTGCTTGTCATTTATGGTTAAGATGAGACAGTTCTCGAAAGCAATAGTCACCATTCTTGAAAAAGAGATTTATATATAAAAATGATGACAATTATTTGCGCCGCACCGTTTAAGACAAATTACAACAACTATGCGCAAAGCAAGCAGACCGATGGACAACTTAAATGTACAAGGTATTTTCTGGATATTTGTTTTATTATTTTTGATGACCTGTCCGTGAAATAAACCAAAACATACACACTGCGGGCGATAGTGGTGGCAGATAGTAGTGGTCACACCTACCGTTCGCACCGTCCTCGTGAACGGTCTTTGCAAGTCTCTCACGAGGCTCGTTGCTTTCCATGTTAAGAAAAGTGTGGATCCGTTTTGAAGCATTCTTGTTGTAGAAAGGTCCCCCTTCCATGCTGTCCATAACGTGTTCCAGGGTTGCTTCTGCTCCCACGTAGTACTCGTTCCCTTTCGAGTAATGGCCAACGACTGGAAAATTCTCATTTGCAAATTCCATAATCATCTAAACCAATTTAACGGAGGTCTCGCAGGAGGGATCCTTTCTCGCTGTGAATACGTTCAGATAGAAACTGCAGCGTTTGGCCGTGGGTAAGCTTTGGAGAAAGAGCCCTATATAGAGTAAACGCGCTGGCCGTCTGAATGCAGCCTCCTCCCAACCGAATGAATATGCAAATCTCAGAGTCGTACTCTCCACCCCGAGTACACCCCTAAGCAGCAACGAAACGTAAAAGTGCCTTTGGTAGTCGAAAGGCTTCAGCCTCGAGTTTCTGTTTCTTTTTGTTCATATTGATATTGTGCCGACAGTGCTACAAATAACCCGCGTTTTGTTTCCGACAAAGACAAACTTCACACTGTTTACGTCGTATTGTCCATTATATTTCATCAATTCCTTAAACGTAGAACCTGTTGATCGTTTTAAAAGAAGAGAAACACAAAATGCTGGAATAACTCAGCGTGACAGGCAGCATCTCTGGATAGAACGAACGGGTGACGATTCGGGTCGAGACCCTTCTTCAGACTTTTAGTATGTTTTCAAATATTGTTTTGACACTTCGCTTCTACACACGCAAACCCTACTTTGCCAAGTAAAGCTGGGTGGAACATTACGTTTATATATTCCGATAAATCAATAGAGTGGATAACAATCTGACTACCTGAATACATTAGACCAGATTGTTTAGTATAGATCTCTGGGAGAGTGCGGAAAAAATAAAGAGAGCCAGTTCATCAGCATGATTAACATGTCAGTATTCAATATAATTGAGCATTTTACTCGATAGGTTGTGTTTTTAAAATTTCGTCTGCATATCAGATCGGCCAATTTGCGAATCTGACAAGATGTTTGAGGCACATATTTCTCTGGGTTTTTTTCGAAAAAGTATAGAGATGGGAAACACGACTTCGTGTGATTCACCAACATCCACTGAAGTAGGATGGACACAGATTAGGGAGTGTTTGTAGGGATGGTTTGTGCGGGTATCGTGACGGCCCATGGACCAGTTCCTCTGGCGATAATGGGAACCTACAGTGACTTGCAGCATATAAACACTTGGAGGTAATACATTTTTTTTTGAGTCGCCAATTGACACATGCGCTCAGCGATCACATTCAAATTAAACGCAGCTTTAAAACACTGTGTTTGGGTCTTGACAAAATAGGTTGATACAAAACCACATCGCTGCATACATTTCTGGAAATATTTAAGGAAGGTGTGTTCAATAGTTTTTAGTACAAGACAAATACATGGCAACATCCTTGAAAAGTATTATCCACTCAACAACTGGCATAACTTGCCATTGTATATGAAGGATAATATTTATTTAAAAAAAATATTATTCATTTGGCATAACTTTCGACACGAGAACAGAAATGTTTTTTTTAGGGTCAGGACTAATGTTTTTGCTTTTTTTATCCTCAATTACCCATCCCTCACTTTGGATACAATTTTCAAAAAAGATCAATGGACTTGGAAACCCCTTCCACTTCCTCGTGTTGTGCACATGGGTGTCATGCTCGTATGAATGTTGTCTGGTACCAAGGATGACATACACATACATGTTTGCTATTGAGTTGTTTTCACCGCAGTTTTTGACGGTTTCATTTCTCACCTCTACATGGGCAAAGTGTGCGTAGAGGTGAGTTTGTAATCGTGATCTTTCAGTGGGAGATAAATGTCTTTTAAATTGCGAAATTGAGTTAGCGGAAAGCGACGTCGCGTTTAAAAAGGAAGTATGTATGATGAAGAAGCTCCTAAAAATCTTCCTATCGGTAGCGTCAAAAACGACGAACAATTTCCTCTTCGCCGAAGTTTAATTGTTTATTTGATTCAACTCCTTTCCGCCAGGATCATACTTCTGAGTATGTCACATGTTTAAACGTGGACTCCACAAGCGTGGAGTGCAAACACGGGATTGCATTGTGACGGGTCAAAGGCTTAACGTTTCATAAGAAACAGTGTAACAATGCACACTCAGCAGGTCTGATCATGCTTCTATTGAGGACAAGACGCGAGACAGTTTAAAGCAACAAACACCAAAAAAGATGCAATACTAGAAAGCTTTAGTTCTGAATCGGAATTCCAACATCAGGTGCAATTTGAAATCATTCTGTTGATTCAGAGCGAACAAGACATTTACAACCACCCCGAGGGTCCCGAACGATCACTCAGACATGTTAAACCACGCCGCTGACAACACGAATCACCTCTGTATTGAAAATACAACAACCGTAGGACAGTGCAAGTGGAATATAAACTATTTTAGGGATTTGCAAAACAATTGCAATCTTACCGTTCAGTGCCGTTTATGATCGATGCTTGATGATCTTTATTCCGCAGGTCTGTTAAATCATTTGAAATGTTCACCAATAAGTTGCAACAATACGATTGTCTACCTTCAGTCTATTTGCTGTTTGCTGATTGAGATTATCTTTCCTCTCTCAACTTGCCAAACGAATGTATACGACGCTTTCTGCACACGAGTACCAGATGACACACAGGTAACGCGATCATTACTTTTAAGCAGTATTCAATTATCGCTCGACACATCAGGACGAGCTAAACTCAGTAAACTGCATCATGAGACACGCTGACATTGCGTGCGGTGAATCCAGCCACGTCCATAATAGGAATCAACAGGAAGCAATGCAAAAATATACCCTAATGGCTGTTGACTGTAGAGTTTCCTTAGTGTAAATAAGGTAGTAAACTAACAAATATTAATTCCTTGATAAACCTTAGTTCATTTATAGTTTGAAGAAGGATCTCGACTCGAAACGTCACCCATTCCTTCTATCCGGAGATGCTGCCTGACCCACTCCAGCGTTTTGTGTCTATCTTCGTTTATTTATATTAAAATGTAACACAGAAGTCAGTCTATATGAATAATGCATACACTGCACTGAAAGATAGCGAGTGCACGAACAGGCGAGAACGTAAAAACAAGCGTACGGATTATAAAGAAATGTGGAACAAATATTGGCATTGATCTAGTTTACATTTTGTAGCGGAGCTGTGGCGTATCCATTCCTCCCACGATGGTCACAAATAGCAGGGCATCGCTGTATAGTTTCCTGCTGATGCAACGCGGTTGCAACTGTTGAACAATCAAAAGCAAAGATTGACACAAAATGTTCTCTGGAGTGAAAGACTGGGTGACTGGGAGACCCTTTCGCTGACTTTTAATGGTATTTTAATAATATGTTTTTTTTTAAATATTGTTTTGACACTTCGCGCAGGGGAGAGGGAGACAAGGCACTAAATACTGAAGCACTGCAAAGCAGAGGTTAAATCTTTATCAAATGTTGCAAAGAACCCCAAGACAGTCGCTATCAGTAAAGGGAAATAACTGGTCTATCGACAGGGTATCTAAATCAGATGGTTCTACATTCTAGCTTTGCTCCGGCGCAGGTTCACGCCAAGTGTAAATCAGTTAAGTTGTCCACTGAAATATCTTTGATTTTCTTAAAGGTGAGCCTGTGTTCAAGTGTATGCAGTCTAATTGAGGTTATAGGCTAAAGATAAACACATAATGCAGCGGGTCAGGCAGCATCTCTGGAGGAAAAGACCGGGTGACGTTTCGGGTCGGGAACGTTCTTCAAGCAAACGTGCCTATAATGATGTGCCCTGGGTTAAGACTAGTACGCCTACATTTATTGTTGCATTAGTTGCATTCCTTTCATTCCTAGTGGTATTACACTATCAAAATCCCAGTTTCCTAAATGAAAGTCCTACATGATTCCCTGTCCGAGCAATTTACATCTCATCCCACAAAAGAATAGATCTCATTATTCAGATTATTTTGCAGCACATTTTTTTCAGCGTTATCCTGGTACTCTCTCTTCCTTCATCATTTTTGTTCTAATTGTAGTTTTTATTGAAGCACAAATACCAGAAGCCTGACTTTATGTCAATTCTAAAACAATACAAATATACTCAAATATGCTGCAAAGATGTAAAAGAAAACTCAAATGGAGAGAGTAATAGCCATGTTTAAACATAAGCTGTTGTTTCCTGTAATATAATAATAAAAAAACATGTTATGTTCTGAAAAGATCCTCTTAAAAAACAGATTATTGTTGCTGAAACCGTTTGAAATTGCATTTTGAATTAGTTATTTATAGTAATTTTTCTTTAAATTAAGCACCCAATTAAACAATGAAACACACACTGTGTGACACAAAATGCCCTGAATACACTCACAGCACAAATTTAAACAAACAGTAAAATATAGGAAATTGTCACAGTACAAAATAGCTCAGTTCAATCAGAAAAAAAAAATCTCAATTCATTACAAAAGAAATCTTGAAAAGAATGAAGTTATATGTAAGAAGCATAGAAGTAATGGGTTTAGCATTCACCACAGGCACAATTTCAAATTTAGGTATCGGTCCTCCATAGCAATACCTATAATCTACAAAGTTATAATTAAAATAAGTGCATTCCTTCAATTAAGGTGTCAGAAGGAGCTATTATTAAGAAAAATAGCTAAATGTTGGTTCAGTTGCTCATTTAAGGGCATAAATTGAACAGTAATGACATACTATCATATGATTCAGGATAATATATTGATTTTATTGTACATTAATAGTTTTATTTTAGGTGAAGAATGTTCCCTAAATAATGGATTATGAACAGCTACAAACAAAATCATGGTTTGAAGAAACTTACGACAAATTATTCATCGATACTTTTTTGCATATCTTTCATTCATTGTTCCTTATCTCTCCACATCACCGTCTATATCTCTAGTTTCCCTGATCCCTGACCAGTCTGAAGAAGGGTCTTGACCCGAAACGTCGCCTATCTCCTTCACTCCTTAGATGCTGCTGCACCCGCTGAGTTTCTCCAGCCTTCTGTGTACTGACAAATTATTCATGTTAGCCAGAAATCTTTTAATGTATTCTGAAATATTACCTTTCATACGAATTAGGTGCAATGGGTTTTTGAGTGTGTTATTATAGCTGGACATAAGAATTACAATACTGTTTTAATATGCTAGTTTTTATTGTTTTTGTGAAAATCACTGGTAGAGACTACAAAAATCCACAAATCAATATGTATCACAATAAAAGGACATAGCAATGAACAGTATTTCCATAATGAATTTGTCATTATTTTGTTCAACAGCTCTGTCAAACAACTAATCTCACTAATGTAAAATGACCCACATTTGCAAATATGATAGAAATTTCTAGCCAAACATGCTAAATATTTTAAACTTTAGTGGCATAACCTTAATGATAGTAGACATATTTGTTTACTTGTTAACACAGTTCCCATGAAAACAGGTAATGATTAGGATGGTTTTCCTCTCTTCTTCCCAGTTCCCCAACCTGTACTGAGACGCATTTGATTATCGCGAAAGGACATGCGTTCCTGCTTCAAAGGTTGGGGACCACTCTTTGGTGGTGCAGTGGCTTCTGTTTGTAAGAAAAAAATGAACGTAAGTTAGTTAAACTTTAATAGAAGGTATTTATCTGCATATTTTACACATTATTTACTAGTCATTTTGACCGATTTGAAAAATGCATATATACAACTGCAAATATACCCATTTTGTCATGAGTTAAAATGCAAAGATCTTTAAAACAGTGACATTTGTTTGTAACTGCAAATATATTGATAGAACAAATGTCACTGTGATACCTATGCATTTTAACTCATGACATAATACCCAATATCGCTTGCATAACGAGAGAATTTACTTTATTCCCTTTTCACAGAAGCAAGATGTTCAGCATTGCAAAAATCCCAGGGAAATGACATGTTTAGTGGACAATGAAGCTATGATGTCAAATACCATGGATACTTTAAATATTGATTAGAAATTAAAGTTAAAAAGAGTATCTTGAACTATAGAAACATACTGCATATCTGATTATTTAAAAATCTGCTCATGTTATAATGCACTACAAAACTTGAAGCTTGTTTTATTTAAGGGGAGTGAGGGGTTAGACATCAAATGGTACAAAAAAACTCTTCTAACCAGTTTATTGAACTGTAAAGTTATGAAATGGTTGTCTTGATTTTATTAGTTGTATCGAGATAGATATACACGATACCTCTTACAATAGTTGAAACCACCCACATCTTTTGGGACAACATTCTTCAAACCAGCAAATAAAATGCACCATAGTTTTGACAATGATTTAAGTTATGTTGAAATCAAAACCAATTTGTCAGAACCAAGGAAAGAGTCGAATGAAATACCAGTGTATTTTAAAAGCCTATATAATACAGCCAGAGATGCCTGTGCTTTTCTTCTTGTATAGTATCTTTGTCAGGCAAGACCTGAAGAAAAATCCTTGCAGAAGGGCAGCCTTCTTTTAAAATAGGTCGCTTGCTATTTCCTGTCATGCTTCAGTTTTTTTTTCTGTGTCCGTGGAATGACCTTTACAAACAATTACAGCTGCCTTTTCTAGGAAAGAAAGAGCATCAGCAAGCTCAAGTCTTCGTCTACACATCAGAATGAATTTTAAATAGATCAAACCAGACCCCATGTATTAAGGAGGCTGTAGCATCGGTGCCAGAAACTTCACTGATTCACAGACAAATTGTATTTTTAGCCGGTCTCCAACAATTCTTTTTTTTTAATTCCACTTCGAGGAAATTTTCATTTAACATTCTCAAAGATGTCTAGTCACTCACAACTGGAGTAGGGTTGGTGCTGCTTACACTATTTATAGTCTTATCAAGATTTCCCCAGGGTGGTTAACAGCATAATTATTAACAGTTTCCGCATTTTAATCAGTAATACTGATTGTAGGGGAGGTATCATAATTGTGCCTATATTCAAAATATAAATTCACAATCTTCACCGAAAAGTTAATGAAAACTGTTGTCTCACTGCCAGATCTTCTGCTATATATTAATGAACCGTTTATAATGATTATTTACAATTAGTAAAATGAATACATACAAGGGAAATTCCTTAATCAGTCTGAAAACATCAAAATGTTTCTTTTCTTTTCTATTCTTAAATCATCACCAGCAGCGAGAATTTCATTGAATTGACTAATTCAATGTTATTTTTCTTTCAGATGTCACCACACATGTTGGAATGCCTGACCGAAAAAAGAATCAATAAAACCTCCTTTTTTCCCCATCTTTTCAATATGTTAGCAGCAACTGTTAAGCAGAAGAATGTTGCAAAGCATTTCATTGAATTGTGTGTATGTGATGCACGCTTGTGCTCCACTGCGAAAGGAATGCGCCCAGGTACAAAAGTCAATAAAAACTATTTAAAGCAGCTAATCGAATGCCAGCTTTCATTTTGAATGGGCTGCAATACTAAGAGGTAGGAGTTATTGTGCAAAAAAAAAAATTCTGGTTAGACCGGAGTATTCACAAAATTGTAGTAAATCTGGCCATCACACTTCAGAAAGAGTATATGGAATGGAAGGTCATGGAATGGTTAAATGCAGATTCAAATGAATGAAACCAAAAGAGTTTTGTGGGCAGTTTGAAGAAACTAAGTCTGTATTAACTTTTGTGTTTAGATTGTGATGATGCAACTGGATTCTTTAACATGAAAAATGGGTTCAATAGAGTAAATGAAGAGAAATTATTTTCTCTGGTGTGACCAAACAAAGCAATGGGACAAACTTAAAATTAGACTAGATTGTTCAGTGGTGATGCCAGGAAGCAATTCTTTACTCAAACAATAGTGCAAATCACGATTTATTTTAAAGCTGACTTAAGTAGCTCAAATAAAAGTTAGATATTGAAAGCTAGATTGTTAATTTGTGGTTTCAGACAACAGGTGCCTGAAGTAATTCTATTTTTGTTAAAGCATTTCAGACCCACCTCTTTAACCTGTTTCAACAGCCCTCCTTTATACCATTGTTTTGATCACTTTTCAGACAACAACCTGTCAGTTTTTGACTTCCTTTCCACTTCCATGTTTGCTTAAAAACTGCTACATAGAAGTGTGGAAGAAGGTAGCAGAGAAGGCAGCCATTCATACCCTTACCGGGGGAGTCCAGCTTATTGAGTTGCAATTTATTTTCATTCAATTATTTATCCAATTTTCTGCAGAATGTTTCCCATTATTCTGATCCATGACAGAAAGTTTCTTCAGATCACCTAGAGGTCTTTTGATAACCACCTTAAATCTGCATGGTTCAGAGACTGAGATCTCCTCATTGGATATAGCTGCTCTTCATTTTGTCAAACCATTTATGATTTTGTAAACATTACCAAATCTCCTCACACGTCTTAGGCCCATGGAGATTAACTCAGCTACACTGAGTACCTTGTACTGTTAGTATTTTCGTAGATCTCGTGGCATTGAATCTTGGAGTTTGAACTTCTTCTTGAAAATATGATGGTTAGAATTAATCATGAATACTTGATCTTTGGCCTAGTCAGCTTTAGCATACTTGTATTAGTTCTGTTTACCATTTATCTGTTAATAAAGGCTTTTAAAACTAACTTCTGGGATTCCCGGGTGCACTTCAAAGATTTGCAAATGTAGTCTCTCCGTTCTTGCAACTTTATCAATAATTATACAATTTAATTCATAATGCCTGCTTTCTTTCCCTACCAAAATCATATTTTCACACTTCTCTGCATCAACCATGTACTCATTGATTTTACCTGTCTGTCCACCGTTTCCTAAAATATGTCACTATTGTCATCATGTCCACAGTACACATGAATTATGTTTCATTTGCATTATTGGAATTATGCCCAGGTAAAGGTCATCGATCCTCCACAATATCACAGTTAACCTCTTCCGTCTCATCCTATCTAACGATCTATTCATAGTTCCTCTGTTTTCTGTTCTTAACCAATGTTATATTCATAACATACCACTCACATAATCATGAGGTTCAATTTTGCTAATAGGTATATGACGTGGTCATCCATAAAATGTCTTTGGAAAGTCCATATGCACTATATCAACCACATTATGTTACCTGACAAACTTAACAATGCCATTAGAATATGGACACAATCCAGTAATTGCTATGGAAATTAAATAAAATACTTTAACTTAATTTATGTTGGCTCTTTAATTTTCTACTGAATAACACCATTAGATTATCCTAAAAATGCATAAAATATTACAAAAAACATACATTGGTGCAAGCATTTTTAATAGGCCATTATTGGACTTTGACAATTTGTTTTCTAAAGTTGTATACTTTCTACCAGCAATAGCGTACAAAGATAACAAATGGGGTCCCATGAATGAAATAAATATAAATGAATTACAAAGTTAAATGAACAGTAAAGTACTATTCCTCCAAAAGGAATTATTTCACTTTTTTGGCATATGCTGGTTTAGCTGGGTTGTCATAGTGAGGGAATGGCTGACGGATTGTTTTAGCACAGGGGAAGAGAAGAGGGTTAGATAACACAGGTAGGTATATGTTTAACCTGTAGCCTTTTCAGTTCGGTAATGAAATTTCAAGACAATGCATCCCAACAGAGGTCATCCCCATAAATTAGTCATAAAGCACAGAAAATGACCCTATGATATAATGAATTTACATTAACCATTAGGTATTTACAATAATCCCTTTTTATCATTCTCTCTACATTTTCATTGACTCCCCCTGGATCCTACCATTCACCTATACTGCAGGACCAAATTATAGTGGCTATCTAACTATTAATGTGCATGTCATTGGGATGTGGGACTGGGTGGCAGGTTTGAAACCCGGTCAGTGGAGTGGGAAGACCTCAGCTCTACCTGCTGCACAACAATGCCATGTAGTTTGAGTTTTGCAGTGGTCCAAAGGAAAGACAGCCGATGATGTTAATGGCCCAGACCAATTTTCTGAGTGACGCAGACAACCCAGAAATGGTCTTTAAAACAAAAGCAAAATCAAAAATTGTTGGAAGCTGGTCAATCTGGGGAAAGAACTGGAATTAATGTTTGAGATCAAGGGTGTTTCTTTCTCTATATATAGCTTTAGTTTTAGAGATGCAGCGTGGAAACAGGTTCTTCAGCCCACCTGATCACCCGATCATCTGACAATGTGCACTTTAACCACATGTGATTTTTTTCTATTACAATTCTCAAATTGTGGAGTACAGAGGCAAATAAATAAATGATGGGTCTTTGGCGCAAACATTATGGAGGGCACTGTACTGGGGACAATTTATACAAGCCAATTAACTTACTAACCTGCACGTCTTTGGAGTGTGGGAGGAAACCAGAGCACTCGGAGGAAACCCATGCAGTTGCAGGTAGAAAGTGCAAGCTCAATACAGAAAGCACCCAAAGTCAGGATCGAACCTGGGTTTCTGGCGTTGTCAGACAGCTACTCTCCTGCTGAGCCACTATGCTGCCCTCGCTGTGCTTCCCTGCATACTTTAAATATACCCTGTATACTTTGTAGTCTACTTTGTAGTTAATCTACAGTTCGGGGTATAGTTCATCTACTTTGCAAGTATATTTTGCACCAATTATTTTGATGTGATCTGGGAAGGAATAGTTTTTATCCGTTAAACTGAGGAAAAAAATAAATCATGCTACTTAATCTCCAAGCAGATAAAACTAGAGCATTTTCACTGAAGGACATTGAGAAAAAGATCTGGCCGATCACATGCCAAGACAGACTCACAAATCAAAATAGCTGTAACATAAACCAATACTCATCACATTCTGGATTTCAAAATATGCTGGACCATGAAAACATAGCATGAGAACTTTAGAAGAAACATCTCCACTTTATCTCTTCGGCTTTGATAGTCAGATTTTATTATTATTATTATTATTATTATTATTATTATCTGGAATGGGAGACCTCACCTTTATTAGTTTTTAAATAAATTAGCAGTCAAACCACCATTGTTAATCAACTGGCCTATTATATTGAGGTGTTGCGGGGAACAATTTCAAGAGCAACTGAATTACAAATATATGTAAAAGAGTGGGAACAGGGGTTAAATTCCAAGATATGCAATGATTTAATGGTAATATATCTTCAAGTGAAGGGCAGATGAGAGATGTGCATGCATAGGAAACAACTGTTTTGCTACACATGTTAGTAGGGAAACTATGAGTAATCGGGTCCTGGCCTTAGCTTTTAGCAGTAACTGTGACGTGTTTTAGGCAGCAACATGAAAAATGTGATGGACTCATGACTTTTGTGTCAGTAACATATTAGATTTAACTTGGTCGGCCAAACCTCATCTAAAATCTTAAAATATCAAGCTGGTGCCAGATTCATGAAGGCATGACGGCAAAGTCGGCAAAAGACTCGAACCATATTCAGTAAAGAGTCCTAATAGAATTACAGCATTACTGAAATAATAAGATGCATTCATGGAAACGTCTGTTCTATTTATTCATACACTTAAAAGAGTTTTTTTTTGCTATCTCCGCAGTGAAAAAGGAACATAGGAAAAATCTGCGTCAGATTCAATGACCAATCAAACAAAGGCAGAAATATTTTTACAAGTAAAAAAAAGTTCACCTCAGGAGAAGGAATTGGTATGGATTTCAGCTAAAGACAATGAAAGGTATATCAAGAGGATGGCAGAGAAGATAATGTAGTTATAGTAATGGCTTTTTCAGTTGTGTTAGAGTTTAGAGGGCTATCCCGGACTGTGGGCCGGATTGATGAAGTCTTCAAAATTGAACTTGGATGTATCAAGGGATATGGCGGAGACTTTGAAAGGCTTCCTTACTTTATCTTCACCGCAAGTTGAGTTACAAATAATACGTTGCAAATGTCAAATGACATGAAGGTTTGGTACTGTTGAGTGAATATCATTGGGGCCTGCATTTCTGTCCTTTAAGCAGTCACATAATGGGCCTGTCCCACTTAGGCGATTTTTCAGCGGACTGCCGGCGACTGTCAAGTTGCTGGCAGTCGCCTGAAAATCCGGCAACTGGAACGGCGACTGTCAGAGTGGAACACACACAAACACATCGCTTCCTTCACCAGCCCGTCATGCAGGCGGGGGACAGGGCAAGCGGGGGAGCGCTGTCTAAAAAATTCACATGGTGCACAGCCAAGGTGAAACAGACACACACCGCGATGAACAGGAAGGTTGGCGTTGTAAAAAGATGGCTAAACCACAGTACATCCTTTAAAAGAGGGGAGGAGAGGGGGGAAACGGAGTGGAGACAACTTTTAAGAATCAGAGATACACGGCTGTGAAGCTCGGCGGACATTAACATTACCGGTCGGTTATCCGGTTAAAACTACTGCTTAACCTTTTTTTCCCAATGAGCCAATGAAATTCACATGTCAACACCGGCTACAACCTACGAGAACCTCCGAGAAACTTCGACCTCCTGGCAACCTATTAGGACCTCCTGGCAACCCACATACGGCTCGAGAATTCTCGCTACGCTCCATGTTGAAAAGTTCACGGCGACCATTATGAGGCCGCAACTAGTTCCCAGAATGCGGGAACTCCTCACGACCATGAAGGCGACTCCCCGGCGACCACCCGTGAACATGTGGCGACTGCATAGTCTCCTGCAGTCGCCTAAAAAGTCGCCAAAGTGGGACAGGCCCATTAAGGACAGAAATGCAGGCCCTGATGGTATTCACACATGCCATGGTTCAAATAATCTCAACACTTAATAAGACAGGAAACTCCGATTGAAAAGACCGAAAATGAGCGATAAGCCTTATATTAATTGGATGCATATTCAACTATATTCCACACACTGTATCTTCCCCTTCACTCTATCTGTTGCACTTAAGTTTGACTTAATTGTACTTATGTATAGTATATTTGATCTGTTTGAATAACATGATAAACAAAGTTTTTCACTGTACCTCTATACACATAACAATAATAAAGCAAAACCCAAACCTAAATTCAAGAATGGCTTACAAATTGTACAATCAACTGGATGGAGAATTAAAAAGATGGGATCTTTAACTGGTCTTTTGGTAAAACAGTCTTGGTTCTGTCTCATTCAAGAAAGCCAAAAAGTTAACGGATGTAGGTAGCCCAAATGGTAGTGTATATTTTATCCTTGAATAATGCATAGTACTAAAAGATACGAACTATAATCGGGTCGTCTTTCTACATATAGGCATTTGACAGCATGTCTACAAATAGAACTTCAATATGGTTTCAATCTAAAATCCATACAAAGAGTATAACATGTGTATTGTTTTATTCTTTTAAAGGTATTTCAGATTTGAAGTGATGTTTGGGCGGCTTACATTACATCATATACGCAGGAAACATTTTTCAGAGTCAGCTCTTTCAGTCTTGAAAAATGTTTGAAGAGTTTCTCTGACCATAGAAAGGCACCTGAAACTTTTCTATTCAAACTATAGATTGTGTAGTGATCAATAAAATCATTTGTTGTTTGAATGTGCCAGAACCTCACAGGGCATTTACCTATACATCTGTCATTTTAACATTTTGAGTGGTACAATGATTATACATTTCTGGTACTCAGTGAAGTAAAGGTAAAGTGTGGCATGATGGCACAGCGGTAGAACTGCTGCTTTACAGCAGAGACCGGGTTCGATCCTGACTACAGGTGCTGTCTATACGTGTCGGTTTTCCCTGGGTGCTCCCGTTTCCACCCACGCTCCCTGGGTGCTCCTGTTTCCACCCACGATCCGAGGACGTAAAGGTTTATATGTTGATTGGCTTGATAAAAGATTGTAAATTGCCCCTAGTGTGTAGGATAGTGCTAGTTTACAGGGATTGCTGGTCAGAGTGGACTCGGTGGGCCGGATGCCCTTTTTACACGCTGTTCTAAAAACTAAGACTATTCCAGCACTTACTTGCAAAACAATATAAGGCTGCATTCCTAGTGAAAACAAGTGTTTCCAGAGAGTAATTAAGTGAAAAAAAATCCCATACCTATCACATCTCAGCATTTACATTATGAGTAGCAATTCTGAAGGATTAGGAATGCTGACTTACTTGTAGATCCTGACGAATGCCAACGGTTAATCTTGAATCTGTCACTTTGTTGGCTTATAGTACTGCCACTAGTTACAGAGACCAAATCTAAGTCGGAGTCTTCTCTGCCTATAGGACTTGCCTGAAGTCACAGAGCAAAAGTAAATTATTTGTTCTGCATGCAAATTGTTAATTTTTTGAACATGGAAACTGTTTATACATTTCATTGAATTACTGCGACTCCATGGGTGGTAAAGCATGCAATTCATTATTGGTTCACAGAGGCTTATTTCAGATTGCTGCTCTTTAAACTCTTAAAACTTCCACTAGCATTCTGAAAATAAATCCATGAATTAATCCCAAGTAAAAATACCCATCATATTTGTAAAGTGCATATAACATCTAAAATATAAATAAAAGGAATTATCAGTTCAAATAAACAGTTAAAAACAAGACTGAACTGCAAATTAACAAGAAATTATATATCATGACAAAGACCAAGCATATTACATTTCTTCAGCATCAAGCTGGAAAAAAAGTTCTTACCATCAGTTGAACACGGCCCCCATTCAATACGTCTGGGTCCATCTCTGGCAGGAAATGATGTCTGTAAAAAACAAACATGAGAGTAATATTCACAGGGTATTTCAAGAAGTGAAGCATACAGTTTAAAGTTTCTATTAACATATGATTTGAAAATAACAGTGTCAAAATAAACTTAGGCCGTCATGTGGTGGTTATTCAGAGCCCAATACATTTAATGGGAAAAATCAGTGGAGTTAAATTCCACTGGAAACCTCATATTGATCCATGTTTTTGGTCTCATCGTAGAAAGCTACTCATCATTATCAAAATGATTACTTGGATATTTTCAGAGCAAAAACTGTGCAGCATTATTGTTAGCTGATAGTTTAATTTCTCTTATTTTTTCTAAATTGCAGATCTCAAATTCTATGGCTTGTAAAATACAGGTTTTCTCAATGCACTTAAATTAGATGGAGACACTATTTATGGACTATATTCACAGTACGAGACAAACTGATCATAATTAAATTGGAAAGTGAACCATGCACAAGTATGAATTTATTCTGCAATTTGATCATTCCAATGCAGACACCAGTTTATCTGTACTATCAGCACACATTTTTACTTTCAACAACCGTTTCAGCTATGTTTTAAATGTAAGAAATTAGAGGCAGAAGATAACTGTCAATTTCAGTAATTGCCGAAATGGCATTCAAAATCTGTTTAAGAATCCAGCTTCACATTTCTAAATTTGTGAAATGTGAACTCAAACTATAAAAGTATCGTCTGAATATTGTTCACCCTGAATCAGGAATCCATGCAGTACTTCATATTTTTACTCTGTAAACACAGTCTATTTCATCTTTTTTTAAATACTATGCCTCAGCAAAACTGCCAGTATTAATTTAGAGTCTGTTTTCTATCGAGTACATCCTGATTGTTCTGATGCTTCATATTTGAATTCTTGTACCAAACAATGTGTAAATTATATGAATGTAACAATAATTTCATCATGAATAATTGACCAATTATTTTAGTTAAGAAAATTCAACAACGTTTTTAATTATTTAATGCATTTTCACATAATGCATGCCTGCCATTCAATGCACTGTTGGGATAAATGAATACAAGACAACAAAAACACAGCCTGTAACAAAATGCACATGATCGCTCCCAAGAAGCCTGAGGGGTGGTAAAGACATTTTATACAGCGTGTCTAATGGCTTCTTTGGACCAGTCATGGAAAGCATTCAGCTGCAGGAAATTGTGATAGAAAAGTTATATTCCAAATTCTAGTTTAAGATTAAGAATCATTGTGGGTAGGGTGCAGTGGGCTGCTTATTTACCTCTCCCACCAAGAATGATGGCCTTTCATAGTTTCAGGCCATCCTACTAGCACTCTGTAACTCCACACCTTATTTATTTAGAATTACAGTGTGCAAGAAAAGAACTTACCCAGATGTAGGTTTCGGGCACTTTTTAAAATAATCCTTTAAGACATATTCATGTTAAAAATAAACTAGAGTAAAAACTAAGACAGGATCGTGGAAACAACAAATCATCGCAAACATATAAAGTAGTATTCTAATCATTGTTAAATTTCTGGCGAAATACGTTGCAGATTTCTTTGTGAAAGAGGTAAAGCAGAACTGTTTAACTGACCCCAAATTGTCTAACTGGTAGATTTATCCAGCAGTTTGTTTTTTGTTCAAAATTTGTCCCTTCTGTCTTCAAAGAAAATTGGTTGCTCAACCAAAGCTTTGGCCTAGAATTTTATAGTGAAGAAATGCAAAGATATTGAATGTAATGTGTAGGAAGGAACTGCAGATGCTGGTTTACACCAAAGATAGACACAAAATGCTGGAGTAATTCAGCAGGACAGGTAGTAACTCGTGAGAGAAGGAATGGATGAGGTTTTGGGTGGAGACCCTTCTTCAGTAATATTCTGTAATGTAATATTCATTTACAAATCACTTCTGTGAAAATTAGAAAGCAAACCTTGTTTACAAAGAACTGTACCCAAACCAACAAATTGCAATCCAAACAGTTAAGTGCAATATCCTTTATCTGTGAATATTGTTGAGAAAACGACCAAAAATCCTATTAAAATATATATTTTTTACACTTAGGAAACATCTGGCAAGGCTGACAATTATAGCCATTCTTAAGTGGCCTGTAAAGGTGGTGGTGACCTTTATTTCTGAAAATGTGATGGTAGGCTGGTCCCAACATCAGTACCCAACCTGGATGCATTTTCAGCCATTTACTATACTCCCGATACACTCACAACAGTGCAGTTAAATTCTGCTCTGACTTTATTTATATATTTGCAGATAACACCAGTGTATTGGACTGGACTTCAAACAGTGACGAGATGGAATACAGGAAGGAAAAAGAGAGTATCAGGACAACCAACCTTTCCCTCAATGTCAGCAAGACGAAGGATCTAGGAAACTAGAAGTGGTATATATGGCCAGTTAGCACAGGGAGGTGATTAAGAGCTTTAAGTTCCCAGAAATATCCATCATCGTCATTTTGTCTTCGAACAATCACATTGAGGCTACAGTCAAGAAAGCACACCAACACCTCTACTTCCTCAGAAGACTAAAGAAGTTCAATGGTTTCCAACAACTCTTCCCAACTTCCACAGATGCATTGTAGATAGCAACCCATTGGGATGCATCACAACTTGGTTTGACAACAGCTCTGCGCAAAACCACAAGAAGTTACAGAGAGTTGTGGATAGCCCAGTCCATCACACAAACCAGCCTCCCATATTTAGTCCACCTACATTTCATGCTGCCTTGGGAAAGTAGCCAAAATAATCATGGAGCATTTTTGCCTTCCCATCCTCACTTTTCACCTCTCCCATCAGGCAGATGATACAAAAGCTTGAAAGGACGCACCACCAGATCCAGGAAGAGTCTCTTCCCTGCTGTTATCAAACCACCGAGCGATCCTTTCATAAGTGAAAGGTGTAGACCATAAACCCCTAACCCACCAGCGACACAAACTTTTTTCTCTCTGTGCCATCTCTAACTGTAACACTATAATGATTTTACACCATATATTCTGTACTCTGATATTTTCTTTTTGCCCTTGTGTATGCTTGGACTGTACTCATGTAGTATGATTTGACTGTTTAGCATGCAAACACATTTTTTTCTCTGTATCTTGGTATATGTGACATAATAAACCATTATCAAATAGGCAAGGTCACCAGACTACCCACCTTTAAGGACATGACTAAACAAGTTGGGATTTGATAATAATCTGAACACCTTCATTTCTTAAATTATTACTTCTAGATTATTAAAAGACTCAATTCAAATTCTGGTGTGATCTAAAATCAACTTCATTGGGTTATTAGTCAAAGCCTATGGATTACATGTTCAACAACATAACCCCTATACCACCTTGCATCAGTATAGTTTACCACAGGTAAATAGATGAGCCTTAAATAACTAGTGTTAACACTTCTTAATTCTGCTAATTAGGGAACAGACAGGAGATTCTGTTGTCGCAAACGGGACTCCAAGATAGTGCATTAAAATGAATAAAATGGGGAGGAGAGAATCAGTGCCGGTGAGCAGGTTCTGAGCTTGCCTTCCGCGCCTTAGAAGGTGCTCAAGGCATTCTAAGGTTGGGTGAGGGAAACAGAGCAGTAGCTGCACGAGGCAAAAGGCAATGTGTTTGTGGGTAAAAATGCCAATGCAGACCCTGCAGCAGCCGGGGGATTGGATTGGGTGTAGCTGGAGCCCCAACAGAAGACGGATAAGCACGCAAATCAATATGGCCTGCAGGTGCACGGAGCAGTGGTGGAATGACATCAATAGCATTGCCAGGCCAGGCCGAAACCTGCAACACTTACCCTGTGCCGCTGCGAGGACAAATGGCCTTTAAGACCAAGATAAGACTATATTTTTTTAAACAGAAAGTTGAAGGATACAAGATGGAACCAGAAACGTGGTAGTTTTAGGTACTGCATCAGTGTAATCTACTATTCTTATATTACAATCATTGCACTTTTGTACTTATGTTTAATTGTGCTTATGCATGGCAAGATTTTACTGGATTGCGTGCAAAACAAAGAATTTCATTTTATGCAGGTATATGTGACAATAAAGTACCAGCGAACCATTGTGTTTTATCTCCCTGCTGCAAAGATTGAGGATGCATTGGCACAGCTACAGAACATTCTCAAAGGTGAGGGAAAGCCAGAAGTCGTGTGCACATTGGCAAAAATGATGTCGGTAGGAAAATAAAGAAGGAACATAAAGAGTGAATATATGGTTAAGCACAAGATTACAAAATAAGGCCTCAAGGGTAGTAATCTCCAAATTATTCCTAGTACTGGATGAACGCATGGCTGAGAAGTTGGCACAAGGGGCATGGATTTAAATTTTCGGACCATTGGATCCCTTCTGCGGCTGAAGTGGCCTAAACAAGTGGGATGTGTTACATCTAAACTGGAGAGGAGCCAATATCCTCGCAGGGGGGGGGGGGGGGGTTTACAGGCGCTATTCAGGAGGGTATAAATTAGAGTGTGAAGGGAGTGGGAACCAGAGCAAATTGAAAGGCCGATAGAAAGGTAGAGGTTATGACCTGTAAGTATCAAAGGAAGGACAGACAGATCAGCCATGATTGGATGGTGGAGCTGGCTCAATGGGTCGAATGCCCCAATTCTACTCCTATGCCTTATGCAGTTTGAAATCAAATCCATATTCAAGAGAGTGACTTAACCTCTCCCTGCCTGTCAATAGACAATAGACAATAGGTGCAGGAGTAGGGCCAGTCGGCAGAAACTTCGAGCCAGCACCACCAGAGATTCAATTTGTGATCATTCAGCCTTCAGCTGATCATTCCCAATCAGTACCCCGTTCCTGCCTTCTCCCCATATCCCCTGACTCCGTTGTTTTTAAGAGCCCTATCTAGATCTCTCTTGAAAGCATCCAGAGAACCTGCCTCCACCACCTTCTGAGGCAGAGAATTCCACAGACTCACCACTCTCTGTGAGAAAAAGTGTTTGCTCGTCTCCATTCTCTGTCCTTCCTTTGAGAATGACTGGTCAGAAACTCTATGTTCCTCAGTCCTTCAATTTGCTGAACTACTACTCTGGCTCCCAAACTCCAGCTATTCTAGTTTAAATCCTCCCACGTGGCACTAGTAAATCTTTCTGCAAGGATATTGGTCCCTCTCCAGTTCAGGGCATCCTGTTCCACTTGTATAGGTCACTCAGCCCGAAACGGGATCCCTTTCATGAGCATGCACTTTCTGCCTATACCTTAGGTATGAGCACCTCACTATAACTCATCTAATACACTCTTTTACTTCTGGTTGTTGAGCTGCAGCTCCAGTTCCTGAGGTTATTGAGATGCAGCTCCAGTTCCCTCACACAGTCAGGAGCTGCACCTGGCCACACTTCCCATATGTGTAGCCCTCAGGGATCAGAAATCTCCATGACATTCCATACCCTGCAGGAGGAGCATACCAATTCCCAAATTGCCATTTTCACTGCACTACCACAGAGGAACTTGTGAAAGGAAAAGACTCGCTTTATTTCCGCCTCCTCGTAGAAGTCTTATCTTGGTTTCAGCCCTATCATTTATGAGAATGGATTTTTCTGAATTATTCTAACAATATATTTCATGCTGTGGTATGAAAAGTGGGATGTGTAGATGCATCAAATGAAAATATTAGATGATAAACATTTGAGCTCATCCTTTGACAGTAGTCTGAAATTTATATTGGTGTAAAAAAGTCATAGAGAAATGAGACAGCATACATTTATATGAAACTGTGTCAACATGCACATTAACATGAGTGCCACGGCACGGTCATTAACCTGAAGGGAAGAAGTATGAAGGAGATCAGTGAATTGAACATGTATTGTAGCAGGCTGTGAATTATTGTAAATTATATCAGGAAAACACAAGAGGACTGGTTGAATGGCTGGATAGATAATAGATGCAATATAACGTGGAGACATGTGAGATCCCAAATACTTAAAGTTAATGTAATTCAATGTAAAATTTTCTTCAGACACACAAGCTTAAAATATTTTTTTTTTAAATGATGTGGAAAAAATGTGGGTTAAGTTGTCAAGTTTTTTTAATTAATAGTTGCAGTAGAAAAGTTAAAAAGTAATGCTAATAAAATAAAAAACAATGATGGGATACTATAAGAATATCAGGTACAATTTTCAATTTAAATGTAAAATTACCAGAGGATGGCAAGAAATCCACACTGCTTGTCTGATGACATTGCTGATCAGCTTGAGGTCTTACTTTCATAATTACTAATTATCTGTGCTAATCTTACTTTCAACAGGATGGGTGGATGGATGTATACTTCATTGTCACATGTACTGTGAGGTTACAGTGAAATTCTTTGTTTTTACATACACAGTACACAGAGCTGCCAGAAGATGCAGACACAGTTACAAAGTACCCATAAATATCTTTGGTTCCTTCTTTGTCCCCCTCCACCCCCCACCCCACCCCACATTTGTATGGTGAAACATTTGATGGCAAATTAAAGGGAACCTCTGTACCTATCAGAATGTAATAGTCATATAGCCCCTTCAGTGGGTTTTGCTATTCAATGAAATAATAGCTGCTATGTGGCCAAATTACTAAATATCCACCTCGCCGCATATCTCTGCCTTTGGTCTATGCCATACATTTTTTTGGTTAACAAATGTCAAAAATTCACATATTTATATCAACAATTGACTGATCATTAATTGTAACTTGCAGAAGACATTTCCAAATTTCTGCTACTCTTTAGTTGTAAAGACATTTTCATACTTTACTTGTTGAAGAAATGTGCATAATTTTTAGACTATGGTTTATTTCAAGACACTTTTCAAATTTCAGAAGCTGCTCATGATCTCACCTCATTGTCCTACATGCAGTCATTGTTTTTGACCTGGTAAATTAACTGCCTTAAATTAACAGTTTTCTCTGAGGACCTTTATCAAATGCCTTACCAGAATTCATAGAAACAATCAATGTAGAAATTCCTAGTCACTGGTTGAAAACCTTAATTCGGGTTCATTGGGTATGCTCTATCCTTTTCACATCCATACTGGCTTTCTATGATCAGCTGAAGGTAGTTGTTACAAGGACGTACACATTCTGGAATCTCAAGAAAACACAACATGCTGATGGATCAGTCTGTGGAAGGAATGGGTAGGCACCGAACCAGGTCAGAACCATTCTTCAAACTGATTGTAGTAGGGGAGTGAAAGCTAGAAAAGAGAAGTGGTGGTAAGCAGGGGCGTCGACTAATTATAAACCCCTAGTAGTATCCTGAGAGGACATTTTAGATGTTGTTTACAATTTCTTAAAGGTAGAAAGGTATATTTTTTAGATTAAAAAATATATAATAACTCAATTAATTTTACAATCTAAAAGCATGATTTGTGTATCAAGAAATTTTGGAAGAACATAATGGAACATAATGTTTTCATCTTGCTTCTTTAAAGAGTTAAAATTGATATTATTTCATCCTGCGATTTTCCATTCTTTAAAGCCAGTATACTCTTCATGACTGCTATAGAACATAGATAAATACAGCATGGAACAAGCCCTTTGGCCCACAATGTCTATGCCGAACAAGACGCCAAGATAAATGAATCTCATCTGCCTACACGTAATTCCATACTCATCCATTCCCCGCATATTCATTTGCCCAACTCGAAGCCTTTTAAACACCACTATTGTATCTGCTGCCATCACTAAACATGGCAGTGTGATTCAGGTGCCCAGCACCCTCTAAAAAGCTTGGCCTGCACATCTCTTTTAAACTTCCCCTTTCATCTTAAAGCTATACCCTCTAGTCTTTGAGATTGACACCCTGACAAAAAGGTACTGACCATCTACCCTATGCCTCTCATAATTTGATATACTTTTATCAGGTCGCTCCTCAATTCTGGTGTTCCAGAGAAAATAATCCAAGTCTGTCCAATCTCTCTTTATAGCGAATGGCCTCTAATCCAGGCAGCATTCTGATAAATGTCTTCTGCACCACCTCCAAAGCCTCTACATTGTTTCTGTAAAGATATTTGACATTGTGGCGCCACATGGTGATCAGGCCACATACTGGTCGAACCCTCGTCATCAGAACGGGCACTGTCACGTGACAGGCTTTGGCAGGAAAGTGATGTCATGAGTTAAGGGTAATGTCCTGCCACATCAGCAGAAACTCACCTCGAGATCACTAGTCAACAGATGTGCCTCGCAGCAGCAACAATAACTTTTGTGTTAGAGTACCAAACGTGCATGTATACCTGACCTATAATGCCTCAATGAAGAAACCGTTTATTCACAACGTTTGGTGTCTCTACATTGGTGACCCCATCTGTCCAAAATGGTCCACCACTGCCAACACCGCGCTGCAGCATGATGCTGCCGGCGACAGCCTTCACGCACTACAGTAACTTATCTGTGGTCTCCGCAGGCGCGATCGGGTCGCTCAACCCCCGCCTGTGACTGGTCTCAGCAGGACGTGATCCAGGCCTTGATTGATGGCCACCGGCCCTGCCTCCCGATCGAGTAGGCCTACCTGGGGCAGATGCCAAACGACGTCTGTCTGCTCCTTGCCGGAGCGGATTACGCCAATCCCCGGCTGCCCATGCGGTCAGGCTGTGGCTGGCCCAACAGTGGGGTGGTGCCTCGGTCGGTCGTGAGTCGGAGGTGCCGTGATGGATTGTCTGCCGTTTTCTGTCTTTTTCTACTTAAGCTACTTACCTCTGCTCTTTGCATTCTGCACCTTCACATTCTTAACCCGAGAGCCAATAATATTCTTAATATATACTCTCTATTAAATCGCTCCCAATTTTTAATTATGCCTGTGGTCTCCAGTCAATATTTTACTGTAAATATATCGTTTATTAAAAGGATAATTTGATCTTTAATTTCAGACTGTTCTGCTATCATGTCAATTGATGAATTTTGGATAAAAAAATATATTGCGATTTTCGAGAATGCAAGGGCTTTAGGAATGCAACTATCATGTTACAGCAGTGCTAGTACTAAGGTTGCTCCTCATACAATTTTCCTTTGCTATTGACACCATTGTCATGGGCCAAATCACAAACAATTATGAGACGGAGTACATGAAGAAAATAGAGAACTTAATGACATGGTGTCAGGACAATAGTCTCCCCTCAATGCGAGCAAGTTCAAGGAGCTAGTTATTGACTTGATGTAGCATGGCGGACAACATGCCCCAATAGCATCAATAGTGCAGATGTGGAACTGTTTGAGAGCTTCACGTTCTTTGGCATTAACATTACAACCTGTCGTGGACTAACCACATTAATTCGACAACTAAGAAGGCACACCGACACCTATACTTCCTGAGGAGACAGAAGAATTTGGCATGTCTCCAGTGACTCTTCCAAACTTCTACAGATGCACCACAGAAAGCATACTGTCACGTTGTATCACAGCTTGGTTTGCAAATAGGTCTGCTCAAGACCGCAAGAAATTGCAGAGTTATAGATATAGTCCAGTCATCACACAGCCCAAACTTCCTACCATTGACTCTACACATCATGCTACCTCAGAAAAGCTTTCAACAATCAATCCCACCTCAGTCATTCCTTCTTCTCCCTACTTCCATTTGGCAGAAGGTACAGAAGCTTGAAAGCATGCACCATAAAAACAGCTTCTTCCCCTTCATTATCAGGCTTCTGAACAGTCCTTCCATAAGCTAGGGTAATGTTCAGTTCATCTTTACCCCATTAAGGATATTTGACTTTGTCCAACGACTTGATGCACTACAATGCGTTACAAAACTATGAGCTATATTCTGCACTCTGTATCTTCCCCTTTGCGGTCAAGGAAAGAGCTTTCACGTCATGGCCCTGTTTCCACCACTACACACAAGAAGCACAAGAAGCGCAAGACAAACACCATTGTGCAGATGCCGAGAAGTGTGTTCAGCTCTGGCTGAACAACTTCTAATCCTGTAAGGGACTCGATAAGAAGATCTTCCGCTTTGCTCTCTCGATTGTACTTGAGTTTGAACTGATTGTTATCTATCTACAGTATAATTGTTCTGTTTGGGTAGCATGTAAAACAAAGCTTTTCACTGTACACTGGTACATGTAAAATAATAAACTTAATACCAAGCCTAGCCTACTTAGTCCCGATTGTCTTGGTAGTCTTTCCAGCTGAGCCCTCCAACCCATGCTATCTTTAATCTATCAATACTTCACCTTCCTTCAAAATATACAGGTTTAAATTTCTTGTGAGCACCATATTAACCCTTTCCACTTGGATATTGGGCTCATTGCAATTCACGAGTTGTACCTAAAGTTTCAATTCTATTTTGGCCAGAAACAGAAACAATAATCCTTACAGCAATCCGACAACTGAATGTTCAGTTTTGTAATCTGCTGCCTCAACATTAATAATAACCCTTGACTTGAGTATAATTTAGATGCTATATCACCTGGGATCCTGTCCTCAAACGTAACCATTAGCACTCGGTATTAATTGAACAGGATTTTGCACATACTCTTCCCTGTGTTTTGGGTTCCAACAGAGCCACAATAACCACCATCACCATAATCTTTTCAAACTGGGTTTGTGGTGTTCCTTATCCTGACATCAGGGGGGCAACAAACCACAGCTTCTCAAACCTATTTCTGAAGGATATTGCATATCCTCCAGGATCACAACATCACAATTTCTGTGTTTTTCCTATTCTGGGTAACCTTCAATTCCAAGATGCTGTGATCAGTATTCTGGCTGTGATTTTGATACTCTTAGTCCTTATCTTCATAGAGAGTGGGTACATCGTGTCTGTTGGGTCACTCCAGCTCCTTATTTTTTATCTCACTCCAGCTCTCTTTGTTCTGTAAGCTATTCATTATAGCATTCTGACCTTTTATCTTTTTGTCAGGCTTGGCCGAGGTGACTGTGCAGATATAATTTCTCCTCTCTCACGAGTTGAACTTGTCTTATTGTCTAGTTCAATAATCTGAGCTGGAGTGATTCAAGGCAGAGATGATCTAATACAGGTATTTTCAGTCAGACAGCATTATGATGCAAATGTTCCCACACACAGCAGTCCAGCCACACGACCTGGGCTGTTATACCATAATTGAATACCATAGTTTCTGTTTTACTTCATAATTTTTTTCCCATTTGTTTTATTTTTTTAAAAAGCATACCAAGATGTACAAAAGCATAAAACAAAGTCTAAGACTTGCATTTCCAGCTTACGCACACACTACAAGCTTCCCATAACCAGTTACCCCACGATTAGTGGGAATTGTGCACCACAGCCCATTGGGAGTAGTGGTATGTGTGCCACATATGGGTTTAGGTTATAAAGATTAGAATTCTATTCTCCCTCCAACCAAAACCTGCACTGGTGCCAAGAAGCCAGCTTGGCCAGTTTGCTCAGCCTTCTCTCAAACAATATGTTCTCTTAAGCTGGATCTCCAGCTAATCACAAGCCCTTAATCTTATTCACAGGCAACTTATAAATTCAATTCTAAAGCCATTGGAAGAGTTCTGGAGTGGTATAAAATAAGGATTGGATTTATCACCAGTTTAATCATATTGTATTATCAGGAGAATTGATCAGAACTTGCTGAATATGGTGAGCTGCCTGAGCTTAAGGTTGACCTGTGTGTTGAGGACCATATAACTAGCAATTGTCAACTTGCCCAATGTTAAGGCCCTGTGTAGCATTATGCTGTCACCTGGGTGGGCAGGGAATGAGTTTAAAGGGTAGGTGGAATGGCTATGGACATCCTGACAAAAGTCAGATGAATAAAGTCAATCAACTTGTAAAATAATTAACATTCACAAACCATTAAAATCATAGTGTCTCTGAATTGTAATAACACTGGAGGATACCATTTGGCCCATCAGGCAAAGTCAATTGCTATAACTATCCCATTTGTTCCATTTGGTATTGGTGTATTATTGTCATTTGTACAGAGAAACAGTGAAAACTGTTTTTTTCCCCACTCTTTCCCCTCAACCATGTAAATCAATTAATCTTCCTTTTAAAGAATGTTCAATAATGTTCATTGAACAAAACAAAAATATTCCCTGACTGTTGCCACTACCTTCTATGTTTCAGCTATGAGGAGAGAATAAATAGTGTAGTTTGTTTTCCTTTGAGGTGGGAAAGCTCAAACGAAGTATTGAAAATTATGAGAGGATGAGGTAGGATCGATAGTTTTCCCCCTAGTTGAGTAGAGGAGTTAGAGAAAATTTGGGTCAAAGGTTTTTACCCTAAAGAGCCTGTCCCACTTACGCGACCTTTACAGGCGACTGCCAGCACCCGTGATAGGTCGCCGAAATTTTCAACATGTTAAAAATTCAGCAGCGACCAGAAAGATGCTACAAATCTTTGGAGACCTCTCACGACCATAGGAGACCTCTCATGATTATACAGGCGACCCCTGGCGACATGTCGCGGGTGACCTCTCACGACCATAAACTTTTTTTATCTCTTTCCTCGACGGAGATGCAACTTTTCCATCGTATCTCCAAAGCCGCTGGATGGAGCTCCACCACTGGTGATCTCTGCGAGAGATCCCAGGCTCCTGATGTAAAAAGTTCAGCGCCGCCGCCCGCAGCTGGCCGCTCCACAGTCCCGCAGCTCCGTGATGTTCAATCGGCAGACTCAGCGCGGCGACCCAGGCAAGGCATCGCCGGCTTGGCTCCGCGATAGCGCTCCAGCGCTGTGCTGCCGCCAAAGTCGAAGTTCGGGCCAGGTTCCCTCTAGTAGGGAAGTTGCCGCTTGGAGAAAGGCAGCCTCTCCGACCAGGTAGGGACTTGAAAAAGCAGTTTCCCCCTCCCCCCCCACCCCCCACACATAAGAAGGTTAGACCCCCAACTCCACATTTTTAACGTACTAAAAATAATAAAAAAGAAGTGAAAAAAGACGGACAGCTGCAGGACTGGCAGCCGTACAGGACAGCGCCCCCTCTCCTCCACATGACAATTGCACAAGAAATTGGTGAGGCTGTGTTTGTAGTATTGTGTTCATTTTTGGTCCTCCTGCTATTGGAAAGATGCCATTTAACAAAAAAGAGTGCAGTGAAGATTTATGATTATGTTGCGAGAATTCGAGGGCATGAGCAATAGGAAGAGTTTTGGGCATGTTAGGACTATTATTTGGAGCGCAGGAAACAGAAGCATGAATTTATAGAGATTGATAAAATCATGAGGGGGCATAGATAGATTGAATGCACCAAGTCTTTCTTCAGGGTAAGGAATCAAGATCTAGAGGGCATAGGTGAGAGAGGAAAGATTTAAATGGAACCTCAGGAATAACTTCTATAAACCATATGTATATGGAATGAACTGCCAAAGTAAGTATTTATGTAAGGTATGTCAGTTAAACAGGATTTTAAAATCATTTTGACTGGTACATGTACAGGAAAGATTTTGATGAAAATGGGCAAACGGGGTATCTTGGCTGGCATAGACAGGCTGAAGGACCTGTTTCCATGCTGCATGTCTCAATAACTTCAATAGTTGACTTAATAACTGTGAGGCCATTGACTGTTGGAACTGTGAAATTATGTGGGCATATTTCAGTACGTCACTCACTGTAATGTATCAAGCAGTCCACAATTATTTTTGAAATATGCAGAAGGTGCAATGGACATCAAGATTTTCTGACGGCTTCCCCCCCACTAACAAATGCTCATGCATTCTCCATTTGCCTACAACTGCTTCATCCTGAGGGCTGGCAATTTTCAACTTTATTTTCAAAATATTCATAACTGTCTTCAACTATAGAAGTTCCAAATTTTGTTTAAATTAGAGTATCAACTACAAATCATTTCAGCTTCATCAATCATAAGCGGTTAGCAGTCATGATACCTTACACCAGAATATAACTTAAGCAAAGATGATAAAACCTGGTTGGATTATAGTCATGGCGACAATGTCCCCTGCATGAGAAGCATATTTCTGAATAGGTAATTTGACATATCTAGATCAATAGCAGTTAAAAAATACAATTTATTGAAACTGTCAGTCTGTTTATGTGGGCAATGAATATAGGAGCAGATTTTACAATAATGATGTTGCAGATCATCAACTAACATAAAATAAGTCTGATTTTAAATGACATTGAGAAATCTGTCTATCCTGGATAATAGGATAATAGATAATAGAAAATTAATAGGAAGCCTGTCACACAGCCATTTTTATATTCTGGTGTTATGTTGAAAATCTATCCTCATCATCTGTCTCTTTGTGAAGGAAGCATTTATCATTTACCCCTGTCATGTAGCAAAATTCACATAATTTGTTACATAAACAAAGAAGATCTCACTGTTTCTTATTTCTGGAATTTGTTTCTTCGTGGTTGGCAATCTGTGTGTGGAGCCATTGATAGGTTAGTTCCCTACTTGTTTGTAGTGTCTTTATTGAGGACGTGTCTTGGTGACTTGGTTCTTCAGGCACTGAATGAAACAACAGAATAAATTATAACTACCATCTCCAACAATAAAGTGCAAGTAAAATACTGGAAGCAACAGTTAAATGCTCAACTGCGGTACATTAAATATTGGCCACAATCCCCATATTACAGCCAATAACAGACATTTCATTGAGAAATAATCATTTACCGACATCCTTGTATTAAAATTAAATAACTGCAGTTCATTCTTAAAAGTAGAATTTTTCAAATGCTCAAAAAGTAATTCACCATATCACCAACATATTTTACATAATATTATATGATTTTTAATCTGTACATGTTTAAAACAACATTCTGCAGATATCTAAAAAACGTATGTTTTATTAGGGAGATGATGATGAGACATTTGATGCATGGTGGTTAGAATAAATTTAAAGACGTAAATCTCTGATCAAAAGAGGACTTTTTTCCCCCCAGAATTTCCCAGCCAAATAAATGAAATGGAGAAAGACAGAAATCCATGTTGATCAAAGTTTGTCTTATTCTTATCAGATTTGTTTTAAGTGAAGCTGCTTTTATTTAAATGGGTAAGAATAAATGGCCTCTGCTCTCCTTTATTCACTGTGCTGACTGACACATAGCATCTGGCTTGCATCCCATTAGTGACTATTCCTTTATATATTTTTAAGAATCTTTGTGATCAAAATTATGAAATTAACATGATCAAATCCATCATATATCCAGATAATTGACAAATATATACACATAAAACTGAATTTGAGTAAATAGTTTAGAATTGACAAGTGGCAGCTCAGGATTTTGTCATTGGCATTGAGACTTTAGTTCCCTTCTAAATTCAAACACAAGTGGCAGAAAACTGCAATTAACTGAAAGCTAACTAGACAATTGACTGAAAGAAGTCCTGTCATAAGGCTTTGGTTTTATCTTTTTTTTAACTAAATACTTTAAATCATTAAAATGTTTCAGATTTGTAATAAATGCCAATTCAATTTTTGAAAGACAACCGGATTAGTAAATGTAAGTGTTTGAACAAAAGTATATACTTCTATCATGAATAAATGTGCATGCAGGCTTATCATGTAGATCTCTTGGGGATCTTGCACAATCAGAGGTCACTATCTCCACAGAAGAAACAATATCGTGATATTAAAGAATGAAGGCATTCAGTGCTATGTTAGTGACAGTCATTGAGGTCAAGACCATCTGCCATTAATTTTCTCAAAAAGGAGAATAATGGACAGTCTATGCATTGCTTCAAAACTCCCTACTGAATAAACAAGACAAGGTCATCTGCAGGTTACATTTTGTCCAAGACATTTTCAAATACTTGTGAAGAGCACTATTACTTATTCCTATAGAAACGCTTCTATGGCTTTTAATCAAAGATCTTTATGAGTTTATACATGCAAATAAATAACTTGACTAAACATTTTGGGCATCGTGATTAACCGGCAAGTGGGTTGCAACCAAGACATTGTTGGTGCAGAAGATTCACGTATATTTAAAAAAAAATCAAGTTACTGGATTATCATCCCTGAAAGTGGTTCTGAAGAATTCTGAACCTTTTAACAACATTTTAAGAATAGCAGATGTATAAAGCTAGTGAATGCCAGGTTGCACTTTCAGTACGTAACACACCACTTGCATTCAAACTTGTACAAACAGAATAATTATGTCTATTATTTGAGCAACCAGGTCATATGGCATGATAAATGCATCTTTATCTTGTTATACTCACTTAGGAGTAAACTTTTTAAAATTACATAAAAATACTAATTTGTGCAATCAAGATGACAAAAAAGCCTAAATTATACGAAAGTTACAAAAACATTTCATTTCATTTTTCAAAGTGCCACATGTAACAAATGGTGTAGTGGGAGGAGGAGAATGTAAGATGGACTTGGATTGTAGATCTGCAGTTGAGCCTTATTAATGAAAACATAATAAAGACACAGAGTTAAATGTATTATAGTTACAAAAAATAGAGTTCACATGATCTTCCTTTTTGTAATCAATTGATGTTGTTGACTTTTTTTTTAGCTACTTCCATCAACTGAAGTTTGGCATATTTTTGTAACCAAAACAGGAAATCTAGCTCTGATCTGGGGCCATCAAAACACCTGCAGGGAGATTTCCATGTTTATTTTTAACAAAGCTTAGAAACAAGTCTAAATACTCTGGCACCTCAGAAAACCCGCTAAAATTAACAGCTCAGTTGAGATCAAGGCTTCATAATTCAAAGGAAAAATGTAGGGCAAAAATGTACACTGGCAAGTATTTGCTTTCTAAAATGAAACTACCTGCTTTTAAGCAGATTTTCTCCCAGGTGGTATTTTAATTACTTTACCTTGTTTTTTTCCTTAATATGAAAAGTACAGCTTCAAAATCACAATTATCAACAAATAATACATACAGACATCATACTTAAATAAGATTTTCTGTCCAAGAATTTTTATCAAAACCTGAAATATTTTCAACATTAAAAAATATATATTTTGTTGTTCACAGTTGCTGACTATCCTGCGGATAGTATTTTCAGTATTTATTGTTTAATTTATAGTTTTCAATTATGGATTTTAATACCACAGTAAGAGCAATGTTTCTTAAAGTGACTTTGTCTACAATGCATTATTGAAATTGACAAAGGAGCTTAAAATTTGTTTATTTTGTTCCTCTACGAATTTCTTGCCTGTTCGTTGGGAAATGTTCCATTTGTGTAAGTCCCCACCAACTGGAAGCTGCAGTATAAAAGGCTGATTTTAACCCCCATGCCCAATGAGAAAGATGAATGCAGGGGCTGAAACAGAGGATTACTCACTCATTCCTACTGCAGCCTTAGCCAGCATCAATTTAATGTTGTCTCAGAAATACAGACCGTAAGAGTCCTTGGACTCGAACAGGATCCTTATCTGCCTGCTACTCTCAGTCAAATAAATCCCAACTAGTGCCACAGCAGCCAGAAAACGGCAGCAATCAAGATCAGAACCGAGAGAGCCCAAGCGACATTGCTTATTTGAATTTAGTAAATAATTATTTCCTTATGGGTCCGAAAGAGTAAGCGTGCTTCTCCAGTTCATAAAGAAAAATTGTGTCTCTCTTGTCTCAGCAGACTGTCCACTGGAATCCCCGGAGGTGGTCTTCAGCCACCCGAAATCCTGCTTCCACCCGCCAAGCTGAGTCATTCCCATTGGATTTGGGCAAGAGGTGGAATACAGTAATGAATCGCAGGAGTTAATATCTCTCCAGGCCTCACACAGTGATTTAATGTAAGCATGCTGCTTGCTATCACATCCACACCAAGTACTCAATCTGTGAATTGGGGCTGAAGTGTCAGAAAAAAAACAATCTTGTAGTATTCAGTCAGTTTGTCTGCCATATTTCAAAGAGACGTAATCAAACATGAAATATTGGAAATAAAAGAAAATCAAAGATATTTTATGAACACAGAACGTCAAAATGTTCAATTTTCTTTTCAATAGTTTGTTTTCCTACATCGTAAAAAAATATGAAAAAGATTGAGAACCATCAATCCACGAGGTTTTTTGACCACAGCGCTCATACTAAATTAAGGTTAGCTTAAGTTTAGTTTAAAGATATAGCATGGAAACAGGACCTTTAATCAACTGAGTCACAATGACCATTGATCATCCATTCACACTAGTTCTATGTAATCCCACTTTCTCATCCATTAAGGATAAAGGGGTATAATAGTACTTTTGGTCATTTTATGAGATATTTCATAGGATTACACCATCTCTATGTTACTCAGAGTTTTGGTTCCTAATGTATTAACATTGAAACATTTCAGTTTACATATTGCTCTATTCACTTTACTTTTAATATGTCCAAGGTGTTTGTGGTAAATACTTTTGAATTCTTGTCACTATAATATTATGGCATATTAAAACATGTAGGAGTCAAAATCCTATTAAAAGTGAAGTACAACTTCCATTGTTTCCAAGTTGATCACATTTCTGACAATTTATCTGAGTTATAAGTGGGATAAAAAAAGAAACAAATGATGTCATAAAGTGCAAAAGCATTTGAATTACATTTTAAAACAACATGGAAGTGTAAAGATCAGAACATTTGTCGGCATGTTTCATTTGTGAATTACTTTTAATATTTACCATTTGTTTTAGATAAGATACCACACATGTGTACAATGATTGGTTGATATAAAACAAAATTCAAATGACTACATTATAAACCTGCAGGAAACTATTATCATAACTTAGTAGATGCTTGCTCGGAAAATTAGTGCAGGCTTCACTTTAAATTTTATATTTTAACAAGTGACAAAGCATTTAACTATAAAATAAAAATGTACAAAATGGTATGTAGCATTGACAACACAACTCTTGCACTGTTTTACAGTTCTCTAAGAGGCAATCCTGTGAACTGGGGTTGCACTCTGCCAGAAAAGTGGCTCTGACCCATAGAGAGCTCCTTGAGATCACCAATGCCTCAGGCCTTACTGCTTTCTCCAAGTCTTATGTTTCAAGTATCAGTTTGGATTTCTTCTGGAGATGATTAACACAAACACAACACAGATTTTTTCCAAGTTATCCAAAACCATGTGTTTATATTATTCTAGTTCTTTTCTAGATTTTGCTGGTTATATCTACCTGCTTGAAGTCCCTATCATTTTACACCCTAAGAGAGCTATTAAATCCATAGTTTCACAAACTTATATATTTCACTCCTTGATTACACACAACTGTCCTGCACAGATGTGAAACGAATTGTAAAACAGCTTCCATAAACATTTTTTTTTTTCATTTCAACACTTTTAACTCTTTATTGTAAATGCTTTAGTATTGGCTTTGACAGTTGATGGCCTCCAGTCATCTTTCTTAAAGTTAAGCATGTTACATAATCCCAAGCTGTCATTTAAAAAGAAACGTGCAAAGATATAGTTGTTGGGGGAGTTGAAATGGAAGAATAACAAATCTAATTAAAGAGCTAAAATTGAATGGTGCATTCATTGTATTGTCTTCCCTGTCCAACCCACCCCAAATACTAAACCCCATATTTTCTCTCTTTTTTTAGCCCCGATATTGAATGTCATCGCATTTCCTATTATAGCCTGAAGGGTGAAGCGCCTGAGACCATGGACTTGTGTATAATAGGACTCAGTGAAGCAGTTGTCAGGAAACACAATCTCAGAAGGTCGATTTCAGGAGTTTTTATCTGGTACTGATATGTGCATTGATTTTTTAAAATAAATTAACTGATAACTAATTGCTATTGTGGAATATAGGAATTTGTACAAAATGGAACTCCACCTTGTAATCATACATTAACAAGATTGCTGCAAAACTTGCCATTTACCCAGGTCTTGTGAGTAAATGCTTACATTTTTAAATGGAACCACTGGAACATACCTCTTTAAATGGAAGCAAGCCCATGACAGGCTGCCAAATGCAGAGCCCTTGAACACATTGACAGATTTGGAATGCTGAATTTGTCAGTTCACTCGATCACTGTACTCCTTGCAGACTGCCCAGCACTTGCACTAGGGAATTACCTCTTGGATTCAGCACCAGATTAAATCTGGCACATGATCTGAGACCACATTGAATTTAATGTGGAATATGGGGCTGTTTTTTTCCAAAGTTATTTTGGTTAGCTTATTTTTTCGTGGAGTGTTTTTAGACTTTAAGGATTTTTTTAAAAACATTTTTAAATATTTCTGATTTTGTATAGTGGGCAAAGATGAGGTGAAACTTTCTTAGGAGTTTTGAGGTGGAGCTTCACATCCCATCACTAAATGCCTGGTATGGTCCATAATACTTTAAGCAAGTAAGATAGGTCATCACATGGACATAGTAAGTGCAGATGCAGGGTGACAGTGAGCAGAGGCTCCAGACTCAGGGCCATAGAACATAGAACAGGCCCTTTTGCCCACAATGTCTGTGCTGACCATGATGCTAACTTACACTAATCTCCTCTGACTGCATGTGATCCACTCTCCATTTCCTGCATGTGCATGTGCCCATCAAAAAGCCTTCTATCAGGACTTCTCTGAACCTCCGATGTTCCAGAGAACACAATATAAATTTGTCCAATCTCTGCGTATAGCTAATGCCTGTTAATGCATACAATCTGGTCTATTATTAAAGAACAATGGATGTAAAAATATTAAGAGGACAATGACGCAGACATTTAGTACTGCTTTGCATTGATATTTTATACTAAAAAAAATTCAAATGCTAAGTACAATCTGGTTCTTATTTCATTTTGCGTACACCTTTGGAGATTAGATGCCGAGGCCCCTGTGAACATAATGATTGGAAGCACAGAGGTGGCTGAATGAGCTCAAGGAAGTCAAGTGGCATGGTATGGCTGTTTTGATGTCACTTGCGCACACTGTACTGCACATATGAGTCTGCAAACAATGTGAGCATTGCCCAGGGAATTTAAATTTAACCTAAGAGAAAAGCACTTTCTGGTGCTATTTAAGGGCTCCACCATCTCCATGCTTTTTCTGGGGAATATTTTCTTCATCCATATTTTTCAGAGCACGATTTTCTTTAAGTACTCTTCCTTAGTGAACAGTCTCACTATACCCTTCTCTGTATCATTGGTGCTGTTATCTGCCCAACCTTTCTTCCCAGAATCACTGGCATTTCCTATGATGTTTGCCCTGTCAATTGACTGCCCAAGTCCTATCAGCTCATCTCCGCAAACAAACTGAATCACCCAATACATCCATCAGTCACCATTTTCCAACTGGCCATGTGTGATCCTTTTCTCCTCTCCACCACCTAACCTGGCCATTCTGATGGTCACTTCCTCTGCATTCTCCAGTGTTAACAATGGTCAGACATTATGGGAAAACAGGCGATATGTATGAGCTTCCTTTTGTAAGGCTTTTATTATTGTACGTGATAACTTCAGCATCCATATTGTTCAGAGCAGGTTTTCTTTAAATACTCTTTCTTAGTGTTCAGTGAGCACATAACTTGAGCACATGTGTAGTAGAACATGGCTGCATAAAATGCTTGCACAATCCTGATACTGAATCCATGAGCTACTTCACATTTACATGCCTTTCTCGGCCTAAATCATTTGTCCTTCAATAAGATATGCCTTGTTTAATGCACAAAACTACTCTCTTGCCAGTAAACTATGGGAAAATTATTCAAATTTGTTAGCAATCACATATTTAAATGACTCATTACTTTTTAGAAAACATGGAATATGAGTAGATGAGTAGTTCCTTTGTGTAATTTTTAAGGGGAACGGCACTGGTAAATCACTAGTGATTGGGATGGCAGCAATGAAGGTCAGGTGGAGCTCAGTGGGATAACGGACTGAGATTAGATGGCAGGAGGAAGACGGGGAAGCTAGAGTAGCTTGGATGGTGCGCCCTACTTCTTCTTCACCACAGATCTGCTAAAAATCTCACGCAAGTAGCTTCTCACGCCAGACCAACTACCAGATAACCCACGGGTTAGGAGAAGGGTCTCAACCCGAAACGTCACCTATTCCTTTTCTCCTGTGATGCTGTCTGGCCTGCTGAGTTACTCCAGCTTTTTGTGTCTCTTACTCTATTAAGTTAACATTAAATTTAAATGATGGTACCAAATATATTGTTAGACCACAGATTTGGAAAGTAGGTTCTTATCTGCCTTTTATGAGTGTTTATTGCTCAATTTTTTGCATTTAAAATGTAAAGAACTGTGATGTTTGGTATTTAACTAATTATAATCTACCACACAATTGTGTAAGAGGTGGGATGGTTTAAACAAGCCCATTATTTCTCATAATAAAAAACTACACATATTATTTCAATATCTAAAATAATACAATGTGCAAATAAGAGATGACATGTACATTCATTTAGATAGGAAGGTAAACGAGTGATAACTCTTCTTGGGTTGAATTAAAGACCATTATTGTTTGATTATTGCTAAATGTGCTTTCACATTTATCGGATTTTCTCATGACAGAAGAGAAGACCATTTGTGCCCTCAATCATATGTTGGCTCTCAGCAATTCCATCAATCCCATTTTCTCTGCCCTGTAATCTATTCTGTCACATGAGCACTTTAACACACTCCTACTACTGATGTACACTAGGTGCATTTCAAGTAGCTAACTCACCTAATGACCAACATATACAAAAGCACTCAAGGGAAACCCACATGGTCATAGGGTGAACTACCAAGGTCAGAATCAAATCCAGGTGGCTGGAGCCATGAAACAGCTGCACTCACTGCACAACTTTGCAGGGAGGTTTGCTAGTGTTACTTGGGAGGATTTAAACTAGAATGGCAGAGGAGTGGGAAACCCTGAACAGAAGGTCAGTAAATGGAAGGGTTGATGAGAAAATGTACGTTTTGACAAGTAAAGGCCCTGTCCCACTCTCCCGAGTTACTCACAAACTCCCCCGAGGTTTCCCCTTGATTCGAACTCGGAGAATTACGGTAAAAGCCATTCGTAGGTACTCGGGGCTATTTTTTTTAAATTCGTGGACAATTTTCAACATGTTGAAAAAACATCCTGACTTACCTGATGCCCTGTGTTCCTACGGCTGGCATTACAAGCTGCTACAAAACATCTACGGACTCCCACGGGCTCTCTACCGACATTACCCGACATTCCCCGAGTCGAATCAAGGGGAAAACTCGGGAGAGTTTGTGAGTAACTTGGGAAAGTGGGACAGGGCCTTAAGTCTCATGGAAGGACAGGCAGGGAGAGGTTCATGAATATGGGGATGAAATGTGCTTAATTCAGTGCAAGATGTATTGTGGGTAAAGCTGATGGAAACTTGGATGTTAAGATACAATAGTGGTGTATAAGAGGCTTTTAGATAGGCACATGGGATTGCACAGATTAGAGATATATTGATCATGTACAGGCAGATGAGATCAGTTTGGCTTGACATCACGTTCGGCACGGACAGTGTGGGCCGAAAGGCCCATGTACTTTTCTGTGCTCTATGCTAACTAGTCCACTGTCCATTGTGTTACTTTATGCTGACTGACATTACAAAATCAGAGTGAACTTACTGTGAGATTATAAAATATAATTGGCACAAAAATTACTTCTAAACTGTGGAAGTAATTCAATTGTAAAGAAACAAATATATATTTTTCCTTTCTAGGGTTACACATTAGTACTTTGAAAGGATATTTAAAATGAATATGTGGAGGGTGAAGGGATATTGGCCACATGCAGGCACTGATTTCTTTAAATTGGCATTATGGTTGGCACAGATATCGTGGGTCTGAGGGTCTGTTCCTGTGATTCTATGATCTATGTTCATCTTCCATGAATGCATCCGCTCTCATGATAAAGTGGCTTAAAATCAATGATTATCTTAAAATCAATGATCCAAGATAATTCGCTGTTGCATATGTTGCATACATTCTTGTAACAAATAGAAGAATGAATTATATTGAACTTTCAACTCATGTACAATATTCACATTATTTTCACGAATGTCAACAATTTTATGAAATATTATGCAAAAGATAAAGTGGTAGAAATGCACTGTGTTTGGTGTTGACATTGCATCTATGGTCTGTTACATACCTCTGATGCTACTGCAAGCAAGATTTTCATTTTTCCATACTTACACATGTAACAATAAACATGACTTGACATCATATAGAATATCAATCAATGCATATAATTGCTTAATGCAAAACCTGTCTCTCAAATCGCTGGGTTTAACACTTACCATTAAAATATTTCACTCCATTGTACATCATCTTTGATGATTTTATGGGAAGATATTTATTTTTCTTATTCTTGAACAAAGCCAATCGAGCTACCGGGTCTAGAATAAGGAGAGCAGAAAAAAAGTTCAGTCGGACTCGCAAAAGGAGAAAAAATATCAAGATTAATTGCAGTATGACTAGTATGATTCTTATATGAACAATTCCCTTGACCTTATGTCCCGTCTCAATAGACAATAGGTGCAGGAGTAGGCCATTCGGCCCTTTGAGCCAGCACCGCTATTCAATGTGATCATGGCTGATCATCCACAATCAGTACCCCTTTCCTGCCTTCTCCCCATATTCCCTGACTCCACTATCTTTAAGAGCCCTATAAAGCTCTCTTTTTAAAGTATCCAGATAACCGGCCTCCACCTCCTTCTGAGGCAGAGAATTCCACAGACTCACAACTCTCTGTGTGAAATACAGAGGTGTCTCCTCCCCCTAATGGGATGCAAAATTAGTAGGTGTTGAAACACCCAGCGTGAATAACAATGAATAATCCAACCAATGGAAGTCTGAAAAAAACCTAATTGAGACAAAGATCAGGACTTTAGCAGTCTAGCTATGAAAATAAAAATACTTGCCCTGCAAAAACCAAACAGGACATTAACAACGTAGCAGTACACCACAGACACACAAAAATCAGGATAATGTTTGCAAAAAGAATAGAAAGAGCCAATGGCAAGGAAGGTAAAATGCACAATGATGTATCTTGTTCATAAGATACAAAATTAAGGAAAATATAATGATCTGCAATCTGGAACTCTATTTGGCAACTCATAAAGAGCCTCAAATGCGATTAGCTTCACACAAGTAGAGATATGGAATTGCAGATGCTGATTTACAAAATAAGACAGAGTGCCGTTATAGTTGAACAGGTCTGGCAGCATCCCAGGAGAACATGGATAGGTGACATTTCCAGTCGAGACCCTTCTTCAGATTGTAATGTTGACCTGAGATGCTGCCTAAACCGCTGAGCTATTCATGCATCCATCTTCTCTAGTGTCATGCAAGTGCCTCTTTAACTGCAGTCTGAACTTCAGGGTTTATAAAAGATGGATTTCACCAGATTTTTATATGAGAATTGAAAACAAAGGAGTTTTGTAAATTATATTAAATTGTATAGCCTGAGATAAGCACAAGGATCAGGATATGTGATTATACCAATGCCAAGGTTTTTGAACATTGCATTGGAGTTTGATGGAATAATTTCAAAGGAGGTACAGACAGGAGAGAGTTCTTGTATTCTCATGGGGCTAGACTTCCTTCCAGACAGACATTCTAAAGGTGGTAAGATTTGGTCATACATGAGAATAATTATTTTGGACAATTTGCAGCACCTCAGAATGGAGGACAATGATTTCAATACCTCACCAAAATGGACTAAAGTATCAAAGTAGAAATTCAACCAAAAAACTTCCTCCTCAAAACCCATGGTGGTATTACTGAGCCATGAGTGACTCCAGAATACGAGAGGCAAAGTAACATTTTTGTACGAGTAAAAGAGATTATAAAATGCCTAAGAAACATAGGTCGAAGGCCTTTACTGTGGCTGTTTGTCAGCAAATGGTGGATGTTTGCATCTAACGTTGAAGAGAACCCTCTTCAGTCATTTTTGGTGCCAGGATCCACAGATATGACTTGTTGGATATAAAAATTGTGGATGATTGCTAGGCTGATCAACATGATGCATATTGAATGTAATCAATCAACCGTGGATTTATTGTACTTTTGGGGTATAATTCTGACATAGTGATCGGTCACATAAAGGTATGATGCCATAAATGTAAAACATAAAATAATGAAAAAAGTTAATTAGGTCAAGAGTCAAGAGTGTTTTATTGTCATATGTCCCAGATAGAACAATGAAATTCTTGCTGCAGCACAACAGAATATGTAATCATAATAAATAATATAACAAAAGCTCTGTCTGTGGAGCGAGAGATAAAATTGATGGTTAAGATTATTAATGTATTATTGCAAAAGCTGGAATTCTGTTTTGAAGCTTTGGTTTTGATTTTTTTTTAACATTTACCACCCTTCTTTTACAAAAAGCATAAAGGCGCCAATACAATGACATGACCATGGATGCTCCCATAGGCAGGCAGCCAAAAGGCATACTGAGTGACATGGAATCATATTCTTTGCCAGCTATTTTTTTCCCTTCCTTTTCTGAATACTCCATGAAATATGACAGTAATTCTTCTGAGGCACATAAATTATGCTTGAGATATAATGCTGAAATTCTAGTGGGCAATCTAGAATATTTCCACTGTTTTGCTATCTTGTCTTACACTCGTTATTTTTTCCAAAGCCATATTTTTGTATCATTTCTTCCTGAAGCTATTGGCTTTTGTTTTAGTATCATGCACAAGAATTGAGAATTGCTTGCACAAGCTGTATTTACTGTTCATCTCTAATTTGTCTAGCAAAAATAATGGTGAGCTATTCTTTAACTGCTGCTGTCCTGGAAAAGGTACTTCACCAAGTTGCTGGATTGGGAGATGAAGGATTCAGAACTAGCAATGATGAAGGTATTGAAATATATTCACAAATCAGAATGGCATAAGACATGAAGGGAACTTGCAGATGTGGTATCCTCTGTGCCTGCTGCTCTTGTTCATAAAGGTAGAGGTCATGAAGATAGTCAAGAGTTTGAGAGGTACTGTCACAGTCACCTAGGTGAGTATCTGCAGTGCGTTTTGTAGATAGTGCACCGAGCAACAACAGTGTTTCAATGGTGGAGAGACTGACTGTGTAGGCTTATTGATAAGATACTAATCAAGCAGACTGTTTTGCTTTCATTGGTGTTGGTGCAGCATTTATCCAAACAATAGAGATGATGGACCGGCCTTAGGGAAACAGATTAGGCACTTGCTGCAGGTTACCCAGACTCCAACCTGCTCTTTCACTCATTGGCATTTGTGTATCCAATGGTAGTTTTAAAATCTTAATAGCTCTCGTCAACCAGGGTTCCCTAAAATTATCAGCCTTGCCATTCATCCTAACAGGAACATGCTGTCCTTAAATTCTTGCTATCACACTTTAAAAATCTCCCACATTTTTCTGGTTGCCGCTGGATTTTCAACATTTTGAAATTTATCGGCGACATGCTGCGACTATGACGGGTGCCGGCAGTCGCGGAAAAAATCGCATAAGTGGGACAGGCCCTTAAGCTATTCTACTAGCAAATGGGGAAGTTGAAGAAAATTGAAGGGAAAATGGTGCTCAGTATTGGGATAATATTACAGAGAGAAAAGGAATATTGGATAATTTTCCTTCTGCTCATTGAAACCTTGTTTTACCGTGCAATAAGACTGCTTCCTATATTGGCAGATTTAATGACGATCATATCACATTTGTAACTTAGAAGGGAATAAAATTCAAGTTCTGATGAGGTAAACAGGAATCGATATCCTTCAAGAAAAAAAATCAAAATTATTGGCTAGGGAATTGACTACTCGAAGGATTAAGAAGACTGATAACAGAAGGTGGAGGAAAAATACCTCGGTCCACCAAGAAAGTAAATACCCAATAAGATCAGATAAAATAAAATATCATGCCACAGGCTACTATTGTTCTGATGCCTGTAATTACAAGTACCTTCCTTTGCAGCAACTTAGCCTGATGTTGTCACAAATTCTGCCAGCCTGGTGAGAACATCTATGCAATGTTCATGAGTGTGTTGCAAAGTATCTAAATAATGCACCTAAAATGTTGAACAGATGATAATTTTTAAGAACTCTGTGATGAATGCACGAGTATTAAAGGAATGTGTTTGAGTGTGTTGTGGAGCAGATGCATGTTATTTAGGGATTTAAATTAACATTGTTGTCAAATAACTAATGGACGAGTGTTACCTGGATCATTAAGTGTGCCGCGAGGAACTTGGGAGATACGATTTCTTGATGTATTCAATAAACTTGATGATGTGAATGAAATCATTAACAGATCCTTTGGATCTTATTCTTTGCTTGAAATCTCAGGCAAATTGTACCTACTTTTGCTGCATTTCTATTGTAAATCAATCCTGGGTCCAAAGGTGTGGAGGCGCACTTTCCTCCTCTTCTACTCTGAAGTCAGATAATTAAGGTGTGTTGCTTCATCACTCCCAAACAACTGGAGTGGCTTCCAGCAATGACTGCAAATATTGCAACTGCCTTTTAAAAGGTACAGGCATAACTTGAATAAGTACCAGTTATAGTGAGTTGCTGCTAAACACTCCCAACAATGCAGTCTGTGATTTTACACAAATGCAACATCTTTATTCAGTAATTATTCCATGGTGTCTTTATATGAATTTCAGATGTCAATCCGAATCAAGAATTCCAGGTCAATCCGAATCAAGTTTCTCATGTATTACTTTTCTAACAATTGTTTTCAAATCAAATTTCAAGGCCCAGGATTCTTATTAATGCAGACAGAACAAGATGGCCTGGAAAAGATGAGAAAGATTGGCACAGAATGCACATTATAAGACCCTCAGAGCCATTACATTAATTTTAGAAGAGCAAGTGATCTTATGAGGATTATGTATCTGCATATTGTCCTTTTTCACTTTTATCCAGCACTCTGGGAAATGCCAGCATTATCCTCTTCATGGCTCAGCTCATCTATGACCTGTGTTTGTAGCACAGATATGAATTGCAATCAGGTGCACTGTGTTGAATCCAGAGAGTCAGACTCATTTTACATTTGGGTTCATGGAGCATGATCCCTTTCAATTAATGGAAATTAATGCATTAGTGATATGACAATTTCCTTTAATTTTACTTCATAATGTTTCTAATTAATGTCATGTTCAATTTGGCACTTTAAAGGAAATTTGCTATTAAAAAAAATATTTAAGTCTATTTGAACTGTTGTTAAATGTCCTTGGCATTTGGAAAATCATTCAAAAGCTATTGACAGCAGCAAGCTATGAAAAGCCAATTTTGACAGAGGCTTAGTCTTCACTGCCTAGTTACCATTATGGGACATTCTGCTTCAGTAGGCGGCCATGCAGTAACGGCTCCAGATTGAAGGCTGCCATAGAGCTGCAAAACTGTACCCACAGGAAAGCCATGGGGCTGGTGGGGGGAGGCAGGAATGGTGGCAGTTGGTGGCGAGTGTGGGCAGCCGGTCAGACTGGGTACAATGCCAGTCATTCATTTTACGTTCATCCATAAAAAAATTACAATCGTATGATTCTTGCAAAGCTAATCAAACACAAATTTCTGCACAAATAACTCAAAACAATAAACTTCCTTACATACGAGTTAAGGCTCTTATACTAAAGGTAAATGAAAGAGTGAACAATTTTATCAAGAAAGAGTACATGAATCTCTTTGCCCTCTAGACTGCCTTGCTGGATGGCTGTCAAGTTGCAGAGGGAAATGCAAACATACCCTGCAATTTTCTTGCCTCTGCTTTCTTGGACTTCATTTTTTGAGCTCGTTTCAGCATTAGCTGTGCAGTGTGAACATCCTTAAAGCCCCTATTAGTAGCAACGACAAGAAGCAAACAGTTTAAGAATATCTGTGTCAAATAAACATATGCCTTGAAAGAAATTATGAAAAAATCATACCAAAACCACAAGTCAAGTGACAACATCAACAAAATTTAAAAACTACAAAATGCATGCAAAACTACAAAATTTATGTTTTTAGAAATTATGAAGAAACAATGGTATCTTTCTACATGTTTCCTACGCTTTCAATGTACAGTATTCAGTAGGTATGTTACAAAACTTACCTTGAGCAGCGCTGCAGTTCTGCCGCTCCCCGTGTGTGCGTGACTTTGGCGCCTTTCAGAGGGGGACGTGTTTAAAGTGCCGTTTTTCCACAGACAGGGCAAATCGATCCATGTCAGGGGATTTTGTTGCTGAAGAGAAATCGCTCCGACATTTCATTCATGAAGGTATTTTTAAATTACGCTAGATTATTTATTATCTAGAGTAATTTAAAAATCATCTTCTAAAGCCGTGAGCGCCGACAACGGGAAGGATTTTACGTAGGGGAGAAAATAAAGTGCACAGTTTATTTTTACATTAAAACTTGGTTTTTAGGAAGCATTTAATCACATTTTCATGTTGCAAAATGTATGAACCGGCAGTGTTTTTCATGCCGACTTCACCGCAAACCGCAACGTTCCAATCCACCACGTTCCACTAAAACCCACTCGCAAGTTGATTTAAATGGCCATTAATTTACAGGAATTAAACACTAAATTCCTTCCATTTGGCCATTAAATTCATGAAAATTAGATTTAAAAAGCATGTTATATTGTGTGAATGTTATTTGGACACTTAGGCAATTTAAAAAAGTTTATTTTTTTTAAAGAAATGGATAGATGTTTAGATCTAGTAATTCAATTTTGTAATTAGCTACAATTAGGTAACTAACTAATTATATGCTTTAATTTCTGGTCATCCAAGTTATTGTTTCATATTTATTTCAGAATGCTTCAATCTATAATAACTGAACATTTCATTGAGTTCTCTCAATTTTTAAGAAAGTTATGGGCTTTTGACTGTCCTAGATCACAGCTTTTGTGTTAAGTCAATGGAAAGGCAATGGGGAACAAGATGCTAATTTCCGAGTATGAAAATGGGCATAACTCTTTTAATACTGAAGATATGAAACTGAATTAGGTGTCAAATTAAACTTAATTTTATGCTTTATCTGATGGGATAAATTGCAGACTTGATTTTTTAAATCTCAAAATGTTGTAACATTGCTATATTCAGAAGTGTAAACCATAAGAAATATTTTGTCATCAAAAATTATTTAAAAAACCCCACTCAAAACCTTTAAGTAACTGAACAAATATTTATTTTCAATTGATGGAGTAATACAAACAAAATTGTGAATTTTTATGAGATTATTTTATGTACAAATATGGTATACCATTGCATGTTTCATTTATTCTATTCAATTCTATTAATAGAATAGATTATATTAATATAATATAATTTATTCTATTCTATTCTATTAATCAAACATCTTAAATTGGACTTACCATTCCAAAGAGATTTTTTCTTCTTTCTCAGACATGAAGCTTTGTTTACCACAAGATGTAGTTTCAGAGAATGCTGACACTGTTCTGCTGTGTGAACAAACAACAATCAAAGACCTTTCCATTTTGGGGTCTCTAAATGACCCTAAATGCTCAGCGTACCTTAAAATAAGAGGCAAGTAGAAATAAGTTTTCAATTAGAAACAGAGATGCAGCCTATAGGAATAAAGTTCAATTTATTTCCAATGTTATTTGAATCCTGAGTAACAACACTCTTAAATCTTGGGCGTTGCCTTGACATCACAGTTAATTTAGTTTCAATATCAAAGTTCAACTTTAACAGTCTGAAGACACATTTTTGAGACTGTTCCTTTAGGTTTCTTGGTGGACATGAATTAAGTTGATTGTTACCGAGATGTATCTGAGGAGGGGAAGAGGGGGTAAATGAAGGGGGGGGGGAGGGGAAGGGGGGAGGGGAGGGGAATGGGAAGGGGAGCGGAGGGGCAGGGGGGTAGGGGAACGGGAAGGGGGTGGGGGGAGGGGAAGGGGGGGAGGAGAATGGGGGGAGGGGGAGGGGAAGGGGAAGAGGGAGTGGGGAGGTGGGGAAGGGGAAGTGGGGGAGGTGGTGAAGGGGAGGGGGGGAGGGGAAAGGGGGAAGGGGGAGGTGAAGGGGAGGGGGAGGAGGAGGGGGGAGAGGGGGAGGGGAAGGGTGGGAGAGGGGGAGGGTGGGAGAGGGGTAGGGGAAGGGGTGTGGGGTGGCAATTTTGATCTAATCTATATCAGCCCGAAAGATGTGTGCAACTAACAAGGCAACCTTTTTAGTTTAGTTTAGTGTAGAGATACAGCGAGGAAACAGGCCCTTCGGCCCACCGGGTCCATGTTGACCAGCAATCCCTGCACACTTACATACACTCCTACATACATAGAGACAATTTTTACATGTACCAAGCCAATTAACCTACAAACCTGTAAGTCTTTGGAGTGTGGGGGGAAGCCGAAGATCTCAGAGAAAACCCACGTGGGCACTGGGAGAAAGTACAAACTCTGTACAGACAGCACCCGCAGTCGGGAGCGAACTCGGGTCTCCGGCGCTGCAAGCGCTGTAAGGCAACAACTCTACCACCGTGCCACCCGAATGTAGCTCACCTGATTACAGCTAATCAGTGTTAGCTCACTTAAAACCATATCAATTGTTAAGGAAAGTGGAAGTTGTGAACTTACGTGGTGGGCAAGGGGAGGGAGTAGGTGTCTTAGTGATTGATTGCCTTCACGATTAATGACCGAGTTTTTAAATGTATCCACAAAAAGTAATAATTAAATAAATGCCATTGCGAAAATCACAGAAAATACACAAAATAAGTATTATTTATCATCATGAGCAGCTTGATTCAATTATTCAATGTTTGCTGCAATGTTTTGTCAAACGTTAATCGTACAGTTAAACAGTCACCTACAAAGCATGCAGATACAATACATGGACTTAATTTTGAGTTACTGCCTTCTGTATCTAATACCAAGATGAAGATAAGCAAATAATTTATTATGTGCTTTGGGTTTCAAGTATCTCCACTTGACAGACGGATATTAACACATATTGTAACATTACAAATAAACCTCAGTGAGATATTCAGTCATTTTCTACCTGGGTGAACGCAGTTGAAGAGATGAAGAGGATGGATATTGATATTTTTCAACAGTATTGATATAATCTTCTTGCCATGCCAGTTGAGGTTGCCTTGATAAGGCAAATGAATCAGGAGCATAATGAGTACGAGCCTGGAAGATACAGAAACACCAACTTGATAATAAAAATTAATGACGCACTGCACTGTAAAGGCATTCTTCAACAAAATCAGGTTAAAAATATTTTTTAACCTGATTTGTTAGCAATAAACAGGTTAAAAGAAGCAGGGGGAGGAACGGAGAGTGAAGAAGATAGATTAGAAGGCAGAAGAAAATGGTTATTTTCATCCATATTATTGGATACGATTGCAGATGACTAGTGGTCAGCATTATTGTCCTTCTCCAATTGCTCTTTAGAAAGTGGTGGTGAGCTACATTCTTGAACTACAGCAGTCAGTTCCATGGTACCCCTAAGGATCTCTGAAATTTAGATCCTGCGAGGTGATATATTTCCAGGTAAGGATGATGCATGATTTGATGGGTACCTAATGATGGTGTTCCATGCTCCTGCTGTTCTTGTCTTTCATGATGACAGAAATGATAAACAAGTGAATGGTGATGGATGGGTCAATCAATGTACCAGCTTTAAGGGGGTGTCAATGGGACATATTGACTTATTATTTGAAATTATTGAAGGAAAATGTTGAAGATGCTCAAAACCTGAAATAGAAAGTGCTTGGAATGCCTATTATATGAAAATGTTGAACTCTTTAAAGGATATAATGTGTCTAGTTGGAAGATGAGGTGCCATTTTACAATCATATATTAAACTTCATTGGGATAATAAAGGTAGTCAAGGGTAAAGATCAGATTGAGCACGAGACATGGAATTAAATAGAGAGTTGACTCTAAGCTCAAGGGTGCCATTTGTAGAGTGCAGTATTACATTAATCAGGTATTGTTGAAAGTAAGTAGTTCCACCATTTTCTGTTTTCATTTCAAATTGACAGTATCAACTATTTTCTTTTGGTTATGATTGTACATCTCTCAATTACACCTCCTCGACATCAATCCTCCCTTTCTGTCATTGTTCCAATGATCTGGCTTTGCCTTGTAGGAGATTCCCTTTTTATCACTTCATCTCTCATTTACTCCACCCTAACTTGAACCTTCATATTGTTCTTTCCTTTCCTCCCCAATTCTCTGTCTTAAAACCTATTTAAATTTGTTTTCTTAGTTATGATGAAAAATAATAGACCTGAAATATTTTCACTGTTCTACTCTCTGTATATACTTCTCCCATTTACTATTTCCTTCATGTTTATTGTTGATTCAGGTTTCTAGCAACCACAGTAATATGCTTCTACATTTATATTTGTTTTACCAAAAAATAACACATTTTGGTACATTTTGGAACACTATTAGGAGCATGTTTATAAATGCTTTCAGATCAAATAAAGTGCTGGAGTGTTCTTTTAATTCATGTGGGCATTCCCAGCACGTTTAGCATTTATGACTAATATCTCATTAGAAACATAGAAACATAGAAAATAGGTGCAGGAGGAGGCAATTCAGCCCTTCAAGCCAGCACCGCCATTCATTGTGATCATGGCTGATCGTCCCCAATCAATAACCCGTGCCTGCCTTCTCCCCATATCCCTTGACTCCACTAGCCCCTAGAGCTCCATCTAACTCTCGCTTAAATCCAGGGAATTGTGCACAGGGAAGAGGTAGTGAACCGTCTTCATGAATTGTTGCAATCCTTCTGCTGAAGAAACTTCCACTTTGTTGTTAGGTTTGGAGTTCCACGATTTAGATTCAATAACAATGAAGGAATGGCAGTGTATTTACATGGCAAAATGGCTTGTGACTACGAACAAACCTTTAAATAAAAATATTCCCATGCAGCTGCAGTCTTTATGTTAGTTAAGGAGATAGGTTTTGGACATGCTGTTGGACTAGCCTAGAGAAGTAATTGCCATTGATTTAACGGGTGGCACACTGCAGCCACAATGCACTGATGATGGAGGGAATGAATGTTTAGAATGCCTGGGTGCAAACAAGGTTGACTGCTTTGTCCTGAATGATGTCCAGCTTCTTGGGTGCTATTGGTATTTCATTCATCCAACTAGATGATAGAAATGCTGTTTAATATGAGACTGTGCTGCAATATTTCGATCTTTACAACAACTCTTCAAACTGTCCTCTAGTGCAATCTGAAACGTTACTTCTATGTTTGGTAATCAAAACACATTTTTGTATTCATTGTGTTCAAATTCTGTGCCAAATGTACAGCTGTCGTGCATCACTTGAAACCCATGGCCCGGTATAGGACTGAAAAACAAATAATAAGGCCATAAGATAAATTCCATGTGTTGCTGGTGATGGATGTCAGCACATTCTAAATTAATTGCTTTTTATGCTTTTATATTTCTTGATTCATGCCCCAATGCCACATTTAATCGAGGACCAGTTAAAACAACAATGGAAATAGTTTCCATAAAGCAGTACATTACCTTTGGTTGCAGGTCAGAATTTGTGAGTGGGAGAGTTTGGGAAGAAATCTGATGATCCAGTCTTGTCCAATCTTCATCCAAGGTGGCCTGCAGGAAGTAATAGATTGTATTTCGAAATGATTCAGTGAAGTATTGAAAAGAACAAATCAATTGGTTGTTTGGGTCTGAAGAATGGTCCTGTGCCAAATCATTGCCTATCCAAAGGCTTGGATAGAGTGGATGTGGAGAGGATGTTTCCACTAGTGGGAGAGTCTAGGACTAGAGGTCATAGCCACAGAATTAAAGGATGTTCCTTTAGTTTAGTTTAGTTTAGTTTATTGTCACGTGCACCGAGGTACAGTGAAAAGCTTTTCGCTAGGAAGGAGATGAGGAGAAATTTATTTAGTCAGAGGTTGATGAATCAATGGAATTCTTTGCCACATAAGGCTGTGGAGGCCAAGTCAATGGATAATTTAAAGTCAGAGATATCTAAATTCTTAAATGGCCTAATTCTGCTCCTTTCATTTACAACCTATCCATTCCCTCCACAGATGTGGCCTGACCTGCTGAATTACACCAACACTTTAGGCCTGTTCGCAAGGCAATCAATAAATCTTTTTTTTAGCATTCCAGTGATAATTTGGCAGAGATGATTTTGTCTTTAAATCAAATATCTTTATAATAAAAAGCTTTTGGCATTAGTAGAGCGAACATCCTTCAAAAATATGCTTTGGTTCTTGTATATTTTGTGCCAAAAATAATAATGCTATATTCAGGTTCTTTAATGTTTTTCTCCTGGAGTAATTTTATTTTCAAGTGTAATTTATCGTATTTCTCCAGAACAACATGTTGGCTTTATTTGGCTAAAAATTATGGTAGTAATACTTCAGAATTCTGTTTATTCAATTGGTGTTAGCTATTACATCAGTTCATTTGCATTTTTCTTTTTTTACTTTAGTTTAGTTTAGAGATACAGGGTGGAAACAGGCCCTTCGGCCCACCGAGTCCTCACGGACCAGTGAACCCCACACATTAACACTATCCTACACACATTCGGGACAATTTACACATACACCAAGCCAATTAACCTACATACTTGTAAGTCTTTGGAGTGTGTGAGGAAAGCGAAGATCTCGGAGAAGACCCACTTGGTCACGGGGAGAACGTACAAACTCTGTACAAACAGCACCCATGTCCTGTCAGTTAACAAGTCCATATGGTTACCGTAATGTACTTGTCAAAGTGCCCATTTATAAAACATAAGAATTTAAAATGGGACATTCCTTTTCTAAAACATCCCTAGAGCTCCTTAAATGAAGATTCCTAACTAAAAAAAAAGGAAGTAGAATATTTCATCTCTGCAAAATGTATTTAATTATGAATATTAACCAATAGTGTGTGTTAACATCACTTCCAGTAGCTCCACTATTTTCATGGGCACTATGTGATCTAAAGCTGTGGTGGTATAATATCAAAATTTTATTCGGTTGCATTTATTTGATTTGATATTTGATATCATGTATTTACAATATTTTTTAATTAACCTAATTATTTTTTAATAGAAAATATGTTTAAAATTAGAAACATTAAGTTTGAGTTACTGAGCCAGGAATAAGACAGACAGCTGTCACATCAATATTCAAAAAATAAACAAAATGGTTGAGTAACTTGGCGGGTCAGGCAGCATATCTGGAGAACATGGAGAGGTGATATTCCGGGTCGGGACCCCTTACCTATCCATGTCCTCCAGAGATGTTGCTTGCCCTACTGAGCTACTCAGAACATAGTGTCGTTTTTTTGTAAATCAGCATCTTGTTCCTTTTTCCAAATCAACATCCCCGCAACTTTACCCTGGGCCAGACTCCCCACACGCTGTGAAAGGAACTCTCCCCTCCCCAGCGGTGCTGTCCTTTTACAGCCGCTTCCCATCAGCTGCCAGCAATGAGGGATAGACTTGGCTATCCCTCAGTATCAGTACAACAACATCATTCTTGATGTTGCTGTACTGAGGGATAGCCAAGTCTATCTTTCTTGGCTAACAACCTTACAACTTCGTCTTCCAAGACATGTAAATTTCCGCACCTTATTTTTCGGTAAAAAATAGCGTCTTCATTGCCGGAAAATACGATATTTAAAAACATATAGCACCAAGAAATTTACTTACCACATCATTTATACACAAACTCCATTCTTCTCTCTTTGTTTCTTAAGATACTCTTAAGATAATGGCAATCCATGTTTGAAAAACCCGCTAAGAAACTTGTGCTGTGCATGCGCAGTATGATGCTGCGCATGCGCAGTACTGCAAAGGCAGAATTTCAGCTGCCTTCAGCCCCTGGAAATTGACGGCTTGAAGCAACGTCGATGGCACGTCGACTTCACAGACCTTCGCGTGTTACATGCACTGCGGATGAAAGGCACGAAGAATTATGCCTACCTAAGAGATCGATCTCTTAGGTAGGCTTCATTCTCCCATGCCTTTACTATTCATATGTAATAATTACCATTTTATAATTTTAGTCAGGGTAGGCAGTGCCTACCTTGCCTACCGTGAGTGCACGTGCCTGCTGTCAATGAATTGTAGATGATAGTTTGAAGATAGTAACAGCTAAATTAATGATTGCTTTGTGATTTGTATAACTTTTGACCTCAGCCAGCGGCACTCATTATCTCAAGCAGCTGCTACTACTGCTTTGCCCAATACTACATGAATCTGTTAATTGTATTGAACATAATGCAAGCACATTAAAATCTGAACACTTCAAATGAAAGTTTTTAGTGTTGTTGGGGAACATTAGATATTGACCAAGAATGAGTGTTTTGAAAAGCAAGAAAAAATAATCTGGGTTGGGGTAATTTGGCCAAGAAATTCAATTTCATAGTGTGGCTTATTTCCAGCTTTGCACGTCACAGTGAATGAATCATTTTGTAGCCTATTTAAACTTTCCTTTCTGAAACAAACAACATTATTTCTAAAATGCCATAAGGAGAAATCATACTTCCACTACCAAAGCCATAACACTTATTTCAATTCTCATGTCCAATGGGCATTTCTAGACTTTAATCATTGCTCTGAGCTTGTGTACGTGGGAGATGGGTCGGCAACTAGCTGGATCATTAGCAGATTTCCCAGGCTTGAGGATGGCGACTTTAGACTCTCTCCAGGCCTTGGAGATAATTCCACTAAAATTGACATGGGTGAAAAAAGCAGCCAGGCAGTTGCGCCCATGGGGGTTCTTCAGAAACTCTGGGTAGATCCCATCAACTCCTGCTGCTTTCCTAGTTTTGGTGGAGGACAGGCCTTTGTCTACATCAACTGGAGTGTATGGATTTGAAAGGGGGCTTGAGGATGGTGAAGAAGAGATGGACTTTGTCAGGCTCCGTCTCACTTCTTGTCAGGCTTCTTTGGAAGTGGTGACCATCGAGTTTTCCAGCAGGTGATAGGCTACAGCATTTGCTGACACCTGGGGAGCGGGGGGGTTGTACCGGGTAGGAGCAGCTCAACCAAGATGACGAAGGAGAGTCCAGCTTGCCAGGATTTCTCCATTGGTAGAACCTGTTCTGCCCAGAGAGCAAGCTGGCTTTAGACTGGGTAGAAACTGCGCAGATCAAGTCCTTGCCCTCACTACCAATATAGAGGCTGGTTCCAACGTGCCCTGAAAACTGGTGTTACTCTCATCGATCTGTCATCAGCTTATGACACCATGTGGAGATATGGTCTGTTGCTGAAAGCTTCCAGAATCTTGAAGTGCCAAACCACCATGTGTTCCCTCTCATCCAGCCTCAGCAACCGTAGATTTAAGGCCTCGCTTGGGAACCAGACCAGCTCTGTCAGGATCCTGAATGATGGTCTCCCCCCAGGGCTCTGTCCCAGCTCCCCTACTCTTCAACATTGATGTGAGTGATATGCCAACTACCTCGTCCAGGAAGTTTGCATATGCAGATGACCTTGCCCTTGCCAACCAGGGAGCTGCCCTTGAGGATATCAGCAGAGTGCTAACCCAAGACTTGAAGGGGATGGAGGAGTACTTCACCTTCTGGCGACTTCACCCTAAATAAATCTAAGACAACGGTTAGTGCCTTTCACTTCAGCAATCGGCTCGCCAATGCAAAGCTCCGAGTGTCCTTTTGTGGTAAGCTGGTGAAGAATGAAGAATTCCCCAAGTACTTCGGAGTCACCCTGGATCGCAGCCTCACCTATCTTGAACACCTGAAGAGGGTGGCTGATAAACTGAAAGCAAGGGTCAACATCATCAGGAAACTTGCAGGCAACAACTGAGGATCTAATGCACACACCCTCCGTACCGCAAGCTTAGCCCTAGTCTACTCAACAGCCGAGTTTTGCTCAACAGCTTGGGCTAATAGCTGTCATACCAAACGAGCTGACACTGTCCTTAACTCTGCAATGCGGGTCATCACAGGGACACTTAAGTCAACACCTTTGCAGTGGCTCCCTGTCCTCTCCCATATCGCCCCACCCAGAAGGGAGAGGACGTTGAAAGATTGGTGCACCATCGAGGCTAACCTTGACCTTCCCTTCCATGCGGACTTGAACTACCTGCCCAACATGCGCCTGAAGACCCGCAAACCCTTGTGGTATTCCGTTAATCCCTGGAAGACTTTGACTTCAAGGCTGAGTGGCGCAGAGCCTGGAAGGATGCCAACACCAACAACGGAGAGGTCATCACAGACCCCACAGTGAACCTCCATCACAAGCAATGGGTAACTCTGAACAGAATCCGCACCATCCAGGCAAGAACAGCCCATCACCTGCATAAGTGGGGGATGACAGACAGCCCTGCTTGCGACTGCGGACATCCAGAGCAGACCATCCCACATATCGTGAATGACTGCTCACTGAGGCTTTTCCCTGGTGGCATCAAAGCCATCCACCCAGTAACTGATGCTGTCCTGAACGTCTTTGAAGTGTGTGAGGAAACCGGTGCACCCAGAGAAAACCCACGCAGTCACAGAATGTACAAACTCTGTACAGATAGCACCCATAGTCAGAATCAAACCTGGGTCTTTGGCGCTGTAAGGCTGTAACTCTACCGCTGCACCACCATACCATCCACAATCTGGGTACTTTTAAAATTAAGAACCTATACATTCAAAAGTCTCAGAATATCAGTTTACATTTTTGTACTAAGATCACTGGAGTGAAACTTTGGTTTAGTTTAGTGATACAGCAGAGAAACCGGCCCTTTGGCCCACTGAGTACACACTGATCGTTCACACTAGTTCTGGGTTATCTAATTTTCTCCTCCATTCCTTATACACTAGGGATAATTTACATAGAACAATTAACCTACAAACTCTAATTTCTTTGGGATGTGGGAAGAAAACGGATCATCCGGACATAGGGAGAATATGCAAACTCCACACAGACATAACATATAACTCCGGCCAGGATTGAACCTGGGTCTCTGGTGCAGTGAGGCAGCAGCTTTACCAGCTACACCACTGTGCCACCCTAACCCAAGTTATTTTTTTCTTGGTTTTCCATGCAATCCTTCTAAGTCAATACCACTGCTTTTCAACAACACCACCAGTTCTGCTCTCTTGATCTAGGCCCCTTTCTCTATCTTATTTTTTTACCCAAACCGAGCCTCCATGCTTTCATGTAACCTCCCTACCAAAACTCTGATTTCCAGATTCAATGATGCAACAAACCCTGCAACAGGACTCAACGTCCATCCACTGTCCTACTAAGACTCTTAATTATTACTTCACTCTCCCTTGCATACACCCTCACCTGTACTTCCTGCCTTTCCATTCCCATGAAACCCCAGGCTTAGTCTCAGTCTGACTTACTTGGGCCCGAGGACATAATGAATTTTGCAGCCAACACTTTGAGGCCCACAGTCCAACCAGATACAACATAACCATTTCACAACTCTTAACATGATATACTTTGGAGAACATGCTTTGATATTTACTTACCTCATCAAATACAAATTCATTCAAATTAACTTCCTCAAAGACATCGTCTTCCTCAGCATGAACCGCTGCTAAAGCACGAGACAACTTCTTCCGTAAGAGGCAACCTCGCCAATGTGCCTAAATAAATCAACAATAAATTCATTTGGCATAAAAATTACAGTGCTAAGAGCCAAATAATCAGAAGGAATTAAGAGCTGAATGTTGAAATTTAGTTTAGATTAGTTTAGTTTAGTGATACAGGCCCTTCGGTCCACCGGGTCCATGCCGTCCAGCGATTCCCCGCATATTAACATTGTCCTACACATACTAGGGATAATTTTTACATTTAGCAAGCCAATTTACCTACATACCTGTATGTCTTTGGAATTTAGGAAATACTATAATACTGCAGGTGCTGGTAATCTGAAATGAAAACAGAAAATCCTAGACTAGTTTTAGCAGGTCACATAACAAGAAAAGTGTGTGGAGCCAGAAAGTTCATCTTTCAGGTTGACGGCATAGAAAGCACTAAAGATCAGGGTTGAACTCAGGTTGCTAGATTTGTGAGGCAGTAGTACTACCTGCGGCAACATAATATGGTCAGAAATGTCACCATATTTAATAGTAAATTACCTGTATCTAGGTTTAGACCATGAAACGGAAGATTTTAAAAGTTGCCCCCCTTATTAGAAATACTACAGTTCACAGGTAATTTTGTGTTGTTCTATTGCTTGCTCAGTCTTTGGAGGACTGAATTCCAATTAAGCCAGGTTCAATGAAGAATTCCCTTCTCATACTTGGATATGTCCAGAAGTTGTGAACAATGCTTAAGTGACCAGAATATTGTACTCACTAAAAAAAACAATAACCTATAAAAATGGAGATTCAAACAAAGCTTAACTCCTTAGAAACATAGAAAATAGGTGCAGGAGGAGGCCATTAGGCCCTTCGAGCCAGCACCGCCATTCGATATGATCATGGCTGATCGTAATATGATCATGGCTGATCGTATAGGAATCTGTTTCTGGCTCCACACACTTTAATTGCTGAATTAATTAATTTTGTTGTTTTAAAATGCTGACTAAAATGTATTTCCTAGAGATGTATTCCCGAAAGTGAAAAGGGGGGTGGGATTAATATTTCACATTCGGAAAAATGTATCCACTTCTTTGGAGTCTAAAAGTTATTTTAAGCCCATAATGCTTCCTATCCCATGATGCTGTATCTATGCAGCCCTGGCATTAGCCATGTTTGGGCATCCTCAACTCTCTAAAGGCAATCTCCCATAGAAACGTATGGGAGAGGTACCCAGAAATCTGAGGACAAATATACTGCGACCTACTCTGGTATCCATTTATACATGTTGATAGGGTTGTTTGTTTTGAAATCCAAATAAAAAATGCAATCCACTAGTTTAGCTAATGACATAAAGACAGATAATAAAGCAAGTCAGAAAGACGATACAAGTCTGTAAAATGATAGAGGCCAGACATCATACCATACATAGAAACATAGAAACATAGACGTAGAAAATAGGTGCAGGAGGAGGCCATTCAGTCCTTCGAGCCAGCACTGCCATTCATTGTGATCATGGCTGATCGTCCCCTATCAATAACCCGTGCCTGCCTTCTCCCCATATCCCTTGACTCCACTAGCCCCTAGAGCTCTATCTAACTCTCTCTTAAATCCTTCCAGTGACTTGGCCTCCACTGCCCCCTGTGGCAGGGAATTCCATAAATTCACAACTCTCTGAGTGAAAAAGTTTGTTCTCACCACAGTCTTAAATGACCTCCCCTTTATTCTAAGACTGTGGCCCCTGGTTCTGGACTCGCCCAACATTGGGAAAATTTTCCTGCATCTAGCTTGTCCAGTCCATTTATAATTTTATATGTTTCTATAAGTTTATAATTTTATATGTTTATATAAGATTCCCCCTCATCCTTCTAAACTACAGTGAATACATCCACTGCCACCATGCACCAAACAGCAATCCAATGTGCTTAGTGCAGAGATTCTGTGCTGGTGAACTTTTCCAGTTAAGTTCATTTCCTGTGCTATTATTGCTGTGAATCAAGTGTCATGACGTTTCCCCATTTCTAAGCTTTCCTCATCATTTTACTTCTAAAATTGTTAACTCATGCTGGGGTATGGTTCTGCAGCCATTTGCAGCCCTTAGTAATCATCCATGCACTCATTCATCATGTGTTAGCCTGGACAGAAAATGTTTGCAAACCATTACATGATCAAAAATAATCAGGGAAAGTAATCTTGTAGCACAAACAATATTGATAGAAAGAGTTCATATCCCAACATGTGGGCCTCTCTTGGTGACTCATCATTTGATGTCAAGCTGGGAGCTCAAAGAGCATACAAGTGATCCAAATAAGGCACGGCTCAGGGTTGCTACACAATTGAGCGATAATTCCTATGAGCTCAGACATGGATTTCTTTTCCCTACTTGGCAAAAGAGAGCACAGAACAACAGGAGCAGGCGGAGAACTAAAAATGGACCTTCATGGGTTTCGCCCATGTTGCATCTGCAGAGAAAGTAGCTTTGTGAAAATAACAAATATCCAAGTATATGACCATTGGACATGAGGAAAGTGATAATCAATAGCTACTTTGAAATAGAATTTAAAATCACACAGCGATGTTACCTATACCTGCATATATTAACTTGCAATGAACATAGAGTTGAAAATGAACCTAACTGTTCCTTTGTCGACAATTCTAATTCATGCACTGAATCACATTGGTTTTGTCTCATGGTTCTGATTTGAATCGTGAGAGATCAACCTTTGAAAATGAAGTATGGTCCAGACTTCCATGCAATTGCTGTAACTCATGGAAGTTTGAGATGTACTGATTGATACAGGGCGAGAACAGTCACAATTTGTCACGTTGTTGGAATCAATGTCAAGCCAATGATAGACTTGGATCTTGCTGCAGAAAATCACCATTCAGATCCCACCTGCTGCGACATGCAAAACTCCTTCGACTTCAATGGAGATGGCAGTGCGCAGATTAAGCACCAGCGAATACAAGTGATTTTTTTAACTTTTTTTGCTTGATTTTAATTATTTCTACGTTTTTTATGTCTATTGCTCTATCGTTGTTTTGAAACACGTTTCTTTCAATTTCAATAGTTTTTCAACATCAAGGACATTCACAAACCTAAAATGACTGATAACTTTGCCAGAAGGAAAAACTCCACCACAGCTTTGCTTTTGCCCAGTGGGGGTACCCCATATCAGACCACTTACAGCCCAGTCTCCAGCCACACCACATCAATGGACTCTTTGGTGCACTTTGTGTTCCCCACATCCTGGCTCAACAATTCCAAGAATGAGGACTGTGTTAACATATTCCAGTCCTAAAACATTTTTAATCTGCCACAACCACTTTATGCATCATACAAGAGATACTGGAGGCTGACAATGAAGATTTTTCCTTAAGATCACATATTAAAGGTGTGCCATTATTGGATTCCTACCGAGCACATCTTCAAGGGCAGAATGAGTAAAAAATGTCGGACTTTCACTTGGTGGTTTATTTGTTGTAAACAAGTAAATGCGTCTGAAGAAGCATTCCCACCCAAAACAGCGCCTATTCATTCCCTCCGGAGATGATGCCTGACCTGCTGAGTTACTCCAAGACACCAGTGGAAAGTTCACATTGGAGGGCACACACCAAGCTGTGAAAGTGTGCCCAGACAAAAGGCGATAAACTTCCAATGGCAACGAGTTATCACCCGATTCATTTGGCATCGAGTTCTACACCAGTAGGCTACAAATATCTGCCACCTCAAAGCCCAACATCCTAAGCTTTATGAGATGCTGCTGCTCATACATTTCTAGTGAATGTGGGCTTCTGGGAAGGGCACCTCTGCATTGACAATCACCCCCCCCCCCGCCATGGATGTTACTTATTTTTGAGTGGGTTTTCACAGGCCTGCTGCTCCTATTGATCCTTCTACTACTCCTGCTGGTATTCATCTCAGTCCCTGTCAGCGCTTTACAGTAAGGAAACATCAGCAGTCATCCTTGTGACATGATGGTTCAAAGCCCTAAAATGCAAATGATTCAGAGTCCTAAAGAAGTCCTGTGCAATAACCTCCAGGCTTTACAAACCAAGCTCACAGGTCAAGGACCCAGAAGACCTGCGAAAACATTTGCAAACTTACCAACCTGTGTTGACATTACTCTAATTAAAAGGAGGATAGATCCAGAACCTGCAGGTTTGAATTGGCCTCCCAATAAATAGTTTCAATGAATTCAATTCCCAGAGCTGCTCAGACTAAAATATCAACCCACAGAGAAAAAAGCAATGGAAATCAAATGGAACTCAAACTACTTACAGCACACGACTGCAACTTCCATAGAAATAAATGTATAATACGTGTTTACATAGTTTAGTAAAAAAAGTAAAATCTTGATTTTGTACATTTCAGGACATTTGCGTCTTTGAAAATGACATGTACACAGCCTATATGTTGCATATGAATGGGTTTCAAATAAAACTGATGTCAAAGACTCTCTCAACAAATGGGGTGAAAGCTCCTTCTAATCACAAAGACACTACATAAAATAGAAACGATAAGACTGATTGAAAAGGTGTCATTAAGGCCAATTATTTGAGAGGCCAATTAAAAAAAAACCCATCTGATTATAATTCTGGTATATTCTTTAAAATATTGCTCACATTAAAGTTAAATTCTCTTCATCTTATAAAAGATTCAGATGGGTTAAGATATGGATAGAACTATGTAATGTCTAATGCTCCTGCTATTAATTAAAACTTTCTTACAAGATAATTTATTTCTACTGCTGCATTGTCGATGCCATGGACAGGTATACCACAAGAGAAATGCCAGGGTGACAAGTGTTAGCCAATATATCAACTGAAATATTTGTCTGCATTATCAATACTCTACTGTGATATTTTTACTCGTTTTTTATTATTCTTATCTTGCAAAATTGGATATTTTGGTCATTGCAAAACTTAGAATTAAAAAAAAAAATTTGGTTGCTGTAATGCCCAACAAATTCAAAATGGTTAATGATGATAATTATGAACTAATTGGGTTTCTACCTTAATTATTTTAGGGACAATTTTTCACTTTTACATAATCACAAGCATGTTTTGATTACCATCCACTTCTACCCCGTTTTTACTCTTTTCATCGTTGGAATGGCTGCTACATAACTGACCATCATAGCCCACTGACAAATGGAATTGGTATGGAATCGGTATGGCCATTTCAAAAGCCACATGTGGCAATTGTTAAAGTGAAATAAATGGAAATGTAAAATCTGCACGGTTGATATCCATTGTTTGCACATAATTTAATTGGTGAATAGAAATTATATTTATTTCAGTTTGGCCTTGAGGGAATTAAAACCAAAGAAATGAAGCTCTATCCATACAGTATCTCTACAATCATTGCACTGGTTGCCTTGAAAGTATGTGCGAGTTAGCTGTGTACCTTTGCTTCAAAGCCTGATGCACCTGCAGTCAGCTTGAATGGATCAGGAATGCCATGCTGAGTAATTGATTAGGCATGAAGATCCTGAATGAAAATATTTTGGTGCACTTAATGATTTCACTGATTATATTCTCAATTTTTCCTGAGTCCATATGAAGATGATATTTGTAAATTTTGGCCAAAGTAATGCTGAGAAACCAGAGAATAAGAGATTCATTCTTTCATAGGTACCTTATCACCGATTGACATCTGCCACATGAGTAAGTAAACATTTTGTCAAATTTGCTATCAGGTCATGTCCTTTTCACTCTTCACTCAGAAATCATTACACCGCAGAAAATATTTTCTTGGATGTGCAACTTTCAACGATGTACCCTAGAGTTGATGGTAGCCTTCATGTAGCAAACCTTATTGATGGAATTTTTAATTTAGTTTATTTTAGAGATACTGCGTGGAAATAGGTCCTTCGGCCTAGCGAGTCCTGCCGACCAGCGATCCCCGCACACTTACACTATCCTACACACACTAGCGACAATTTACAATTCAACCAAGCCAATTAACCTACAAACCTACAGGTACGTCTTTGGAGTGTGGGTGGAAACCGAAGATCCCGGAGAAAACCCATGCTGGTCAAGGGCCGAACGTACATACTTCGTACAGACAAGGACCCTTAGTCAAGATCGAACCCGGATCTCTGGCACTCTAAGGCAGCAACCACTGCCTTGGCACCATGCTGCCCTAATTGCAATGTCACTTCCTTCGGTCACTGCCCCATGGTTTGTCATATTGCATGAGTGCAATCCCTTAGGAGTAGAGTCTTCAATGAAACCATGTTGCAACATCTTGACTACCTTTTTTTGCTACCTAATCGTACACTTGCTCCATGCCATTTTTTATCCCTATGGCTGGTTTATCTTCTCCTGCTTCTGGCAAAGGCTAAGCCCTTGTAACAACAAGTTTTGTACAGCAATAACGGAAGAATGAAATCTCTCTGCAGTCAGAAACCCCTTGGTAAGCACGCAATGAGCCTTTTTGATGAAAATGCAAGGTTGTCAAATACCACTAACTAGAATAAATCTTTTCTCAAGGCCGTACATGAATTACATGCTTAGAGATGATAGGCATTGTGATTCACACAGAGCTCTATGTCCGCGAGAGAGTTTTGAACTATCACAAGTTAAGCCAACTGAAACACACAGGAAAATAGGAGCAGCAGTAGATCAACAGGCACATTACTCCTCCCCTACGGTTCAATATTAGCATAGCTGATCTATTCTGGCCTCTTCGGTGCCAGTTCCCTATAACCTTAATTTCTCCATCTTTCAGGTATTTATCGTTCTCCACCTTAAGCATTCGCATGTCAATTGATCTGAGCTCCACCACCATCTGGGGCAGAGAATTCCAGAGATTCGCCACCCTCTGAAAGAAGACATTTCTACACACCTTAGTCGTAAATGACCAGACTTATCTTGTAACTTTGCCCAATATCACTATGTATGTATCAGCAGCCCAAATATCTTAACAACATCAAAGAAGGGTCCTGACCAGAAAAGTCACCTATCCATGTTTTCCAGAGATGCTGCCTGACCTGTTGTTACTCCAGCAGTTTGTGTCTTTTTTTGTAAACCAGCATCTGTAGATCTTTGTTCCACGTGGGAAACACAAACAATAGAACGTCAATGGTTAAGACAAATCACAAAGAAAACTGGAGATTGCAGTAAAAGATTTCATTAACACGTAAAATATAAAGGAATGATTAAAGAAAGTCTGACCAAAGAGAATATTCTTCTTATAAAGAATGAAGAATTGTATCATCATTGCATCTTTTATTTCCACAGATAAGTGGAGATGATAGGGTACAAGAGAAGGAGCAATTAAATGAGTAAATAAAGATATGGAAGTAGCAATTAAATGTTGGCAAAAAGCATTGGCCTCTACTGGCATGCATTCAATAATGTAATGGAAACTGCAGAGGCCCTTACTAAAAACAATGACATTTTATTAAGCATGGAAGTTGTACCAAAGAACCAGATGATATTACAGTTGAAATACCTCTTGTGGATTAAAGGAGAAATGAATGAAATAGAGATCACCAGAGCAGTTAGCCTTATACAATAGCAGGAAGCTTCCTTTAAAATATTGGTAAACATTCCCTCATAAAGAACTAAATGAAAGAGATTCACAAAGACATGAAAACCAGTCTGTATTTGTAAAAGGCAAATTACACTGCTTGAAGTTAAAATATTTCCTGGAATTTTATTTCCAAGGAAATTAATATGATGTTTAAGAACATAGTATTTGTTGGATGATAAAGAATCAAGATTAAGCTTGTTCACACTCCTGGCCAATGCATCATATAACGATAATGGCGTTATTCAAAATGATAGTCAGCATTCTATAATAGACCCAGTCAATGTCACAAGGAAAACCCAGTGCTGGAATACCAAAGTCACATTACTCCTAAGTGTTTATCACACATGCTTTATTAAGCATATATGAAATGTTTTCTCTGCATTATTAAACTCAAATGAAAGCACATTTGTTAAAGCAAGCAATGGAATGATGATTTTCTCTAACCTGGATAACTGTAACTGCTCTTTTTCTACCCTCTTCACTGTCATCAAATAACTTCAATTTCTTTGGTGGATTGCCAGCAGAGTACCCAAAGGCAACTTTCTTTCTGTTGCAGTAATCTCTCCATGCATTTTGAATCACTGAAGCTGCATTATGAAATAGCATGTATTCAAGAATATCTCTACGAATTATGTAACCTCGCCAGTGGGATTGCAAGACAGTAGCCGCATAGCTGTCAATAAAAAGGAAACATATTGTTAATCAGAGAAAATTACAAATAAATAACTAATACTAAAATATCACATTTTATTTAGTTACAAACTTATAAAATGATTCCAAATGTGCTTTGAGAAAATATGGCCCAAATAGAAAAAAAATCTCTTATTAGCCAACAATAGTACTTTTGTTTTACTAATACTATTTCAATTAACAACTAACAAGGAAATGTTTTCTTCCAACAACTTGTTTTATAAATAGCTTTTCATTTCATCTGCATTATTAGCATGCGACATCAAATTACTATTTGTGACCACTTTTTTTTCCACCAGCATATCAATTATATCACTTGAAGGCATTTAACAGCAGAGGTTTACAACAAACAACTTTACCTACTTGTTTTTATCTAGCTGATTCCCCCCCCCCCCCCCCCCACCCCAGAGTTGTAAAGTTTTTTGCCTCATGTCCTGTACTGCATGAACCACAACTGTATTAAACATGGAATAAAACACAATCATATCAGCCTCCACGTCTGGTTCCATCTCCAAAGCAGTTAAAACCTGGAGCTGGCTGTTGAAACCATTGTCTTCCTTACTGTTCCCAGCCTGACCTTATTATTCTACATTCTTTCCATCACCTACATTCATCTCTATAACACTGACTTTACCCTTGGCAGGCAGCTGATAAAACGTTTATCCAAATGTTTCTGTCTGTTCAGCCTCAGTTATTCCAATGTTTGTGTGATTGGCCTCATATCTTTCATTCTTGGTAAATCACCATGTGGCACCCAAGGCGTGGAGTCTGATCCACAATTCCCATTATTGATTTTTAATGACAGGTGATGTCTTGGGCCTAGCTGGTAGAGAACCTTATTCTCTGGATGCTTTATGCAAGGCTCATTTTCCTGTATACTTCAGTGAATGAGTCGATGATGATCTGGCTCTCAGCCTCTTAATGTGTACATGAACACCAACTGTTTGTATACTGTGGCTAGATGACTGAGGCTGAAGTGCTCATTTCTGGAATAGATCAGTGGAGAATGAACACTGTCCAATTCATCATGTAGATTAGCAGGAACTGTGTTGGAACTGAGTTGCAATAGCACAGAAAGAAAGATTAAGAAGAGAGTTGGAACAGTGACACAGCTCTGCATGACCACAGTCTGCACTGGGATTGGGTCTCTGGAGATCCGTTGTTTGGTATCAGGATTTGTGTGCCATTGTGCAGATCTAGACTTGAGACTAAATTCTAATCTTAAAGGATTCTCCATGAACTCTCCCACCTAACATAGTCAAAGTGTTTTATAATATTGATGAAGACCACATAGAACAATTGATATTGATCCTTACTGATTGGAGTTGTCACACAGTGTTGACCATATCCTTTGTACCACTTTTTTGAGAAACGGCATACTGTATTCAGGGAATAGAACCTCAGCTGCTGAAAGAAGGCAACTGAAGAGGTTTATTACAACTTTCCTACCAGTAGCTACAATCAAATTTGTCTCCTTTCTTGGAGGAAAAAAAATGACCATAGTCATAATTACAGTGCCTCTATGGTCTCTCAGTTATATTCCTATTTTCCCCACGAGGGAGATGGGGCAGTAAATATGTGTCACAATTTATTCTCCACCCAGTCATAAGATTTAACTTCTCAGTATATCCTCAAAGCAATGATAGCAACAGAAGAAACAAAACCCTCTTCTCAGGGGGTTTTACAGAATGGCCGATGAATCCCAATCATAAGAGCCGCAGAACAATCAAAATTCTTGGACTGCTCTGAAGTATACCATAAATTGCTTCTGTGAAGAGCCCATTTAATTTCTTCATCATAAAAATAATAGGTTTAATGGGAATGCTCAAGGAATACAGCAGTTTACTAATCACAAACACAAAAATAGTTCTTGAATTGGGATCTCTATCCCAGGGGAAAAAAAAGAAAGTTCTACAAGCATCAGAAGGGCAAGGTCCAACAAAAATCTCATGACTTAAGAACAAAATGTGGGTGGATCACAGAGGGTCTGACAACTAGCTGATAACCATAACATGCATGGATTCTTAAGTATTGTTGAGACCATCAGTTCAATCAAAAACCTGAAACAGGCTTTTTCTACCAGTCATTGCTATCATCTGGTTTTGCCATTCGATCTTCCAAAGACTCCAATTTACCTTCATATTCAAATTCTTTCACACTGACCTCATCAATTACATATCTTAAACAATGTTTCACTCTGATTTTGGCCTTGTTTGTTTTTTGCCTTTTATTCACCTGTTTTCTAAGACATAATCCTTTTCCTAAATGTATCTATCTCTGTCCCTCCATTCTAATGTTCTTTTAAGATATTTTATGACTAATGTTTTAATCATACTACTTTTCCAGCTCAATGTCAACTTTTGCTATATTACTCTTTTGTAAAGTGCATTGGGAATCTTTTGTTACATTAAAGGATGGTGCAGAAGGTATGTTACTGAACTTCTGCTAAAATTCCTGAAATTTACATCAGATTACTGTTAACCTTCTTCAAGGAGTAAAATGGAAATATTGTTTGATATTCGAAGATAGGTGGCATAGCATTAACATAAATGTAAGTTAATTGTGATTATTTGGAATTTGTATCATCTAAATGAATACACCAATGTATTATTAGCTGTTGTGAATCAATAAGAACGTTTTCTCAACGATAAATGTATATTTTGAATATTAGCGAATAAAATAATAGATTCAATAATGTATGCTAACAATGAAAGTATCTTAAAATAACAAAGCTTCTTAAAACCTTTTGTAAAAATGTAGTAACTGCCGCCTTGTGCCTGTTCCACATTCAATAAGATCATGACTGAACTAATCTTACCCTCAACAAAAGCCTTCTGCTCTTTCTCCATACCCTTTGAATTTTAAATTGTAAAACACATTATAGTTTGTAAATCTTCAAATTCTCCTCATTACAATTTTAGACTCATTTTATCAACCAAGCAGTCTGCTGGACCAATTAAATTTTGTAACTCTAAAAATTACTGTTCTGAAGGGAAAAGGACAATATTGAATGTAATTAGCTGAAAAGGGTAAATGTAAATTTAGGTAAATCAGATAAAGTTATTATTAATGTTCCTGACCTTATTAATGTCAGGAACTTGTGAAAAGAAAATCTGATGCAAATTGCAGGTTACTGAATGAACTGAACATCTAAAAACATAAACCAAAATGTTACAAGTACAAGCAACACATGTGGAAAACTAAACCCCACATTCTATAGGCTTAATAAAATTTAGAAAGTAAAGTGTCCTGTCTTCAAAACTTCTGACTAAATTTATTGTATGTTTCCTTTTACACAAAACCATTCTTTGACTGCTGGTACGTCCTGCTTCATTACTGCAACCACATAAATTGCAGTTCTGGCTAACTTAGCTTTCCCCCCTATCCTCCCCCATGCCCCCAACTTAAACTGGAAAACTATGCAGAAGGAATCAAAGATACAAAGCCAGAAGCAGTAAGGGACAAAGGTAAATATTAAAAGTCAGAGTTTAAGAGAGCAGAAGCAATCAAAATATCAATTTTCCTGTGGTTGAGTATGAATATCACAGTCAAACCTGCTCCTTACATTAATCAACCACCTCCAATATGCACTTGCTCCACATGCTATGCGAGGCACACAGGGTTATAACTACAGGAGCATACATTTAATAGTATACAGTAGATTGTAATTGTCAGTTTTGATGTCTGTTTTAGAGTAAGTGACCTCAAGTTCTTATTTGGCTTCTACAACATTCAAAATTCCTGAATTATTATCTAAAATTAAAATACATCTATTTGCATTATTACTTTTTAATGTTCGCCTCTGAAAGTTGTTGTGGACGTCTCCCCTTCAAACTCTCTTTATTCTGCAATTCAGATGTCATTCTAATGGATTCAGAATGTATTCGAGCTTTCTTTATTCTGAAATCCTGCAGAGGAATAGCAGTTACTTCCAGGTTTGCAAGAAGTCTGGGGTCACAATCCTTGGCATCTTGGTAAGATGTGTGTGAATAATCACTTTGCTTTCTGTTTCCATCAATAACAGGAGCCTGAACCTGGTCAGAATCAACTATGTGATCAGAGTTCTGGCCAGTTACATCTGCACTATTGATGGTCAGCTTTTTGTGTTGCTTTTCAACATGGAATTCTTCTTCATCAAGACCAGTAGGGTACTTCTTCCCTTTCGTAATATATAACTCTCCATATTCATGAGCATATCTACATTCTTCAGCCAGCTGCATCAGTTCTTCACAGTGACGAGAATATGTATTGGCAATCCCCAAGGAATTTGACCTGTTATTAAAATGGAAATAAAAAAAACATTAAAATAATCTAAGTGGTGCAATTTATTGCAGAAAAATAAGTTTGTGGCAGGATTGTACAATATGAGCACATTTTACTATTTTCTGTGTGTGATGGGATGCAATATCAATAATTCAGTCACGTAAAATTATTCTTGAAAAATCGGGGCTGCAAATCGGATAGACTGACCACACTGCAAATTTTCAAACCAAGCTCCCACTGTGTGATATTTCAGACAAGGAGTTTCAAGTGTAAAATTTATGACACAGTTTCCACCGTTTTATGTTTCTGAGGATGTCATTTCACATAGCTTGGAAGGGATGATGGGTTTCTGCACATGCAGCTGATTCTTTCAAAAGGTTTAATAAAAAGAGAAATTCTGAAAATATTCAACAGGTCAGGCACCAAATGCTGCCGGAACTTTTGATTATTTCCTGCATTTTCAGGTTTCCTTTTAGATTTTTAACAAATGCAGTTCATTTTTGCTTTGGTCTGGAGACATTAATAGTCTATTCTGTAACATTAAATCACCGGGTGAGACAATGTGGGTAATGTAATTCTTTAAACAATAGTAAACGTGAATTTACAGGCACAATGAAGTCTGTATAAAATGATGTAGGGAGAATGAAAACCATTGGAAGATTTAGTTTAAAGAAGAATGTTCCATATTTCAATGCTGCAATGTGCAGGTTCAGTGGTCACAAACATGGTGTTGCATCAACAGATCACTTCCAAGTTACACATTTCCACCAAAGAACCAACTCACTTTCCACAAGTGAATCGACCACTAACATCCTATCTAATCTTTATTAAAACTGGATATTTTTCAGTTTTGTTGCATTTTAACCTTTGACCCAACAGTTTTGGGGAATTAGTCGATCTTGAGCTACTTTCCAACTAAACAAAGTTAATAACATGTTGTAGTGCTGCTTCTTTTGTAGGTGCATAAGTTAGCAGGCAGAGCTGCACTGCACTGGTTTATTGGTGAATTCACTAAGATAAAGGGTATCATAGTAAATGAGAACAAAATAAGACATTTTTCAGTGTGGGAATGCAAATAAAAACTAAATTATCCCCGCAAACCCAAATGAGACACATAGAATTGCCACAGCCATTTATCAACAGGTCAGTTAGATCACCTCAAACATTTCAGTTTCAAAAAGTGCGACCATGATCATCCTAGAGAGATGTTTTTTTTATTTATCTTTGTTTATTCTTCCTTTATTTTTTCTCTACAAATAATTCTGTTAAATTTGTGACCAGGCCATCTCCAAATGAAAGAATCTAATAAATCTGTGTGGCACTGGGAATAATGTTATCCATTTGACTGCCTTTTAAAAACACTGTTCTTTGCAAAGTTAAGCCTTTTCAGAGGCTCTCCTTTCTCAAGACCATAAATCAAATCTTCTTCTTCTACTTTCTCCCTTTACATCCTCATCAAGTTCATCTTGTCCATGAAAGCTACCAACTCTACCCTAGATTCATTCCCATAAAAATGATTGCCACCTTGGCTCCATGTCAGATGATGCGACAAAAAGGTCTATCCCTCCCTCTTATATCATTCCTCTTTCAATAAAGTTGCCAAATACAGGGAGACAAATTGGAAATGCAAGGATGGAAAGAGAGTATTTGAAAAGTTAAGAAAGACACCAGAATTAACTGGACAGAAAGCTCATGAAGGTATAGGAGAGTATGGCCAAGTGAAATAGGAATTGATGTAAAAGGTGAGGTGAGTAATGGATTAAAAGTATTATATATGAATGTGCGAAGTATAAGAAGTAAAGTGGATGAGCTTGAGGCTCAGTTAGAGATTGGTAGAGATTGGTAGATATGACTGTGGCGATTATAGAGGCGGCTGCAGGCGGATCGGGACTGGGAACTGAATATTCAGGGTTATACATCCTATAGAAAGGACAGGCAGGTGGGCAGAGGAAGTGGGGTAGCTCTGTTGTTGAGGGATGGAATTCAGTCCCTTGCGAGGGGTGACATAGGGACTGACGATGTAGAGTTGCTGTGGATAGAATTGAGGGATTGTAAAGGTAAAAATACATTAATGGGAGTTATCAACATGCCCCCAAACAGTAGCCTGGATATAGGGTGCAAGTTGCAGCAGGAGTTAAAATTGGCACGTACCAAAGGTAATGGCACTGTGGTTATGGGAGATTTCAATATGCAGGTAGACTGCTCCCCAAGAAAGGGAGCAGTCTACCTGCACCCCAAGAAAGGGAGTTTGTAGAGTGCCTCTGAGATGAATTCTTAGAGCAGATTGTACTGGAGCCTACCAGAGAGAAGGCGATTCTGGATTTAGTGTTGTCCAATGAACCAAATTTAATATGGGAACTCAAGGCAAAGGAACTGCTAGGAGTTAGTGACCATAATATGATAGGTTTTAATCTGCAATTTGAGAAGAAGAAGGTTAAATCAGAGGTATCAGTGTTGCAGTTGAACAAAGGGGACTATGAAGGCATGAGAGAGGAGCTGGTCAAGGTCGACTGGAAAAGGATCCTAGCAGGAATGACAGTGGAACAGCAATGGCAGGAATTTCAGGGCATAATCCAGAAGATGCAGGATCATTTCAGTCCAAAGAGGAAGAAAGATTCTAAGGGGATTAAGAGGCAACCGAGGCTGACAAGGGAAGTTAGCGATGGAATAAAACAAACATAAAAGGTGTATAACATAGCAAAGAGTAGCATGAAGCTGGAGGATTAGAAAGTTTTCAAAGGACAACAGAAGGTAACAAAAAGGGCAATACGGGGTGAAAAGATGAAGTACGAAGTTAAGCTGGCCAAGAATATAAAGAAGGATAGTAAAAGATTCTTTAGGTACGTTAAGAGAAAGAGATTAGTAAAGACATATGTGGGTTCCTTGTAAGCAGAAACAGGTGAAATTATTATGGGGAACAAGTAAATGGCAGAGGAGTTGAACAGCTACTTTGGTTCTGTCTTCGCTAAGGAAGACACAATCTCCCAGATGTACAAGAGGAAAGAGGATCTAGGGAGACAGAGTAACTTAAAGAAATTTGCATAAGGCGAGAAATAGTATTGGGTAGACTTATGGGACTGAAGGCTGATAAATCTCCAGGGTCTGCTGGTTTGCATCCCAGGGTACTCAAGGAGGTGGCTCTAGAAATTGTAGACGCATTGGTGATCATTATCCAATGATCTATAGATTCAGGATCAGTTCCTGTGGATTGGAGGGTAGCTAATGTTATCCCACTTTTCAAGAAAATGGAATTATAGACCAGTTAGCTTGACATCAGTGGTGGGGAAGATGTTGGAGTCAATTATTAAAATGTAATAACGGCACATTTGGATAGCAATAAAAGGATTGGTTCAAGTCAGCATGGATTTATGAAGGGGAAATCCTGTTTGACTAATCTTCTGGAACATTTTGAGCATGTGACAAGTAAATTGGATGAAGGAGAGCCAGTGGATGTAGTATACCTGGACTTTCAGAAAGCCTCTGATAAGGTCCCACACAGGATATTAGTGGGAAAAATTAGAGCACATGGTATTGGGGGGGAGGGTATTGACACGGATAGAGAATTGGTTGAAAGAAAGGAAACAAAGAGTAGGAATAAACGGGTCCCTGTCATACTGGCAGGCAGTGGCGAGTGGAGTGCCGCAAAGCTCGGTGCTGGGGCCGCAACTATTTACAATATATATTAATGATTTAGATGATGGAATTAGAAGTAACATTAGCAAATTTGCAGATGACACCAAGCTGGGTGGCAGTGTGAACGGCGGAGAGGATGCTAGGTTACAGGGTGACTTGGACAGGTTGTGTGAGTGGGCAGATGCATGGCAGATGCAGTATAATGTAGATACATGTGAGGTTATCCACTTTGGTGGCAAGTACAAGGAGGCACATTATTATCTCAATGGTGTCAGATTAAGAAAAAGGGAAGTGCAACGAGACCTGGGTGTCCTTGTACACCAGTCACTGAAAGTAAACATGCAGGTACTGCAGGCAGTGAAAAAACCTAATGGCCTTCATAAAGAGAGGATTTGAGTATAGGAGTAAAGAGGTCCTTCTGTAGTTGTACAGGGCCCTGGTTAGACCACATTATGTGCAGTTTTGGTCTCCTAATTTGAGAAGGGACATCCTTGCTATTGAGGCAATACAGCGTAGGTTCACGAGGTTCATCCCTGGGATGGCGGGACTGTCAATGGGGAATGATTGGAAAGACTGGGCTTGCATTCACGGGAATTTAGAAGGATGAGAGGGGATTTTATAGAAACGTATAAAATTATAAAAGGACTGGACAAGCTAGATGCAGGAAAAATGTTCCCAATGTTGGGTGAGTCCAGAACCAGGGGCCACAGTCTAAGATTAAGTGGAAGCCATTTAAAACTGAGATGAGAAAAACACATTTTCACCCAGGGAGTTGTGGACTTGTGGAATTCTCTGCCACAGAAGGCAGTAGAGGCCAATTCACTGGATGATTTTAAAAGAGAGTTAGATAGATCTCTAGGGGCTAGCGGAATCAAGGATTATGGGGAGAAGGCAGGCACGGGTTACTAATTGTGGATGATCAGCCATGATCACAATGAATGGCGGTGCTGGCTCAAAGGGCCAAATGGCCTCCTCCTGTACCTATTTTACTTTGGAGTCACGTGAGTGACTATGTGAAGAAGAACCCCGTCCAGCCGCACACGCATCATTACGTCAGGCGCATGGCGCAGCGACGGTTGGAGTAACAGCGCTCCTCCAGCGGTAATTTAAAAAAACCTTGAGGTAAGTGCTAAACTTAGTTTGGAGGTTGCTTTCTGTAGGTACGCTTGGTTTTCACAGCGCTAGTACTAAAATGCAGAAAGCTACGAAGGTGAAGGGGTGGTGACCCGCTGGCAAAAGTTTGGAATGTCGCGGGAGTGCGGGTAGCGGGTGCCCGCCTAGCTCACCTATATCATTGTTAACAGGGGGGGTTAACGACTGCAGACGCGTTGCCTGTGAGCAGCATCGCCGTGCCGGTGGGGTGTAAGGCCACTTCTAAGTCTGCTAGGCCCATTGACTACGAGTCGGGCCAGGAGGAGTCACCTCCGCAAGGGGAGACTGTTTCTAAACGGCTCAATGAAATCGAGGTCTGTTGGAGAGGATACTCGCATAGGATGCACTCCGGGAGTACGAGTGGTGTCCACGCCGGGCTGATGGAGAGCCTGTGCCAGCAGCGCCTGCAATAGGGCTGCTTGATCACTCCCTCATGGAGAAGGAGAACTTGACCGGTCAGGGGTATACTGACGCCAAACCAGTGGGTGAACAGAGCCCATGGGGTGAAGGGCATGAGGTTACAATACCTGATTTGGCTGCATAATTTGCCATTCCCACAGATGCAGATGAGCCGTTGGGGCAGCAGTTGTCCACAAGCATACATTATTTGCTCTCCCATTGGCTCCAAGAGCTGGTAATGGATGACACTATAAAGAAGTATGAAACCCCGGTTGACTGTGCCTTATTGAAGGTGCTGGTGGTGAACCATGTTACATGGGGACAAATGGGGATTGCAGTTCGGGCACAAGAGCTAAAACTCCAGCGGGTGCTGAAATTGCTTGCTGCAGGTATTACTGTGTTTGCCAAAACGGTGGACGAGGGGCACCTATCAGAAGCACATCAGGATGCTTTGGGGCTTCTGTGCAGTGCACATTTTGAGTTGAACTGCTTAAGAAAAAGTGGCATACGCCCAAATATTCACCCTGAGTTTGCATCGCTCTGTAAGCCTAGCAATGTACAGTTGCCTAATCTGCTATTTGGGGAGGACCTCGCAAAGCAAGTTAAAGAACTTGATGATGAGGCGAAAACTGTGGGGTTAATAAAAAGTGCCAACGAGCAGCAAAATGGGTCAGAGGCAATTCCCCTATCGACGGGGTGCAATGACTGGGGCTGGTGAAGGGACGAGCCGTTCATTCCCGAACATACGAAGCTGGCACCCTGCCACAGCCACACGGGGAAGGATGAATTTTTCCACGAGGAACAGCGGGCAACAAGTGCAGGTCAGTGGTTTTGCTCCTGATAGAATCAAATTAAGTGGGAAAGATGTTCAAGTTGGGGACAGGTTACACTTGTTCCTAAAAGAATGGCAGGAGATAACATCAGATCCGTTTGTGCTGTGCAGTATAGAAGGGTTTTGAATTGAATTCTACCCTAATCTGTGTCCACCCACTCAGCATGTTCCAAGTCGTGTTCTCACATGAAGAGAATATGCAGATAAAGGCATAACTTGAGGTATTGAGCAGTAAAAGGGTGATTGAGAAGTCGGTTCGTCAACTCCACCAGTTTGTGTCAAATATATTTCCTAGATCTAAAAAGGATGGGCGATGTAGAATAATTCTAGACCTGACGAGCCTTAACCCTTTTGTACAGTATAGACACTTCAAAATGGATACTTTTCTGATGGCTAAACAGCTGATTTCCAAAGGGTGTTATATGGCAGACATAGAGCTTAAAGATGCATATTACTCAGTATTTGTTCATTGCGATGATAGGAGATATTTGAAGTTTAGCTGGATGAGTCAGTTATGGCAATTCAAAGCACTACCTAATGGATTAACCTCAGCTGCTAGATAGTTTACCAAATTGTTAAAAAAAACAGTTCTAAAGCTCAGGGTCATGTTGTAATGGCCTATTTAGATGATATCTTAATTGTAGGAAAGACTCAGGATGCAGCTGAATCATCTGTTTCAGTTGTTAAACTCACTTTTGAGCAATTGGGGTTCATCATTCATCCAGATAAATCCAAAATTATTGATTACTTGGGCTTCACCATTAACTCAGGTCACATGTTAGTGACTCTGCCCAGTGATAAAAGGCAGCAGTTAATTGAAGGTTGTATCAGCTCCTTGGTGAACAACGACCTTCAATTATACAGGTGGCCAGTTTGATTGGTAAGTTGGTGGTTGGTATTCCAGCTGTGCAGTTTGGACTTCTGCATTATCAACAATTACAACGAGCAAAATAACAGGCACTGAGGACACATGCAGGTCATTTTGACAGGCCCATGAGATTACCAGCTGAAGCCATTACGGAAATACAATGGTAGATCACAAATGTCTCAAGTAGTTCCAGGGAAATTTGGTTGTACCACCTTCCATAGTCTTACAGACTGATGTTAGTGCTCTAGGTTGGGGTGCTACTGATATGTCTTCCAGTTGTGGAGGCAAATGGAATAGTGATGAGACATCCCTTCTGCAATTGCGAGGGATCAATTATTTAGAGATTTTGGGAACCTTTTATGGGCTTAAAGCTTATTGCCCTACCAAGAGTCACTTGCATGTGCAGGTTCAAATTGACAACACTACAGCAGTGACATGTTAATCACATGGGTGGAGTTAAGTCGGAATCTTGTGACAGATTGGCTAATCATATCTGGAGCTGGAGAATTGACAAAAATATTTGGCTTTCAGCAATCTACTTACCAGGTAGATTCAACATAGTGGCAGACACAAGGTCACGCCAATTCAATAACATCATAGAATGGATGTTGAATCGGGACATATTTAAAGATGTTGTTGGTCGATAAGGAATGCCAGATATTGATTTGTTTGCATCTAGACTAAACCACCAGTTGCCTAAATATGCCTCATGGGAACCAGACCCTGGGGCAGCAGCGGTCGATGCATTCTCGCTGCATTGGGGTGGAATGTTTTTATATGCATTTCCTCCATTCTGTCTGACCAGTCGATGCCTGCAAAAAATCCAGCAGGACTCCACTTCAGGAGTATTGGTAGTACCGGACTGGCCTACTCAGCCATGGTTCCCTCTTGTTTTGCAGATGGCTATTCAGCCTCATATGATTGTTCCCAAACATAAAACCTACTGGTGAACCCGGTATCTGGCGATCAACATCCTTTACATGATCTGTTAATTTGCAGATTCTAAGAAGGCCATACCTGGGGAGAGGACTGTCCGATCGCACCGTGGATGTTATCACATCGGCCTGGAGCGATAGTACCCAGAAGCAGTACATCTCCTCGATAAGAAAGTGGGAGGTGTTCTGCTTACGGCAGAATATTTCATATCAAACTGCAGGCATCCCAGACGTGCTGGAGTTCTTGTCAACTCTCTATTTCGATCATAAGTTAAGCTATAGTACGATCAATATAGCCAGAAGTGCTCTGTCCTCATATTTACCAATGAAATCAGATTTATATTCTGTGGGGACACATCCTCTAGTGTCTAGATTTATGAAGGGAGGTTTTAATTCCAATCCTCCTAGGCCCGGGTAAGCGGTTATCTGGAATGTAAGTGAGGTTCTTATGCTCCTTCGTAAGTGGACTCCTGTCACAGCCCTGTCTTTGCCCAAACTCACCATGAAGGTAGTCATGTTTATGACATTGGTTTCAGCCCAACGTGTGCAGACATTACAGAAGCTGAGACTAGATATGATGGATGTATCGGCAGATGCCATTACTTTTTATATCTATGATTTGCTCAAGCAGAGTAGAATAGGGGTGACAGGGTGTAAGATTATCTTTTCGGCATACCCCACAGATTCCCGCCTGTGTGTAGTGTCATGTTTGTTATATTACATTGAGACTACCAGAACCCTAAGAGGAGAGGAATCAGCATTATTTATTAGCCACAAAAAAACGCATGGAAAGGTGTCGGTTCAAACTATTTCAAGGTGGCTAAAGCAGATGGTGGTTTACGCTGGGATTGATACTGACAAAATTAAATCTCATTCCACCAGGGCGGCATCAACTTCAGCGGCCAGGGCGATGGACGTCCCTATAGACCATATCCTCGCGGCCACAGGATGGTCCAGTGAACTGATGTTCCAAAAATTTTATCATAAGCCAATTGCCAAATCGGGGGTATATGCTATAGTTTTCCCCTGGGATAGAAGGGGTTACTATTGTTTCTTTATAAATAAACCGTTAATTTGTTTCAAGCAATGTTATGTTTGATGCATTATTGATTAATTTCTTATTGTGGGTCAATCAATGCAGTGTGATGCCGGGATTTGAATCTGCGGCATGAAATCACGGAGCTTTGAAATCTTCACGTAGTCACTCACGTGACTCTGAAGTAAAATAATAAGATTAAATGAGAACTTACCAGTTTGAAGTTTGATCGTTATTTTATGAGGAGTTACGATGAGGGACTACGTGCCCTCCACTCCCAGCCCTCATAAACATCATCTGGTAGTTCTAGTCTTCTCTCATCTTACTATTATACTTCAGTCACTGTTACCTGTGATTTCACACAGCTGCTTTGAAGATTGACGCACGGGAGGCTGGACGGGGTTCTTCTTCACGTAGTCCCTCATCGTAACTCCTCATAAAATAACGATCAAACTTCAAACTGGTTAGTTCTCGTTTAATCTTACTATTTTCTATGTTTCTATGTTAACTCCTCTTCAATAAATTCACCCTCAAATACGATGCTCATAAACGGAAATATTTAACTTTGACATGAAAATTAAGGGACAGAAGTTTAGGGGTAACGTGAGGGGGAACTTCTTTACTCAGAGGGTGGTGGCTGTGTGGAATGAGCTTCCAGCAGAAGTGGTGGAGGCAGGATTGATATTTAACATTTAAAAGTAAAGTGGATAGGTATATGGACGTGAAGGGAATGGAGGGGTATGGTCTGAGTGCAGGTAGATGGGACTAGGGGAAAACAAATGGTCGGCACGGACTGGAAGGGCCGAGAGGGCCTGTTTCCGTGCTGTAATTGTTATATGGTTAACTTCTCTGTCTTGTCTAAAAATTCAAATGTTTATTCGCTCATATTCAAGGGAACTATACCATTTTGCTATATTCAAATTTCAGAAATTGCACATCTTTACCCACCACCGAAGTAAATTGACATCCTTCATGACTATGATCATGGAAAGTTTGTTTTCATTCCTTTAGGTTTTTCTGCGACATGGTTCACGGCAACATCTTTTAGCTAGATTTTCTTCATGAATCTCTGCCTTCCATTCTCCCATTTTAAAACTTACATTCTTGACTAAGATTTTACTAAACCCTTCTAATATATTCACTTTTGTTTCATGTCCATTTTGCCGGAGTATGATTCAGCAAGGTGCTTTAGGAAATTTTGATTATTTAATAGTTATAACATAAATTGCAAGTTATTATAAATATGCCAATCATTTTTATTAATTTGTTTGGGCACAATGATATAAGGTAATTGAAAGATGGTGCAAAAATACCAGTACACCAATGAGACAGTTTTACTGCATATTGAATTTCATTTAAACCCATACCGGAACCAACCTCAGTGGAAATCTCAAGTTTAGTGTTGATATATTAAAACTGGAAAATACTTAAACTAAATTGTCCTGTTTCCTGTATTGTGCAATTCTTTAATCAAACCAACATATGTGTCAAAAAACTATGTGGTTGCAAGAGGCAGGGCCTCATGTTGCAGTCAAAGCGGACAAAATGTGAAAAGAGAGACTTACTCCATTTCAGCTTTATGTCTCCTGTGTAATAACTCCCAGTCCTGAAGCTGGGTCTGACATAGAGCCAGGAAACTCCCTACTGAAGGTTTGTTAAACCTCCTTGCATAAGCTTCATCGGTGGAACTAATCCTCTCACCATCCACCACCTCCAAGTTTGACAGTACTTTTAGGATTGAACATCTGAAAGAAACAATATAGAAAAATAACATTAAAAGATTGATGGTGTATTTTAATGTTGAGTAATTCTAATAGTGAATGGTTGTCTTCAACCCAAATTCAGCACTTCTCTGTATATCACCTTATGTAAATGCTCAACATTGATCATCAGATTGAACATTATCCTATGGTAGGATAATACTATGCAAAAATGCACATCATAATACTTTAGGATAATTATTGATTAAAATATAAATCGAGGTGAAAGATGAAATAGTTTTCTAATTCGATTTCTAAAAATATGGTCAAGTAAATTGCAAACTTTCAGTAAAGTTGCCCACTTCATAGTAGAAAAATAATGATGCTCTTAAGCTAGAAACTCATACATTTCAGCTCACGTGAGATTTAAAGTGAGAGAAAATATATAATTTGTCACATTCCTCTGTGAGTACTGAATTATGTGTTGCTGGGGAAAAAAACGCAGCACGTTCGTTTTTGTGCCATAACATGTCAGTTTTCTTTTTTATATTAAACGTTCAGGAAGAATTATCTGAAAGAAAAATAGAGCAACAGGAATATTATAGTGAACTTAAATATCCTTGTAAATGACCTGTCAACATGTTCAATATGAAAAAAGGCTCAAGTTTCTCAATACGTTTAAGATGCTGTATTTGATTGATAATGTGAATAAAACACACTTAGCTGAATTTTAGAGAAAATGACCATTTATAAAAGCTACATTTTACATTTTCCTTTGCTTCAATGTCCTATTTTTCTCCTTACACATCTTGGAAAAAATATCATGGTACCCTAATTTTAAAATATTTTTTTTAACCTTTTTTATAACTTAGGATGATTTTGACATACTTCATTACTGTCGAAAAATAATTTATTTGATACAAGCAAGGTTTAAGGTGAAGGGAAAGAGATTTAATAGGAATCTGTGGGGTAAGTATTTCACACCAAGATTGGTGGGTATATGGAACGAGCTGCTAGAGGAGGTAGTTGAGGCAGGGACTATCACAATGTTTAAGAAACATTTAGACCGGTACATGGATAGGATATGTCCAGAGAGATATGGGCCAAATGCAGGCAGGTGGGACTAGTGCAGCTGGGACATGTTGACTGGTGTGGGAAAATTGGGCCGAAGTGCTTGTTTCCACGCTGTGTGACTCTATGACTCTAAGTGGATGTCAATAGATATTACAAAACTGGCTAGTATTAGTCAGTAGAGCTAATAGGACTTGATGTTTCAATCCCTGTAATAAGTCGACACTCTTGCAATTTGCAGTGGGATTGGAGTGGTGAAAGGTAGGATAGGTACGTCATTGGGGTCATCAGGTGGGCACCCTCCTTCTTTGACATTTCATTGATAAGTCCACAACATCTCCAGAGGGCTCCACGGTGATAACTGCCGTCCCAGTTACACCCCCCTCAATTCCATACCCTCCTGTCTTCATCTTGCAGCCCAATTGTTTGTTGTCTCTCCTTTTGATCCAAAGCCAATTGCTGCTTTTTTCTGCAGAATTTGATAATGACTTGATTGCTTGTTGGAGGAAGTGACCCCTCACCCCCATTTTCTTTAATAGCCTGGTCATAGATGTAGCAACAAATCCCCTGCATCCCGCTTCGACAGGGAAAATATTGGTCTTCCAGCCATTCTGGGAAGCTTCAGTTGCCAGTTCAGAGTACTTGATCATTTTTCTTTCATAAGCTTCTTCAACTCCATCTTCCCATGGAACTGTCAATTCCACAACGTATGTCAACTTGGCTGTTGTGGGCAACAGGACCATGTCTGGCTGAACTGTTGTAGTCACAATGTCTCGGGGAAACACAAGCCTTTTTTCTAAGTCCACTTCCATTTTCCAATCTAACTATCATAGAATTATAGATACATACAGCATGGAAACAGGCCCTACCTCCTCCATTCCAACTAAGAATGCTCCATCTTGGCTCGTCCCCTATGCCCACATTTAACACATATCCTTCAAAACATTTCCTTACCATGTACCTATCCAATTGCCTTTTCAATGCTGTTATAGTACCAGCCTCAACTATCTCCTCAGACAGCTCGTTTCATATACCTACCATCCGCTAAGTTAAAAGGTTACCCCTCGCTTTCCTATTCATTTTTTCCCTTCTCAACTTAAACATATGTCCTCTGAATCTTGATTTCCCTACCCAACTTTTACCCCTACTTGTATTCACTTAATCAATTACCCTCTTGATTTTATCCAATGCTATAAGATCTTAACCTCTTGCGCTCCAAGTAATAAAGTCCCAGTATGTCCAACCTCTCCGTATAGCTCAGGCTCTCGAGTCCTGGCATCATCCCCATAAATCTTCTCTGCACTCTTTCCAGATTAATGATAATAGCACAGATACTAAAAAAAAATGTGTAAATTAGATTTCTGTTCCATATAAAGGTATTAAATGTTATGTGCAAATTACATCTTTACAAAATTTTCACACCAATTATTTACAATGCTTTTGTCTCAGTTTTTCATCCAGGTTTAACTGAAATTCTGTGTGGACATCAACCCCCATTTTTCATTTCACAGCCAACAATTCTGATCAGAACTGTCAACTTTTACTTACTTCAGTGTTCAATATTTCAGGACTTCCACAAAATAGATACGTCCCAAACCTCAAATCGGCTGATCGCTGATGCTGGGACAACTTTGCTCAGCCATTGGACTCCTCATAAAACCCAGTGAGGCATTACAAAATTTCATACATTCCACTGCACCTACGCAGGAAAATCTGCTCAATCAACCTGGCACAAATTAGTGGGCTACTGGCTTTAATGAAAGTAAATGTCTGTGGGAAGAAGTACAACTACAAGATTAAAAAAAAAAAAAAAATTATGTTGATTTAAATACCAATACAACACAGGAAAAATTCCTCAGCCTACAATGTCCATGCCGAACATGGCGTCAGGTTAAACGAATCTCCTCTGCATGCACATAATCTATATCCCTCCATTCCCTGTATCCATGTGCCTATCTAAAAGCCTTTTAAATGCCACGCTTGCATCTGCCTCCACCACAATCCCTGACAGTACGTTCCAGACACCCAGTACTCTCTGTATAAAAAAAACTTGCTCTGCTCATCTTTAAATTTTGCCTCTCTCACCTTAAAGCTACGCTCTATGACTGACATTTCTACCCTTGAATAAAGATGATGAATGTTCACCTAATAATACCCTTCCACTGCAACGCTCTGTCTTCTCAGAGTAACCTTGTTCAGATTTCAAGGAATCATTGAAATTCTACGACTAAATGGAATTCAAAGTCACCGAGGATCTCATGCATCTTAATCTTGTGGATCGGCCTGCAATGAGGGATTTTAATAAATCGTTAATTGCTTTTGACTGTTAAATTCTTCTTGTTTTATTATTTTATTTAATAATAACGTGTATTTTAAAGTAGTAATAGTTATTTGTGAATGGCAATTATGGCAGTTAGTAAATCCAATGGCACCTTAATCTGTTCTTGAAGCAACTCTGGGCGAATAATTCATTCTGTATAACAATTAACTGCAAATGCTAGTCTAAACTGAAGATGGACACAAAGTTGGAGAAACTCAGCGGGACAGGCAGCATCTCCGGAGAGAAGGAATGGTTTCAGGTCAAATCTGAAGAAGGGTCTCGACCCCAAACCTCACTCATTCCTTCTCTCCAGAGATGCTTCCTGTCCCGCTGAGTTACTCCAGCTTTTTGTGTCTATCTTCGGAATAACTCATTCTCATCTGGAAAGGTCCTGAGTATCACTCGTCATCTGCAAATCGGCTTTGCAGCACATGAATGCACCAGGGAAGAGGATTCTTCGAGGGCACGCAGACAGCAAGCTTAGTAGAAACAGCAAGCTTAGTAAAAATAGCGAAAGCAGAAAGCTCATCAATCAGTGGAAAATTGGGGCCAGAACAGTGGGATGCTCCATTTAAACAGTTCCTATAATAATGTAGATACAGGCATTCTGCCACAAGATGGAAATCTAACACCTTTGTTACCAACCATAAACAACCTCTAAATTTACTGGCGCTGGCTGTTTATAACTTCCACTTCATATTTTTTGGAATTATGAGCGAATTGAAAAGATTCTAAATAAAACCACACCATTTAAACTTGGAATAATGCTGTGTTTGCATCGGAATTCTGTTTAAAAAAAAATCTGTCATCAGCCCTGTTTGCTCCAGCCCTAGTGTGCTTTGAAGTTTAATGGTACTGTCAACTCCATTCCAAGTCTCCATAAATTGTTTTCAATTGCTTCTGCTTCCTCCAGCTCCTGTCAAGGTACCAATAAGTTTTACGTCGGCCAGACTTCCTCCAGCTCTAGATTGACCGTGTTCATTTATGTTAATGACAGCAGTAGCTGCTATCACCCATTCCCTGTCCTGATCTCAAACTTCATGGGATCATCAGTATAATTCAGTATTTTCAATTTAAATCTGAAAACTGCAGACCAGTTCCCTCGAGCCATGGTTTAAATTCCCATGGCATGCTAAACTCTACATTGGTTCTCATAAAAACTGGCCTCCCTTTCATCATCCCCCTGATAGATATCATTCAATTTTTATATGGTTCTCATTCCTCCTAGACTTTCGAGCACTGGATAATTTTTTGATGGCTGCCAAATTCCATTCAACCTCTTTTCAAAAATGTAAGAGTATTTTTCATGTAATTTAGAATCATAGCATGGAAACAGGACCTTCAGCCCAACTCATTCATGCTGCACAAGATGCCCCATCTAAGCTCGACCGGTTGCCTGTCCCTGGCCAAAATCCCTCCAAACCTTTCCTACCCATGTACCTGTCTTAAATCTCTTTATAGTTCCTACCTCAACTACTTCACCTGACAGCTTGTTCCATTTGGTCACCACCCTCTATGTAAAAATGTTGCTGCTCTGGTTCCTATTAAATCTTTCCCATTATATCTTAAACCTATGCCTTTTAGTTCTTGATTCCCCTTCCCTGGGAAAAAAGAATGTGCATCGACCTATTTATTCTCCTCATTATTTCATGCACCTCTATAAGATTACCCCTCAGCTTGGAGTTCTCCCCTGATTAACCTATCCCTGTAGCTCAGGCCCTCGAGTACTGGCAACATCCTATTTAATCTTTTCTGCACTCTATTCAGCTTAATGACATATTTCCTACAGTAGAGTGACCAAACTGAACACAATACTCCAAGTGCAACCTCACTAACATATTGAAAAACTGTAACATAATGTCCTAACTTCTCTACTGAATTACCTCAATGATGAAGACCTGGCATGCCAAAAGCCTTCTTCAATACATTATGTACTTCTGACACTATCTTTAGGGTACAATGTACTGATACTCCGATCCCTCTGCTCTATAACACTTCCCAGAGCCCTATCATTCACCGTGAAGATTCTACCCTGGTTTGATTTCTCAAAATGCAACACCTCACTTAAACTCCATTTGCCATTGCTCAGTACAACTGGTCAAGATCCCACTGCAATTTTTGATAATCATCTCCAATGTTTATGGTACTACCTATTTTAGTATTTGTCTGTCACTATTTATCTAACAGAATAATTATTTCAATGATCTCAGCCTGTCTTAAGTGCTACACTCTCAGCATTTTTTAAAGATCTCAGTCGATAGATATATTTTAGATCAACATGCTTTCTTTTCATTCAGTGAAGAACCTACACCCAGATTCCCGAGAGATCACACCATATCTGAATTGCTGTGATGAACAATATAATTGAGCATTTTGTTTTCCCAAGGCAGTCATCACTGAAATACATATAAACATAGAAAATAGATGCAGGAGGAGGCCATTTGGCCCTTCTACCCAACACCGCCATTCATTGTGATCATGGCTGATCATCCACAATCAGTAACCCGTGCCTGCCTTCTCCCCATATCCCTTGATTCCACTAGCCCCTAGAGCTCTATCGAATTCTCTTTTAAATCCATCCAGTGAATTGGCCTCTACTGCCTTCTGTGGCAGAGAATTCCACAAATTCACAACTCTCTGGGTGAAAAAGTTTTTTCTCATCTCAGCTTTAAATGTCCTCCCCTTTATTCTAAGACTGTGGCCCCTGGTTCGGGACTCACCCAACATTGGGAACATTTTTCCTGCATCAAACTTGTTCAGTCCTTTTATAATTTTATATGTTTCTATAAGATCCCCTCTCATATTCCAGTTGTGGTCTCACCAGGGTGCTGTACAACTGCAGAAGGACCTCTTTACACCTATACTCCAATCCTTTCTTTATGAAGGCCAACATGCCATTAGTTTTCTTCACTGCCTGCTCTACCTGCATGTTTACTTTCAGTGGCAGATGTACAAAGACACCCAGGTCTCGTTGCACTTCCCTTTTTCTTAATCTGACACCATTGAGATAATAACCTGCCTCCTTGTTCTTACCGCCAAAGTGGATAACCTCGCATTTATCTACATTATACTGCATCTGCCATGCATCAGCCCATGCATCAGCATCAACCTGTCCAAGTCACCCTTTAACCTCCTAGCATCCTCTTTGCAGTTCACACTGCCACCCAGCTTTGTGTCATCTGCAAATTTGCTAGTGTTACTTTTAATTTCATCATCTAAATCATTAATATATATTGTTAATAGTTGCGGCCCCAGCACCGAGCCTTGCAGCACTCCACTCACTACTGCCTGCCATTCTGACAGGGACCGTTTATTCCTACTCTTTGTTTTGTGTCTGCCAACCAATTCTCTATCCATGTCATTACCCTACCCCCAATAACATGTGCTCTAATTTTGCCCACTAATCTCCTGTGTGGGACGATATCAAAGGCTTTCTGAAAGTCCAGATACACTACATCTACTGACTCTCCTTTATCCATTTTACTTGTCACTGTGAAATTCTCTGAGGAGACTATTAATCATACATTCGTGCTGGATTGGATTCCCTGTGAAGGTCAAAGATATGACAATTCTGAACTTCATTTCATGATTTTCTCAACTGGCCATAGTAGATTACTGCCAAGGCGCCCACTTTTCTGCTACAAAAAAAATGTTTTAATGCTCCCTCATTTCAGTGAGGAATGTTGACACTGTGATTTCCCAATTTTGATGGCATCCCACAAATGCAGTCTGCTATTAACTGCACTCTTGTGAATATGGGCTCTCCAATTAATAACCTGGAGCTTTTTATGAACAGCAACTTCTCCCATAATTTGCAAGATCAAAGGAAATGTGTCTGATGGTGAATACTATATCTTGAAAGCATACTAACGCTGAATGAAGGATGGATCCTGAGGGACAAGGATTCTTGGCTATACTTATTAGGTCCTTGTTTGTCTATACAACTGGAGCATCATGGCAGGTATTATGAGAGCTACCAAAAGTAGCTCTCATAATGCACTGTGCCATAATGAACACTAATTTGATAATTTGCAGACTTGCCATCCCATATACCTGGACATGCATACATGTTTAATTTCCTCATTGATATGTCGATATTGTCTTACATAATATAAAACATGAAAAGATGTAAAATACTCCCTGACACATTTTATCTTCTATTATTAGGAGGCAGCAGTGTATCCCGGGTTATTATGCAGAGTGCTATCGTCACTTCTGCAACATAACAACAATAAATCGAGCTATAGCAAGGTCTAGAAGGAAAAAAGGTAATGATAGGACTCAAACAACAATTCTTTGTATTTATGGTCATATGATATTACTTTGCTGCACTACATCGAATCGCAAGTACAACCATCTCCACAAGTTGACATTCTGCCAGGGACCATCTGGATTGTAGACAGCATAGCTATGGTGCAAGAACTGTCCCTGAGAAGTATTCCATCAACATTTGGCAAGCTAGCTGATCACCTTCTGAAACAACTGGTTGAGTTGGCCCTCGGTGTCCGGAGTAATGTTATCCATTTTGTTGTTGATACTTACAAGAAAGATAGTATCAAAAATGCTGAGAGAGGGAGACGCTCCGTTGCTGGAAGCTTAATCACCAAAATCTACAGTGGAGGCCAGCAAGTACCTCACCAATGGAAAAAAAATATTGCATGAGGTGACAACAAATCAGAGCTTATTAGGTTCCCTTTTCAGACTTGGCAGAACAAACCACCTGCATGCTTGAAGAATGTGACAGTTTTTGTTGCTCATGATGGGTAGTGTGTATGGATGTATACATGATGTGTATGGATGTATATGTGTGCATGGATTTGTGCATGTATGTCTGCGTGCGGATGAATGTGGATGTGTGTGTGCATGCATGGAAGTGTGTGTACGGATGGATGTGTGTGTGTGGATGTGTGTATGTATGTGTGGATGGGTGGACTGTCATTCACCAGCACGGCATTATCATAAGTAATTCACTCATTGTTTAAATAATTTGACCAAATAAACAGTGAAACGATCGACATTAAAATAAAACTTTATATAATCATTTATTTCCCCAATTTATTTGTTTACATTACATCTGATGTTCATCTGAATATTCTTCATCAGATTCCAAGGCTTTTGCAGTAATAGAATTTCTACAGTCAACACACTTACATAAATCTTTTCATGGCACACCATGCTTTTGACATGAGCATCTTCCTTTCCCTGCACTTGATTTCTCACAGTTTGTTTTCTTGCATGAACAGTATGTTAATTCTAGCAAGGTGCTTGGGGCTGGAGGCAGATCACCCCAGTCAATGTCCAATTCACCACCTACAATTTTCCACCCATATCCCTTTGGACTGGGAATTTGTGGAAACTGTTCCAGACATTTTGAATGTCTGATAATTTACTCTCAGGACACGCTTTCTGAACAAGTCTGTGGTGGGTGGAAGACGAGCCTCTGATTTTGTTATAAGGAACAGGCTGTATCTAGCTTCATCTACTTTCTCACAGCCCTGCCCATATAACTTGCAAACAAATTTCTCTACACCTTTCACCAATTCATCACTGACTGTGAATGAGCTTCCCATTTCATGAAAGGTGGCCTGGGTAGCTGTGTCACTTGCAAGCAACTTGAAGGCATTGTATTTGGATTTTCCATTAAATGAGCTAACTGAATCGCAGTCTGTGAATCAGTGCAAAGATATCAAAGCTTTGGTGACAGCTGGTCCCAGATATGAGCTAATCTTTGATAGACTCATACTCCTTCTACTGTTGCCTTTCCCAGTGTGCAATAATAAGTCTGCTCCAATATGTTGTGACACAGCGACTCCAATCACAAACACATCTGTGTCAGGACTCCTGATTAGGATTGGGTATCTAGCTGTATCTGTTGAAGTTGATGGTTGATGACCAGCAGCATACTGACAATGAAGGAAAAGACGAGTGTCTGCTTCTTCGTGGTTGCACTCCAGCTCTGGTACCAAGCAAGCATCCATTTCCCTATTGTCATCTGTCAACTCTGATGAAGAATATTCGGATGAACATCAGATGTAATGTAAACAAATAAATTGGGGAAATAAATGATTATATAAAGTTTTATTTTAATGTCGATCGTTTCACTGTTTATTTGGTCAAATTATTTAAACAATGAGTGAATTACTTATGATAATGGCGTGCTGGTGAATGAGAGTCCACCCATCCACACATACATACACACATCCACACACACACATCCATCCGTACACACATTTCCATGCATGCACACACACATCCACATTCATCCGCACGCAGACATACATGTACACATCCATGCACACATATACATCCATACATACATCCACATGCACATCCACACATACATTCACACATACATCCATCCACATACACATACACACTTACATCCACACATCCACAGATACACGTTTGACAGGTATACACAGACACACACACACAAACCACAGATACTCAAACAATGCAACACTTTTAGGGTTATTTTAGGTTAAAGGTAAGAGCCCTCATTTGCAAAGGCACCATCGGCGGGTCTCCAACATAAATATAGGCTCATTGTAGCTTAAAATGAATACTCATCGAGTAAACATCAGAGCATTCGATTCTTGGTCAGGATGTGACATTTACATCAGAAATAAGACAGGTCTCTTACAGGTTTGTCACCCAGCCTGGCACTGCCCCAGTCCCACTATGGCTGTTACCCCCACTCTCCCCACTATGGCAGTCAGTGGGGTTCAGTAAACAGGGGAACGCAGAGGATCTGTCCTGACCCTTTAATTAGGCAGGTTTGTGAGCCCTTAAAACCTGGGACCTCTGCTGCAGTCTCATTAAATTTCCTATTAAAGCAACTGGAAGATGCCTTGCAGGACTGTCTCCCAGCCTGGAACTGCCCCGTCCCACTATGGCCGTGACCCCTACTCTGCACACTGGCGGTCAGTGGGGTTCAGTAAAGGGAGGAACCCACAGGAACTGCCCTCACCCATTAATTAGGGTGGTTCAGGAGCAGGACCTCTGGGATCTCATTAAAAAAACACTCACAATTATACTCATCATATTATTTGTATATAATATAGTTATACTTAATTATATATGATTACAGTCATATTTACAAGTCATAGGTATAGGTTGAACTTCTACTGCTGCACCATCGAGAGCATCCTTACCAACTGCATCACAGTATGGTATGGTAACTGCTCTGTTGCCGACCGGAAAGCTCTGCAGAGGGTGGTGAAGATCGCCCAACGCATCACAGGCTCCTCACTCCCCTCCATTGATTCTGTCCATAGTAAACGATGCCTGCGCAGGGCGCACAGCATCGTCAGGGACAGCTCACACCCCAACCATAGACTGTTTACCCTCCTCCCATCCGGGAGACACTACAGGTCCCTCCATTGCCGGACCAGCAGGCTCAAGAACAGCTTCTTCCCTGCGGCTGTCACACTTCTCAACGCTGCACCTCAATGACTGCCTGTTTCCACCCCTCACCACCCCCCCCCCCCCCCCCCAACCCCGCCGCCCCCCCCGGACTATCCAATCACCAGATTGCACGGACACCACTGCATATGTATATGTATTACTTGTTTATTCGTAAGTTCGCCCTTCGGAGATACCAACTGCATTTCGTTGTCTCTGTATTGTACACTGCACAATGACAATTAAAGATTGAATTGAGGTATAATAATATATAGTTTAAATGGATGGCAACACGGAAATAGGCTGCCCATGGTGTAATATGGGAATTGGACTCTAGATGGCGCTTACTTTCCTGATCTCATTTTCTAATTAGTTTAATAAATTAATGTGCAACTTTTGGCACTGACGAGTTATGACATCCTTTAGTTATATTATATTTCATCTAAATTATATATCAATTATATTTATATTTAAATTATATTTCATCTAAATCTGGAAAATTTCATGTTGTTCCGTGACATGGGTCACGAAAATGTATTTCTAGACACATTTTTGATGCTCGGCCCACAGCCTAATATGTAATATTCCCTTTATCTTGCTTTGACTGTCTATCTACATTAAGTTCAACACATATTAATGATTACATTTCTGAAATCATATCATATCATATCATACATTTATTAAAACTCTGGATGTTTGTCCCTCTTGCTTTTCAAACTTAAACCTTTTCTAAGAATTCTCATCTCCTCGTAAACCCGACGCGGTAACAGAGAAATGTTTACATATTCCGGTAGAGATTTACCTCATGGTTTCAAAAATCTCCCTCATTTGAAAATTTGGTTAATTATTTCCTGACTTTTTAACTAAAATTGTTCACAAATCAGACTTTTTTTTTCAAATCTAACCGCTGGCCGGCTGATGACTTCACAATGCCTTTGCTCGTGGCCCACCTGGCTCGTGGCCCAGCCCCCCAACCACCCCCCCCCCCCCCCGGCTCTGTTTTCTACGAGTTACGTCACCACCCTCCCCCATCCCGTTCTTCAAAAGGCGCAGAAAGAACGAGCAAGTTCTGCAGATCCCTGTCTCCCTGGCTAACCGGCGCTCACAAGCTTCGCGGCTTGTTTTGAAGAACTTAATCCTTGGGGCCTGCGCAGCGAGTGAAGTCACGCCCCTCCCATGCCACCTCCCCCCCGCTGCTAACCGCTCCTATCCTGCTCCTCCCTCCCGCTGCAATCCGCTCCAGGTTTCCAGTTTGTTGGGCCCTGTACTCTCTCACTCTCTCTGTCTCTCTCTCCCTGGGCACTCTCTGCTTTTCGCAGCCCACTCACGCGCCCGGCACCCCTCCACCTCTTCCCCCCCTCCTCTTCTCACCCCTCCCCCGTTCTCCCCTCCCCCAATCCCCACTCTCTCCCCCCCTTCCTCTCCCTCTCTCCCCCATCCTCGCTCTCCCTCCTCTGCCCCATACCATGGCATCTTTCCCATTTTTAAATCTGGTCTGACATTGCATTAGCCTCATCATGTAAACACTCCAATCATGGTACTAATTTGACTCTTCTGGGGCAATAAATATATGCAGATTGTGCCTCAAACCACCTTTTCCCAACCCTGACTATCTCTCCTGCTTTCTTGCTCGTTTAGCTCACACCACGTTCTGGGAAGAGAAAGCAGATGGGCATCACAATAATATGCAAAGAAAGATAATCGTCACTCAAAATATCTTTATGATGATGGAACAGTATAGATGTTAATGAGCTTAACTGAATTATGTTTCTTGAACATAGCTAGCTGATTTCATAAATACTCTGCTTAAGAATGGGTGGCACGATGGCGCAGCAGTAGAGTTGCTGCCTTACAGTGCTTCCTGCGCCAGAGACCCAGGTTCGGAGAGGATAGGGCACGTGTGCCTATGTGTGTGAATAGAGTGATGATATTTTAGTGCTTCACAGTTTGTGTCAATGTGCATATGCATGCATGCTTAAGTATATATGGATAAGATTAATAACTTTAATGGCATGAATTCTGAGGTTGTGAATGTCCTATGACACAGTTCCAGGGTTTGGAGGAGGTAAAATCTCAGTGAATCTAGAGACCTAATGCAGTTTCCCCTACCCCACAGTGTTAAACATACATTGCAGTCTGCTCGTCTTGGCAAATGTGCTTTTAAGAGCTGAGATCCTCTTGTAGAGCTCCTGTGATTGCTGTGCAGCAAATTGTCCACAGCTGCTCTGAACTTGATGTCTTCTCACCATGATCCACAGATTCCCCTTTAATATCTAATTCTTGTGTAAACCATACCAAAGAGTTTCAAATGTTTCGCCAAACTATTTTAACTTCCCTTCCCATTCCCTTACTGATCTTTCTCTCCTCGGCCTGTTGCACTTCCAGAGTGAGACCACACGCAAACTAGAAGAACAGCGCCACCTATTCTGTTTGGGTAGGTTACAATCCAATGGCATGCATATTGAATTCTCCAATTTTAAATAAATTCGCTGACCCCACTTCACATCCCCCAATAGACACATCTTTCTCCCACTATGCCCATCAACCTATTCATTCCACCTTCTTTTACTCATCTCCCATCTTCCCTGCTCTAAGTGCCCCATTTCACTTTCATCCTGCATCTTTTCCCTCCCTTGTCCCCTTCCGCCCATTTCTTCCAGCATTATGCTTCACTGCTCCTCTTCCTTCCTCATCTGGCATCCTTTTGTCTCCATTTCACTGTAGCCTTTGTTACTACCTCCACCCATCTGCCAATTACTTCTCCTCACCAATACCCACATATCATCTGCCAGTTTTTCGCCAACCCTAACTTTCTTAATCAGCTTACTCCCTTCTATGCCATTAGTCTGAGAAAGTGTCCTGGAAGTGAAATGTCACAGTTCATTTCCTTCCAGAGGATGCTACCTGACCTTCTGAGTCCCTCCAGCACTTAGTCTTTTGCTCAAGATTCCAGAATCTGCACTCTTGTGTCTCCAGTTTTAAAAGTCTGTTTGATCAATACTGCATTATATTGAAGGTGACCCAATTTCACCCTGGAACCGTAGACACAGAGGTTTCTGTGCAATAAAAGTAAATGAATTCAAAATCTAGGCTATATTTTTAGAATATAAAAAGCTACCATTAAAGCCATGAGAGATTATTAATATTATATCTATACTATTACTAAAACGCTCATCTTAACAACTACGTTGTTTTTGAATTTGCGTAAACAAATGGTACCCTATATTGCTAGGATTTCCTCACCACCTTACTCACCGTTCTCCTCTGCTCCAAGCGCACCAAGTGTTGTTCCGATCGGTGGAGGGGGGGGGGGGGAAAGTGGGGGGAGAAGGGGGGGGGAGAAGGGGGGGAGAAGGGAGGGGAGAAGGGCGGGGGGGAAGAGGGGGGGAGACACATTTTAGGGGCGGGCTGAGTTCTCGGGAGGGGGCTGTGAACGCGGCAGGCGCTGGGGACGGGAGCAGTTGAGTGAGTCTGGAGCCGGGACCTGGAGCCAGGAGTGCGGTCGGAGCCGGGGCCGGGGACCAATGAGCCCACATACCCCCCTCCCCCACAAACCTCCCCTCCCCCACACCCCCCCCTCCTCCCCCACGCCCCACTCATAGAAACATAGAAAATAGGTGCAGGAGTAGGTCATTCGGCCCTTCGAGCCTACACCTCCATTCAATATGATCATGGCTGATCATCCAACTCAGTATCCTGTACCTGTCTTCTCTCCATACCCCCGAACCCTTTAGCCACAAGGGCCACATCTAACTCACCCCTTACCCGTACCTCACCCCACATACACCCCTTACCCCACACACACCCCTTACCCCACATCACCCTCACCCCCATGGGCCCCCCTCACCCCCACGTGCCCCTCCCCCATGCGCACCCCCCACCGCCACGCGGCCCCCCTCCCCCGCGTGCACCCCCCCGCGTGCACCCCCCCTCCCCTCCCCTGCGCGCGCCCCCCCTCCCCTCCCCCCCCCCCCACGCGCTGCCCTCCCCCCCCATGCGCCCCCCCTCCCCGCGTGCGCCCTCCTTCCCCGCACACCGCCCCCTCCCCCAAGCATGCACACTCCGCTGAGCATGCCCCCTCTCCTGAGCGCACCCCCTCCCCCATGCACCCACGTCACCCCCTCCCCCACGTAACCACCTCCCCCAAATTGGGCATATTTTCTATAATTTTGTTGTTGGTCATTTATTGCCGTTGCTCAGTTATTCTGATCACTTTGGCTCTATTCGCAACCAAAATAACAATTAATTTCTAAGTCAGAGATAGCTGGTTCTTGTACAGATATATGCCAATAGTCCATGCTTTTTGCAGCAGAAAGCAGTAAAATATTTACGATTAAGATATTTGAAGGGAATGTTCAGTCTGGTTGCTCTGTGACAGAAATGATCTGTTGAGCGTTTTTAATGAGTTTTGGTGAGGATTATTCAAAGGCTCTGAATAATAACAGTTCCCTTTTATGAAACATTCATTTTTAGCCAGCATAATCCTTCCAAAAATGAAAATGACTGTGAACTTGTTATCACGTGCATTTTCAAATATCTTTGATACAAAAACTTTCAAAGCACAAGTTGTTTACTTTAACACGACTACCTCACAGTTTTTGAAGATTCATCCCATGTAAAGAAACAAACATCAGTTTTCATTACCTTATTTATTTTTGTAATCAACCAAAGTTCTTCCGACATGCAACAATGATTCAGTCAGTAGTATACAGTTAAAACTTTGTCTCATGCAACAGCAATGAGAGCTGTATTTTAAACCCCTGAGAAGGAATACGAAGAAAACAAAGCCCAAATTATAGCCTGGCTTGATGAACTGAGGGGCAGAAGGATATCTTTCATTTGAATGGGGTTGCTGACATTAAATATTTTTGTTTGTTTATGCTGATTTAATTAGCATTTAACATTTAAAATAAATCTGTTATCTTTTACTTAAATTAATTTCAACTGTTTTTTCTGTCTTTGCTTATCAGAAACATTTAATGACAATGGACTTTTGAACAGCATGTGCAGTGCTTGAGGATGTTATAGCTGGAGTCATAGTCACAATTCCTGGCATAATCCCCTCATAAAACCAGATGAGGAGGTTCAGATCGTGTATAATTTAGCCAAATGCCCTAATATTTCTCTGTTTGATGCATGGAGATGCATAATATAATAAACACCCAATATAATGTACTATTTAAAAGCCAGTCTATTAAAGTACACATACATGAACAATAGTTCTATTCATTATCATTGCAACATTTCTAGAACCAGCTTATTTTACTCACAGAGCTTTGGTGATTTCACGATGCTACCTCGCAGTCATAAATACTGCTGTTCTGTTTGTTTCTAAGATCTATTTTACCAAGAATAGATCAGCTCACTTCAGGTTGTGATCCAGGTTAGCAAACATGACCATTCTCCAGTGTCAGGTGTGCAATGGACACGTATTTCTGCATCGGAGTCACAGCCTCCACACAGCAGCCTCAATTTGACTAAGAACACATTGTGCTACATCCCCCCCACCATGCTATTTATGGTAATTCTGAAGTATGGGAATGGACATGGGTCCAAAACTAAAGAACCAAACGAAAGAACTAGTCACATCTTGGCTGCTTTTATTTCCTCAATTGGTTAACTGATACATAAAGGGTTCAACTGAAATTGTTGGAAAAGCTCGGGTGCCTTTTGACTACATTCTACAAATTAAATTAATAAACTTTGGAATTAGTTTTACATTTGAATGTATACCTGGAAATCAAAAGAGGATATAAATAAGTTTGCATATACCAGCTTTAAAGTTACACAAATTACTATTGTGCACTTGAATTAATACAAGTTCTACATCTGCTAGAACATGTAATATGTAATTTATATTTTTATGGAATAATATACTGCATTCAATTCAATAACATGCAATATTTCAAGTTAGAAAGCAGTAGTTGAAAAATGGATTTGGCTTACCTCCAATCTGACTCTTGCTGAAATGGGTTCTCATCCAATATCAACTCCAGGAGGCTATGACATCCATTAAGACATAAAAGTAAGCTACTGAGGTCTGCGACAAAGGAAAAGTATTCAAACTGATTAAAACAGATAAAATGAGCAAGTTGAGGAATTTATGCGTTTAAAAAAATCAAGTAGTTTGAAGGGCATGTTTGTAAAAGAAAGTATTGCATATTCTACATTTAACGAGGTAACCACGTTGTTACTTTATGACACTATAAATGATATACAGAGTACATTAAAGCATTTATTTTCCTTACATGCAATTGAGGAGAAAAAAAAGTAAGTTGAAATTTCGCTCCCACATCCACAATCTTAAAAACTTGAGGTCTAACTTATAAACAAGACAACATGAATCGCAAGGTTTAAAGCAACAGTGATAAAACAAACCATATTATGAGTTGCAGAAGAGGCAGTGGATTTATGGTAGTTCCAGAAACTCTAATAAATGCCTGGTGGAATTTACTTTTGTAACTAGAAGGACAAACTAACAGTCATTTGCAGTCACTTTCTTTGAATGTTCCTATTTTAGCGGATGCTGAAAAACCAGTGGCACATTCCCTCTATTTATTATTTGTATGTTATTTTCAGAGTTTGCAGTTCTATTTGTCTCAAATGAATTTGACAGTTCCGATTATGACTCAGGCCAGGCTGACTTGTGTCTGAGAATTCTGGTGGGAACCACCAATGCTTAGTTCGATAGAGTGCTTTTGTAATTAAATGACCCCTCAGCACGTACAACATACTTCCAATGACAGTCATAGAGCAAAACAACACAGCAATAGGCACTTGACATCCCATGTCAACCAAGCAACCTAGTTCCACGTCTGAACTTGCCAAAGTGTCTTTTAAATGTCACAATTATGAAAACCTTTACCATTTTCTCTTGAGAAGACTATGACTGTTCACTTTATTTATGTTACTGGGACTATGTTTTTGGAGGGCTTGTGGTATAAGGGGCAACTGGATAGGAACTGGAACAATTTTTATTGGAGTAAGGGAGGCTCAGTTCTCGGAGGCTGAGAAGTTTATAAAATCGTGAGGGGCATAGATAAGGTGGATGGTCACAGACCTTCTCACTGGATAGGGCAGTCAAACCAGAGGGCATAGGTTTAAGGAGACAAGGGGAAAGATTTAAAGGTGACCTGAGGGGCAAGCTTTTCACACAGAAAGTCGCAGGTTAATGGAACAAACTGCCAGGGGAAGAAATAGAGGGTAGAATTGCTATGTTTAAAAGACATTTAGATAGGTGCATGTTGGGCTGAAGGGCCTGTATCAAATTGTATCATTCCTGACCTCAATTCTATTTTTTGAAGAATGTTATGACAAGATGCATCCTATAATTCCATGGATAGCAATGCTAACCTTTTGTTTAACAGACAGTTTCCTCTGATGCCATGTTGAGATATGATTTATAACTTCATGTCATGATATATTGCAGAAACAGGGAACTGCAGACGGTGGTACACAAAGGAAGACACAAAGTGCTGGAGTAACTCAGCAGATCAGGCAGCACCTCAAGAGAACATGGATAGGTGATGTTTTGGCTCACAACCTTAGTTCAGGCTGACTGTGATGGGGAGTGAAAGAAAGCTGTAAGAAAGGAGCAGGACAAAGCATTGGGCCAAAACAGGTGAGGAGGGTTATTTGATAGGCAGATGGTTAAACAAAGCCCAGAGTTGAAAAGGCAGGTGTGAGACAAAAGGATTGAAGAACTGCAAATTGTGAAGGGATGTAGGTGGAAGGGGAAGGGACTTTACCCGCTGAGCTACACCAGCACCCTCATGGTTTCATGGTGACAGATGATTGAGCTGCTTCAGTGGCACTTTAATCCATAAAACAAACAATCTACAATAATCAACTAAGAAATCAGATGATACATTTTTAATTGTCTGAAGTCACTGAAGCCACACACAGTCATTGCTGAAGTCCCATCATCTAGATAACAATGATGGAATTTCTCAGGATAGTGTACAAATATCACTGATGCCTAAAGACTCCTTGCCAATAGTGGTTCCTTCAACACGTGAACTCCAGTGGTTCAAAGAGGCACTCATTACCATTTTCGCTGAGACAATTAATGAGGCTAAGATGATACCATAAACAATTATACACATATCCTAATACATTAGAAATAACACAGTCAACTTTCAACTCATTAACCCCACAGCATGCTGTCAGAGGTTGGTTATGACACATCTACTCCTGCCTTAGTAGGGACCTGAATTCACCTGTCACTACAACAGTACAGTAGTGAATGCAATCTCTCTGGCTCCCCACTTTACACTGGACAACAAGTACACATATGTCAGGCTGTGTGGGAAGGAACTGCTGATGCTCCTTTACACTGAAGATAGACATAAAATGCTGGAGTATCTCAAAGGAACAAGCAGCATCTCCGGAGAGAAGGAACAGGTGACATTTCGGGTCGAGACCCTTCTTCAGTGAGAATCAGTGACAGAGGGAAACTAGAGATATGGAAGGGTACAAAGAGTATGTATGATGTGAAAATGACTGATCAAAGCAGACAATGATCAAGGAAATGTAAAATAGTTCATTGTTGGCTGAGGGCAAGGTAACAACGGGGCGTACAAACAGTAAAATTAATCAGGAGGGCAGTGAAACTAGTCGGAGAACTAGGGTGGGGAGGGACGAAGAAAGGGCGAAAGCAAAGGTTATTTGAAGTTAGAGAAGTCAATATTCGTGCCGCTGGGCTATGCTGCCCAAGCAAAATATGAGTTGCTGTTCCTCCAATTTGCGTTTGGCCTCACACTGATAGTGGAGGAAGCCCAGGCCCAGGTCAGTATGGGAATGGGAGGGAGAGTTAAAGTATTAAATGTCAGGCTGTTGTTCATTGCTTATAGCATTCAGCACAATTAACATGTTTAAATGAATAGTCAAACTCTTCGAACAGGGTCTCTTCTCATCTCTATGCAATTGGATTCTCGACTTTCTCATCAGTACAATTTGGTAATAGCACGTCCTTCTCACTAACTGGCGCAAGAGCACCTCAAGGCTGTGTGTTCAGCACCCTGCTCTCTCTTTACCTATGATTGTGTAGCTGGTTACAGCCCCAATGCCATCTTTACATTTGCCAACAATACCACCAATATTGGAAGAATATTGGGTAATGAAGAGTCAGATGGGAGATTGATAATCTGTTTGATGGTGCCAGAATAACAATCTTGCTTTTAATGTGAGTTAGATCAAGAAGGTAATTGTTGATTTTAAGAAGGGAAAGCTGAGTATCCATGAACCTGTCTTTGTTGGTGGAAGTGCTGTTTAGAAAATCAACAGCTTTAAGTTCCTGGGCATGCAAATCTCTGAAGATCTGTTCTGGTCCCTACACATTGATGCAATCATAAAGAAAGCTTATCAATGCCTGTGCTTTTTCAGAAGCTTGAGGAGAATTGACATGTTGCCTAATATTCTATTGAACTTCTACATATGCATGATGGAGAGAAAACTGGTTAGTGACTTCACGGCTCAAACGCCCAAGACCGAAGAAGGTGGCTGCAAAGAGTGGTGGACAATGCCCAATCCATCACAGGTACTGACCTCCCTAACATCAAAGATATCTACAAGTACCACAGCCACAGGAAGGTAAATAATCTCTTCAAAGCCAATGTCCAGCCACACCAACCTGGCCACGCTCTCATCTCACTGTAATCATTGGGAAGAAGATACAGGAGCCTGAGAACTATTACCTCCATGTTCAAGAACAACTACCAAGACACTCTTGAATCACTTCTCGCAACTCTAACCATAACCGTACCTCAGCAAAGAACTACTAAGGACCTTATATATATCTCATTACGTACTTTGGCGTGCACGTTATGGTCTGGTTACCTAGTATAGCTGATAATCTCTTGCATTATTGGTTATTCCATTTTTATTTATTATATTGTTGTGTTCATATGCCTGTAAAGCTGCAGCAAGTAAACATTTCACTCTTCTGTTGCCAATGCATATGACAATTAAACACTCTTGCCTCTCTTGCGTTGGAAGTGCATTTACAGAGACAAATTATGTGCCTCATCAGTTTTAGTGAAAGTAATATTTTGAGGTGCAAATTCTAGTTGAGTGCCCCTAGTGTGATGTGTCGATATTCGTGTCGATGACTCAACATCAAAGAGATGAATAAAGCCTGACACAGCATAATCTTAATCATTTAGTGAGCAACGGGTCTTCCTGGGCCATTTACAACAAATATTCTTGACTGTGTAGGAAAGAACTGCAGATGCTGATTTAAGATAGACACAAAATGCTGGAGTAACTGGGATGATGTAGACATCTAAGTTGCAAGTCTTTTAATCTAGTGATTTAATTTTAAGAAACTGCTAGTTAAAAATATTTAGACAGACAGCATCTCTGGAGAGAAGGAATGGGTGACGTTTTGGGTTGAGACCCTTCTTCATACCTGAAACGTCACCCATTCCTTTAGGCATGACTATGGGTGGACAAGGGGATGGGGACTGGACTTTGTGCCTTCCCTCATAATGGGAACCATTGTGGGGGGATGATTTTTATGTTTATTGTTAAATTATTTAATGTTGTGTCTTATCTTTATCTGTGTGTTGCATGGCAAGACAAATTTCACTACACCAATTGGTGTATGTGACAATAAATGTCCTTTGTCCTTTGCCCTTCTCTCCAGAGATGCTGCCTGTCTAAATATTCTTGATTAGCAGTTTCTTAAAATTCAATCAAAAGACTTTTGCAGGCTAGATGTCTACATCACCCTGGCTCAATACATTTATTGAAAAATGGATCGTAAACACTGTTGAATGAATGATTCAGTTTTCAAATGACAAATAGTTATTTTTGTGACAATTACTTTCTAGATTTGAGTAGCAAGATGGTTAAATCCAGGAAATCCTGTAGACTTGGATACTTAAAATCTCAAAAGGAAATCAAATCATTTGTAAATTTTGAAATTAAAAAAAACTTTACAATGTCTCCTGTAATGATATGAAACCAAGGGGAAAATGACATTTATTGGCAATTTATAAACGATTTGTTGCTTTGAGGTTGCAGAAAGACAATCCACCCATTTAGTTAACCAACGCAAAATCAATCCAGCTGGCCCTATTCTCAAGCCCTCGCCCCATTCCCTGCAAATCCTTTCAAGTACTTATCCAATTCCTTTTTGAATGCCACAACTAAATTTGTCTCTGCTATGTGTAAAATAGTTTTTCCTCTTGTCGCTTTTTGTTTTTTTCATCAAACAATTTCATTCCAGTTCTTAACCTTTTCATCATTTGGAACAGTTTCTATTTTAAGTAAGCCCTTCATGGGTTTAAATACCTCTTGCAGATTGAATATTCCTCAGTCAAGTACCCCAGCTTCTCTCTATCCAGGTACATGAAATCTTGCATCCCTGAAATTATTCTAACAAATCACTGATGTGACATTAAAGTTGCTTTCAAAATGTAGAGCAAATGTCTTATGGAGACATAGGGCAAGGCCAAAAGTGAAAAGTAGAAAGCAAGAGAGGGAGGGAGGGGGAGGGATAGAAGGAGAGAGAGGTGGAGAGAGGCACAGAGAGGGGGAAATAGAGAGAAATATAGAGAAGATAAAGAGAGAAAAGAGAGGAAATAAAGGAAAGAGAAAGAGAATGAGAAAAGTGAAAGGAGAGTGAAGGATCTGACACAGTCGTAAAGGTTTGTGCACAGGTCCAAAAGTAATGAAATAGCCTGGGGAAATTTTGATTTTTATCACATGGAAGATGGAATCCAAATACATGAATAGCAGAGCAAATAGATGACAGGCTTGTATAGATATTCAGTAGGCATTTGTCAAGGATGATTAACAAAACTGCGGACCATGAAAAATAAAAAGTGCAATGGGAACATGGATCAAGAAAAAAAGGATTAGACAGCAGAGTTATGTTAAATAGTCCCATCTGACAGATGAAATGCAATAGATTTCCTCAGGAGTCAAGGCTGGGACCACTGTTTTTAGTTTTAGACAATACATGGTCTTGTTCATGGTTCTACACAGTAAAATATCAACATTTTAAAGTTACATCATAGTATGGCAAATACTGAGACGAGATAGGCTTGCAAGACGACAGACAATTGGCAGACAACATTTTATTACAGTGATACAATTTGGCAGAAAGAAAGAAAAGCAGCAATATAGAACAAATAACGCAACTAAAAAGTGTGCAGGAGCAGGGGGATCTGGGTGTGCATGGAAATGAATCACTAAATGTGACAGGACACATTGAGAGAACAGGCAGGAAAGTACAGCATATGGGATCCTGAGAATGAGTAAAGCCAGACCTTCAATGATCCTGGGCTTAATGAATAATGACATGCAGTTAATGAATGGAGGCATACAGCGTAAACGCAGGACCTTCAGGAGCAATGTGGGAAACACACCTACTGAATTTTGAGCCTTTGAATATACCGAGGAGTAATATGTTTTGAATGCAACACTCTAGCTTGAAGAATTGGCTAGGCAGCCATTTTGAGGGAGTCAGCAAACCCCCTGAAGAATACTTGGAATGTAAGAGTCTGATTGTAATGCACTATAGCATTAGGAGGCCAAGTGAGAATGTGGAGGTTCACCCATACTTCTCTGGGAGGGATTAGGGGGGATCTAACCTGGGTCCCAGGCAGCATAACTGCTGGATTGATGGAGTTGAGGATGAATACCAACTGGAGAGTGGTACTGCAGAGGGCACTTGGAGGCACGTGGGTGGGTGAAGGTAGGGGAAGAGGCAGTCTTCCTTTGGGATCAAGCTAGATATAGCTGGTGAGTGGGTGGAAGACCAGGTTGGGGGAGCAAGCGAGGATTTTAATGATATGAGAGGTGGAGACTGAGGAAGGCAGAAAAGATTACTGTAGGAAGAGAGTGTGGGTAATAATGTGTGTGCACATGTGTGTGCTTGTGTATTCACAGTGATGTTTTATTGTATCATCATTTTCTAAATGAGCTGCTACTACCACCTTAACAATCCAGTATTTTCTCAATGACAGATTTTTGATGAACTGACCAATGGCTTCCTGCGTTGTGTGTCCTTCCATTTTCATTTTGAAGCAATATATTTGTGGCTTTCAAATCTGCTGGGACATTTCCAGAATCTAGGAAACTGCAGAAGATTGTGACCCATTAGCTCTACCGCTATTTTTTTTGACAGAAATCAAGAGAGTGAACAGTCTGGACTGCATGCTAAAAGGACATAATTTCACATGTCAACCTGTATCTGTGAATAACCAGGCATATGCACACCTTGCCAGAGCAGAATTGTCACTACATTTTACTTCGGAGTCACGTGAGTGATTCCGTGAAGAAGACCCTCCAGTCCGCATGCGCGTCATTACGTCTGACGCATGGCGCACTGACGGGCTGGCAGGGCGCAGCTCCACAAGCGGTCAGTAAAAAACCTTGAGGTAAGTTTTTTAACTTAACTGAGGTTTTTCTCCGGGCGGGAAATCATGTTTTACAGGAGCGAGGCCGCAATGGAGAAAGTAGTGAAAGAAAGATCGAGGCGGTCTGCTGTGAAAATAGCTACGGAAGACCGCAGGAGTGCGGGTAGCGGGCAGCCGTCCCTCTCGCCTTCCGAGTCACTGGCAGCACGACCAGTGGCTTCCAACTTGGTGCCGGTGGAAGGCACCGTGCCTACTCCGGTGGGTCGGAAAGCCACCAAAAAATCAAAAAGACCTGTTGACTCTGACGAGTCAGGCCAGGAGGATGGTCCTCCCACAATCGATGCCGTTTTTGGGCAGCTGTCCAGAATGGAACGCCTCATGAAGAGGATGTTCCATCAACAAATGCTCGAGGAAGACGAGCTTTACATCCACGGGTCTCTTCAGGAGCCCGTGGCTGCAGCATCTGTAACGGGGCTGAATGATGGCTCCCTCTTGGAGGAGGTGAGCCCATGGAGTCAGTTTTGTTCTGACTCCGAGATCGGAGGTATAGCTGATGAGCATATCTCCAGGCAAGGAGACCAGGAGTCAGGGGTGCCAAGCATGGCATCCAAATTTGCCATACCTGCCGGAACGGGCGAACCAATAAATGAGGATCTGGCCAGGACCATCAATTCCATGGTCTCGCATCAACTGCAGAACCTGACCATAGAACAAACCTGCAAGAAATACCAAACACCGGGTAATTGCGCATCACTCAAAGTCCCAGCTGTGAACCACCCAATCTGGGGGCACATGGCAGCAGGAATCAGAGCCCAAGAATTAAGGCTCCAGAAGATCCTCACGTTCCCGGCTTCAGGGATAACAGCTTTTGCCAGGTCGGTGGATGATGAGGCTCTGTCTCCAGTTCAGCTTGCCCTCATGTGCAATGCACAGTTAGAAATAAATTATTTGAGGAAGACTGCAATCCGGTCAATGCTCAATCCTAAATTTGCAGCACCGTGCAAGACGAGCACCGTGCAGCCACCAAATTTGCTGTTCGGGGAAGACCTGTCCAAACAGGTCAGAGAATTAGATGATGAGGCAAAAACAGTTGGTCTCATCAGAGCACAGCCGTCAGCAAAAATCCTCTTCGGCGGCAGCACCTCTACAAACGGCCCGCTGAATCGAATTCAGGTCAAGGACCAAGCCGGCCCTTGCCAAGTATGCGCAGTTGGTGCACGCCACCATTTCCCTCCAGAACACAAAGTCAGAAGTTTCTACCAACCACGGACGTAGGTGGCCAGTTACAACCTGGTGGGAGATTACATTTGTTTTTAAAGCAATGGTGTCGTATAACATCAAACTCATTTATACTGCACAGTCATGATCATATTGAATGACGGTGCAGGCTCGAAGGGCCGAATGGCCTACTCCTGCACCTATTTTCTATGATTCTATGATTCTATACTAGGTTTCCCGATTGAATTTATTTTTAAATTATGCCCACCTGCACAGCATACACCTAGCCAGAAGTTATCTTTTTCACAACAAGAGTCCTTGGAGGTACAAACTGAGATTCAAACGTTAGCTAAGAAAGGGATAATTGAGAAGTCTTCCCATCAATCTCACCAATTTGTCTCTAATATATTTCCAAGACAATGTCGGATCATTCTTGACCTAACTAGGCTTAACTCCTATGCGTAGTATAAACATTTCAAAATGGAAACTTTCCTTACTGCCAAACAGCTGGTTACTAAAGGGTGCTACATGGCATGCACAGACCTCAATGATGCATAGCATTCGGTACCCATTCATCACAATCATCGGAGATATTTGAAATTTAGCTGGATGAACCAATTGTGGCAGTTTAAAGCATTGCCTAATGGTTTAACCGGCTCTTAGGTTATTTACCAGTTAAAACCAGTGTTGGGCCTACTCCGGGCTCAGAATCATATTGTAATGGCCTATTTGGATGATATCTTAATCATTGGCAAGACTCAGAAAACAGCTGAATTATCTGTTTCAGCTGCCAAACGCATGTTTGAGAGTTTGGGGTTTCTCACATGTCTGTGACTCTGCCTCCAGGCAAGAGGTCAGAGTTAATCAAAGCGTGTAGCAAGCTCGTTGATGAGCAACATCTTCTATTCGGCAGGTTGCTAGTGTAATTGGGAGATTAGTGGCTGCTTTTACAGCCGCATAATTTGGACCTCTGCATTATCAAAATTTGCAACGTGCAAAGGAGCACGCACTCAAAAGTCATGCAGGGCATTTTAATAGACATATGCAGTTGCCAGCTGAAGCTGTTGCTGAGTTACAATGGTGGATAGCAAATGTTTCGCTTTGCACTGGGAAAATGTGGATTGACAGACATTCAGTTGTTTAACAAACTGATGTTAGTGCTCTAGGATGGGGAGCTACCGATACCATCTCCAGCTGTGGTGGCAGATGGATTATGCATGAGGCATTACTTCTTCAATCACATGGTATTAACTATTTGGAGTTATTGGGAGCACTCTATGGCCTAAAAGTGTATTGTACTAATATGCATGATTTGCATGTGCAGCTTCAGATGGATAATACTACAGCAGTAGCATATATTAATCACATGGGTGGAATCAAATCGGTATCATGTGATAAGTTGGCTAACCTTATTTGGCACTGGTGTATCACAAGAAACATCTGGATTTCAGCAATCTACCTACCAGGTAGACTTAACATGGTGGCAGACACCAGGTCACGAAAGTTCAATGACAACACTGAATGGATGTTGAATCGTGAAATATTCAAAGAGATTATCACTCGGTACGGTGTACCAGACATTGATTTGTTTGAGTCCAGATTGAATCACCAATTACCAATGTATGTTTCATGGGAGCCAGACCCAGGGGCAGTAGCGGTAGATGCATTCTCGCTACACTGGGGTGGAATGTTTTTTATGCATTTCCTCCATTTTGCCTCATCAGTCGGTGCTTGCTCAAGATCGAGCAGGACTCTGCCTCAGACATTTTGGTTGTTCCCGACTGGCCTACACAACCATGGCGCCCACTCATTTTAAGATTAAAAACACAGCCTTTTATGGTTATCCCCAAAAGCAGTAGTCTGCTGGTTCATCCTGTAACTGGGGAAAATCATCCATTACATGACCGTATTAATCTGTTGAATTGCAGATTCTGAGGAGACTGTTCCTGGGGCTTGGACTATCAGAGCGTACGGTGGATGTGATTACTGCAACCTGGAGGGTTAGTACTAAAAAACAATATATTTCTCATATCAAGAAATGAGAGATGTTCCGTTTGCAGCCGAACATTTCATATCATACGGCAAGCATACCTGATGTGTTGGAATTTCTTTCCACGTTATTTTTTGATGAGCGACTAAGCTACAGTGCCATCAATAGTGCCAGGAGTGCCTTGTCATCCTACCTGTGCCAAGGAATGGGACAACACCCTGTTGGGTCTCACCCTTTAGTATCTCGGTTCTTGATGGGCATTTTTAACTGCAATCCCCCCCAGGCCTAGATACACGGAAATTTGGGATGTGAGCGTGGTTCTTGAGCTGCTTCGCCACTGGGCTCCAGCAACATCTCTGTCATTGGCCAGACTGACTCTCAAAGTGGTTATGCTCATGGCGCTGATTTCAGCACAACACGTCCAGACGTTGCAGAAGCTTCGACTGGACAGAATGGTTTTGTCCGTAAATAACATAACCTTTTATGTTTATGATTTACTTAAGCAGAGCAGGCCAGGGACGTCAGGGTTAGATTTAATTTTATGGTATATCCCATAGACCTTTGGGGGTATGGAGAGAAGGCAGGTACAGGATACTTACTGAGTTGGATGATCAGCCATAATCATATTGAATGGCGGTGCAGGCTCGAAGGGCCGAATGGCCTACTCCTGCACCTATTTTCTATGATTCTATGATTCTAAAATAGTAAGATTAAATGAGAACTTACCAGTTTTAAGTTTGATCTTTATTTTATGAGGAGTTACGATGAGCGATTACGTGCCCACCACTCCCAGCCCTCATATCACAAAGGTCATCTGGTAGTTTCTAGGTTTCTAATCTTACAATATTACTTCAATTACTCTTATCTGTGATTACACGCCGCTGCTTTGATGATTGACGTGCATGCGGACTGGCGGGTCTTCTTCACGTAATCGCTCATCGCAACTTCTCATAAAATAAAGATCAAACTGGTAAGTTCTCATTTAATCTTACTATTTTGTGAGAAAGTTTTTAGAAAAATCCTATAGGGCAGAATAAAATTGAACACCATGCAACAAAATGGTTGGTCCGAGATAAATCCACACTAAAATTTCAAAGACCAATATATCTATCCAGTGATGCCCAGAACTCATCCAGCACTTCATCCTTTGTAATTTCTGCCAGATGCAACGGGATTCTACCACACACACCTTCCCATCTCCACCCCCTTTCCCTCCATGACTCCCTGATCTACTCATCCCACCCCATTCACTCCTCCTGATCCATGGCAATTTCCTCTGCAACCATAGTACATACAACTCGAGTTTATTCTTCTCCTCCCTCGCAACTATCCAGGGTCCGAGCACCTACCAGCTCTTCCAGGTGAGTCGTAGATTCACATGTACCTCCTCCAACCTCATCTAATGCATTTAGCGCTTTCAATGAGACCAAGGGCTGACTCGGGCCACTCTTCCCGCAATGGCCATTCCTAGCTCCTGCATCGATGCCATTTCAACTGTCTCATTCCCACAGACCTCTCCATTATCAGCCTTCTCCACTACCAGGTGTGACCCACTGCAAACCGGAGGAATACCTCATATTCCGTCCAGTTAACTGACAATCCAATGGTAAGAACATTGAATTTCTGGATTTCAGATAACCTTTACCTGCAGTGTTTCCCCCCTCTCTCTTTCTCTCATTCCAAACCACCTCTAATTTTTGTTCTCTTTCCCATCTACCCCTAAAACTCCAATCACCCATTTTTCTCCCCCTCGCTCTCCTGTTTCCACCCACCTACAGACCATGCAGTTTACTCACCAGATCCCCCCACTCCTGGCTCCATCTGCCTTTTTTGCCCTTGTCTGCTTCCACCTATCACTAACCTACCCCCGTCTCCCAACTCCATCTCTCCCCCTCCTCCTAGCTCCATCTACCCATCAACCTTCACCCCGTCTCGGTACACCTACTGGACCTTGTCTCACTCCCTCTCCCCTCTGTATACTGGCTATCATCCCTCTCGATTCTCAGTGCTGATGCAGGGTCTCAACCTGAAGCATCAATAATTCCTTTCCTCCCACAGATTCTGCTCAATCCATTCTTCCAGCAGTTTAGTTATTGCTCCAGGTTCCAACATCTGCAGTCTCTTGAGTTTCCACTATTCATAATTCTCCACGTGGTCTTCGTATTGCTGCAGTTCAATATCAATATGCAATTGCCACAACATAGCATGTTTATTGCTGATGACTGAGAAGTCAATAATTATACTCTAAAAGGCCAATTTTCTTTGTGACAAAAATCCCCTTCTACATGATCACAACAAGCACTTCAAAAATTGTTAAATTAATCAAAAATTGATTTAGAAAGATATTCTCAGTAGCTTAAATTACAGACAAGTAATTACTTATTGTAAAGGGAATTTAGTTTCAATTCCCAAACCTTAAGATACATTTGATGTTCAATACTTTAAAAGTTATGTGTAGTGAGTTCACAGTGGTAGTGCTTCACATCAACTGTCAAATTTAATGATTTTCAATGGCAGTAGTAAACAAACGTTATCTCGGTCAAAGCCAATAATACTCTAACAATAAACAGTTTAAGTATGTGATTAAGTAACTATAGACCAAAAATAAATATTTGTGAAAAATAAGAGGTGTCAACTTACCTGATAAGCGATTATTGCTAACATTGAATCTCTCCAACAGCAGAAAGTCAGACATGTTTGTAAGGTGTGTCAGACTGAAAAAAAAATATGGTAGAGGAGTATTTTTTACGCATAAAATTAGTTCAAATGTCCATTAATTCTATGTCCTCCCATTCATGATAAAAAACATTTTTAAATTTATCTGCCAATAGTCATAAAACACAAGATACATTAAATAAAAGTGACGAGTGGAAAGGATTGGTGATGTGCAAAGTTTGGGGGGGGGGGGGGGGAAGTCAGTCTACCCCATGACAAAAGGGGGAGGACTTATAGTTTTGAGAGCCACAGGGAAGGATCTCCCCTGGCGTTCTTTACTGCATCTTGGTGGAACCAGTCTGTTGCTGAAGATGCTCCTCAGGTTGACCAGTGTGTCATGGAGGGGATGAGCTGTATTGTCCAAGATGCTCCAGTTTGAGGAGTATCCACCCTCCAGGACCACCTCCCATGAATCCAACTCCGTCCCAGGACGGAGCCAGCCTTCCTGATGAGTTAGTTAATCCTGTTGCCGTCCGCGGCCTTCACCCTGCTGTCCCAGCACACAACAGCGAAGAAGATGTCACTGGTTACCACCGAAAACTGGCTACCATTGATAGGCATACCAAAGTCAAAGTCAGTCAATATTATTCGTCACATGCACATCACATGCAGTGAAATTAATCTGCTAGCAGCGATACACTTAAAAAGAACACACAATACACAATAAAGATTTAATGCAAACATCCACCACAGCATTCTTCACTGTGGTGGAAGGAAACAAAGCCAGTCCTCCTCCTTTGTTCACCCGTGGTCGGAGCCATAGACCCTCCGTAGTCGCTGCTACAGACGGCCCGATGTACAGGTGGTGGAACACACTCCGCGGCTTGGAGGTCCTGAATCGGCACCTTCCTACTGGAGTCCGCGGCTTCAGGATGTTATAGGCCATGGGCCGGCGGTCGGAGCTCTTCTTGGCGATTCCCGGCAAGGGATCCTAGGCTCCAGATGATAAGTCCACTCCACGCCCGCGGCTAGAAGCTCCGCGAACCACAGCCCCCACGGTGCCAAAGTCACCAGGCCAGCAATCGGAGTACTCCTCTCTGGCGACCCCCGACAAGAGTTTGCCCGCTCCGCGATGGAAACTCCATGCTGTGCCTGCTGCCGATGCTCCAGGCCAGACTCCGGGAAAGGCCGCTCCAATCCATGATGTTAGGCCGCGAGGGAGGCGATTATGGAAAAAGGTGCCTCTCCGTGGCCGAAAACGGTTTCCCCCTTACCCCTCCCCACCATTCTTCACATAAGACATACTGAGAGACACCCGCTAGACACCAAAAAAAACAAAAAAAGCAGAAATAACGAACATGCTGCTGGCAGGGCAGCCGTCTCGCAGTGCCACCACCAAACTATCCCTCTGCAGGTTACCTTCCATGTCATATACCTGCCTGATGTGAAAATGTATCATCATTCTGTCAATGTTGCCAAGGCAGAATCCTGCATCTGCCTTGGTTAGAGCTTGGTTCAGCACCATCTGCTCAAGGACAGTAAAGGGCCTGTCCCACTGTACAAGGTAATTCAAGAGCTGTCCCGAGTTTAAAAAAAAAAGCAAACTTGTGGTAAGTACGTAGAATATACATAGCGGGTACGTCGGAGCTCGGGACGTCTCTTAGCGGCTCGTAACGCTAACGGCAGGTACTCGGGGAAACGCGGTAAGCTTGTGAAGATTTTTCAACGTTGAAAAATGTCCACGAGAGCCCCGAGAACTTACAAGCGGCTATTACCGTAATCTTCTGAGTTCAAATCAGGGGAAACTCGGGAGAACCTTGAATTACCTCGTACAGTGGGACAAGCCCTTTAGGAATGACTAATAAACAATGGCCTAGGCAATGAGGTCCAAATGATGTGAAATTTTAAAAAAAGCTAATCAATGCAAAATCTTTCTTATCTTAGTGATTAAAAATAATAAATTTGAAAACTGAATCACTTTGAAAGTTTCTGAAGCTTGGCCTTAAAATTAGAAAAAATATCACTACTAATATTTTCATTGACTCATATCAATGTAAAGGTGGTGCATACAGTCTTTATTTTAAAAAAAAATTGCAATGGCAATTGCAAAAGATGGAATATCTGCTCTTTTACCTTCTCTCTTCACATCAGCAAATAATCCAATTTTTTACCCACATTAAAAAGCAATTTATTTGAAATGTCTTTAAATTTAAGATACTATGTTTGCAGTCCACATTGCAACTTCCTTGACAATGGTGAAACCAAATGCAGATTGTCCCTCATCTGGTTCAACTTATCACCTTCATTACTTATCAGATTCTAGCATCTGCAACCGTTGGTGTCTCTATTCATCATCTCCCAGCCTCTGTCTCTACCTCCCCAAAGCTGGTTCCAGCTGTCCCCATTTTGTCTCTCTCCTTCTCTGTTTCTCTCCCAACTCCACCATTACCCTCCCCCACCCAGTTCCATTTGCCTATCACACCCTCCTCACATGTTCCACCTATCGCCTGTCAGTTCTTGCCTCTCCTTTCCCTTTCTAGGTTGGCTTACTCCCCTTTACACTCTTGGTCCTGATGCAGGATCTCAACCTCAAGTGTCAACCATATCTCTGCCTTCACAGAAGCAGCTTGGCCCACTGAATTCCTCAGCAGCTTGTTTTTTTTTTTGCTCCACAGCACATCACCTGCAATACCTGGAGTTTCTCATGTTTGCAGATTATATAATTGCTTTGAAGCAACCTACCTACACCACCCTGAACTTCTAGTGGTTCAGTATAAGATGGAGCAGCATTTCATCTTCTGGTGAGGTATTTAATGTCTTCTAGCCTCAGCACAGGCCTCCACAATTCTAGATAATTTTGAGCATATCCAGCCGTTTTCTATTTTTATTTCAGTCGTTCAACATCTGCAGTAATCTCCTTTTGTAATTTCAGATGATGATTCTACTTCTCTCATTTTCGCACCCTCTTAAACAACTTTTATTCCATCATTCTGACATTATTTTCCTCCTTCACCATCTAAAATATTCCCTTCTTTACGGTTCTCTCCCACACTTGCTTCCTTCACTGCATCTAAAACAGCTCAACTTCAGCTTTTCCTGATTCTGGTGAAAATCTTAAACTGTTTCTCCCTCTACAAATGATGCCAAATCTGACAATCGTTTCCAGTGTTTTCTTTTCCTGCTTCAGATTTCTAACATCTAGACTATTTTGCTTAATTATTCTACTTTTTGTTAAAGGTTCCCATTTTATAAATTAATCTCTAAAAATATTATATTTTTATGAGTGTAGTCTCATCCTCAGAATAACCTTTACAGCAATTATTCATAATAAATGGAAGAATCTGGAAAAATTTCCAGGTAACAATAATGCATTGTAGAATGCAAAAACATAATACTGGCACATTCAACACCTCAGCATGCTTTGCAGATCTTCACCTTTTTTTCATCAGTAATGGTTATCATGCCTCTACAGAAAACGCAAACTATATTTATAGATAGAATTAATTTTGCAATATTACACACAAATAACTATTGCCCGTTACAGCTGATATTATAGAACCGCAAAATGCAGGGCTACATATCAGTAAAGTGATGATTTGTAGCTTTATTGACAACATATTTAAATTAAACTATTTTATTCCGACAAATACACCATTGAATGCTCTCTAACTCCCTCATCTGGATGAATTATGCTTTGCTCGAAAATTTGCTCTATTTCATTTTATATATTGACCAATGTAATTTTGTTAATTATGATGTTTATTTAAATATGGCAACAAAAGTCTTAAATAAAGTCTGTTAATATATTTTTCACACAAAGTATTTATACAAAATTGATAACATTTTACATAAATAAAATTTCATAGATGTATAAAATCTGAAACAAAAACAAGTAATGCTGTAAATAGTCAGCAAGTCAAGTTTATGATCTATCATCTGAATGTTCCTAAATATTTCCCGTATCTGTTCATAAGTGATAGGAGCAGAATTAGGCCATTCGGCCTATCAAGTCTACTCCACCATTCAATCGTGGCTGATCTTTATTTCCATCTAACCCCATTCTCCTGTCTTCTCCCTATAACCCCTGACACCATATGGTTTGACTTTTCTCTAAATTTCAAAACAAGAATAAAAGTAATGATCAGGAAAATCACAAGTATTTTCATTCAAGTCTGAGTGAAACAAAATTTATAAAAGGTGTATTACAAATAGCTAATCATTTATATAAAACATTAATGTTAAAATTATTCTGTTTATAATCTGCTCTAAAATTTAATTTTCAAGGTAAAGTCCATTGCAATTCATTCAGCTTTGTGAAACTCGTAATTACTATCATTAATTTGAAAAACATAAATAGAATGACTGGAACAGCTTTGCATAATAAATCCCTCCAAAATATAAACATTCTTACATAACTAATCAATAGATTCATTGGGAGAATTTGTGTTTCATATGCTTTCCTTTCCATCAAGATACTGCTGCAAATAGAATTGCTATTCAGTTTATGAAATTCTTGAAATCTATGTTGTAAAATGTTTTCAAACATCTCAAAACATATTTTACCAAGGTAGGACTATTATAAAAACCTAAAAACAATGTATTTTAAATCTGATACTCAAAACACAAAACGTTTTCTTTCACCAACCACCTTTGAAAATGGAATGTGTAGGAAGGAACTGTAGATGCTGGATTAAACTGATGATAGACACAAAAAGCTGGAGTAACTCAAAATGAACACTTTCTTGTGCAGGAAGGAATTGCAGATGCTGGTTTAAATGGAAACGTAGACACAAAATGCTGGAGTAACTCAGCGGGACAGGCAGTATCTCTGCAGAGAAGGAATGGGTGACGTTTTGGGTCAAGACCCTCCCTCAGACGTTCTCTTTCTTGGTGAAATAAAGACATTCCAATTCCTGAGATATACAGTGTAGTATATCTGATGAAGGAAGCATGAAATTGAAAACCAAAACCCAGTCCCAAAAGCTTCACAAATTTAAAAATAACAAGACTAAATAAATGTTTTAAACTAGAAACATACTTTAAATAATACCAATTTTAAAGAATAATATTCCTAAGTGTGATGAGAACTATTTTATGTTACAAGACTGGCTTATAGTACCAGGTGGAATTTTCATCTTATTTAAGTTTGGCGATATGTAGATAAAAAGCAAATATATCAGCTTAATGATAATAAACTGGCAAAAAAAATTGTTTCTTCAGATAACTGAACTTGCATTTTTTAGACCTCATTACATTTCAATTGTTTAAAATCTTCGTGGCACACAATCCTTACCTTTTACCATTTATTACTTAAAGTATACTTATTGTTACCAGTCATGTTACAGTATAGCACAGGAAGAGGTCCTTTGACCCACAATATCTATGCCAAGTTAAACAAACTTACTCTGCTTGCATGTGATCAATATCTCTTCATTCCATACATAATCATGTGCCTATCCAAAAGCTTCTAAAATGCCACAATTGCATCTGCTTTCACTATTCTTGCTTAAGAATGCCCATATTTAGTTAATCATTGGTAATGCCCACATTTAGTGATAATTCCCTGAGATGAGATTTAGTAAGTCTCCAAAAAATTATTGGCATTCTTTGCAGTTAATTTTTCTACTCCCTTTCATTAAATTTGAATCACTGTTTGTCCTGGATGGCAATTATAGCTTAGTTTACATTTTTAATTCAAATTATGATACATTAAAATCTATCTGATGCACGTGCTAAAGCTAAATATTCAGGCAAAAACTTGAGTCAAGTTACTTTTGATAATCTGGGCAAGTAAAAAGCAACTGAAGGCCCTGTCCCACGATGCGAGTTTACCTAAGAGCTCTCCCGAGTTTAAAAAAAATCAAACTCATGGTATTCTACGAACTCCTACGATCTTCCACGAGTATGTTCACAAGCTCCTACGAGTAAAAAGTAACCATTGTTTTCATCACGAGTATTATTTTTACTCGTGAAGTTTTTTCAACACTGAAAAATGTCCACGAGTAAAAAGATACTCGTGATGGAAAAAATTGTTACTTTTTACTCGTAGGAGCTCGTGAACATACTCGTGGAACGTCATAGGAGACCGTAGAATACCACGAGTTTGATTTTTTTTTTAACTCGGGAGAGCTCGGGTAAACTCGCATCGTGGGACACAGCCTTTACCACTAATTAGCCCTTTATTTTCTTTCTTGGTCTTCTTAGTTCCTACCAACTTTTTGGTTGAATTTGATACAGTATTGTTCATCGATTTTCCGTCTATATTGTGTGTCAAATTTATTTTAACAACTGGTTTTAATGTAGTATCAGAATGAATCGTGGCAGGTGAAAAGTTCATTTTAATCAACTGTAAACAGCAGTTCTCACAAGTGAGGTTATTTCTAAATTCAGTTCACCTCAACACAATGAAGCAAGAATGCAGCTGCTGGATAACTTGATTGTTCTTTTATAATAACAGCAATGGAAAATTACTCACAATATCACTAGAAAGTTGAAGAACATTTCTCAGATGAAGGTCAAGTTGACTGGAATGAGTCCTTATGAATGTATTGCAAAATTATATATTGCTGAATCTAATCTTTCAACTCAATGTGTTTGTTGGAACACTGCTATCAGGACAAATGGCTGTACTTGAAATCAACATTTATTACTTGGCAGTGTTTCACAGACGTATTTATTAATGACAACATTAAAGCTTGTTTTAACTTTATTTGTCACATTGTCAAAGCAAAAATGATGTTAAAGTAGAATATGACATCACACTGATAAAATGTTGAGGCAGTTGCCCCAGAAGGAGAAAGCAGGAATGTTAGATGTGGTCTGTTCTCTGGTGAATGCCATTGCTCCATTAATGCATGCACTCCATTTTATATCTAGCACTTGGCTCTGAGAAGGAATTGGCTGCCCTGGTCTATAACCAGGATCCCTAAACTTGAGACAGCATTACTGCTGAGGATTGGTGCTTGAACAGATATGTTGTTCCTGGAAACAAAGTATTAATTTCAGATTGTGGCCATAACTAGAATAGCAATGAAGAACATAGTGGGTAATGGGAATATAAAAATGGTAGTTGGCATTGTTGGAAGATAATAACTCAAATTTCACAGATTTGAAGGATTTATTTCGCAGTTTCGTTTAATTTTGTAATTCTGATTCCAACTGAGCAAACAGTTACAAGAGAGGTAATTCTGAAAGTATATCCAATTTGCAAAAGGGCAGAGTATCAAAGTCAGTATAAAAATATTGGATCGTACAGAGGATAAAAAAAACATGTAGTGAAGCACAGGGGGAAGGGCAAAATAGGGTCAAAGTGACTTGGATCTTGCAAGTATTGTAGACAGCAACATGAATGACTAAAAATAAATTATCTGACTATAGGAAGGTGTGTGATGTTGATTAGAAAGTGGTTTCTTCAAAAAATGTGGATGAAGAAGAATTCAAGTTCAGAACTGGTGAGTTGATCCATGCTGGGGCACATACAGGATTAGATTTAGAATATCAGTCGAACACAATGTACCTGGATATAAATAAGGTAAATTCTGTAAAAAGAACATCCACCTAATATATATTTGCTGTTGATGCAAGGACACTCAATAATATTTCAACTTAAGAACAATATAACATTTTCTTTCAAATCAAGCCACCAATCTTGAAGTGTTGCAGTTAAATCTAATGATACACGTGTTATCAATGTACAAGAACTGAAGCTGGCTGCAAGATTTCTCTGAAGGTAGTTAAAGGAAAGGACCAAGTCAGCCGCGATGTGAACTTTATTGTAGTAGGACAGAAAGTATTACAGTACAACAGATGAGATTGGTAAAGGACACCATGTCACGATCGCAAAGAGAGTTTCATCACAAGCAATCACCTCAGCTGTGCAGTTCATACTTGCATATGCAGGTACTTTCACAGAACATTAGAAATGTATAAAGCACGTATACCTGGTCTTTGTGCAAAGGTAACATTCTGCAGAACTCCAGTGATTTACAAGCAAAAATGTAAAACAGCATTAGAGAGCTAATGTCCCTCAGCACATACCCGTCCTCGGGTGTCCAGCTTGATGTATGCTAAAAAATCCAGGCAGCGAGCTGAGAAGTAAAGTAAAGTTTGTAAAGTAAAGAGTAGGTTCCGATATTCAGAGAATGAAGAGGAGAACTCACATATAAACTACTTCAACAAACCATTTGGTATATAGTACTGTGGAAGAATGTTATTAGAACTCAACACAGCACCCAAGGAATTTCAATGAAGGCTGGAAGTCTTGAGGGTTTCTGCAGTGTGAAGAACACTTCACAGAATCTTTATTGAACTTTAGAAGAAGGCAAACTGTGGAAGAGACAGGGTATGATCAGAAGCTATGAGCGTGCTAAGCAGATGCAAGAACTGGGAAATTGAATTTAACATTTATTCTGGCACTGTAAGACAGCAACTCTACTGCTGCACCACCATGCTGCCCTCTAGAGGTTAAAGAATAATTGTTCCCAAGCTACAAAGATACAACATCAAACACATTCAGTTTTTGTATCTGGAGACATATTGTTGTCTCTGCAGATTGAAAGAATATATTACAGACCATGGATTAACAGAGAGGTAATGGATTGTGTACAGCAATTTTACATCTGTAGATCTTTAGAAAAGAAGGAAATATAGGAAGTACTTCACTCTGATCAAATTCCAGGCACAGAGTGGGCAAAAGCTTGCTTAATGAAATTAGGTTCTGAGGAGGATACATTGCTAATCCTGTAGAGCAAGAAAACTAAAGCTTAGTAACAGGCCTTGGGAACCATCTAGTGTCCAAAAGCTGTGTGCTAAATGAAGGATACAGAAAATAAAGGATACAGCGCCAGCAATGGCTGCCTCGCCAACAGTCTGCCTGTCCCTTCCTTCTTTGTTGTTTTAATTGTATGTGGTAAACGTATGTTTTAGTGTTCTTTAGCTTGTTTTATGTGGGGGGTGGGGGGTGGGGGGGGGGGGGGGGTTATGAGGGAAACTTTTTTAATCTCTTACCTCGACGAAGATGCAATTTTATTTTTTCCGTATCATATCTCCGTCCTCACTGCGGCCTAATATCGACGAGCTTCGACCGCCCCAACGCAGGAGCCTCGGTCGCCCCGACTGCGGATGGTTTGACTGCCCCGACAGCGGGAGAATAAAGAGGGAAGAAGATTGGACTTTATAGCCTTCCATCACAGTGAGGAATCTTGGGAATCCACTGTGGTGGATGTTTATGTTAACCTTTATGTAGTTGTGCGTCTTGTTGCTTTTTGATTTGGTATGGCAGTATGGTAATTCGAATATCACTCTTTTTTAATTGGTACACATGACAATAAAAGACCTTTGAAATATTTGAAACCTTTGAACTGTTATTTTGGATGCTTGACTTTTTTTTCCTTTTAATATTCAGTAATAAAGAAGGGCTGAATTATGTGGCTAATTCAATATAAGCTAGTTTGGTATCTCTCATGCCCAATGATTCATGGAATTTGTCAAAGGTCATTTGGGATAAACAAAGAGCGTTGCTAGTGATCGCGAACGCAGCACTGTATAAACTGTGTGTATGTATTGGGTGGAATTCTGTGTAAAAATAACATTTTTGGTCTGATTTTTCATATTCTTTGTATATTATATGTGATTATGGCTGACCCAAATGATGATGATATGACACTGGATGATTTTCTGCGATGGAAAGTCAAAGATTTGAAGCATTTTTTTAGTGGACAGGGGGTTGAAAATGACGGGACGAAAAGACGATTGCGTTGCTCTTGCTTACGCTGCATCATACATGAAGAAACATTGTCATGCTGATCAATACAAGGAACAGTTGAAATGTGGAGAAAAAATGATTCCCGATCCCATGAGCGAACTGAAAGATGGGTGGCTTCTAGAATTGAAAGGACTAAACTGCTGGCCTCCCACATCCATCGTCGAGCTGTCAAATCATCTTGCCAGTTATGATGACACTAACCAGCCATCTACTTCATTGACGTCTCGCCTGCTTAGCGACTACAAAGAAGGCAAGGCCTATAGCTATTTTGATGCTAGATGGCTGAATGAAGTCTTCTTTCATCCCATACCTGATGATTCGGCAATGTGTTTTTTGAAAGCAGACTGTACACCTTCTGAAAGAGTACGGCAACCCCCCCCCCACCCCCACCCCATAAGCCATAGGTGTGCATCGAGAAGTCTTGTGGGATTTTTCACTCTGCTTACTGCAGTTGTCTTGCCGGGTAAATTGCAAAACTTCTGTCACAAACTGTATTACAATGTATATTGATTTTGTATTTAAACCATGATGTTAGATTTCAGATCTCTTCCATATAATGTAATGGTTGAATGTTTTGAAGACAGTGAACTAAGTGAACTTGTGCCATGTTGGGGTATTGTGCGCATTACATCTAACCATTTCACTTTCAATTTTCCAATATCTTTCAGGCTCAGTCCAACCTGTAATCACGTGGATGCTATTCTCTTCAAACTTGATTATGTTTATCAAAGAGGATGGACATCTAAAGCGTGTACCTCGCGACCATGTACGTGGAACCTTTTCCGGGGTGGAACGACCATGAATGAAATGCTGGAAGGAAAACGCATTTGTGACATGGACTGGCGGAAGCCTAACTACAGAAAAGGAGGTACATGCATGTAGTTAATCAACACAAATATTTTCTGTTTTAAAGATTAATGTTCTTTCAAAGTACTTATGAAGATGGTACAAATATTTGTTTAACTTTATAATGCATATGATACCAGGTAGAAAATTTGGTATCTTGTTGTTTCATTCTTGTTTCATTACCCTGGAAAGAAAACCAAAAATTCTTATTACTATTTCAGTCCCATTTTCTTTAATCAAGTGTAATGTTATATTGTTGATGTCAACATTAAAGTATTGGAAGTTTGAGAAGTGTTTGTACATGTATGCATGTTGCTGTAGTTTGTAAATTGATCATAACAATCTGATTGTTAAAGTGCTATTGTTTTCTTTTACACAGAGGGTCTTAGAAAACAATCAACCCTCCATTGTGCTAGTTGTTTCAACCAACAAGGAAATCTGCACCCCCACATATTTGCTGGAATTATCAATGTTCTGTTTACAACAGTGACGGTCAAGTGTTGCTCGGTACTTGAAATCAAAGCCTCCGCCCGAGTATGCTGTTCAGGTGGACTTCAATGTCACGGACACCCATCTAAGTGGAGATGTCTGAACATAATCCGCTATCGCTACCAAAACTGGCTGCAGAGTGCACCTCTGTTAATGTGTTCTTACACAAGCTGACTGCATACACTCAGGAAGAAGCAATATTGCTTAGTCAGACTCGTGACTAAGTTTTGTACTACACATCTTTACACATGTAAATGCAGAACTCATTCAGAAGTGCATACAGCCCGTGAACTAGTATAGTAAGAGGTGAAAACCCCACAAATACTTTTCATATTATCTATTTGTAGTTATAGAAATCATACAATTCATTTCATTCTCCCGACCCCCTCCAAAACAAAAACAATAAAAAGTGGTTGTTATTCATCGTCATGATCTCGCTCACTCACCGAAGCAGGCCAGCAAGCGACCAAGGAAAAGCCAATAAAACCATCAAAATCATTGTAGTTTTGTACAAATGAACCATAAATACACCTAGTTAATAGTTTTGAAAGCAATATTTTCTTACCCCGAAGAAGCAAAACTGGAAAATACGTATGAAACGCAGGTCAAAACACTTATTAATCGTAATGTATACACACAGTAGCTCAACCGGCAAGAATGTTTATCCCGAATGACCCATGACCTGGGCAAACTCAAGCATGCGCAGTTGTAATACCGAACTCGCTTATTGGTATGTACCACTTTAAGAATTATAGAACATGATAAATTTGAATTTTTTACAATGGTATAACTTTTTCAGTAGAGAACTAGGCACAACCCATCTGCATGCATAGATGAAGCCAGAGGCTTGTACCTACTTAAACATGGTGGCATGTTACCATCTAATGCCAGTACACTGATGGTAATGTTTCAAGATCATGGTGGCAGAATCAGTCTGCTGTGTGGAAGGAAGCTTCATCAAAGATATTGTCTCTCATTGTAAGATTTTCTATTGTTAATCCGAATCACCAATTATTTCCTATTTCTTAAATACTGAATACTAAACTTTGTTTGCAAAATAAATATACATCAATTTAATATGTTTAATATTGTATTTCATGCAAAATTAGCATGGGATTTCTTAAAATTAGACTATTTAAACAGATTTAAGAAGTTCCTTCCGCATAGCATCTACATAATTTGTCCAAAACATTTTTATTAATAGTTCTCATAACTGATAATGATTAATTTTTGTTCAAACTCAACTGTTAGTTGTCAAATTTGTAATGATCTACATGCAGAGTTCCACCACATATATCAAACGAAAAAATAAAATTTATTCTGGGCTTGTTGCCCTCATGTTTCAGTTACATTGAAACACTCCATTAAAATAAAAGTGCAAAGGATTTACTTAGTTTTGCTTATTAAAATCGCCCGCGCATTTGCATCGGCAAATCGAGTAAATGAAGAGAAAACAAATCATACAAAATATGCATGGCAGAAGAATACTGTTTAAGGAATACAAGTGATGGGATCAAACAATTATGCTCAAAGGATTCACGTTTAGGTATGTTATTTGAACATAAAAGAGGAAATAAAAAGAAAAGTTAATGTATTTGTTAAATACATTACGTACCAATAATGGTAGAGAGAAATCTGACACGTCACTTGTGTATAAACAGCTGGCTTTACTTATACCACACACGCAGTTACAATGATTGTACAAAAATAGGAGTAAGCATTTGGTCGTTCAAGCTTGCTCTATCATTCAACAAGACCAAGACTAATCCTACAATTTAATATCATATCCCTCTCTCCTCCCATATTCTTTGATTTCTCTTCCCTCTAAAAATGATCAGTTTTCTTCTTACACATATTCAGTCATTTGATCTCCAAGTTTTCAGTGAAGAATATTCTTCAGGTTTGCCAACCTTTGAGTAAAGAATATTTAATCTCAGCTCTAGATATCTATGACCCTTGTTTCTCGATCCCCTGCCTCTCTCGTTCCTTCATCCAGCCTATTGAGTCAACAGAATTTTGTACTTTTCAAAAATATGCTTTTTTTGTTTTTTCTAAGCTGTGAAATATCCGACAATATGTTTTCTACAATGTATCTATAGAAGTTGTTTAGAGTCATTCGACACAATGCTGACGTCTTTAGCCTTCAGTGGAAGTGGAGGTGGTGTGCTTTTGTGGCTATAGCTTCAGCATGGTTGGTCCAAGACAGATTGGTGTTATTTACACCTGGGAACTTGAAGCTCCTAACCATCTTAACTTTTTTTTTTTTTTAATTTTTTAAAATATTTTTAGGAAAGTAACAGAAGGAAGAAAAAGAGAAATAGAGAAAGTTAGATAAGATAGTGATATTAATAGTACGTGAAAAAGTGGAAAGAAAGAGCCCATAAAGACATAGAGCACGAGGAAGAACAAAAGAAAGAAAAATTAAAATTAAAAAAAGGAAAATATAAGAAAATAAGATAAGATAAAAGGGATGAACCTACTTCATATCTTTACACACACCTCACCAGGTCCTGAAACAGTTTATTTCCAGAGTTATGTTGCATCTTATGCTTGTAATAAGTCGATAAATGGAGACCAAATCTTTAAGAATTGGTCTGATTTGCCTGCTAGGACGAATCTCATGTCTTCAAGGTGTAACATTTCGGACATATTTGAAATCAACATTTTTACCGTTGGTGTGGGTGCATTTTTCCAAAATTTAAGTATACGTTTTTTTGCCGTTATTAAGCCATAATTAAGGAAAATCTTTTGGAACGAAGTCAGCTCAAAGCCGACTTCCATTGTTCAAAAAATAATCAATTCTGTGTTAGGTTCACAATTTTATTTTAAATAATTTTGTAAACATTTCAAAACATTCATTCCAAAACTTTTGGATTTTTATGCAAAAAACAAAGGAATGTGCTATAGTTGCATCTTGAGATAAACATTTATCACAAATGGGGGAAACATTTGGAAAGATTTTATTTAGTTTAGTTTTCGAATAATATAATCTATGTAGGATTTTGAATTGGATTAAAATATGTCTTACATTGATTGAGCATTTATGCACATATAGCGAGTATTTATCCCAACTTTTGAGATTTTTATAGATAATCCTTGCTCCCAATCTCTTCTAATTCTATCAGATGATGGTATTTCTATATTTAGGATGATATTATACAAGTATGATATTAAGTTAGTTGAGTCCACCTTTCTGTTCATAGTTTCATCTAATAGGTCTGGAGTCAAAGTATGGTATTCTTGTGTATGTTTTTTCAAATAATCATGGATTTGAAGATATTTAAAATACCATCTCAACTTTAGTGCCACTGATGATAACTTAGGCATGTACGCTACCTCGTTTCCAGAAGTTGATAACTAGGTTCTTTGTTCTGCTGACATTGAGGGAGTGGTTATTGTCATAATATCATACTAGTAAGTTCTCTATACCTTCCTATACTCTGTCACAACACTTTTCAAGATCTAGCCCATGATAGTGGTGTCATCAGTAAACTTGTGAATGGAACCCGCGGGGAATGCGCAGCCCTGTGGACTGCTTCTGCGACGACCAGCACGACCAGCCGGAAGCTGCTGAGTTGAACCGGAAGCCTCTGAGTGAAGCCAGAGTGGGGCCGAGATCAGCTGCATGAGGTCGAAAACTGAAGGTGAGGGGTGAGCAGAGTGAGAGCCACACCCTCCCCACACCCCCCTTACCTCCAGAGTGCGAGCCACACCCTCCCCACACCCCCCATTCCCCACACCCCCCCTCCCCCACACCCTCTTCATTGTTATTGCAGTTCATTGTTACATGTTCCAAAGTATAAGTGGAAAGGTTTAGCAATATTTTACTCAGAAAATGAGACTGTCTTGGACATCCATTGTAACCAAATTAACAACCAAGTGGACTACAGAAATCAGGTGAACCAATTATCTTGAATTGAAATTAAGGCTAAAGCTTAATTTAAACGTAAACTAAATTAGGACATCATGAATACAAGCTATTTGGCATTCCCATATAAAGGTTCATATTAATTCTGTGAAACAAAGGGTGTGCTACAATGGAAAGGAGGGGCCTCGGCCAAACAGCCGTAAGCCCAGAGCAGTACCTTTTTATTATTGGAGAGAATATTGTGAAGTAAGCGACAGAATTACAAAACGTGATGGCATGATTGAGAAGAGTCAACGGCATGAACCCCATTTCCAAGATAGGTGACACCACTATCCTGGGCCTTTCAGGTCGGGTCCATACATCTGGATAAGCCCAATTTTGCCTGCTGTAAAAAGTGGCCCAAAAAAAAGCTAGAATTTTTTCATAATTTGACAACAATATATATACTATGAGGACTTATTTGTTCCATTGTGTCTGTTTGATTGCATATTTTATTTGACAAAGAGTTTATTTTATCTCGGTTAATCTGTTGGACGATCAGAGAATGAGCATTTGTAAAACCTCAAAAACAATTTCAAATATTTACATAAATGAACATCAACTAGATAAATTCTAATACTTGCCACAACCCACAAATATCCCTAAGGGATCCAAACAAAGTCAATATCATGACACTTGGTTGGCTTAGCTGCACTAGAGAAATGGAGAAGCAAAAATCTAAGGGGAATAATGGTAGGAGATTTGACATGAGTGGAACAGATAGGTGCTTCTATGGCTATAGATGCAAATCTAGGATGGTGCATTGCTTTACTGGTGCTGCGATTAATTATGACACAGAATAAGTACAGGGTATTCTAAAGGGGGGAGAGTAAACAGACAGAGTTTGTAATCCACACTAATCGTAACAACATACTGTAGGTAAATAGAGGGATGAGATTCGGTGACTTGAATATAGGGAATTAGGTTGCAGATTAAAGAGTGGGATCAAAGGCTGCATTACGTCTGATTAAACACGATGGGGAATATAGGAAAAATAGGCTAGCTTAATTTAACATCTGACGAAAGGGATGGTGCTAGATGAAAGACTTCAGATTTCAAATCATCTGATCGAAGATATTCCCATTGTCCTGTTCATTACTTCACCCCTAAATTGTTTCCTTTTCTCCCCATTGAGTGTTTCCAGCATTTTCTGTTTTTTTTCTCCAGATTTCCAGCATCTGCAGTTGATTTTATTTGTTAAGCATCATGTAATGTCTTTGGAAGGAACAAGTAAGAGAAATAGCAATAAATAAGATAACCGGTTAGATATTAAATAATGTAGCATTGGAGGAATATTGAAATGAACATCCACAAATTTCTGAGAATAAAGGTACAGATGGATACAGTGCTTGGAAAATCACTGGGTGTACTAGCCTTTATTGACTAGTACACCATAAATCATACATCATACCTTTATCGAGTTTGGAGAAATACTAGCTAAGCCTGCCATAACATCTTCAATGCTTCTTGAAAAGACTCGTGTAGATGTCAAACGAGGTCAATTTAGGTAAATAAAAAAGCATGATCTTATTTGATCATGTTGTCTCTTTACACAATAGGATATGATTAAAATAGAACATTGTATTCAGTGTCAGTTTTTCATTTGATATTTCAAATACCATATTGCTTTTCGATATGCACTATTCCCCCCCCCATACACACCCACCCCAATCCAACAAATGTTACTGACCAATTTACTTCATAACCAGGTGGGCCATGTTACATGCATTATAATATTAATTTATGGTAGTATCATGAATAAAGAGTCAGAGTGTCATAGAGTAATTATTGAGCATGTAGACAGGTTTTTGGCTGTAAAAAACTCATACATGCTTTCATATCAAGCAGACTTTCATATCAAGCAGCCTTGAAAATCCACCCACAAGTTACAGCTCATTCAAAATGCCGCAGCCCGGCACTTAATAAATACCAAGAAAAAGGAACATATCACCCCGGTATTATATTCCCTTCATTGTCTCACTGTGAGATCCAGGATAGACTATAAGGTCCTCCTTGTCTATAAAGTCCCAAATGGGCTTAGGAGCAGCATATTTCACAGTGTCCCTTCTTCCCTATGCCCCTACTTGAGCGCCAGGTCTTCTGATGCTGGCCTGTTAGCCACTCAATGCTGCAGCCATAAGAACATTGGTGAAGCAGCCTTTTTCAATTACGCCCCCAAACTGTGTAATACCCTACCCAGAGCTATTAGAGATGCCCACTCAGTTGACATTTTTAAACGGCAGCTAAAGGCGTATCTTTTTAATCAAGCTTATAACTGACTTTACTTCCTTTGTCTTTTTACATTTTCAATTTTATATTTAATACTTTTATATGAAACTTGTAAATGCTTTTTATGCTATTAACCGCCTATGTTCTTACAGTTTTAAATTGTATTTTAGTTTAGACCTGGGTCTACGTGGAAAGTACTTTTAGTTGCATTTAATTGCATGAAAAGTGCTATACAAATAGTTATTATTATCATCTATCTATATCTTCGTCTTGTTTGAGGCTGTGCGTGTGTGTGTGTGTGTGTGTGTGTGTGTGTGTGTGTGTGTGTGTGTGTGTGTGTGTGTGTGTGTGTGTGTGTGTGTGTGTGTGTGTGTGTGTGTGTGTGTGTGTGTGTGTGTGTGTGTGTATGTGTATGTGTGTGTGGGGGGGATCTGGTTAATTTTCCTATTTTCTTCCAAACATTAGGCCACAGCCTTCCCATTTTTCCCGTCGAGGCGATAAACATCTTCTCGTAGCATTCTCTCCTATATTTCCAAACTTTTTCATCGTTTAACGTTTTAAAAACACCCCGAAAACTCACCCATTTCGAAAAAAAAACCCAGTGAGGGGGGTAGAGATGCACTGTCACAATGCACTCGCAAGGCAGGACGGGACACTCGGTGAGAAGGGTGGTGCTGGAGCTGGAGTGAGGGCCGAGCCAGGGGCTTGGGATGGGGCCGTGACCGGGGCCGAAAAATAAGCCTCTGCTAGAAACAAGGACGAGCATGGGTCCGGGGTCAGGGACGAGCCTGCAGATGAAGTCGGGGCCTACACTGAAGCCCAGGAGCTGACGGCTGGAGTCTACAGCCAGGGCCGGGCTGAGTATGAGAACCAGGCCAAGTTTCAGGCCCTGGCGCTGCTCTACGACCTGGGTAGGTCCTGGGGCAGGGAATGGGAGTGAGGGGACGAAGATGAGGGACAGTAGGAGGAGAGAGATGGGGTGGGGAGTGGGGTGGTAGAGATGGGGGATGTGGAGGAGGGAGATGGGGAAGGGTGGAAAAGGGAGATGCCCCCTCCCTATCTACCCTAACTACCACCCTCTCTACCCCTTCGCTCGCAACCCCTCTCGCTGTGGTGGAGGACGGAGTGCGGTGGGATGAGGAGAAATGAGCCGCGCCTGCACAGTTGGGGGCCATGCGTGAGTGGTGCAATATTGCGTTGGGGTAAACGGCTTGCGTTGGGGGAACGGGTGAGTGGTGCAATCTTGCGTTGGGGGAGCAGACCCAACGCACTTGGTCTAGTTATTATTATTATTATTATTATTATTATTATTATTATTATTATTATTAACTTTCTCATGCTGACCAAAATGCCCTTTAAAGCTAGTCCCATTTCCCCACATTTGCACTATATTCCTCAAATGTATCCTATGCTTGCACCTGTCCAAATATATTTTAAATATTATTATTGTACCTGTCTTGACCACTTTCTTTGGCAACTCATTCCATAAACACACCACCCTCATTATTAAAAGACAGAGTTCATGCAATGTATTAATAAACCAAACCTACAAACTTGTGTATCATTGTACTTATCAGACGTTTAAGAAACCCAAGCTATATTTAAAGTCACTGTTATACTAAATCTTACCTGTTCCGAGAAACAGAGAGATGTTGAAGTATTGGCAGCCAGTAATCAGACAGCTCTTTCAGAGTGGAGATACTATTGTCATCCAAATGCAAGTCACGCAGTAATACGTGATTTCCAAATCTGGGTAACTGCATAAGGGTGAAAGGAATTCTGGAAAGTTACATCTATCCATTTTATATTATACAAGGCATCTATAGGGTTCATATTATTGTTAAATGTACTTTACATTGAACTGGTATCCTGCTTTATTTAATTGATCATTTTCCTCTTTGGTAACCAAACACGGCATCTAACTTTTGTGACAAAGGCCGAGTTGACTAGAAGATATAGATAATATGGCGACTTTACTCATGAAATGAAATGAACTGTAAAATTTGCTGTTGTTATTTAGGAAAAATCTCAGCCTATCATATGCATAAAGATTCCAAATGAACAATGGCATATTGTTCATTGAAAATATATAATATATATATCATATCTAAATATATATGTATGTATGTTGCCAGATCTGACTTTCACTACTTAAGGGCCTGTCCCACTTTCACGACCTCTGCCGAGTTTGCCCTTGACTCATACTCATAACATGGTCGTCACGAGGTCGTAGGAGGTCGTAGGAGGTCGTAGGAAGCCGTGATGCCAGTCGTAGGTACTCGTAGCATCAAGTAGGTTAGGCCGTTTTTTCTAGCAGGATGAAAAATGTCCACAGGTAAAAAAGGTCATGAATTAGGTCGTGAAAGTGGGACAGGCCCTTTATTGCTTTAATTTCAGATTAGCATCTGTGGTACTTTGTATTTGGATTGATCTTCTTTTATAGCTTTTACGTTGCAGGTATCACTTTTAAGTCTCAGCCAAAAAATAATATCTCCAAATGTGCACTATTCCCTCAGTATTCCACCAGGCATATCTGTATAATTCTCTGGAGTGAGGGGGGGAAACTACATTTTTCAGATTAATGAATGAAAAATGTTACCATGGGAACATGACTGACACCGTAAAATTGCAATAGCTAGTAAAGCAATCTTGCAAAATATTCTTCTGAACTGCAACATTCTGCTGCAATTAATTACACAAAAGTTACAATTTTCTGTCAGTAGCACACTGTGACCTACCCAAGTGCCATGTTTGCACCTTTCCTTAACAGAACTTTTTCCTGAAGTGTTAACTTGAAATATTTATTTTATTTATATTGCCATAGATGCTAATATAAAGCATGGCAAATTCTTGGTTCAACTATCAGCAAAGTAGCGGGCAAATCTACTGTGGTGAAGCTCTGCATGGTGGCAAGGTTTGTTGTACGTAAATTACATCAGTTTGAGAGTGGGAGGTGAAAACGGTCAGTCTTGAAAATTTTTGAGAAAATTCCTTGCAACCAGTTAATCAACACCCTCCGCCTCTGCCTTACCTTGCCAAAAGCTAGGAATGATTCCCAATGGTTTTAATATTTTAAAAACTCTGAAAATTATCAAAAAACAATGTCAAATATTTAACAACTAATTAAAAACAATGTCAAATATTCAACTAAACTTAAATCATGCATAAAATGCATCTTGCTCCCTTCCTGTTGCCCTTCTCTATTCAATTGATTGGAAATAGCATTCCTACTCATAAGGATTTCTGATTGTGCGCACCTATATATAGGAAGATAGATACAAAAAGATGGAGTAACTCAACGGGATAGGGAGCATCTCTGGAGAGAAGGAATGGGTGACGTTTCAGGTTGAGACCCTTCTTCAGACTGGTTGGGAATAGGAAGCCGAGATAGTTGTGGGAGTCAGTGGGTTTGTAATAGACGAAAGTCATTAGTCTATTTCCTGTGATGGAGACTGTGAGATCAAGAAAGGGGAGGGAGGTGTCTGAGACAGTCCAAGTAAATTTGAGTGCAGGTTGAAAATTGGTGGTGAGGTTGATGAAGTCCATGAGTTCTGCATGGGTGTATATATAGGTATCAGGATGAGGAGTACATACGTACATGGTGAATTGCCAGAAAACAATTGCAAAATCCAGGCAATTAAGCTGTAATTTAGTATCTATTATATCAACTGTTAGCTTTTTCAAGCATGCAGTGAAGAAAGCAAATGGCATGTTGGCCTTCATAGCAAGAGGATTTGAGTATAGGCACATGGAGGTCCTACTGCAGTTGTACAGTGCCCTGGTGAGACCACACCTGGAGTATTATGTGCAGTTTTGGTCTCCTAATATGAGGAAGGATACTCTTGCTATTGAGGGAGTGCAGAATAGGTTCACCAGATTAATTCCCGGGATGGCGGGACTGACATATGATGAAAGAATGGATCGACTGGGTTTATATTCACTGGAGGATGAGAGGATATCTAATAGAAACATAACATTTTTAAGGGATTGGACAGGCTATATGCAGGAAAAATGTTCCCAATGTTTGGGGAGTCCAGAACCAGGGGTCACAATTTAAGAATAAGGAGAAGGACATTTAGGACTGAGATGAAGAAAAACTTTTTCCAGAGTTGAGAATCTGTGGAATTCAATGCTACAGAAGATGGTGGAGGCCAATTCACTGGATGTATTCAAGAGAGAGTTAGATATAGCTCTTAGGGCTAATGGAATCAAGGGATATGGCGAAAATGCCGGAACAGGGTACTGATTCTGATCAGCCATGATCTTATTGAATGGCGGTGCTGGCATCAAGGGCCGAATGACCTGCTCCTGCACCTCTTTTTCTATGTTTTAAATGACTGTTTATGGGGCTGTCCCACCTGGCCGACCTAATTGGCTAGTTTAGAAGAGTTTTTTTTAAATGACATGTTGAAGACCTCCTTCGACTATGTAGAAGACCTCCTTCGACTATGTTGAAGACTAGCTACGACTAGCTACGACTAACTTCGGGAAAATTGGACACCGAATAGTGGAGAGTGAAGACCTCCTTCGATCTCCTTTGACCTCCCTTCGACTATGATGAAGACTATCTATGACTACCTTTGACTACCTTTGACTACACTCGATTACCTACGACTAACATGCTGACCTACTACAACTAAACCTACAGGTAAAAAATGTACCGATTTTTTCCATGGCGACCTTTTTTTACTCGCGGGCATTTTTTAACATGTTGAAAAAAACGCCGCGACCTAGCTGAGGACTCGAGTACGTGGAGACCACTCTCGAGCAAGAAGGAGAGTTACGAAGACCTCCTACGACCTCGTGTCAACCATGCTGCGAGTATGAGTCCAGGGCAAATTCGCCAGAACTCGCGGATTAAGTCGCCCAAGTGGGACAGGCCCTTTAGCTGGTTGCTGAAGGTGCGATTCAATAGTAACACAGAGGAAGAAACTGAGTACGAACATCTGAATCATAGGCCAATAAGTGTGTAATGTCTAATGAAATCAGATTAAAGGTTTATACAAAGACCGAGAAGCAAGTAAGCACGAGTGGATCTGTTGCCAATTTAGTTGCAGAAATAAATAAAGAATAAAATTATAAGCCAAAGACAAATATAGCAAAAAAATGAAGTAAAGGTACGTTTTGAAATTACCAACAATAAAAATTTTTAAGAGCCTCAACACTTCTGACAGCAAAACCTTTAGCGACAGAAAACAACATTCATGATGCAAATGACATTAATTATATCTTTAAAAGAACACTTGGAACGAGAAAGCCAATTTTCTCGACAAAATTGAATTTGTATCTACTGTGGTATCATTACAATGCATCATTAATATGTTTATTGCATTGGAATAATGAGGTAGGCAGCCTGATGCCACTTGTGAAACAAACAACAGAGCAGCACATAGTAGTGTTTGCACTTCTGTGTTTAATGGCAGGTGTGCCCATACTTGAAGTTGTTGTGCAATCAATGCCATTTTCCCCAATTCTACTGGCAGCAAATTATGCATTAATGTGATCAATGAAAAGAATTACAACATATTCACTGATAAAAATTTAAAGCATTCAACTGAATAACTTCTCAATAAATGTTATGTATTTGTGTCATAGGCCAACAACAACACATACTTCTGGCATAAAACTGGCTGGGACAGAATGAAAACACACAATTAAGTGCAAAATATATATCATTTAATGGATGCCTTGCAGTGTTTGCAATGCAGTAGTCTCATTTCAGGAATCAGATTATGATAATTTATATAATTTAAGGTTTGCTTTGGCAACATAGCAACATTCCAGATCTTTTGATCATATCAAGTTGTGGTCACTCCTGTTCATCATGCATTCTCTCTTACATCAACTAATCCTAGTGCATAAAGAATACGGGGCTCCCAGGTGCAGCATTTTGAACATTATTCTAAATTGCTTTAGTTTCGCTTAGTTACAATCAACTACGCATTTGTTACTTTACCTCAGAAAGGTTGTTGTTTTGTAACTTCAAAGTTTGAAGAAGTCCACAGTTATCAATACCTTCAATGCTGCTGAGATGGTTAAAGGAACAATCCAGGTAAAGAAGGGTAGGAGTTTCACTTAAACCTTTGGTGCTTATCAACTGGTTATGATCTACTACCAGTCTCTGGAGTTTCTTCAGAGATTCCAGACCACCTAGAAAATTACAAATAAAAAAACAAATGAATTAGTGTTCGTAAAACCAATTAGTCCAATTTACATTCCATAGTTGATTTTCACCAGCACTTACTCTATGCATTTGTGTATAACAATTTATAAGTCCTCGCCATGTGGAAGTAGAAAAGCGTTCCTATTCCACTATTATAAGAACAGTACTCAAATGAACACAACATTCCTGACTTCATATCTTGTAACTTTTCCCCATTTAGAAAGCAAAGAGCATGAGGGAGGTGTGCACGGCCAGCAATCAGCAGACCAGTCCAAACAGCATTGAAAGAGCTTCGAATGATGTAGCTAAAAGTGTTTTTATTCCATTAATAGAAGTAACATACTCTTAAATGAACGCAAGATTTCTGAGTCTATACCTTGATCAATCTTATGTGAGGAAGTTTGTGCAAAACAACATTTACTAACAGGGCTCCCAGATGTTCACCGTCATATGGGATTTCCTACATTGAAAGGCAAACTAGTGATGTCCCACTAGATGATTTATTGAGAATCCCTATATATGGTGATCAGGTGCTGCATGGAGCTGCAACTGCAGTGCAAAGGTAGGAGGATTTTAGTTTCTTAATGATTATAGCTATAATTATACAGGCCTATCAGCTTGGGATGCTTTCTTGATTGCAGGCTGTGATTCAAAATGTTGCTGCTCATATGCTCATGGTCATTGTCATAATACTGACACGGTCTACTTTACACACTCTATCTTTTGATGTGATTTGGACATCCAGGACAGCAAGGCCTTATATGATGCCAGTTCTGGCAGTCAGTCAGAATCCAGGGCATTGGGTCTTGGACAAGGTTAGGGATAGATGGCTTGGAAGAGAGCAAGATTAGGCATGCCGGCAAGAGAGCACAGGTCTGATAGTTAATGTAACTTTAGGCATCTCACAAGACTTTGAATGGGGCTCCTAACATTAAGCAAACTAGATGCACCAATTCAGTGCTAGTGCTAAAGAAGGAACTGCAGATGCTGGAGAATCGACAGTACACAAAAAGCTGGAGAAACTCAGCGGGTGCAGCAGCATCTAAGGAGCGAAGGAGATAGGCGACGTTTCGGGTCGAGACCCTTCTTCAGACTGGTCAGGGATCAGGGAAACGAGAGATATAGACGGTGATGTGGAGAGATAAGGAACAATGAATGAAAGATAGGAGGGGGGAGGTGAAGGGACAAGTGTTGCATTTCTTGCGGTTGCAAGGGAAAGTGCCCGGGGAAGGGGTAGAGCGGGAGGGGAGGGAAGAATTGACAAGGGAGTTGCGGAGGGAGCGGTCTTTGCGGAAGGCAGACAGGGGGGGAAATGGGAAGATGTGGCGGGTGGAAGGGTCACGTTAGAGGTGGCGAAACTGGCGGAGGACTATGTGTTGTATTTGCCGGCTGGTGGGGTGAAAGGTGAGGACCAGGGGGACTCTGCCCTGTTTGCGAGTGGGGGAATGGGGAGCGAGGGCAGTGTTGCGGGGTATGGAGGAGACCCTGGTGCGAGCCTCATCAATAGTGGGGGAGGGGAATCCCCGTTCTCTGAAGAATGAGGCCATTTGTGATGTCTGCATCCTTTGGGCTTGAACATTGAATTTTCTCAATTCTGTTAACCCTTGCTGTCTCCTCCCCTTCCCACCTCTCCCTCAGCCCTCGGGCCCTGGCATTCCCTCTATCTCTATCTCCCTCCCCCACCCCAGTCGCACCAGCTTCTCATTTTCACACCACAAACAGCTTACAATGGCTTGTTCCCTTTATCATCGATACTTTTTTGCATATCTTTCATTCATTGTTCCTTATCTCTCCACATCTCCGTCTATATCTCTCGTTTCCCTGATCCCTGACCAGTCTGAAGAAGGGTCTCGACCCGAAGCGTCGCCTATCTCCTTCGCTCCTTAGATGCTGCTGCACTCGCTGAGTTTCTCCAGCTTTTTGTGTACCCTCAGTGCTAGTGCTGCCTGGATCACTAACAGTGACTGTCATCCACCAGGAGATATCACTGCCACACTGTACTCTATATTGGGCTAAAGGGCAAAGCAAAATTCTTCAACACATAACACAGGCAAATTGAGAAATGGGTGGATTGCTGCAGCTGGGCACCTCCATCCACCCAAACCACTTTGTAAATTCCAGCAGTTATGGGTAGAATTACCAGCAGGCATTCAGAATATCAGAGCAAGGTGAACAGACATGCAACGGGATAATATTTCAACAACTTCCACTAATAAACCTTTCCTTATTCTTGGAAGCAATGCTGGCAACCCAACTCACCAAGGAGAACGAGGGAAGGTTGACAAAACAACTACACCAGAAAATGCACTAAAAAATAACTGACCATGAAAAAAGAACAGACCATAAGTAAAGCCAAACACTCGCAGCCATAAATTGCTCACCTATGCGAGTGATGTTATTGTGTGATAATTCAAGGATCCGTAGGTTGCTACATTTTTCCAGGCCATGAATAGAAGTGATCTGATTATGACTGAGTAGAAGAATGCAGAGATCATCTAATTCAAGGCAGTGGATATTCTTGATGTTATTTTCCTGTGTAAATGAAAAGGATTTTGAGATATGATTTAAAATTGTACATTCAGGTTCTTGTCATGATAATTCAATACGTAATTTATATTGCTTACATTATTATTACTCATTTACAATGTTTAATTTAAGTGGGTAGATTATAGTAATTGTAGCATTACTTCATGGAAATCCCGGTGAAAATACCTGGTCTCTTTGTTCCTGTACTAATCAGGAGTGGCTGTGAAGAGGATATTCTACAATCTAATGGTAATGCTCACTTGTCTGTGATAAGTCAATTGCCTTTTGTTCTGTCTGTTTTTAGCTAAGGGGCCGTGCATTCAATGAAACTCAAACGCTTAGGGACTGAGAGCACATACCTTTTCCTTTATTGTGCTTATCTTTAAATTGATAAATATTTGCTTTGTAAACCTTTCTTAGTCTTTACAACCAGCATTTAATTAGTAACAACGTCACCTGTAATTCTCTTGGTGTCAGACTTGACTCTGAAATAATTTAACAGAAATACTCTTCCTCTCACAACATGTATGTTGCTGTGAACGTTATGTAATGTTACCACACACGTACAGGTGAGGAGGATGCAGTTTATATCTAGATAATCCTTTCCCCATAATATAAGGGGTAGCCTTGAGTAAAGTTTGCCATTACCAAAATGGTGCAAATTGATCATGACCTACCCCTCCCTACAAGACCAAAATCCATACACGAGAAATATTTTCTAAACATCTTGTAAATTTGAGGCTAATTAGTAAAGTATGCTTGCTTTGAATAAGGTAAATGAAAACTGTATTTCAACCCCTTCCAGATGAGAAAAGAATGGTGTGCAACACTTTTTGTAAACAAAACTAATAAAAACAATTTGTCTTTCTTTTAGTTTATTTAAGTTTAGTTTAGAGATACAGCGTGAATACAGGTCCTTCATCCCACTGAGTCTGCACTGACCAGCTAGAACCCGTACACTAGTTTTATTCTACATGCTAGGGTTAATTATTGGGATGTGGGAGGAAACCGGAGCACCTGGAGAAAAACCACGCAGCCCTGGAAGAATGTACAAACTCCATACAGGCAGCACCCATGGTCAGGATTGAACTCGAATCCCTGGCACTGTAAAGCAGCAACTCTATCACTGCGCCACTGTGCCGCCCTAGGAATCTTTATGGAAATATTGGTTAATTATGAATGACAATTATGAAAGAGTGATATAGGTGACTCAATTTTAACAAATTTATTTAATTGCGATTTTGATAAATGGGTGGATACAATGAGCAAGAATAATGCACAATTCCAGTTGATATAAACCAATAGTTATTTAATAGTAAATGTTTTCTTTTATTACCTGTACATCAATGTACTTTAAACGTTTGCAATTATTGACCCCTTCCAATGTCTGTAATCCACAGTTTTGGAGGGTTATTGACTCTATAACTGGACACTGTGAGAACGTGGACAGGCTGCAGCCTGGCAAACCTTGAAGGGTAACGGTTGTAACCTATATTCAAGAAAAATGTTTCATTATGTAGAAAACTATTTCCCACAAAATCGCTTTCCCACATTATAACAGAACAACACAACAAAATTCATCAGTGAATCTGCCCTGAAGTTTGCTTCCAAAGTTTAAGTTCACATTTTCAGAAGTCCTAAACATGTTTGTTTAGTCATAATAGCTAGCATCAAAATGAAAATAAAATCCTAAATATCAGGCTTAATTATGTCAGCTATCTATAATCAAATTCAAACCTGATGGGTTAACCTATTTCATAGATACAATTTGTCAAATTATAAAGTTATGTGCAGAATTATCATGAATATGTTAAAGCATTGCTATTTTCAAGTAAAATACTGAAGAATTAAAGCTTTTGGCTGGTTGAAACCTATGGAATTTCGCTATAAAATATTGCATATCATAAATTTGCTGAAATAAATAAATAAAGATAATAAAGATAAAAGTCAAAGATTTCCTCATTTTCTTCAACACTAGATTTGGACTGCACACGCAAGAAATATATATAATTAAATAATCTTTTAAACAACATGCAGGCCAAAGTGCATCTTTCATTTGTGGAAGCAATTGGCTTAAATGAACCAACACATTTTTTGAATACCTATCAAATAAAATTCCTGATTAATGGAGCATTTTATTATTAAAGCTTCATTTAAGAAACATCAAAATATACTAATATATCATACATTATATAAGAAATATATAAATATATTTTTTCCATCATATCTCATTCACTTTCATGTTAGCATACGAGGATGAATTATGGGAGTTACACAGCATTTAATAATTACAATTGCAATGAACCAACATTTGCGAACAGTGATGAGTTTTGAGTGGATATCCTCCTTCATGTGCAAGCTAAAAAAAACAATGGACTTGTGGGAGCTACTGAATCCACTTCAATGTGCGGCAGGACTTTCCTTCTTGCATTGTTAGTGCAGATCATGTAGAGGAAAACAGATTGGCATAGAAATCACGCTGGAAGCTCACAGCTTCCCTTTGCTTACGTCTCATTCTATAGTAATCCGCTTCCCTCCATCTTCAAATGCATTGCTCCCATCAAAATTGATTAGCAATGCCCATTTTCTAGACTTTCAAATGTTCTCCATCAGCTCACAAAAGCAAACAAATTGCTCAGGGTCATTTGCTGTCACTGTGGGCTTCTCAAAGTGCAGGCATTTGTTGGCGGCATTTGTATCGTTGGAGACCCCTCTTGACAATTTCTTGCTTGGCTGTGGCCTTAGAAGATCTCTTTGGCCCACTTGAACAGATATATTGGTGATGTTGTACAGTCTCCCAAGGTCCCTCTCAGTGAGCCCGGAGCACATTCTTGCTGAATATAGTCTGACTAAGTGTAGATATCGGTAACAAATTTGACTAGATCTTATCAGTAATGCCTGTTGATTTGTAAACGGTTACATGAGGGATCCCGGCAAAGTTGTTTACAGACAGCTTTATTTTTAGAACTTTTTAAGCATTGAGGCTTGTGGTATTTTAATACTGGAAATGAAAGGCACTGTTGCATGTTTAAGGTAACTCCAGGAAAAAGAGTATGTTTCCCAGTGGTGGGACATGTAAATTCTGGTACGATAGAAGTTAGCATCCAGCAATTGCTGTAGAAGGCCAGTGGGTTGGGATCTGGGTGAAGAAGGAAATTGTGATCAGGACATGAGTGGGGGTGGGGGTAGCAAGGAAAGAGTGAGTGAATGACAGGTTAGAGAAAAGGGCATAAGCTTGAGAATGAGTCATATGGAAAAAAAATTGATGGAAACTTTTTTTTCAGAGATGTGTGCAAATGCTCTAAAAGGAGATCAATGCAAGTGATGCTCTCAGTACCAAGCTCCAGATTATTTAGCAAGACATCACCACTTTCAGCCATGTGGCTGCAGAACAAACAACGCCGATTAAATTCTGTTTGGGTTGGGAGTGACAACAACAGGATAGGATAGACAGTCAGAATCATTTTCCCAGGATGGAAATGCCCTACACTACAGGGCACAGCTATAAGTGAAGGGAAACTTTAATGGAGATGTGCAGGACAGGTTTTTTTTTTACACAGAGAATTGTGGGGTCCTGGAAACCATTGCCAGGGGTCTTGGTGCTGGCAGATACGATAGTGGCATTTAAGAGGCTTTAAGATAGGCACATGGATGTGCATGGAATAGAAGGATTCGGTTCATGTACAGGCAGATGCGATCAGTTTAACTTGGCATCATGTTTTGCAAGATTTTCGGCCAATGGGCCCATTCCTGTGCTGTATTGTTCTGAGACATTTTGTTCAAAGAGAATTTGATATATGTGATCATATTGAAAAAGGCAGCTTTATGCTGTCAAAATAATCCATCAGTTTTCGACACATCTGCTTTTTCATTCTTTGGCAGCCTCTTTTTTAAAGCAGTATCACAACTGTGAAAGCGAATATAGATAGAAATACAGTAAACCCTCGTTTTAACAGACACCTTTATAACAGATGTTGGTTATAGGGGATGGACCTGTCAACACAACCCCTGTTCACAAGGTGCACCAGCGAGCCCTTCTTCACTCACTGCACGGTCCAGTTGATGCAGTTGTTGTTGCAGCTCACATTGTACCCCCTGGGGGCAACGCGCCTTCAGGTTTCCGCCACCGATAGGACACGCACAGTTATCATGGGGCTCCTTCCCCTTTCACCAGCTGCTGCTTCTTCCTGTTGGCCTTTGCTCTGTCCTCCACCTCATCCTCCTTCTCCCGTCACTCTCCCCACCCCCTTCCACTGTCGCCTCCACCACCTTTTCCACCAACATAGTCCATCTTGGAAGATGTCGGCGACTGCAGGGGAGAAGGAGGAGGAGGAAACATTAGAGCAGGGAGCATGCAAAGTGACGGCCGACAGGAAGAAACAGCAGCCGGTGAGAGGGGAGGGATCCCCATAGTGACTGAGCGCATCTTGTCATTGGCAGCAGCATGAAGAAAGCTGACAGCTAGGGGCTACAACGTGATCTGCAACAACAGCCACGTCAACCGCACTATGAGGTTGCTGGTGAAGAAATGCAGACCAGCAGCATCGACTCAGCAGACGTAAACAGTGTGAGGAAGGGTCTTGACGTCACCTATCCATGTTCTCCTGAGATGTCTGACCTGCCGAGTTACGCTGGCACTTTGTGTTCTTTTACGTAGTAAAGTATTACGTAAAGAACTGCAGTTCTTTTTTTCAACTACATACAGTGCCCTTCATAATGTATGGGACATAGACCAATCATTTATTTATTTGCCTCTGTACTCCACAATTTGAGATTTGTAATAGAAAAAATCACACGTGGTTAAAGTGCACATTGACAGATTTCATTAAAGGGCATTTTTATACATTTTGGTTTCACCATGTAGAAATTGCAGCTGTGTTTATACATAGTTCCCCCCCCCACCCCATTTCAAGGCACCATAATGTTTGGGACACATGGCTTCACAGGTCTTTGTAATTGCTCAGGTGCGTTTAATTCCCTCCTTAATGCAGGTAAAAGAGAGCACTCAGCACCTAGTCTTTCCTCCAGTCTTTCCATCACCTTTGGAAACTTTTATTGCTGTTTATCAACATGAGGACCAAAGTTGTGCCAATGAAAGTAAAAAAAAAACCATTATGAGATTGAGAAACAATAATAAAACTGTTAGAGACATCAGCCGAACCTTAGGCTTACCACAATCAACTGTTTGGAACATCATTAAGAAGAAAGCAAGCACTGGTGAGCTTACTAATCACAAAGGGACTGGCAGGCCACCGAATACCTCCACAGCTGATGACAGAGGAATTCTCTCTATAATAAAGAAAAATCCCCAAACACCTGTCCGACAGATCAGAAACACTTTTCAGGAGTCAGGTGTGGATTTGTTAATGAGCACTGTCCGCATGCCATTGGTTAGCCACAAAAATAGGATGGCCAGGTTACAGTTTGCCAAGAAGTACTTAAAAGAGCAAGCACAGTTCTGGAAAAAGGTCTTGTGGACAGATGAGACAAAGTTTAACTTATATCAGAGTGATGGCAAGAGCAAAGTATGGAGGAGAGAAGCCCAAGATCCAAAGCATACCACCCCATCTGTGAAACAGGGTGGTGGGGGTGTTATGGCCTGGGCATGTACGGCTGCTGAAGATACTGGCTCACTTATCTCCATTGATGATACAACTGCTGATGGTAGTAGCACAATGAATTCTGAAGTGTATGGACACATCCTACCTGCTCAAGTTCACACAAATGCCTCAAAACCCATTGGCCGGCAGTTCATTCTACAGCAAGACAATGATCCCAAACATACTGTAAAAGCAACAAAAGAGTTTTTCAAAGCTAAAAAATGGTCAATTCTTGAGAGGCCAAGTCAATCACCCGATCTGAACCCAATTGAGCATGCCTTTTATATGCTGAAGAGAAAACTGAAGGGGACTAGCCCCCAAAACAAGCATGCTAAAGATGGCTGCGTTACAGGCCTGGCAGAGTATCACCAGAGAAGACACCCAGCAACTGGTGATGTCCATGAATAGCAGACTTCAAGCAGTCATTGCATGCAAAGGATATGCAACAAAATACTAAACATGACTACTTTCATTTACATGGCATTGCTGTCCAAACATTATGGTGCCCTGAAATGAACACTGCTGTAATTTCTACATGGTGAAACCAAAATGTATAAAAATGGCCTTTGTTAAAATCTGACAATGTGCACTTTAACCACATGTGATTTTTTTCTATCATAAATCTCAAATTGTGGAGTACAGGTAAATAAATAAATGATGGGTCTTTGTCCCAAACATTATGGAGGGCACTGTACATACAATGATAATAACTTACTCGGTTACACTGGACAATTGGAAATAATGAAGACCATTCCCCCGCGCCATGGTCCATTATAACCAAGGTTTACTGTATCTCGAATGAACTGGCATGTGTCTATAACTAGTACTGTTAAGTTAGCAATGACAAAGGAGAATCCAACCTTGCATTGGATAAACCATATTTTAATTAATTGTCACCTGTCAAATGCAACATGTGATGGATACCAAATTTACAGTACGGCACTGATATAGATAAGCTAATGAAGGGTAAGGTTAATGAAGGAAACAAAATCAATAATTGAGGCATGAAGACAAAGGCGACTTCAGATTCAATTCTCAGTGGCACTGAGTTTGCTATTTTCAACTAGCTATTCATTACAGTCTGGAGATTCAACAGTCAATAGGTATTGTTTTCACCCTTCAGATTATTATTGATCAGATGTCCCGTAGCAAATCCAAAATAACAAAGCAGAACAAGCAAATTCAGAAGCTCATTTCACAAACAGTTAGGCCTTGCAATCGTGTCATCCAAGGGGTTTGTAGCAAAATGAGACTCAGTAAGTGAATAGATGAATAAAAATATCTTAGTAAAATAACTCAACATTTTTTAAGTTAAACAACAATAAAATAAAAAGTAAACCTGCTGAAGTGAGGTCCAAACACCCGAGTGCAGTATTGTTTCAGGACTCAAAGCAGGCAGACAGCTGACAGGATTACTTCGAAGTCTCAGCTGTTGCTTCACTTTTTTCCTCTCATTTTCTCTGAAAATTCTGGACCAGGGATTGCATGCTTTCATCCAATTTAATCTCTTTTGCTCAATGTGGTCAGGAAGAACAGCCCCCCTGGTAAAGATGTTCTCAAAGCCAAGGTCCATGTTTTCATTTACTGTGTAAGCATTAATCTGGGCTTCATTTTGTTGCTGACCATCATCAGCATTTAATACAGATTGATCATCAACTGGCAGCTTGACAGGGAACGTGTCTGCAACTGCACAAGGAATAACTACTTGCAATATGTCACTTTGGGGTATTGTGATATTGGATTCAATGGCAAGTGTATTCTCTGCTTTAACTTCCACTATTTCTTCAGCTGGAAGTTCCTTTTCCACTTTTACATCTGTAACACTTCCAACGGTACACTGACGATCAATTTTACTGAGGTTTGTGAGGGAACTGTCCAGTATATTATGAGGCAAAGTTATATTTTCATTTATAGGAATATATCCATCATCTGAACTATTATCACTGTCTTTGAGTTTATTATTCTCCTTCTTGCTGAAATGTTCATTAACTTCAATTAACTTCAAATCAGTTTTTTTCTCCATATGCTCTATGCCCTCTTTGTTCTTTTTTCCTTCGAGCAACTTTTTTTCTTCTGCCTCCCTTTGTTCTTCCTTTATTTGCAGTTCTTTTTTTTTCTCCTCTTCCTGTAGTTTCTGTAGCCTTTCCACTTCCATTAGTCTCTCCTTTTCTAACCTTAGTCGTTCCTGTTTCTTTTTCTGTTCGTACTCAATCTGCCTTTGTTTCTGTTCTTCCCTTTGCAGCCGTATATTTTCTTCCTGCTTTCTTCTTTCTTCCTCCTCAATGCGCTTTTGTTCTTCTCGTTTCCTTTTAATTTTCTCTTCGAAATCTCTCCTTTCTTGTGCCATCTTTAGCTGCAGATCTTTTTCTCTTTTTCTTTCATCCCGCTTCTCCTTCAATATAGGTGTGTACTCTTTAAGTATTAAATGCGCCCGAAATCTTGCTTGAATCATTGTTGCTGCTCTGTATTGCAGCTCTTTCACTCGTTTCCTCTCCTTTTCCTGCTGCTCTTCAAAGACTCTTCGCTCTTCGACCAATTTAATTTGCATTGATTGTATTAGTGCCTAAGGATTCAAAACATCAATTAAATATTAGTGTTAATAAAAAATAGTTTTATCTATTGAAAAAATTGGAGGGAAAAAATCACATAGGAAGGTGGCGATGTGGGGCAAAGACAAGCAATAATTGGCAAAAGAGAGATCACATCAGATATTCCTGTAATCCACCACTGGATGTCCAGCACAGAGATAACTCAGATAGGGCAGAGTGATTAAGGGGGAGAACTGATAGTCATTACTATATATATGGAAACAGTTATCCTGATTTTACTTCGGAGTCAAGTGCGTGACTACATGAAGAAGCCCCGCCTGGCGCTTGATCGGCATTACGTCGAAGCTGACGGCAGAGCAAGAGCTGCAAAGGCAGCTCCTCTACAGCGGTAGGTACGGGCCCGCAGGTAAGTGCAGTTGCATTACTTACAGGGCATATCCAAACTCCGTGGCTGGTATAGCGCCACTAGGAGTTAAAAAGAAATGGAATTTAAAAGAAAAAATAAATAAATAATATAAAAGTTAAAATGAAAAGAAAATACTCCGGGTGGAAAAAACGGAGTTTAAAAAGCGTCCCAGGGGAAAACTCAGCGATCGGGACGGCAGGTTAGTGCGGAGCCGGTTCCGATACCGGTGGCCGTTAAAATTACCGTTAGGGAGACTTTAGTTACTCCACAAACTTTTGGCTATGAGGAAAAATGGAGTTTAAAAGTTAAAAAGAAAAGAAAATACTCCGGGGGGAAAAAACGGAGTTTAAAAGTTAAAAAGGAAAATAAATATTCTGGGTGAAAAAACGGAGTTTAAAAGTTAAAAAGAAAAGAAAAAACTCCGGGTGGAAAAACTCCAGTGGGGAGGAAAAAATTTTAAAAGCTCAGAGGCCATGATTTAAAAGTTCTAATAAAAAGGCCTCCAGACAAAAAGCTTTATGGCTTAAAATTAATGGAGAAAGACTCCAAAAATAAATAATAAAAATTCAACCAGAGGGTTTAAAAAGGCCCAGAATATTCCCAAAAACAGACCCTGAGGGGTTTCCATATATATGGTGGAATTTATCAATGTGGGAATATCTACCTCAGATTGTTTTGGAGGTAGTCTCCTTGAGGAAAAACTCAGGAGTAACCAGGGCAGTAAAAGAATATGAAAAAAAAATGACCCTAAAGGTGCATTGATAGTGGTGGCTGGTCATAAAGTACCCACCACAGCACAAATATATATACAGGTGTACTAGGTACGATGCCTGAATGAAGGAGTGAGGCCATGGAAAGTAACCATGGAAACCAAAATTAATTGGTCTCTCACCAAAGCTGTTATGGTTGAAACAGCAGAGTTATTGATAAAACTTTTATGTTTTATTAAGGTATCAACGGTGAATCCGATTATGGTACCCATGGCTCAATTATATGGAGACATAAGGAAATACGATTTCAAAGTATTTCAAGCTGGTGCATGGCATTACTACTTATGTAAAACAAATAAAACATTGTGCAATAACCAAAACATTTTAAATAAAAAGACAAATTGCCATTAGTTTGTGGAGCTCAATGGGATAAAAATATTATATATGTTATAATTATGTGTAATTGTTATTGGGACCAATTTTGCACTTTAGATTTGCAGGTCAAAACAGATCAAGTTATGTTAAACTCCTGATTATTATGGAGTAAACCTGCCTCAGGATAAATCAAAGACATTGATTACAAAGGAAAGACTATTGGTCATTAAACTTTGGCAAAATTATGATCCAATGTAAAGATTTGATAATGGATCAAAACAAAGGCGGGAGTATGATAAATAAATATTTATCCAACACAGCCTTATGTGAACCCATATGATTGGGAAGAGAAGGCTTCATGTACATTTGATGAGGTGCAAAACTTTGTTACTGAAGAAGTTGATGAAATCTCCAATTGTGGGAGATTACAGGTGTGTTATGATCAATGATATGGCATAACAAAGGATTGATTTATTTTAATGTGTAAAGGATCTACAAAAAAATTGTAGAAGGAATTGGTTCACCTGTATAGGAAAACCTAAAAATTGATTTTAGGTTTGCACCCAAAATATCTCCAATAAAGAAGAGGTTTGTAAATTTGTATCATAAATTTCCCCAGAGAAAAAGAAGATGTGGTGGTAAAGCCATACAAGACATCATTTTAAATACACTTTTACAGTGTAAAAACATTTTATAAAAATGGACATCTTCAACATTGAAAAACAGTTGTTATTAACAAATTGTTAATCATTACTATAAGACTTGAAGGATTGGTATTTAGTACCAATTTATTATCAGATTTACAGGTGCTGGAAATTAATTAGAATGGGTCAGCTGTGCAAGTTAAGACATTGTCTAATGGATTAAACTCAGTTCTAGGCTGTTCACATAATTATTGGAACAACAATTGCACCGATAAGATGATCAGCACTTGCACTTATGAGGACATGGTCATGGTTTATCTTGATCACATTTTAAATTAGAAGGTTGATCAGGAGTCAGCTGCAAATTAGTGCAGCAATTACAAGCCTGTTGAGAAGCAAGTGTCCTGACCCATCCAATAAAAACTATGTTTTAGGCATTCATAAACATTCCTAAATTACTATTCTGGGTTTAGGAGTAATTCAGCACCATATGAGGGGAAAAAATGTTTTCCAAGATACAAATATGTCTCATTGCTTTGTTGACAAACTTTGTCCCTCCATCAGAGAAGGAGCTTAGGTAAAAGAGTAAAAAAGCTCCAAAAAAAAGGGAAAACACAAGCATTATAAGAGTATGCAGGCCTTTTGACAGGCTTATGCAATTACCAAAGGATACGTTATCAGAATTAAAGTGGTGGATAGAAAAGGTTCCACAAGCTGCTTGAAATATATAAGCTTAGCAGCCGTTGCAAGCTGAAGCAAGTATTATCAGATGATGGATAGCTTCTGTGATTATTTGGGCTAAGATAAGTATAATATCTATTCTTATCAAGTTAATATTTGATACGTCCCTTGTTTAGGGGACTACGGACAATAACACCAGGGAATTGCAAATGGATTGTCCTAAGAAATTTTTCTCCAAACATTTGTATTAATTATTGGAGTATCAGGAGCTTTTTATGGATTAAATGCTTATTGTTCTACTATGAAAGTGTGCATGTCAAATCAGGTGAACAATACCACGGCTGTGGCATATATCAATCACATGAGTCAAGTAAGATCATTATCAAGTGATTATCTGGGTAACCAGATGTGGCGTATTCCTAAAATGTTTTAGTTCAGCTGTTTATCTCTAAGGAAGAGACAATGTTGTCGCAGACAACAAATCAGGGGAAAAACATTGTCAGTAATATGGATTACTTACCATTAATCTGGTTGTATCCAGATTAAATCACCGATTTCTCAAATGTTTCTCGTGGGAAAACCGAGAGCAGGAGAGGTGGATGCATTTTGCTAAATTACATGAGGAAAGATGTTCTTTTATGTTCCTCATTTTGTCTGATAGGGCAGTGTCTGATGAAAATGTAGCAGGACGCTGTCAGGGGCGCTATGATGGCCCAAACCGGACCTTCATGGTTCTCATTAATGTTGAGAGTGATGTTGCAGTAATTTATTGTTGAACCAGTTATGATGACTCATAGTTGCAGTGAATTTATTGTTGTACAAATTCATCCAGGGCATGAAGATATGAATTTGGCTATCTGCAGGTTTGACCAGACCATTATAACAGTTTGACGGTCAAAGAGGTCTATGAATGTTTTAACTAATATAACAATATAACAATTATGTACAAAATGAATGTTCTACCTGCAATTTGGAGAAATAGTTTTAAAAAACAATATTTTGTTTATAAGAAATTGGAAGTCTTTTGCAGACAGTAAAAGTTATTTTATCATATTAGATATATGGGAGTTCCTTGTGGATTGCATTTTTTTCTGCATCCCCAATAATAGGGCTCATGTCTATGGGACAAATTGCTGACCAAGAATTTATCGTCAAATATCCCGCTATGAAAATTATATATATATAGTATATATAAAATCTGTCCAAAGGAAATACAGAAGTTGGTAGATCAGCATAGTCCTGACTTGCCTTAGGCAATGGACTCCAATTCGATCAATGATTCAAAAAATTAACATTGAAAGTAATAATGCTCATGACTATAGTATCGGCATAAGAGTGCAAACATTGCAAATGTTACGTTATATAATTGCATGTGGCTACAGATTACATTATCTTATATGTTTATGAATTTACCAAACAAAGCAGACCAAGAAGAGCTGGAACCAAGGTAAAATTTAAGCATATCCTGTCGGCCAAAAATTGTGTGTGGGTCAACATTGACTCAATATGTTAAAGTAGGTAAGAGTCTCTGTGGTGGTGAGACAGCACTACTTATTACACACAAAAACCACATTAAGTATCAGTAAAAACTGATGGTTCTAGATAATTATATTCTAGATGGTTAAAACATGTTTAAAACTCAGTGGAACTAGACATTGAGATGTGGAAAATCACTCCATTAAGGAGGTAGATACATTCACAGGAATGGCACAGGATGGGCCGCTCGAGCAAAGATTCAAGGCCGCAGGAGGGTGTAAAATAAATATTAAAGTTACAAGGAACCAGTCATGGTGTCAGGATTGGACACGGAGTGTTGGGTTCTCTGTAATTGTTGCTTTGTTTATACTATCAAATTATATTATCAATTGATATTTTGGTGATAAATTTATTTTACGTGCTCTCCACTCCCGACCCTCATAAAATAAATGATCATCTGGTAGTTCTAAATCTATGTTGAGCCGGCTATTATGGTCTGTGTTTTTCATGCCGCTGCTTTGAAGTATGTCGATCAAGCGCCAGGCGGGGCTCCTTCACGTAATCCCTCATCGTTACTCCTCATAAAATAACGATCAAACTTCGAACTGGTAAGTTTTTGTTTAATCTTACTATTTTGGCTGATATTGTTGAGGGGCAAGAGGTATAAAAAATAATCATGTGGTAGAGCAGCCATTTCAAATGATTCATAATCTATCATAGGATAGGTAAGAATGAATAAGAAAAGGGCAGTTTCAGTCTAAATGATATATTAACGAGTAGCACAAAAATATGCCATCATTAGCCATATAAACGGCTGCAGGCAGGTCAAAAATGGTAAGGATAGATGGTGTTTGCATTATCAACGGGCGTAATTACTGACTTTGTTAAATGCTAATTCAATGGAGATATCAGCCAGAAATCTCTTCTGAGGGTTTCAGATATGAGTTACAAGAAAAAATGGGCACAAATTTGAGAGGAGATAGTAGATTACATGAGGCTGAAGAGGAAAGAAGGTTTATAATGGAGCAGTTGTTTGCAAAGACAGAGGGATTGGAAGGAAGTGAGTTTTGCAGAACAAGTTAAGACGCAAATTGAAATTTACAAGAATGCTGCCTGGGTGGCAGACTTTTCCAAGGGTGGTAATGTCCAACATTAGAGAGCATAGGAATAAAGTGAGAGGGGGAAAGTTAATGGAGATGTGCAGGTCAAGTTTTTTGTTTACACAGAGTGGTAGGGGCATGGAACGCTCTGCCCAGGGTGGTGGTGGAGGCAGATATGATAGTGGCATTTGAGAGGCTTTTGGATGGGCAAATGGAAGTGCAGGGAATAGTGAGATATGGGCAGGCAGATGAAATTAGTTTAACTTAGTACCAGGGTCAGCACAAACATTGCTGTATTATGTTCTACGAAATCACTCTGGATGTTACATCCATCATATAACAAAAAAAATTGCCTTACACACTTCACATATCACTACTCAAAGAATTAAGATAGAGAATAAAAAATTGCTTTTGTGGAATTCACACACAATGTGAAACAACAAAATGTTGTCTAATTATGTCAAGGGTTCGCATTGTAGAAAATCGCAATAAAACAGTTTGTACACAATCTCAGAGAGAAAACTTAAATTGGGATCATGATATAAGAAACAAAATTATAACTTTTAATTTCCTCTTATTTTTAAAGATCACAAACATTTGTCACCTTGTGATGCTTCAACTCCTTTTCTAAGGCCTCCTGGTCCTGTTTGATTTTCTTTTCCAGTTCAGCTTGCTGTTGCTGAATAAAGATGAGAATATTGTAAAGCATTCCATGCCAGGCAGATGATAGTTAACATAACATAATTATGTCATAATACCATTGTATTCTTACAGTGCTAAAGGCAAGTCATTTACAACCAACTTCAGCCAAAGTACCTAGAGGATAAAATAATCTTGCATCTTCCTGAAATCACCACCATTGCTGAAGCTATCTCACTCGTGATATTAAGGAATATATAAATGCATTGAAAACGGCAATATCTCCATCAGGGTAATTTTAAAAAATAGTTCCAAATCATTAGATGTCCATCTAATGCCATGTCAGATTGGGAATTTGGTCTAAGACCTATTCTATTCTATTCCATAATAAGAATTTTCCCTCTTCAAAAAATGAAGGGTTATTGATCTGAAAAGTTGATTCTATTGCACCATTCCATTTTCCAAGGTTTTCTGACAACTTTTCTGATGACAAGATTTTGCACAGTAGTGAATTTGAGCGGCCTTGCTTTCCCTCAACCAGGAATTTACCACCAATCTCTAGTTCTCACCCTTCTGCTTCCCCAATAGATAGGATGAATGCGGGGTAAATACATCAAAAACCAGGGTGCATTGTTTTAAGGTGAGAGAGGTAAGATTTAGTTGAAACATGGGGGGGCAACATTTCACACAGAGGGTGGTGTGCATATAGAACAAGCTGCCAGAGGAGGTATTTGAGGCAGGTACTCTCACAACATTTAAAAGACACTTGGGCAGGTACATGGACGGGAAAGGTTTAGCGGGATATGGTACTAGTTTAGGACATCCTGGTCAGCATGGACGAGTTGTGCCGAAGGGTCTATTTCATGCTAAGTGATTATAACACCTCTTTTCAAGCTGGTACAAGGAGGGTTTACTTTCTCGTCACCTTCCATTCACTAGCCTCCACAAAAGACAGATCATTGTCCATAATTTCTGCCACCTTCAAATGGGATTCCACCGTCCATTCCAGGTAAGATCCTGGTAAATTTTATCTGCCCCATCTCCAACACAATTACGATCCACCTGTAGTGTGAAAACCAGAACTGTACAAAGCACACCAGCTTGGTTCTTATCAGTACTTTACAAAGGTGCACCACAACCTTTCGGCTCTTACATCCAATTTAATCGCCTTTGCTGACCGGTCATTTTCATTGGCTCATTGGGGAAAAAAAAGTAAGCAGAAGTTTTCAGAACCAAGGATAATCAACCGGTAATGTTAAATGTCCGCCAAACTTCACACCTGTGTATCTCTGGCTTATTAAAAGTTGTCTGGCTTCTTAAAATTTGTCTCCACTCCTTCCCCCCCCCCTCCTCCCTCTTTTAAAGGACTTACCGTACACTGTACTAGCTGTCTTAATTACAGCGCCAACCTTCCTGTTCATCGCGATGTGTGTCTGTATCACCTTGGCTTTGCACTGTGTGAATTTCAGACCGCTCCCCCCGCTTGCCTTGGACCCACCTTTGCGATGTGTGTGTTCCACTCTGACAGTCGCCATTCCAGTTCCCAGTTTTTCAGGCCTGCCTGCAACGTCGCCGACAGTTGCCGGCAGTCCACTGAAAAATCGTCTAAATGGGACATGCCCATAAGATCCACGGCTCATGAAGACAAGTATCCTATATGCCTTCAGTACCTTATTAACTGATGCTTCCATCTTTTGGGATGAATTTGTGCATTGTGGTTTTTCTGTTCATCCCTATCCCAAGGCTCTACTGCATATGTGTCATCCTTATTAGTCCTCCTAAAGTGTCTCATCTCACACTTATCAGGATTAAATTGTATTTGCCGTTGTTTTGCCCTCACTTGATCAAAATCATCCTGCAGCCTATAGCTATCCTCCTCACTATAAACAACACTAATGATGAATGCATCTAGCATTTTCTGTTTTTGCTTCTCATCTCCAGCATCTGTACTTTTCTGCTCTGATAATCTTACCTGCCTTTCTTCTGTCAGTTTCTCTAGTTTTTCTTCAAATTGTTGTTGTCTACTTTTGGATCTTTCCTCTTCCTCCTCTACTTGTTTCTTCTCTTTTTCCCTGTATGCCTTTAGCTCTGCCAGTTTGTTTTTTTGTATTCTATTTTCTTCCAGCTCCCATTTCTGCAGTGTCAGCCAGCATTGTTCCTCCACTTCTTTGCATTTGGACGTTATATCATCTTCGTTATCTGAAGAAAATAAAACATGCCTATCGCTTAATGTTTTCCCCTCAATTTTATTTTAAACTGCAAACACGCAAGTCTAAATTGCAGCCAATTCTTGTAAAGCCAAGGTGGCAGTTTGATTACTGTAATGTTACCATTTAATGCTTATTTTCACATGTTTAACTGACAGATTACTATCTAAATGGCATCAAGTTGGGAAAAGGGGAAGTACAATTGGATCTGGGGGTCCTTGTTCATCAGTCTATGAAAGTAAGCATGCAGGTACAGCAGGCAGTGAAGAAAGCAAATGGCATGTTGGCCTTTATAACAAGAAGAATCAAATATAGGAGCAAAGAGGTCCTTCTGCAGTTGTACAGAGCACTAGTGAGATCACACCTGGAGTATTGTGTGCAGTTTTGGTTCACTAATTTGAGGAAGAACATTCTTGCCAATGAGGGAGTGCAGCGTAGATTTACAAGGTTAATTCCCGGGCTAGCGGGACTGTCATATGCTGAGAGAATAGAGCAGCTGAGCTTGTGCACTCTGGCGTTTAGAAGCATGAGAGGGGATCTTATTGAAACATATAACATTGTTAAAGGTTTGGACATGCTAGAGGCAGGAAACATGTTCCCGATGTTGAGGAGTCCAGAACCAGGGGCCACAGTTTAAGAATAAGGAGTAAGCCATTTAGAACAGAGACGAGGAAACACTTTTTATCACTGAGAGTTGTGAGTCTGTGGAATTCTCTGTCTCAGAGGGCGGTGGAGGCAGGTTCCCTGAATGCTTTCAAGAGAGAGCTAGATAGGGCCAGAGATGCTAAATTTAGTTCCACAGTAACATAACCCATTTGTCCGTAACAAATGGGGTTAAATGCATTTCTCTCCGTAACACTCACCTGGGGTTGTTGCCGGCGGCTATGCGCCTGCCGCACTGGTGGAGAAGGGGCTGGAACCTTGGCATGGTTGCCGGCGGGTCTGCACTGATGATGAGGATGATCCGCCAAATCGCGCCATCCCGGCACATTGCGCAATACTGCGTTGCTGGCTCGAAGGGCCGAAGGAACACCGGCGCGGCGGTGGCCTAACTCGCCCTGCACCTATTGTCTATTGTCTATATTGTCTATTGACACATTCAGTAATAAAAGCACTCAGTCATTTTGACTCATATTCCTGGAAATTTCTCAATGTACATTTTTTCAAACTCATAAGAAAATATTTCAAATATAAGAAATCCATATAAGAAACAAAAATACTGCAAAGAGATTGCAGGCCTAGGTGTAAACAAAAATAAAATGGATTTACATTTTGAATGCAAATTCTTGTCAGTTCAGGAAGTAACGATAGGGAGCTCCATCAATAGGAATAAACGGATATTGACGATAAGGTGATAAAGTGTCCGTACTTGTCACATGAGAAATGAATCATAAATGTAAAAATCTGGTTAATAATAAAATCTAATAGATAAAATTTGCTTGGTGGGGTAGTTAAGAAAGCATCATTATATTTATGCCCTCTTTCTCTGATAATCTTCTGACTACAATCAGCTCTATTTTAATAAGTCTCAAACATAAAACAACAAATATTGTGCTAACTCTCGTGTATATTTGGATTTACATAGAACCTCTTTCAAAGTTTCACACCTTAGGCTATCATTTAAATTTAACACAAAGCCCTTAAAAGAAACATAAAGGATGGAAGCGTTTGATACTGTAGGTGCTGGTTTAAACAAAGATAGACACAAAATGCTGGAATAACTCAGCGGGACAAGCAGCATCTCTTGAGAGAAGGAATGGGTGACGTTTCGGGTCGAGACCCTTCTTCAAGTCTGAAGAAGTGAGTCTGAAGAAGGGTCGCGACCCGAAACATCACCCATTCCTTCTCTCCAGAGCTGCTGCTTGTCCCGCTGAGTTTCTCCAGAATTTTGTGTTTAGCATTTGATACTGATTGGTTTTGGTGAAGGTGGTCAGTGTTGGGCTGGAGTAATAAATAGCAAACTATAAGGTTCCAAGCTTGCATTGGTTGCAGCTCATCATGTAAATAAAAATTAAATCAATAGGCAATGCTTCGAGTTTCAGACTATACCATTCTCATGGAAATTCAGTGAGAATGGTGCAAAGATAATATGTAAAGACCAATAGGTTGGTGGATAAAATCTATAAATGGGTGAAAAAATATAGCAATTAATTGGACCATGGAGAGATATAGGCCGTTTGGCCCTCAGAGTTTATGCCATCCATCAATCACATGTTGACACTAATCCACTTTTGTATTATTCTCCCCATTTTTTCCATCAACTAAACACACGCCATCGCCATATGATTCTACACTCACCTACAGTACATACTAGTGACATTTTATAATGGCCAAATTAACCTTGTAATTTTTGGGATGTGGGAGGAAATTGAACAGCTAGAAGCAAATCCATGCAGTCACAGGGTGAACATGCAAACCCCACATAGACAGCATTGAAGTCAGGATTGAACTCATTTTCTGATGCTGTGAAGGAACGGTTCATCTACCTACATCACTGTGCCTTTGTTCTTTTATAATTATCATTCAATGTCCTGCAATTATAATGTGGCTGCAAAGATCCACTGTTTTAATGTAAGTGTTACTTTATCTTTATTACACTTACCATTTTTATTATACATGTGTACCATATTTGACAGTTTGAGAAACTATTGTGCTTTCAGACTATATTCAGATTAACAATAACATTATATCTTAATATATCTTTAAAAAAAAACTGCTTGCATGGTTCTTCATTAATGATTATTCATTTTATGTTGCTTAATGACAGTTAAGTAATAATCAATATTATTAAGTACACAGCCACAAAATAGGAATTTACCTGAAACTCTCTCATCCTCTACAGACAGATCAGCTAGCTTGATTTGAAAATCAGAGATGGTGTTCTGTTCAGGTTCAGTAACTTTTCTTTGTTCTTCCTTCTCTATTTGGGCTAACACCTAAAGAAACCAATTAAAAGTTGTACGTTTTAAATCTGGTGGTTTGCAGTTTTTATACACAGTACAATATTAATCTAATACTCAGCAGATCTTAATGTATTACAATTTTTATAGCATAATCCACTCATCCTAAACCTCCTTATATTTCCCCTGAAATTATACTGTGGGTCTGTCTATCTGACCCACTACCAAATTTACTCAGCAATCCTGGAGGTTCGAATTAATCCCTTTGTTTTTCTCATCAGCATCAACTGTCTTCTGAAGTAGATTTTCACTGTATCTCCAACTTTATCTTCAAGTGTCATCCTCAACATCAAAAACAGCACACAAAATTGCTTCTGATTAATATGTCCAACTAGCTGCTCCCTTTATCGTTAACAGAGAACCTCACGTAAAATGTATGCTTAGAAAATTGAAACTCTAGTGCCATGCTTTGGACAATAAAGTTGCCACATAAATACCTGACAAAGATATCCCCAGCAAAATGATCTTGAATAAATACCTCACTTAATGATATTATTATCATCAAAACCAATATCATCATCATCAGGAATTATTAGAAATTCAATCGAGCCTTGCAAAATGTATAATGAAACATGGTTGTAAATTAGGTACTTGCTGGGAGTTATACCATTTATTCCTTGTCTTCGATGCACCTGACGCTAAACATGGCCAGTGGGAACTAAAAACACACAATGCGTGGCCACAATTTCCTGGATTTTAAATAGGATGAACATGGCCAATGCTGTTCTCATTCCACGTAGATAACAGCAGACATGCAGAACATCTATCATGTCTTCTTCTGCAATATTTTAAGGAGGCATTCCTGAACAAGTCCTAAGACACTTACCAATCCAGCTTAGGTAAGTTCCCACTAAGTGGAAGAAGGACACCACCGCTCAGTCCACCTAGGCCGATGCAAGCTTCCGGTTACTAAACACTTTAACTCTCCCTCCCATTCGCATACTGACCTTTGTCCTGGGCCTCCTCCACTGTCAGAGTGAGGACCAATGCAAATTGGAGGAATAGCACATCATATTTCGCTTGTAGACAAAAATGCTGGAGAAATTCAGCGGGTGAGGCAGCATATTTCGCTTAGGCATCTTACACCTCAACGGTACGAATACTGATTTCTCTAACTTCAAGTAACCCTTGGTTTTTCTCTCTCTCTATCCCTTCCCCACCCTAGTTCTCTGACTATTTTCACTTTAATGTTACAGATTTGATGCCTCTTGTCACCTTCCCCGCAGCTAACACTGAACCATTCTACATTGCCTTATCATAGTCTGCTCTGATCTGTTGTTTTCACACCTTACCCTTCCATATCTCTAGACTTCCTCTCCCCTGACTCTCACGCTGAAGGGTCTCGACCCGAAATGTCACCCATTCCTTCTCTCCAGTGATGCCGCTTGTCCTGCTGAGTCACTCCAGCATTTTGTGTCTATCTTCTCACTAAGGTGGGTACTTTGCCACTCTTCTTCAAGCCCACCTTCCCAAAGCAACTGTCACCATATCCCGTCCATCAAAATTCACGATCCTTGCCCAACCTACCCCACTACTGGCTTATGAACATAAACTAACACCCACTTCAACCACTGCTGACAAATCATACCCCACAAATAATCCTTCCATCATGACCATCAAGCATTGCCAACCATCAATCATGCCCCACCATCACCAACCTCAGACCACCATTATCAACTTAATGACTGCCAAGCCCATTATCTCCCCAACAATCACCAAGCAAGCACCATACCGATAACTGCTGAACACATCTTCTCCACCAAGGCTACAAATACCACTTCCTCAACTACTGATTCCAAAACAAACCCCTCCTCCCATCCTCCTCCCATGATCACCATTCTATCCCACATCGCTACTAATCATACCACACCCAACCAATCCTCTTATTCAACGTCAGCAGCCTAACAATAGCCCATCCCACTGATGCATTACTGACTTATTTTCCCAAAGTCTTAGGCCTCTCTCACTCAGCACACCTTGTAGAAAATTGTGGTCTACGCCCTGCCCATACCAGGTCTTCCAGGCAATCTGAGCTCCAACAGAGCATACAACAAAAAATGCTTTTCATTATACTCAAGCTTCTCAATGATACATGTAATGAGTCGAGTCAAACACATATCAAGATACAACACATGTTTATTAAATCTACTTACAGCATCGATTACAGTTCCTAGCAGCTACTCATACTGAATGGCGTAGGCAAGCTCTTGTTAATATAAAACGCATATTAGGCGGAGCAACTACTAACAAGCATTACGATTGGCTAGTAGGAAATAACCAATCTACATCTTTCCTTGTAAAAACAAAACAAAGCATCGGTACATAGGAATGTGGTGGATAAGCAATATAGGTAGCGGAATGTTAATAACGCATATGGCGAAGTTTGTATAGTTACACAAAATCACCGTATCTAACGGGCAGCTGCTAACCCATCCGGCACGTGTGCGGTACGAATCCGCCTCACCTCCTTTCATCGGGGAAGATACCGGGAGGGAGCAGGGGATGTGACCGGGGACCTAACGGGGCGGGCAGGTGGTGAGATAGGCGAGCTAGGCGCCGAACACTGCGGGGGAAACGGTCTCTGATAGTGGAGCAGCAGGACCGGTAGTGGGAGGGTATACAAAACGCGAGACATCTGGATATGGAGTCACAGGATGCGGTTCCTTCACTGGAAGGATATGTTGATGATTGCGTCTGGAAATGGCTCCGTCCGCTTCAACCAGATAAGAGCGCGGTTCTTTGGCAGGGCCGTAGATGTGACCCAAGCGGCCATAGCACTTGTTGGTCTTGAGGCGAACCACCGTCCACTAGAGAGAGGTTTAAGTGGTTTACTGGATTTGTCAAAAAAACGTTTCTGTGCATCACGTTTGAATTGTAGTTGTTTCCGGACCACAGGCGGAGAACGAACTTGTGGCTGCAAAAGCTGCTGGGACACAGGCAGGGGAGCATGGGTTTGGCGAGACATCAGTCATTGGGATGGGGAACACAATATGGGATCCCTTGCAAAGTTCCTTAAGTTGAGCAGTCTAGGTAAACATCCGCTTTTACAAGGTATGACCGCTCCATTAGTTGTTTTGCGCTTCGGAAGGCTCGTTCGGCGAGTCCGTTGGACTGCGGGAACTCAGGGCTGCTGGTAATATGTCGGAAGTACGATAATTTCACAAAGTTTTTGAAAGACTGGCTGGTGAACTGTCTGCCGTTGTCGGACAGAAGACGTGCAGGGGAGCCGTGCACGGAGAGGTGACGCTGCAATTTCTCGATGACCTCTTCAGATGTAATGGTTTGGAGTAAATCAATGTCGAACCAGCCCGAATAAGAGTCAACAAGAACCAGATAGTGTTTCCCATGCCATTCGAATATATCAGTGGCTAATGTTAGCTATAGGAAAAGGAGGATCCGGGTGCGGCAGTAAGGGCTGCTTCTCCTGATGTGTCGTCAGGCTTTTGCAGACGGCGCAGACTTCAGTTTTGTCACATATGTACTTGGTCATACCAGGCCAGTAAAACATGCTTTGTGCCCGTTGTAGGGTTGCCTCCATGCCGGGGTGGCCCTTGTGGACGGCGTCAAAGTACTGGTCCCGGAAGACAGCTGGGACAACTGTCTTGTGGCCCTTAACCATAATCCTGTCCTGTGACACCAGTTTGTCGCGAACCAGGAAGTATGGGTGGATTGCGAGCGGGATGTTGTGTTGTTTATCCGGGCCAGCCACGCCGGATGACTGCAGACAGCAATTGTAAAGTCTCGTCAGCAGCCGTGTGTTCTGCTAGGCGGCTCAAACAATCAGTAGGAACAGACGATACCTTAATTACTGAGAACTGGTCCTGTTCAAAGAGTTGTTGTTCGTTGGTTTTGCTTGGGGCTCTTGATAGCGTGTCAGCTATGTGCATGTCCTGGCCTTTCTCATAGACAATGTTGAAATCATACCGCTGCAGCTGCTTCATCATTCGTTGTAGGCGGGCTGGGGCAGCGTGAATGGGTTTATTCAAAATTGTGACCAGCGGCTGGTGGTCAGTTTCTATAGTCACAGACTTCCCAAAAATAAAGTCCTTGAATTTTGTGCAGGCGAAAACCACTGCGAGCAATTATTTTTCAATCTTGACGTAACGTTGTTCAGTGTCAGTTAGTGTGCGAGAGGCATAAGAAACAGGCTTGCAGTCGCCATCGGTAGTGGCTTGCAGGCAAGCAGCGCCAAGTCCGTACTGGGACGCATCACAGGTGAGTGTTACTGGTAACTCCAAAGCAAAGTAGGCGAGAGTGGGTGCGCTAGCCAGCTGCAACTTGAGAGTGTCAAAAGCTCTTTGGTGCTGGACCATGGAGGACCATATTAGGACCATGCAGCGTCTCGGTGTGTCAGTACTCGCAGGGGGACAGATATGTCGCTGAGGTTGGGAATACATTTCCCCAGGTAGTTGACCATTCCAAGGAACCTTTGTAGACTTCACCGTCAGTAGGAACCAGCATTTTCCATGTGGGTCTGTCTATCTGTCCCACTGCTAAAATTACTCAGCATTCCTGGAGGTTTGAATTAATCCACTTCTTTTTCTCATCAGTACCAACTGTCTTCTGAAGTAGATTTTCCCTGTATCTTCCCCAGATACGGATCTCCTTGTTTTATTTTGTTGCGACCACCATGGTGGAAACCCAGTCAGATGGGTCGGTAACTTTAGCAATAACACCCATGGAGACCACCTGCTTGAGTTCATTGTGTACTCTGTCACGCATGGCATGCGGAACACTATGTGGTGCTTGGACCACAGGAGTGACGTTGGGATCAATGACGATGTGATATTTGAGGGGCAACTTGCCAAGCTCATTGTTAAACAGTTCTTTGTATTGAGAGAGTACTTGCTGAATGGGTGCGTCAGCGAGAAAGAGTTGATGGACAGCACGGCCAAAGTATACCAGGCCTAGATCGTGGCATGCATTGATACCGAGCAAAGTCTCTGAATCTCCCTTGACGATATAAAACTTCAGGGTAGGGGGCTGCGTGTCAATGGTGCATTTTTAATTAGTTTGTCCAAGTGGGTGTAGAACATCTCCCCCGTAGGCCCGAAACGTGGCCGAGGCCTTTTCAATATGTTCAGCATTACGAATTTTTAAAAACTCTGATAACGAGATGACGTTGCATTTCACGCCCGTATCAACCTTGGCAATCAAAGGTCTGTTATTCACAAACATGGTTACCTCAGTGTCAAGTTGCTCATTAGAGAAAGGGAGGAGAGAGTGGATGGCTGAACTGGTGTCAGTGCTCTTGGTATTCGTTATCAGCAAGCTCATGTTGTAACAGGTGCAGGCTTGTCTTTGGGGTGGGTTGAGTCACACAGGAACAGCAACGTCTAGCAAAGTGGTTTAATTTCTAGCAGAAATTACAGGTTTTACCATAAGCAATACAGAACTGTCGACCCGTAGCATGAAAATATTTGCAATTTCGACATCGAACAGCAGATCCTCTCAGCTGCCAGGCCGGGAAGGGCTGGGAACGGTGTTATGGGAGGAGGTGTCTGTAAGATTGACACTATACTGCGAACGCTGACCGGAGGGCACAGACTTAATGTGAGAATGTTATCTCAGCAATCCGACAGGCGTGCTCGGCTTGATTAAGGGTCAGGTCAGTGTTACAGAGCAGTTCATCCCTTAACTTGCTATCAAGCATACCTCCAACAATTTTGTCACGGATGAGTTCATCGCACAGATGACGAAACTAACAGCATGCAGCCATGTGTTTTCACCCGCTGATAAAACGTTCAATCGGTTCATCAATCTGTTGCATATGAGCATAAAACTTGGTACGTTCAATAATGTAGTTCGAGGGCAGGTTACATAACTGTCTGAACTTTGCAAGTAAGACGGCAGGGTCATCAATCATCTCTGCAGGCACTAGGACCTGTCCATTAGCATTCAAAACGGCAGGCTCAAATGTGAAATTGTCGGCACGATTAATTGCCTCTGGGCCAGCTAAGTAGAGTAACACAGAAGCACGCACATCAGGAGGGTCGTTGCGATGAACGATGCGAACATAGTGAGTGTAGTCACGCTCGAAATGATGCCAGCATTCAGCAGTGTCAGAGTCAAAGATCAGAGGACTAGGACGGCGAGACGAGTTTGCCATGATAGAGATAACCGGCACATAAACTAATTTGAAAAAAACAAAACATGATAAACATGAACGGAGTAGATAAGACTCACATTCTGACACCATGGAATGAGTCGAGTCAAACATATTAAGATACAACACATGTTTATTAAATCTACTTACAGCATCGATCTGCAAGCCATTACAATTCCTAGCAGCTACTCATTCTGAATATCGGAGGCAAGCACTTGTTAATATAAAACGCATATTAGGCGGAGCAACTACTAACAAGCACTACGATTGGCTAGTAGGAAATAACCAATCTACAATACATATTACCTTTGTCTCATGCACTATAAATTTAATAGCAATAATCCCCGGAATTAAATGTTCATTCAAATCCCAACTTTCTCCTACCACAACCTTCACTGGGGACAATTTACAGTAGCCAATAATCTGACCTCTCAGCACACCTTTGGCATGTGGGAGGAAACTGGAGCACATGGGGAATTTCAAGCAAGAACCAGCAAAGTCTCACAGCATCCAAGGTCAGGATTGAACCCTGGTCTTTGGAGCAGCCTCACTGTAATATTGAGATACAAATATGCAAGTTATTTAAAATGGCAGAGAAAAATGTAGATCACACTATATACAAAATGTATTACTTTTTCTGCAGTGTCCAGCATTCTCTACTACTGTTTCACATTTAAGCACTGCAGGCTTTATCTTTTTTTTTTCAGATACGTTTTGCACATACTTTGTTTCTATTCCCTTGAGAATAATTTGAGTTCTCATTACTAGTGATATTTAATTTTGCATCGTTAACAAATGTGGAAATGTTATGTCTGGTTCTTAAAACCAGTCAATCGATGAAACAGACTGTGGATAACTGGGTAAAGGCATTGACCCCGAGGATCCTCCATTAGTCACAGCCTGCCAAACTGTTTATTCCTGTTGTTTTTGATTTCCTATGCCTGGAAAAGAAGGTGATAATGTTCACAACTACTTGCTACCATTATGCTTTAGGTGATGCTGTTGAAGGATCTGCGGCAACTTGGTATAGCATATCTTACAGATCATACCGCTGCAATCATGGTGTTGCAATAATGAACATTTCAGATACTGTACTTGATGCCAGTCGTGCAAACGTGCATTGCTGAAACTGCTCTTATCCAGGAAAATAAGCCTTTCACATTCCTAAATCATACAATGCTTACATTCACAAACATTAATTTTGTATTTGGAAGTTTCACTAAATATGCCAAGAAAATTGGAATTACCCTCTCCTTCAGGTTCAAATGGTCCTCACCAAATTCAGAAGCCAACTCTATCAACAATTCTGATCCAGGACAATTCTGAACAGGATTATCAGCATCTGCCAAAACATAAAGATGATTCGAAGCACGTAATTAACTGTATTAAAATGGGTAATTTAAAACTATTGAAATTACTAAAGGAAACACGGATTTTGAAGTGTGAAATAAAGCACTCAGTAAAAATCTATGGGAGTTGTTTACACAATGAGAGATTATACAAAAAGAAAAAACTGCTTTATTATTACATCAATTAGTTACAAAGTAAACTGACAAACTCAAATGTCCACTGTATTCCTACAACCTATACATACTGATGTGTTTCAGTTAAACCTGAAAGACTCAAAATGGGAACATTTAAATATAATTTAAATAAACCTTTATATCACAAAATTGGCCATTAAAGTTATCCAATGCTTATGTTCAATTAGAGAATAATCATTTTGCAGTTCAGCATCAATGCAGATTTTATTTTAATGAATGGCTCATTTCTGATAGCTGAAAACTTGCAGCATTTTAATTTGAAACTTCATACATTGACAGTCTTATTTTTTCTGCAGGATTTTCTATCCATTGGTTATGAAAGGACAGCAATCCAAAATGTTATCAGCCTTGCAGCTACCAGAGAATGTAAATAAAGGAAAACGCTTCAAAAACAGAGGAAAAATTATTAAAATGCAGTAATTTTCAGTCATCCTTACACAGGCTTGAAGCTTGATAAATATTTCCATTAAAGTATTAATAGGTATTTCTTCCTATATAGTTCTTCAAAGCATTTGAATGTAAACAACTGTTTTAAGTGAAGCTATAAAATATTTCTCCTGGTCGAACAGTAAAATTTGTTTATTAATAGCGTGATTTTTTAAATCATACAATGCTTCAACCCCATACAGTCCGTTACTCTGTGATTTGAAGATGCATTCAAATGTAACTCACTGTGGATTCTGCACCTGCAACCACCCCTCCTCACGCCTCTTTCAAATGCCCCAATCTCTTTCCAGGTCTCCATTAGGCCTCCAACATCTATATCTTCACATCCAACCCTAACTGGGTCTCAAATCAGTGGCTCTCATTCCCTTTCATTATTCAATTTAGCACTACAGCCCCGTGGCAATAGAAGCCCTCAGCACACTGCCCAGTGCAGTCACAGTTATACAGGATGGAAACATGCGCTTTGGTCCAACTCATGTATGTCGACCAAGCTAGTTCCATGCCTGCACCTGGCACATATGTTTCCAAACATTCCCAATTCATGTACCTGTCCAAAACTGTACCCAACTCTACCAATTTCTCTGGCAGCTTGTTCCATGCATGCACATCCTCTGTGAAAATGTTGCCCGTCAGTCATCTTTCCCATTTTACATCATTCCTCTCTCAGCTTAATCCAATGCTTACTAGATTTAGTCTTCTCTACCCTGAGGAAAAGACAGTGGCTGTTCACCTTATCTATGCTCCTTATGACTATATAATTCTATAAGGACACTCTCAGCCTCCTGTACTCTGGGGTAAAAAGACTCAGTCTATCCAACTTCTCTTTATAGCTCAAACTTTCCAGAACTGGCTACATTCTTGTAAATCCCTTTTGCACCCTTTCCAAGCTAATGGCATCCTTCCTGTTGCAAGGCATACAATACTGCAGACAGTATTCCAATTGTGGCCTTTCCAACATCGTGTACAGCTGTAACATGATGTCCCAACTCCTGTACTCAATAAATTACACAAAGTGCTGGAGTAACTCAGCAAGTGAGGTAGTATCTACAGAGAACATGAAAAGGTAATGTTTCAGGTCAGGACCCTTCTTCAGACCTGACTCGAAGCGTCACCCATCCAAATTATCCACGGATGTTGCCCGAGTCACCATGTTACATCAACACTTAGTGTCTGTTTTTTTGAAAACCAGCAACTGCAGATCCTTGTTTCTCAAGTGCGCAGTACCCTGACTGATGAAGACTAGCATTCCAAACACCTTTTTTACCACTCTGTCCCACCTTCATGGAACAATGTACTTGCACCCCTCGGTCTCTCTGTTCTACAACACTCCCTAGGTCCTTACAATACTGCATCCAAACTGCACTGGTTTGTCATACCAATATGAAATACCTCCCATTTATCTGAATTAAACTCAGCCATTCTTCAGTCCATTGATCAACATCCTGTTATAATCATAGATAACCTTCTTCCCTGCCCAATGTGCCACCAATTTTAGAGTCATCTACAAAGTTATTAACCATGCCATTTAGATTCACGTCAAATTTATTATTATAAATGTCAAACAAGTGCGCCCTTCAGCGATCCCTGTGGGACACCATTGCTATAGGTCTCCAGTCAGAATATCATAGATGACATATTTGCAGGATATTTTGAACAAATCCTCTTACTCCTCAAACTGTAATAATAATAATTTTCTCAATGTCCTTGGTAGAATACCACTTTTTCACACAGGGTCATTCCACTTTCAAATTATCAATTTATTGAAATACATGTGAGCAGATCTGACAAGCTTGTACTTACACTTGGGTTGCTCTAAATCCTGGAGGATCATTTTTTCCAGAGCTCCATCTCTTCGTTTCATTTGTTCCAAGTAGCAAATGACAGATGCGGGTAAGTCATCTACTTCCTAAAACACAAATAACTCCTGATATTAAATTGCATTATTGTCATCTATAAAATATTTAATAAATATACATCATAAATATAATAAATCATAAAAATATGTAATACTAAAATGTATTGTTAAAACTCTGCATCTAATTTGTACCATTAATCATCAAATACATTGTAGCATGTGAGAACAACGAACTATTTCAAATGTGTTCAAATCATTCACTACTTACTGACTAATATGTTTTAGGATGTAGTTAAACAAGTGGTTCATTTTATCTCACATGTTATAGCGGGGACTCGCAAGAGTCCAGCCAAAAACTAAGCGGACACAAATTGTGTGCACGAGACGTGTTTTATTCTGTGTGATACAGCTCCCTACTCCTGAAATCTTGCCCGACCTTAAATACCCCTATGGGTCAACCCCGTGACCTGCGGCTCCCACACCAAGACACCTAACTCCTCCTTCCAGAACTGAGGGTTTGCTCTGCCTGTGGCCTACCACCAGGTGCCGCCATAGTGTTTTAAAAACCTTCACGTTTACATCGTTGTGATTTTCTCACATGTGCAATGATTGTTATTGTTATCGCCTGACCAATTCAATAGAAAATACGCGCAGTAGACCAATCGGCCCCTCGAACTAGCACCACCATTCGATGTGATCATGGCTCATCATCTACAATCAGTATCCCTTTCCTGCCTTCTCCCCATATCCCCTGACTCCGCTATCTGTAAGAACCCTATCTAGCTCTCCCTGGAAAGTATCCAGAGAACCAGCCTCCACCGCCCTCTGAGGCAGAGAATTCCACAGACTCACAACTCTCTGTGTGAAAAAGTGTTTCCTCATCTCCGTTCTATATGGCTTATCCCTTATTCTTAAACTGTGGCCCCTGGTTCTGGACTCCCCCAACATCGGCAACATGTTTCCTGCCTCTAGAGTGTCAAAACCGTTAATAATCCTATATGTTTCAATAAGATTCCCTCTCATCCTTCTAAATTCCAGAGTATACAAGCTCAGCCGCTCCATTCTCTCAACATATGACAGTCCCGCCATCCCGGGAATTTTTGCACCCTTAGTGTAAGTGTAAAGGGCCTGTCCCACATGGACGACCTAATCCACGAGTTAAGAAGACCTTGGACAAGTTGAAAAAAATGTTGAGGTCGTGTTGACTCATGGGCAAACTCGGCAGAGGTCGCCAATTAGCTTGTGAAAGTGGGACGGGCTTAAGAGAGAGCCGACTCTCTTACACCTGTGTCTTCTTAGAGATATATTATTAAATTTGCCACAAAGAATACTTTCGACTAAAAGAAACAGCAAAAACATTATAGGCCTGTGCAACAATACAAAGTAATGAATACAAAGATGGCAAATTGTTCATTAAACATCATTAAATCAAATAGGAGGCTGAATGGGCAAATATTGAAAAGACATGTCACCTCACGGTTATATCTGCATACAACAGTTTCAGATCATAATCACTTTATGAAACATACATCAAAAGGTTTTCAATGTTTTATCCTTTCAATATATTTAAATGCAATTTTATAACAATATCAAGAGCTCACAGAATCTGATTCGATGTGTATATCTTCTTCCAATTCATCTTCCTCGGATTCTTCTATTTCTTCTGGGGAAATACAGATATTGCTTAATTCAGCCACAATGGCTTCTTCAAGCAGTTTGTCTTCATCCATTATTTCCTATTAAAATCATACACTTCAGTGTTTGAACTTCAACTATATGGCCTGATACAGTAATTCAATGCACAGAAATAGAAGAGGCTACAGGGAGGGCAGCCCCATCATTGAAAGCAACTACGAGGTGCTGTCTCAAGAAGGCAACATCTGACATAAGGACCCCGATCATCTGGACCATGCCCTTTTATCACTGCCACCATTGGACAGGAGGAACAGAAGCCTGAGGTTCCACCCCATAGGTTACAGAACAGCAATATTTCATCAACCATCAACTTTTTGAGCCAAATCTATTACAGCAAAATAACACGGCAGACCATCCCTTGCACTACCATGGACTTGTATTCGAATGGTGTTTGTAATAACTTTTTTTGTAGTTCTTTTCCTTTTACTGTCTTGTATTATTTGTGTATTTCATGTACAATCAATGTATAATCTATTTTTGTGTGTGTTGTCTGGGGCTATGTGCTTGTGATGCTGCTGCATGCAAGTTTTTCATTGTACATGTACAAAGTAAACTCTACTTGAGTTTCGGGGCAGTACGGTGGTAGAGCTGGTAAAGCTGCTGCCTCACAGCCCCAGAGACCCGGGTTTAATACTGACCTTGGGTGCTGTCTGTGGGGAGTTTGCACATTCGCCCCATAACCATGTAGGTTTCAACCAGGATGCTCCAGTTTCCTCCCGCATCCCAAAGGTGTGCTGGTTTGTACATCTATTGCCTTATTGCCTCTATAAAATTGACCCTCGTGTGTAGGGAGTGGATTCAAAAGTGGGAAAGCTTAGAACTGGTGTGAATGGCTGATTGGTGGTCGATGTGGAATCAGTGGTCTGAAGGGCCTTTTCCCATATTGTATCTCTAAACTGTCTTGATCATTTTACTACAAAGAAAATGAAAAATTACCACATGGTGTGACATCAGTACAAGATAATCACAGGGAATCTTGGCATGTCTTCATGGCGAGACCATATTTACAACCTCTTTTTAATAATGAAAAAAAGTTTGTTACCTAAATAAAGGTTCACATACATTTCCAGACATTGAAAGCTGAAAAGAAACTGGATACTTCTGAAATAATCGAGTAAAATATTGCAGTATTTTAGTCTAGTAACAACACTGCAAACTGAAAGAAACATATAAAATAATATTTCAGAAAGTACGGTTATGATCATGAATTTCTATGATAGTCGGAAATTCAGAGCAAAGCTGAGAAGAGACATCACTAAATATTAGCCCGCAAAAACAGAAAAGCGGAGGCTGAAGAAATGTTGACACTAGTGAAAAGGTGAAGAGAATCAAAAGTGGATCAGGCAATTAGGAAATAATTTTGGAGAATACGAAAACATAATTGAAACTAAACAGATATTTTGTCTGCTTTGGAGGAAGACAAAAGTCCTCTCAGAAACAGTGTAAAACAACAAGTCTACAGTAAATGAGGTGAGGACTAAATACATAATAGTTTATGAAAAGGCAGTGAGAAAATTAGGCACTGAGTGCAGATACATGACCAATATCCCAATGTTTTGAAAGAGGTGATGATGGAGAATGTAGGCACATTGGTTATCCCAAAATTACACAGATCCAGGAATGGCTCTCGGACTTTAAATAAGCACGTCTAAGCACACTATGCAAAAAAAAGAAAGGAGAGACCGTGGAACTAACATAACATCTAGCCCAAGGGTTCCCAACCTGGCGTAAATTTACCTCCAGGGTGTAAATTTCGCCGACCCAGGGGATAAATTTGTTGATTCTGGATATGTATATATTTTTCTCATTGACTGACTGTATTTGGTTCTGGTATACCATTAGTTGTTCATAAATAAGTGAAATAACATTGTTATGTGCTATTAAAGTTGGCAGGAGTAAACGGGACAAAAAAGGTTGGGAACCCCTGATCTAGCTTGACATCGACAGTGGAGATGATGTCAGAATTTATTCTGAAGAAAATTGTAATAAATTCTAATCAGGCCTTCAGAAGCAAAAGGACTGGCCTGAGCCAACCCGAATTTGTGAAATGAAAATATTTTCTAAAAATATTCTGAAATATTTTGAAATTGTCTCTATTAGAATTGTGGATGTGGTGTTTTAGGATTTTCAGATGGCGTTCATCAGATGCCACACAATAAATGAGACATCTTAACTAATGGGGTACCACACAGTATGGTGCAGTGGCCCAAGCTGTTCACATACTCCATTTGGATATTACACTTTGTGCCCCTCATCCAAGTTTGCTGATGGGCCAATTAATTAGTGGAAAGAAATATGAATAAAGGTATAATTCAGAATTCAGTTAAAATGTTATTTTCCTTTTGCTCCAACAACGAGCATAAAAAACATATTTTGCTCTAGACTGCAGCATTTGTGGCCTCTCGTGTCTCTAAGGGACATCAGTGCTTATTTAATCCAAAAATGCTGCAACCCTTGCCAAACAACTAACAAATGCAATCTAATCAGTAAAAGATTAGCAAACGATTGCCAGGAAGTAACATCAGTCGAGATTGCTACATGTTGGCATAGTTTAGAGATTTCAGAAATTCATAGACCATGATCTCCCCAACGATCCCCACTCTTAACATTCCTGGCAGTAAATGCTAAAGCCCTTACTAATGATTTTCTGTATTTACTGGAATTGCTGTGTGATATACTACATAAATAAGACACCAGTAAATACTTCCCCTTTTATATTCTTTAACAAAAACACCAGAAAATATCAGGAGCAGACCACCTGGGCCCACAGGTCAGTTCCATTGTTCAATTTAATAACGGCTGATCTATGCTGCCCTCAGTTCTGTTTCAGTATCAGTTCCCCACAACCCTCAATTGCTTGATCTTTCACATATTTAATTATCTTTAATTATCCAATGATCTGCCCTCCACTTCCTTCTGCAGCAGAGAAATCCTGACATTTAAATACTCTGAGACGAGTTTGTACACACTTCAGTTTTAAATGATCAGGCCCTTATTATGCCCCTTTGTTTGTGATTTTCCCACTCATGAAAACACTTCAACATCTACCTTGTCAAGCCACCATCTATATTACTAAAAGTAAGACTTGACCACTTCCTGTTTTCCTGTTTCATGATTTTTGAAAAAAACGCTGCCACTTATGGCTGTGATTTTTGGCCATCTTACTCAGAGTCCCCCTCCGCTGCACAGGATAAGAGGATTTTTCCCATCAATGAAAAATAAAAGAGTTATTAATGTTTAAAAAATGTTGACATTCTCTCTGCTGCCCCTGCTGGTGGGAGGGGGGAGGGACTATAAAACCCAGAAGTGTTGTGCCTCACTCAGTCTCTGCAAGATGGAGGAAGCAAGAGGGTCACGTCTCTCTGAGCTGTGAATAACACTTAACACATGTCTACTCAACTGTGAGTTCCCTTAATGTGGTTTGAAAATGAAAATGTGGTTGCTTTGAAATGCTACACTGCATATGGTTGTTGGTGGTGGTAACTGCTTTGAAATTCTGCACTGCAAATGGTTGTTGGTGGTGGTAACTGCTTTGAAATGCTGCACTGCGAATGGTTGTTGGTGGTGGTAACTGCTTTGAAATGCTGCACTGCAAATGGTTGTTGTTGGTGGTAACTGCTTTGAAATGCTGCACTGCAAATGGTTGTTGGTGGTGGTAACTGCTTTGAAATGCTGCACTGCAACAGGTTGTTGGTGGTGTAACTGCTTTGAAATGCTGCACTGGAAAAGGTTGTTGGTGGTGGTAACTGCTTTGAAATGCTGCACTGCAAATGGTTGTTGGTGGTGGTAACTGCTTTGAAATGCTGCACTGCAAATTTTTGTTGGTGGTGGTAACTGCTTTGAAATGCTGCACTGCAAAAGATTATTGGTGGTGGTAACTGGACAACTTCCTGTTTGCACTGTATATTGATTTTAGATTACGGCTGTGACTTTTGGCCATCTTACTCAGTCCCCCGCCGCTCATCAGGTGCAAAGGATTCTTCCCATCAATTAAACATAAAAGTGTTATTAGTGTTTAAAAAGATGGTGAGAATCTCTCTCCTGTCAATCACGCCATGAAAGCCACGTTCCTTCGGGTGGGAGGGGGGAGGGATTATAAAACCCGGAAGTGTGGGTATGGCTCAGTCTCTGCAAGATGGGGGAGGGAGAGGTCATGACTCTGTCTGAGCTGTGAATCAACTGAACACACTGAATGTCTATTGAACTGTGAGTATGGTGTTTATGTGGTGTTTCGTGTGGTTTTATGGTGGTTTCACCCTGCTTGAAATGGTATGAAACTGCACTTGAATTTATTGGCCTTGTACCCTGCTTGAAAGGGTATGAAACTGCACCAATTTGGTTGTTTTGCACTCCGTTTGAAGTGATATGAAACTGCACTTGAATTTGGTGGCCTTGCACCTTGCTTGAAATTGAATTAAACAGCACTAGCATTTGGTGGCCCTGCACCCTGCTTGAAGTGGCATGAAACTGCACCTGATTTTGGTGGCCCTGCACCCTGCTTGAAGTGGTAGGAAACTGCACTAGAGTTTGGCGGCCCTGCACCCTGCTTGAAGTGGTAGGAAACTGCACTTGAGTTTGGTGGTCCTGCATCCTGCTTGAAGTGGTCGGAAATTGCACTTGAATTTGGTGGTCTTGCACCCTGCTTAATAATAATAATAATAATAATAATATATTTTATTGTCATTACACATAAGTGCAACGAGATTTGGTTTGCAACTTCCATCCGATGTCATAACTTAATCGACAAATAAAATTTAGGTTTAAATACCCGGAGAATAAGGTTTGTAAAAACGAACATTAGACCAGTAAAATCAACACAGACTAAAGTGTGAGGCCGGGGGAGCCAGTCCATGGGGTGGGGGGGGGGGGGGGTACTCAGCAGGGCCGGTTCAGAGCCGCTATAGCTCTGGGAATGAAGCTGTTCCTGAGTCTGGTGGTGCGGGCGTAGAAGGCCTTGTAACGTCTGCCGGAAGGGAGTAGTTCAAACAGTCCATTACAAGGGTGAGAGGAGTCTTTATGTATCCTGACGGCATTCCTGAGGCACCGTGTGTGGTAGATGCCCTCCAAGGCTGGTAGCGGTGTCCCAATAATCTGTTGCGCTCTGTGGACGACGCGCTGAAGAGCTCTCCTCTCAGCCTCCGTGCAGCTGAGATACCACACAGAGATGCCATACGTTAGTATGCTCTAACTGGTGCAGCGGTAGAAGGTCGTCAGCAGCTGTTGGGGCAGACCAGTCCGTTTCAATGTTCTTAGGAAGAACAGTCGTTGCTGTGCCTTTTTGACCAGCACAGCGGTGTTGGTGGACCATGTGAGGTCCTCTGAGATGTGAGTGCCCAGAAACTTGAAGCTTAACACTCTCTTCACACTGTCTCCGTAGATGGAGATTGGGGCGTATTCCCCATTCTGTGATCTCCTGAAATCGATAATCAGCTCCTTGGTCTTGGAGGTGTTTAGCGACAAGTTGTTCCGTGAGCACCAGTCTGCCAGGATCTGCACCTCCGCTCTATAGTTTGTTTCATCACCGTTAGTCCGTTCACCGTTGTGTCGCCTGCAAACTTGACAATGGTGTTGTTGTCAAATGCAGGGACACATTCGTGGGTGAAGAGGGAGTAGGGCATGGGGCGCAGTACACAGCCCTGTGGTGTGCCGGTGCTCAGGGTGATAGTGGAGGACAGTTGTGGCCCCAGTCTCACTGACTGCGGTCGCTCCGTCAGAAAGTTCAGGATCCAATCGCATATCAGTGAGCTGAGGCCTATCTGGTGGAGTTTGGTGGTGAGCTTGGTGGGGATGACCGTATTGAAGGCAGAGCTATAGTCAATGAAGAGCATCCTCACGTAGGTGCCCTGTCTTTCCAGGTGGGTCAGGACAGTGTGAAGAGCCACAGAGATGGCATCCTCTGTGGATCTATTTGCCCTGTATGCAAATTGATGAGAATCCAATGATGCAGGGATGCTGGATTTGATGTGGGAGAGGACCAGCCTTTCAAAGCACTTCATTGGTATTGGAGTTAGGGCAACCGGGCGGTAGTTATTCAGGTTGGTGACTTTAGACTTCTTCGGGACCGGCACTATGATAGCTGTCTTCAGGCACATGGGGACCGTTGCCAGAGATAGAGACAGGTTGAAGATCCTCGTAAATACCTCCGCCAGCTGTACAGCACAGTCCGTTAGTACCCTACCCTGGACTCCATCTGGGCCTGCAGCGTTGCATGGATTGATCCTACGCAGAGCGCACTGTACCTCCTGGGTGCTCAATGTTAAGGCCTGTCCCTCCGCCCTAGCCGGGGTTGTTCCTCTCCTGGTGGTGTTGCCAGTTTCGAAGCGGGCAAGGAAGGTGTTTAATTCATTGGCCAGTGTGTTGTCACTGTGGGGGCAGACGGGGCTGCTCTTGTAGTCCGTGATGTCCCTGACACCCAGCCACATGCTTCTGGTGTCCGTGGTATTGAAGTGGTCTTCCGCCCTTTGCCTGTGGATGTCTTTGGCCTTTTTTATGCCTTTGTTCAGGTTTGACCTGGCAGCACTGTAGGCAGAAGTGTCCCTGGATTTAAAGGCAATGTTGCGTGCCCTTAGCAGATTCTGAACCTCCTTGTTCATCCACGGTTTGCGGTTTGGGAACATCTTTATTTCCTTGTCCACTGTGACAAACTCCACACAGCAGTTGATGTAGGAGAGCACAGTGGATGTGTACTCCTCCAAGTCTACCTCCGTACCACTGGTAGCCTGTTGTGCAAACAGGTCCCAGTCGGTGCGATCAAAGCAGTCCTGGAGTTGTAGGGTGGCGTCCTCGGGCCATATTTTGACCGTCTTTATTGCATGTTTGGTCTTGCGAATGAGGGGTTTGTATGCAGGCAGTAGAAACAGTGAGAGGTGATCGGATTGTCCCAGGGATGGGCAGGGGAGGTCTCTGTATGCATCCTTGATGTTGGTGTACACTTTATCCAGCGTATTTGAGCCCCTGGAAATGCAGGTTTCTGCTGGTGGAATTTGCGGAGTGCAGCTCGTAGGTCCACCTGGTTAAAGTCCCCTGCAACAATGAAGGCACCGGAAGTGGTAGGAAACTGCACTTGAATTCAGTGGCCTTGCACCCTGCTTGACGTGATAGGAAATTGCACTTGAATTTGGTGGCCTTGCACCCTGCTTGAAGTGGTATGAAACTGCAATTGAATTTGGTGGCCTTGCACCCTGCTTGAAATGGGATTTCAAGGAATAGTCGTGAATCAACTGCTCGCTCACCAGCCATGAGTGAGCTGCCAGCACATCAGGCTTGAGTGACTGAGCTGTCACCCCAAGAATCCATCTGGCCCATAATGTCCATACTAGCCCTCTGGAAACCAGTCCCTTCAGCCCACAATACCCATACTAGCGCTCCAGAAAGACCCCCCCCCCTCCACTGGCCACCAATATTGGAATTGGTGGAGAGGTGGAATATTGTGTTGGGGGACCAGCCCTCCCGTGTGAACATGGGACCCAATGGGTCCCACTTTGTCTAGTTTAATTTTATAATTCCAAGGAATACAAATCTCACTCAAAGGAATATAGACCTAAAGCAAGCAAGCAAGACCACTTCACATCTCTCTCAGCCATATCTAAGTAGTTTGTCAGGTCATTTCAAAGGGAAATCTTGTGATGATCAGTGGTGTATGACTGAAAAGACACACTGGCAGGGGCGTCCGCAAAAATGTAAACTGGTTCACCTTTCAGCAGCAATTTAAACATCCACATATGCATGCAAAAGTAATTATCACAGCATCGGCCCGTGTCCTTCCCGAGTCCCTCCAGCACTACTCCTCCCTTCAAGTAGAACATAGAATAGCCTTATAGCACATCGCAGGAACAGACCTTTCAGCCTGAACATGTCTGTGCTAAACATGATATTACCAACATACACTGATCTCATCTGCCTGCACATGATCCATACTCCACTATTCCCTACATATCTATGTGCTTATCTAAAAGACTTTTAAATGTCACTATCATATCTGCCTCTAATACCACCCTTGGTAGCGCATTCCAGTTACCCACCGCTCTCTGTAAACATTGGCCCCACACATTGCCTTTGAACGTTGCCCTTCTTTGAGTCTATAGTCTTTGAGAAGTCCACCATGGGGAAAACAAAGGTTCCGACTGTTTATCCTATCTAAGCCTCTCATAACTATACTTCTATCAGGTCTCCAACCTTCGATGCTCCAGAGTAAATAATCCGTCTGTACAACTTCTCCTTGTGGCTAATACCCCTTAATCCTAGCAGCAGTCTGGTAAATGCTTTCAACTGACCAGATGTCAGCTCAGATCAAAGGTCGATGGTCTCTAAATAACAAGGTAAATGTACAATGAAGAGAGCATATAGGAGTGCAGCCCATTCCACTTCCTCAAATAAGATGCCTGACTCGCTGTTTCCAGCAATTTTTGTTTTGCAGATTTGCAACATCTTCAGGATTTTTTAATCCTTCTCTCTTCCCTCCCCTTCCTCTCCACTATCTCTGCCCCCCTCTCTCCCTCCTCTCTTTTCTCCTCTTCCTCATCTCGCTCCCTCCTCCTTCCTCTCCCCCTCCTCTCCTTTCCCTCTCTCTCTCCCCTCACTCTAACCCCCTCCCCCCCTCTCTTTCCATCTCTCCCTCTCTCTCTTCCCCCCCTCTCCCCCACTCTACCCCCTCTCTCCCTCTCCTCTCTCCCTTCACCCCTCTCTCCCCCCTTCCCCCTCTCTCCCTTCCCCTCTCTCCCCCCTTCCTCTCCCCCCTCTCTCCCTCCTCTCTCTCCCCCTCTCCCTCCCCCTCTCTCCCCCCTTCCCCCCCTCTCTCCCCCCTCCCCCCCTCTCTCCCATCCCCCCTCTCTCCCCCCTTCCCCCTCTCCCCCTCCCCCCCCTCTCTCCCCCTCTCTCTCCCCCCTCTCCTCCCCCCTCCTCCCCCCTCTCTCCCCCCCCTCCCTCCCCCCTCTCTCCCATCACCCCCTCTCTCCCCCCTTCCCCCTCTCACTCTACCCCCTCTCTCCCCTCTCCCCCCCCTCTCCCCCCCTCCTCCTCCCCCCCTCTCTCCCCCTTCCCCCCCTCTCTCCCCCCTTCCCCCCCTCTCACCCCCCCCCTCTCTCCCCCCTTCCCCCCCTCTCCCCCCCTTCCCCCCTCTCTCCCCCCTCTCTCCCCCTTCCCCCTCTCTCCCCTTCCCCCCCTCTCCCCCCCTTCCCCCCCTCTCCCCCCCTTCCCCCCCTCTCTCCCCCCTTCCCCCCCTCTCTCCCCCCTTCCCCCCCTCTCTCCCCCTTCCCCCCCTCTCTCCCCCCTTCCCCCCTCTCTCCCCCTTCCCCCCCTCTCTCCCCCCTTCCCCCCCCTCTCTCCCCCCTTCCCCCCCTCTCTCCCCCCCTTCCCCCCCTCTCTCCCCCCCTTCCCCCCCCTCTCTCCCCCCCCTTCCCCCCCTCTCTCCCCCCCCTTCCCCCCCTCTCTCCCCCCTTCCCCCCCTCTCTCCCCCCTTCCCCCCCTCTCTCCCCCCCTCCCCCCGTTCCTCTCTCCCTCCCCCCTTCACCTGGTCTCCGCCGCGTCCATTCACCTCAGGCCCGTCACCATGGCAGCGACGCCGGCCGCCGGGCGGGAGCGCGCCCAGGGCATGGTGCGCGCGACCTGCCGCCGCCGCGTGCTCGCCCCCGCCCCCGGCCGTCCTACCTCGCGTGCATGCGCGCCGCAGCCCAGCGAGCTCCTTGTTGCAATGATCTGTCAATCTACAGATGGACAACAATGTGCTGCCTGCAGCAACTCAGGCTGCATCTTTGGAGGGAAGGAATGGCTGACATTTCGGGTCCAGACAGAGAGACACAAAGTGCTGCAGTAACTTCAGCGGGTCAGGTAAGATAACTTACAGAGTACAGGGTCTGAAGAAGGGTCTCGACCCGAAACGTCGCCTATCTCCTTCGCTCCTTAGATGCTGCTGCACCCGCTGAGTTTCTCCAGCTTTTTGTGTACCCAAGATAACTTACAGAATTGGTTGACATTGCCCCCAAATCTTCTTCAAACTCCTGACATGACTTGTTTCTCTAACATTGACCTATGCCATGGGTTGCAGGGCCACTCGATGATCCAAAAGGGAAATTACCTTGCGAATTGATAGCTGAGAGCGGTAAGAAAAGCACAGTGACAAAACTAGGAAATGTATTATAAGGCAAGCAAGTCTCAACCATTAAGACAATATTGAAATAAAAATAGAAAATGCTTAACAAGTAGCAATGTTACAAAATTTTAAGATTTTAGAAATCAAGTCTGCAATTTATCCCATCAGATAATGCATAAAAAGAACTTTAATTTGACACCTAAATCACTTACATATCCTCAGTATTAAAAAAGCTATGGCCATTTTCATACTTGGAAATTAGCATCCTGTTCCCCATTGCCTTTCCATTGCCTTAACTCAAAAGCTGTGATCTAGGACAGTCAAAAGCCTGTAACTTTCTTAAAAATTAAGAGAACTCAATGAATTTTTCAGTTATTATAGATTGAAGCATTCTGAAACAAATATGAAACAATCTTACTTCAATGACCTGAAATTAAAGCATATAATTAGTTAGTTACCTAATTGCTAGATCTAAACATCTATTCATTTCTTAAGAAAAGATAAACATTTTTAAGTTGCCTAAGTGTCCAAATAACATTCACACAATAATTCACAATATAACATGATTTTTAAATCTCATTTTCATGAATTTATAGGCCAAATGGAAGGAATTTAGTGTTTAATTCCTGTAAATTAATGACCATTTAAATCAACTTGCGAGTGGGTTTTAGTGGATTGCAGTGGATTAGAACGTTGCGGTGAAGTCGGCAGGAAAAATACTGCCGGTTCGTATATATTTTTTGTCCCCATTTCGCAACATGAAAATGTAATTAAATGCTTCCTAAGAACCACGTTTTTATGTAAAAATAAACTCTATCTTTTTTTCTCCTCTACGTAAAATCCTTCCCATTGTCGGCGCTCACGGGTTTAGAAGATGATTATTAAATTACTCTAGCTAATAAATAATCTAGCGTAATTTAAAAATACCTTCATAAATTAAATGTCGGAGCGATTTTTCTTCAGCAACGAAATTCCCTGATATGGATCGATTTGCCCTGTCTGTAGAAAAACGGCAATTTAAACACGCCCCCCTCTGAAAGGCGCCAAAGTCACGCACACGGGGAGTGGCAGAACTGCAACGCTGCTCAAGGTAAGTTTTGTAACATACCTATAACAAGCCTAACAGCATTAGTAGTGAGATTAATTGTACACCATTTCAAACTGATGAACTTCAATCCTGATGAAACATTAATTTTGTTCTCTCTCCACAGACTCTGCCTGACCTGTTGAATATTTCCACCATTTTCTATTTAGCAGCATCTGTGTTTTAGGAGACCATTGTCAGACCAGTGAGGTAGACACCCACATGGTACTTGGAATGTTGAGCAGAGAAGTGACTCTGTTTATTTGGAGGATGAAGAAATGAAGATCTTTAGGTCCTTTTGTATGTTGTTACTAATATGGCAAATAATACAGAGAGCATTCCTATTACAAACATCCTTGATGGATGGCAAACATTCAATTAACATTGTGTTAAAGGGTCTCGACCCGAAACGTCGCCTACCTCCTTTGCTCCTTAGATGCTGCTGCACCCGCTGAGTTTCTCCAGCCTTTTGTGTAACATTCAATTAACATTAGCGGCTGGAATGACAATGCATCAAAAATCATAACACATGACACACGGGGTACATGGTTCTTAGAGAGGTATGCAAAGTAAATACAGTGCCCTCCATAATGTCTGAGATAAAGGCCAATCATTTATTTATTTGCGGGTACACAAAAGGCTGGAGAAACTCAGCGGGTGCAGCAGCATCTAAGGAGCGAAGGAGATGGGCGATGTTTCGGGCCGAGACCCTTCTTCAGATTTATTTGCCTCTGTTCTCCACAATTTGAGATACATATCTCAAATTCTGGAGTACAGAGGCAAATAAATAAATGATTAGAAATAAATCACGTGGTTAAAGTGCACCTTGTCAGATTTTATTAAAGATCATTTTTACACATTTTGGTTTCACCATGTAAAAATTACAGCTGTGTTTATACATAGTCCCCCCCATTTCCTCCTTAATGCAGGTATAAGAGAGCTTTCAGCACCTAGTCTTTCCTCCAGTCTTTCCATCACCTTTGGAAACTTTTATTGCTGTTTATCAACATGAGGACCAAAGTTGTGCCAATTAAAGTTAAAGAGGCCATTATGAGACTAAGAAACACGAATAAAACTGTTAGAGACATCAGCCAAACCTTAGGCTTACCACAATCAACAGTTTGGAACATCATTAAGAAGAAAGAGAGCACTGGTGATCTTACTAATCGCAAAAGGACTGGCAGGCCAAAGAAGACCTCCACAGCCGGTGACAGAAGAATTCCCTCTATAATAAAGAACAATCCCCAAACACATGTCCGACAGATCAGAAACACTCTTCAGGAGTCAGGTGTGGATTTGTCAATGAGCACTGTCCGCAGCAGACTTCATGAACAGATGCATACCACTGGTCAGCCGCAAAAATAGGATGGCTGGGTTACAGTTTGCCAAGGAGTACTTAAAAGAACAGTTCTGGAAAAAGGTCTTGTGGACAGATGAGACGAAGATTAACTTGTATTAGAGTGATGGAAAGAGCAAAGTATCGGGGAGAGAAGGAATTGCCCAAGATCCAAAGCATACCACATCATCTGTTAAACACGGTGGTGGGGGCATGCATGGCTGCTGAAAGTACTGGTTCACTTATCTTCATTGATGATACAACTGCTGATGGTAGTAGCATAATAAATTCTGAAATGTATAGGCACATCCTATCTGCTCAAGTTCAAACAAATGCCTCAAAACACATTGGCCGGTAATTCATTCTACAGCAAGACAATGATCCCAAACACTGCTAAAGCAACAAAGGAGTTTTTCAAAGCTAAAAAACAGTCAATTCTTGAGTGACCAAGTCAATCACCCGATCTGGACCCAATTGAGCATGCCTTTTATATGCTGAAGAGAAAACTGAAGGGGACTAGCCCCCAAAACAAGCATAAGCTAAATATGGCTGCAATACAGGCCTGGCAGAGCATCACCAGAGAAGACACACAGCAACTGGTGATGTCCATGAATCATAGACTTCAAGCAGCCATTGCATGCAAAGGATATGCAACAAAATACTAAACATAACTACTTTCATTTACATCCATTTTGGCACTGGCTGATCATGGCACTCTGTTCCTGACTTCCTCTCATATTTCTTTATGCCGAAAAAATTCAGCACTACATTTACCTCCCTCTTTAATATATTTAATGACATGGCTTTAATACCAGTTGTAATTGTAAATCCTACAAGTTCACCACCATCTGAGTGAACAAATTTCTCCTGAAACCAATTTTAAATGGTACAAGAGTAAGTGGGACCCGTTGGGTCCCTGTCACATGGGAGGCCTGGTCCCCCAACGCAATATTCCACTACTCATCCGTTCCCCCGATGTGACCCGTTCCCCCAACGCAATATTCCACCACTTATACCTATCCCCCTCCCATCCACCCCTCCCTGTCCCCCTCTCCCTCTACTCCCCCCTCTATCCCACCGTGTCCATCACCCCGGACCGCTTCTACCCCCCTCCCTACCCCCTGCACTTCGCCACATCTCTACCCCACTCTCTCCCTCTGTTTCCCCCCTCTCTCCCCCTCCATCCTTCATCCTCCTCGCTCATCCCTCGCTCTGCCCCCTTCCTCCCTCATCCCTCTCTCCCCCCTTCCCTCCCTCATCCCTCTCCCTCATCTCTCTCTTCCCCCTCATCCCTCTCCTCTCCCTTCCCCTCCCTCCATCTTCTCTCCCCCCCACCCCGTGCTGTGGACCTGGCTGCGGCGCTCTCACTCTCCGTGTAACGGTGCGGTGTGTTAGGGCCGCTCCCGTTGACTGTGCCCGCGGGCAGGAGCCACTGGAGTGCTGCCCATCCCGGGATCCGCGGTGTCCCTCACCAGTGGGTAGACAGCGGGGCTCGGTGCTGCTCCCCCATCTCCCTCAACCACCCCATCTCCTTCCTCCCCATTTCCCTCAACCTCCTACCCTCACTCCCATTCCCTGCCCCAACATCTACCCAGGTCGTAGAGCAGCACCAGCGCCTGGATCTCGGCCTGGTTCTCGTACTCGTCCCGGCCCTGGCTGGAGGCGGCCGAAGCACTCGCAGACCTGGGCCTCGACGGAGCCGGGCTCGCTGTGCCGGGGGCGGGCTGAGGGTGGCGGCGGCTGAACCAGAGCTGCTCGCAGAGCAGGAAGCGGAGCAGGGGCTGCTGCTTGGGACGGGGCTGCTTCGGGTCCCTCTGAAAGTCCGGTTGGAAATCTCCGCCAGCCAACCTCTGCTCCACTAAAGACGCGATGGCGCAGGAAGGGGTGGACCATCCTGGGGGGTGACAGGGGAAGAGACTAATCTGTATGGCGCTGGAAGGCAGGAGAAGAGATCGATCTGCGCATGCGCGATTTTTAAGACTTTTATATCTCGCTAACGTTTACGACATTCAAACCGATCGGACCGAAACTAGAATGGTGAGTGAACTGGCGAAAAATCGTCAGCTATCGCGAACCGTTTTTGCGCAAATAGAATGTTATGGATAGATGGATGGATGGATGGATGGATGGATGGATGGATGGATGGATGGATGGATGGATGGATGGATGGATGGATGGATGGATGGATGGATGGATGGATAGATAGATAGATAGATAGATAGATAGATAGATAGATAGATAGATAGATAGATAGATAGATAGATAGATAGATAGATAGATAGATAGATAGATAGATAGATAGATAGATAGATAGATAGATAGATAGATAGATAGATAGATAGATAGATAGATAGATAGATAGATAGATAGATATAGATAGATAGATAGATAGATAGATAGATAGATAGATAGATAGATAGATAGATAGATAGATAGATAGATAGATAGATATCCTGTCATTTGGCTGTGACCTCCTGTTCAGACCTCATTGGTAACATTCTAGCTACTATTCCTACTCTGTGTTTTCAGTCTTTTAACCTGTTCTCAATCCACGACAGAGCAATAACCCCAGTCCCATGAGTTTTAATTTTAGACTTACAAAGGACACCTCTTACATAGGACTTTATCAATGGCCAAAATCGACAGTCAGGATTTGCACACACACACACTTACAGGCAACCTTTCCTATTCATATACAGTGGCTTGCAAAAGTATTCATACCCTTTGAACTTTTCCACATTTTGTCACGTTACAACCACAAACGTAAATGTATTTTATTGGGGTTTTATATGATAGACCAACACAAAATTGCGTATAATTGTGAAGTGGAAGGAAAATGATACATGGTTTTCAAATTTTTTTTACAAATAAAAAACTGAAAAGTGTGGCGTGCAAAAGTATTCAGCCCCCTTTACTCTGATACCCCTAAATAAAATCCAGTGCAACCAATTGCCTTCAGAAGTCACCTAATTAGTAAATAGAGTCCACTTATGTGTAATCTAATCTCAGTATAAATACAACTGTTCTGTGAAGGCCTCAGAGGTTTGTTAGAGAACATTAGTGAACAAACAATGTTCGTTGGGCATCATGAAGCCCAAGGAACACACCAGACAGGTCAGGGATAAAGTTGTGGAGAAGTTTAAAGCAGGGTTAGGTTATAAAAAAAATCCCAAGCTTTGAACATGTCACGGAGCACTGTTCAATCCATCATCCGAAAATGGAAAGAGTATGGCACAACTGCAAACCTACCAAGACATGGCCGTCCACGTAAACTGACAGGCCGGGCAAGGAGAGCATTGATCGGAGAAGCAGCCAAGAGGCCCATGGTAACTCTGGAGGAGCTGCAGAGATCCACAGCTCAGGTGGGAGAATCTGTCCACAGGACAACTATTAGTCGTGCACTCCACAAATCGGGCCTTTATGAAAGAGTGGCAAGAAGAAAGCCATTGTTGAAACAAAGCCATAAGAAGTCCCGTTTGCAGTTTGCCACAAGCCATGTGGGGGACACAGCAAACATGTGGAGGAAGGTGCTCTGGTCTGATGAGACCAAAATTGAAGTTTTTGGCCTAAATGCAAAACGCTATGTGTGGTGGAAAACTAACACTGCACATTACCCTGAACACACCATCCCCACTGTGAAACATGGTGGTGGCAGCATCATGCTGTGGGGATGCTTTTCTTCAGCAGGGACAGGGAAGCTGGTCAGAGTTGATGGGAAGATGGATGGAGCCAAATACAGGCCAATCTTGGAAGAAAACATGTTAGAGTCTGCAAAAGACTTGATACGGGGCAGAGGTTCACCTTCCAGCAGGACAACAACCCTAAACATACAGCCAGAGCTACAATGGAATGGTTTAGATCAAAGCATTTTCATGTGTTAGAATGGCCCAGTCAAAGTCCAGATCTAAATCCAATTGAGAATCTCTGGCAAGACTTGAAAATTGCAGTTCACAGATGCTCCCAATCCAATCTGACTGAGCTTGAGCTATTTTGCAGAGAAGAATGGGCAAAAATTTCAGTCTCTAGATGTGCAAAGAGACATATCCCAAAAGACTTGTAGCTGTAATTGCAGCAAAAGGTGGTTCTACAAAGTATTGACGCAAGGGGGCTGAATACTTTTGCATGCTACACTTTTCAGTTTTTTATTTGTAATAAAATTTGGAAACCATGTATAATTTCCCTTCCACTCCACAATTATGCACCACTTTGTGTTGGTCTATCACATAAAATCCCAATAAAATACATTTACGTTTGTGGTTGTAACGTAACAAAATGTGGAAATATTCAAGGGGTATGAATAATTTTGCAAGCCACTGTACCTGTCCAAATGTCTTTTAAATATTGTTTTATTTTATTTTTTATTTATTTATTTATTTATTTATTTATTTATTTCTTTTTTACAGTAGGAAGTAAAGAGAAATAATAAAAAGAAAAATAAATAAAAAATCAATAAAATGAGTGGAGTATTAAGCAAGATATTCTTCATTGGAGATATATTCGTGGTCTGTTGTATATAGTTCTTCATCTATTCCTTCATTCAGGCTTCAGTCAGGGCCTCGAACCGGACCACCTTAACCCTTTAAGTATTCAATAAATGGAGACCATATTCCTCTGAATTGATCTAACCTGTCCATTAGGACAAGTCTTAATCTTTCCAGGTGAAGTGTCTCCGACATTTCTGTAATCCACATTTTAATTGTGGGGGATATGGGACCTTTCCAAAATCTTAGTATTAATTTTTTACCAATTTTTAAACTATAACCAATAAAAATTATTTGTTGTGTTGTCAGTAGCTGATCCGTTTCTAATATTCCTAATATAATTAATTTTGAGTCTGGAATTAAATTTGCATTAACTACATTCGAGATTATCTGAAAAATGTCTGTCCAAAAATTACTAATTTTTGGACAGACATTTTTCAGATAATCTCGAATGTAGTTAATGCAAATTTAATTCCAGACTCAAAATTAATTATATTAGGAATATTAGAAACGGATTACTTTTAGTAAATTAGTAATTTTTGTACATTTTGTGAATGAATGCATTAGATTAGCTTCTAACTGCTGACATTTATCACATATAGCAGTAACATTTGAGAAAATTCTATTCAATTTGGATTTTGAGAAGTGTAATCTATGTAAAACTTTAAATTGTATCAAGGAGTGTCTGGCATTTAATGAGCAATGGTGTATATGTTGTAAACTTTCATTCCATACTTCTACACTAATTGTTTGACCTAATTCGTTTTCCCATGCTTGTCTATATTTTTCCGTATTTGGTAAATCATTTTTCAGTAAGATATTATAAATATATGATATTAATTTTTCTGTATTCGGATGTTTATTTAGTCATTCATCTAAAATTTCTGTCTTTCTATTCCTAAAATCTGGTGTATTTGATTTAACATAATCTCTAATTTGTAGCTATCAAAAATATTCTTTTGAGTGTAATCCATAATTTTGTTGTAATGAAATGAAAGAAATAAACTTTCCCTGTAGAGATTACCCATCTTATTTATTCCATAGTTCTTCCATTTAAAAAAACCTTTATTCATCAATGAAGGTTTAAAAGTAATGTTGTTTACATTTGGAAGAGCCAGTGGTATACTCTGTAATTTAATATTTTTTTTAATTGTTTCCAAATACGTATACCACTTTCTATTATTGGGTTTCCTCTATAAATTTTCTTATGTATTTTAGTGTTAGCAAATAAAATTGAGCTAATTTCGAAAGGTGAACAGTCTTCCTTTTCCATTTTTAACCAGTTTGGTTGTTTATCTAATTCTTCCACCCAGAAATTCATATTTTTTATATTAACTGCCCAGTAATAAAACATGAAATTAGGCAATGCCAAACCTCAATTTACTTTTGATTTAAATAGATGTTTTTTAATTATTCTATGGTTCTTATAATCCCAAATAAAATTGGTAACTATAGAGTCCACTTTCTTAAAAAAAATGTTAGGAAGATATATCGGGATCAGTTGAAACAAGTATAATAATTGTGGAAGAAAAATCATTTTTATCGCATTAATTTTACCTAGCATTGAAATAGGTAATGTTTCCCAATATAGAATATTCTTAAGTAGTTTATTCAATAAGGGTGGGAAATTAGATTTAAATAAAGAATCATATCTTTTTGTTACATAAATTCCAAGATATTTGATTTTTTTTCATTTGCTATCTTAAAAGGATATTGTTGTAATATATGTAAGTTATTTCCCATTATTGGCATAAGTTCACTTTTATTCCAATTAATTCTATATCCTGAAAACAATCCAAATTGAGTTATTAAATCTAATAAGTTAGGAATACTAATTTCCGGCTTTGTGATGTAAAGTAATACATCATCTGCGTATAAAGAGATTTTATTTTCAGTTTCTTTAGTTCCATACCTGTATATTTCGGGGTGCAATCTCACGGATTTTGCTAGTGGTTCTATTGCAAGTGCAAACAGTAGTGGAGATAAAGGACAACCTTGTCTGCAGCCTCGGAATAAGTTAAATTTAGTTGTTAACATTTGGTTTATTAATATTCTAGCTCTTGGCTTGGTATATAATAACTTAACTCATGTTATAAACTTCTCCCCCAACTGAAAAGATTCCATAACCAAAAATAAATAAGGCCATTCAATCCGATCAAAAGCTTTCTCTGCTTCCAATGAAATAATTGATAAATCCTTATTAATGTTTCTTTTCGAGTATATAATATGGAATAATCTTCTCAGGTTGTTTGAGGAGTATTGTTTTGGTATAAATCCTGTTTGATCTGAATGAATTAGTTTATTAATCACTGTATTTAGTCTTTGTGCTAGTATTTTAGATTACAATTTTTTAACAATGTTTCTACTCATATCCAATTTTCTTTCGTTTTGGCTGAATATAATTTTTTATAATATTGCAAAAATCTCTCGTTTATATCTTTAGTTTGTACTAGTAATTCCCCTTTATCTGATTTAATCCTATAGATTAATTTTTCTCCTTCCAATTTTCGTAATTGACGAGCCAATAATTTATGTGGTTTATCTCCAAATTCAAATTGTATTTGTTTAGTATATTGGTATAGTTTTACAGCTTGGTCTGATTGTATTTTATTTAATTTATATTTCAACGCAAAGATTTTATTATGTTTTATCATGGTTGGATTAACAGCGTTCTCTGTGTCTAATTGTTTGATCTCCCTTTTCAATGCCTGTTGTACTCTCCGATTCTCTTTATAATAAAATGCTTGAGATGATATCATAATATCCCGAACATATGCTTTGAAAGTTTCCCATAATAGGGACGAAGATATTTCTGGCGTATCATTTATTTCAAAGAAAATCTTAATCTGTTTTGTGAATGTATTCTTGAGTTATTTTGTCTTTTAAAATTTGTGGGTTAAATCTCCATTGCCCTTGTTTTTCCGTTTTACCAGTTATTTTCATCATAAAAGTTAAAGGTGCATGATCTGAAATTATAATATTGTGATATTTTGAATTATACGTAAGTGGGATAACTATTAAATCTACCAAAAAATAATCTATTCTTGAATAGGTTTTATGCACAGGTGAGTAAAATGAGTATTCTCGTCCTGTTGGGTTTTGCATTCTCCAAACATCTTTAATATTACTAGTATCTATATATGCATTTATTAACTCACTGGAATGCGATTTAAGTTTCCGTTGTTTTGATGATCTGTCCAAATGTCTTTTAAATATCGTTAGAGTATCTGCCTCAACAACATCCTTTGGTAGCTTGTTCCATATACCCACCATCCTCTGTATGAAACCCACCATTCCCTTGTTTCCCCTTTAGTATTATACTGCTACATCCTCAAGTTTGCAGTTTGCCAAAGAACGATTTCACTTTCATAAACCCGAAAACTTTGTCGAATTGCATTACTGCTTTCAAAATGTTGTGTTATTACATGTTTTAAGATCAATTCTAGCTTATTCCTGATTACCAATGTTAGCTTCTCTGTTCAGTAATACCCTGTTTTCATTCCCTTCTTGTGTTAACAACATTGTGGGGTTATATGTTCCATCCACCAAACTGTAGGTACCATTCCAATGCTTAAAAAAAATTGGAAATTACTTCCCATGCCTTCACCATTTCCAGGACCACTTTGTTTTGTGTGATGCGATGTTGATTATCAAGCCCTGGGGATGTTTGTTAAACTTTAGCCCCATTAATTTTCCTAATATATTAACCCTTCATTATTTATGAGGATTAGTGGAATGGATTTCCCATTTATAAACTGAAATGTGGGTGCTACTTATGAGGAAGGCAAAGACAATGAAATATAGTCACAAACCCATCTCTCAATAGATCAAATACTCTGCAAATTTTATTTTGGATGTTCAATCTTATAAGTTCCAGCTTGTCAAAACATGTTGAGATGTAAAATCACTCCAGCTTGGTGCTGTGCAACGTATTGCAAATTGTCGAAATCAGCTATAATCAAGCTTTATGAATAAGGAGATAATCAGTAATAAACATTCGGATAGTGCTGTGTACCACGCTGAACTTTACTTGGTAGAGCTTGGCTTCGCCATCCCTTAACTGTTAAATTAGCCATGGCTTCATCCTTGAACCTAGTTATCACACTGTTCAGCACTCAATGTTTCATTGAGAAAGCTGAACCTTCCAGGGTAAAGAGAGAGTGAAATAACTAATTTCTCTATTCTCCATTGTCAAGCATGTTGTATATGATATTCAGATTTTGCATAAAAAATTCTCTTTGCATTAAAATATTGTACAACAATATTATTTGTAGTACAGTTCTGTTTCATGCATAATATGCTTACTTGATCTACTGATCAAGTTATTCAATTTAAATTATTTCTTCAGTCTCATGCTTGTTTTTCCAAGTTTTAACTTTGGACATTTTTGTTCCTGGTTGCAGTATTTATAAACATTGTTTAGAAATGAAGCACAATGGCTGAATGATAATCAAGGGACCAGATAATGGACACCAAACATAAGGACACCAAACAAAACTTGACATTCCAATGTGCCTCAGAACTGTTCACCAACTTGCATCTAATTACCTTGTTTGTAACATATGAACCTGCTGATCCACTTGCTTTAACGCTTTTCCTAATTCAGTCACATGATGTGAATGACTTCTCATGTGCATGTGCAACATCAGAGGTGTTCATGAATCACCAGCTCCACTCAGTGTTCTTCTGCGTAGGTGGACTGCTTTACCTCCCATATGGCACTAACAGCTAATGATCTCACTGTGAACTGCAATATCAGTGAATAAATTACCAGCACTCCAATTAGACAAAAAAAATATTTTACATTTTGTTGTTGCTACAATACCTGGAAGAGAAGAAATGAATTGCCAGCCGTTGATCTCTTTTAATCACCTCCTTAAGAGTCAATGGTTTGTGTTGGGAAACAACTGATTCTCAACAAATCAATACATGACAAGCACTCTGCTTGTGGACTCTCGGTATATAATTTTACATTGTTGCTTTAAGCACAGCAGCAAACGCTTCAGTTTCAAGTTTATTTTCATGCAGCCAAGTAAACGGTAACTCTGTTGCATTCCTAAACTTTGAAAGTTCAATCCAAACATATTTGATTTTCATAGATTATCGCAGTGATGGACAAGATTGGGTGGCACGGTGATGCAGTGGTAGAGTTGCTGCCTTACCTAGCATGTGTAGGATAGTGTTAACGTGCTGGGATCGCTGGTCGGTGCGGACTCAGAGGGCCGATGAGCCCGTTTCCACACAGTATCTCTAAACTAAACTAAACTAAGAAGCATGAAGACCACTGAACAGTATTTTATATGTTATGATGTGAGGGAGTACTGGTCAAACCTAGCAGGTTCTAGACCCAACCATCTTTAGCTGCTTCACTGACATTCCTTCCATCACTAGGTCAGAAACTAGGTCACACGCTGGTCCATGATTGTGGAACATTTGGTTACAATTCCTTAGCAAAAGAAGCAGTGTATGACTCCAAGTCACAAGAAATACACAACATTCAAGCACAAATTAATATATGGCAACTAAAATTCACATCAAGGAAGTACAAAGCATTGGCCGTCCTCTGTGAATGCACATAACTGCCAACACTTGACATTCAATTGCACTATCATCTCCAAGTCCTCCAGAATCAACAGGTTTTTATAACATGCAGCAGTCTTACTCCCCCTTACCATTCTTGATTAACCAGTGTCAAAGCTGCAGGGCGAACCTTTATTAACAGTGTGTCTACAAGCAAATGTCCACCTTGAAGTATACTGGTGGAGTCAGTCATCCCTTTATAAATCTGTATCCATCCACTCCATTTGAGAGTTTCTTTAATATTTTTCGTGGTAGAACAAACACTATTCACCTTATGGGACTGTCCCACTCAGGCTATTTTTAGGCGACTGCAGGTCGCTGAAAAACCGGTGACTGGACCCCCCTTTGACATAAAATTTGAAATAGAATTATTACTTTAACAACATCAAGAAAACCGAAGTCAGCACCAGCGACAACCTACATCACCTGGTAACAACCTACGTTAACCTGGCCACAACCTATGTTTGTTAACCTAGCGACAACTATGACAGCTCCTACGTCAGGAGAAGTCAAGCTACGCTCATTGGTGTCAAACCCACTGTTGTTGACTATCTCCGAAAATTTTTCAACATGTTGAAAATCCAGTGGCGACCAGAAAGATGCTACGACTTTGGGCGACTGAGGAGACTACTCACGACCATAAAGACGACAACCCTGCGACCATGTGGCGACAGCCTAGTCGCCTGTAATTGCCTAAAAGATCGCCTGTGGGACAGACCCATGTCTTCCTTGACCCCTATGTAACCAGCAAGTACCAAGCAACTTAATTGACATTTGCACTCTGCTGCCAACTAAGCTTGTGCAAAGGTGGTTCAGATGGTCTTTTATTCACTTGACTCCTGTCTATAATGCTCACACTCCATGTACACTAAGGGTTCCCAAATCCTTTTTTCTTTCTGATACACATGATTATTTCTTGTGATTTTCTTGCTTAATCACAGGAGCTTCATTCATTGAGTATATTAAAAATGTCATTAGATTACTGGGTATCAAGGAACGAGGGGAACTGCAGGAAATGACAAATGAGATAAAAAATCATCCACGATCCTGCACCGTCAAAGGCCATTTCTTATATCCTACTTCTCATGTCTGCATGTCCTTGTGACTCAGATTGTTGGCAAAACAATACAAGAGTTGTCCAAACCCATGTGTGTGTCATGTTGCTAATCAGAAAATTGGAAGTCTATAAAAAAAGGATAACCAACACACAGGATCACGCAATCAGCCAGCCTGATCGGCTAGACAGAGAAGAAGAAAGTGAGGTTTGCCAGAAGAAAATCAACCTTTCTCTCTGGGCCTATGAGAGTCTGAAAGATTATATGACTGGCAAATGAGCATGGATCTGTGAAAATCAAACTAATCATTCACCAGTGTCTTGATTATCGATCGATTGAGCTACCATTGAAACAGGCCCGTGCTGCCTATCGATTGCCTATTTGCACTAATTCTATTCCACTTTCTCGACCACTCCCTGCACACTCGGGGCAACTTACAGGCGCAAGTTAACGTACAAACACACATGTCTTTTGGATGTGGGAGGAAACAGGAACACCAGGAGGAAGCCTACCCTTCAGGGAGAAGGTGCAAACTCCACCAAAACAGCATCCAAAGTCAGGATTGAACCAGGGTCTCGGGTGCTGCTAGGCAGCAGGACTACCACCTATGCCACTGTGTGGCCCATCTAATATAATGTCTGAGGTATAGCCTGACTTTGCATCTATATGTTCTGACTGTGTTTCAGTTAATGCAGAATTTGCAGTGTATTTATTGAAAACTAGACCAAGTGCAGACCCGTTGGGTCTGCTTCCCCAATGCAAGATACCACCACTCACTCGTTCCCCCAACGCAATTTTGCACCACTCACGCATAACCCCAAACTGTGCAGGTGAGGCTCATTTCTCCTCATCCCCCAGCACTCCCTCCTCTTCACCCTGTAGTATCTAGCACGTCAGCTCGGCCACCGCCTGGGCTGCAGTGCAGGCCCCGACTTTATCTCCGGGCTCGTCCCTGACCCCGGACCCAGGCTCGTCCTTGGTTCCAACGGCGGTTTCTTTCTCGGCCCTGGACACAGCCCCATCCCAAGAAGGAACTGCAGATGCTGGAGAATCGAGGGTACACAAAAGGCTGGAGAAACTCAGCGGGTGCAGCAGCATCTAAGGAGCGAAGGAGATAGGCGACGTTTCGGTTCGAGACCCTTCTTCAGACTGGTCAGGGATCAGGGAAACGAGAGATATAGACGGTGATGTGGAGAGATAAAGAACAATGAATGAAAGATATGCAAAAAAGTATCGATGATAAAGGGAACAAGCCATTGTAAGCTGTTTGTGGTGTGAAAATGAGAAGCTAGTGCGACTAGGGTGGGGGAGAGAGATAGAGAGAGAGGGAATGCCAGGCCCCGAGGGCTGAGGAAGAGGTGGGAAGGGGAGGAGACAGCAAGGGTTAACAGAATTGAGAAAATTCAATGTTCAAGCCCAGAGGATGCAGACACCCCAAGTGGAATATGAGGTGCTGTTCCTCCAACTTGCGGTGTTGCTCACTCTGGCCATGGAGGAGGCCCAGGACCGAGAGGTCGGATACGGAATGGGAGGGGGAGTTGAAGTGCTGAGCCACCAGGAGGTTGGGTTGGTTATTGCGGACTGAGCGGAGGTGTTCGGCGAAACGATCGCCAAGCCTCCGCTTGGTCTCACCGATATAGATCATCTGGCATCTGGAGCAGCGGATGCAGTAGATGAGGTTGGAAGAGGTGCAGGTGAACCTTTGTCGGACCTGGAAGGACTGCTTGGGTCCCTGAAAGGAGTGGAGGAGTAGGGACAAGTGTAGCATTTCTTGCGGTTGCAAGGGAAAGTGCCCGGGGAAGGGGTAGAGCCGGAGGGAAGGGAAGAATTATCAAGGGACTTGCGGAGGGAGCGGTCTTTGCGGAAGGCAGACAGGGGGGGAGATGGGAAGATGTGGCGAGTGGAAGGGTCACGTTGGAGGTGGCGAAACTGGCGGAGGACTATGTGTTGTATTTGCCGGCTGGTGGGGTGAAAGGTGAGGACCAGGGGGACTCTGCCCTTGTTGCGAGTGCGGGAATGGGGAGAGAGGGCAGTGTTGCAGGGTATGGAGGAGACCCTGGTGCGAGCCTCATCTATAGTGAGGGAGGGGAATCCCCGTTCTCTGAAAAATGAGGCCATTTGTGATGACCTGGTGTGGAACACCTCATCCTGGGAGATGCGGCGTAGACGGAGGAATTGGGAATAGGGGATGGAGTCCTTACAGGAAGCAGGGTGGGAGGAAGCGTAGTCCAGGTAGCTGTGGGAGTCAGTTGGTTTGTAGTGGATGTCGGTCAGGAGTGTATCACCTGCAATAGAGATGGTGAGGTCAAGGAATGGTAGGGAAATGTCGGAAATGGTCCATGTGTATTTGAATGCCGGATGGAAGTTGGTGGTGAAATGGATGAAGTCAGTCAGTTGTGTGTAGGTGCAGGAGGTGACACCAAAGCAGTCGTCGATGTAACGGAGGTAGAGGTCGGGGTTGGGGCCCTGGTACGCGGAGAACAAGGATTGTTCAACGTACCCGACAAAGAGGCAAGCGTAGCTGGGGCCCATGCGTGTGCCCATAGCTACGCCTTGTGTTTGGAGGAAATGGGAGGAGTCAAAAGAGAATTATTGAGGATAAGGCCAACTCCGCTAGGCGGAGGAGGGTGTCAGTGGACGGGTATGGGTTGCTCCTCTGGTCGAGGAAGAACCGGAGGGCTTTGAGACCGTCCTGGTGGGGGATGGAGGTGCAGAGTGACTGGACATCCATGGTAAAGATGAGAGGATGGGGGCCTGGAGAATGGAATGCGCGGAGCCGACGGAGAGTGTCTGAGGTGTCTTGAACATAGGTGGGGAGGGATTTAACAAAGGGGGATAGGATGGAGTCAAGGTATGTGGAAATGTGTTCGGTGGGGCACGAACAGGCAGAGACAATGGGTCTGCCAGGGCAGTCGGGTTTGTGGATTTTGGAGAGAAGGTAAAATCGGGCCGTGCGGGGCTGGGAAACGATGAGGTTGGAGGCATGGGGGGGTAGGGAGCCGGAGCTGATGAAGTCGGTTATGGTGCTCGAGATGGTGGCCTGGTGTTCATCAGTGGATTCATGGTCCAGGGGTCCAGCAGGCAAATAAGAGTAGTTTAGAGGGGGTATATTGTTTGGTTGGCATGCATAAGTTGGACTGACGGGACTGTTTCTGTGCTGTATGACTGCATGAGTGAATGAATGCCACAAGCAGTGCAGACTAAACTATGCAGACCAGGGGCATTTCACATATTGATCACTTGGTAACTAATGACAATGAATGGGGGCTTCAATTGACAATTTTGATACATGAGAATATATAACTATTTTTCTCAGCTCTCATAGTTATAGGGAGATTTACTCTGAAGGCATATCAATGAGTATTACGGGGTTGGGGTCAGCTGTGATGGTGTCTTCCTTTAAATAGATCTTTGCTGCTAGTTTATTTGGGACTCAGAATTAGTAAAGAAGTGCATCTGTACTAGCCAGTTAATGGATTTTGTGGAGAATTGTGTTTTATTTGAGTTGGTCTCAGTGAGCTCATGATGAAGGACAAAAGGAGTCTGTTGACTCTGTAATATGTGGAGAAAGAACTATAGAGTGAGAGAATTGGCCTACTTACCAGCTCTAGGAATATAATGCAGTGGATGCAAAAGGTCTATTCTTTCAGTTATTTATTGAGAGTAGTCTATTTGTTCACTTATTCATGAAGGGATGCCTAGAGGATGCATACAATGGAAAGTGTTGAATTGGATGTAGTAATGAATACTCATTGCTGTCGTGTGACTCTTCAATGCAGTCTGTTTTTCTAATTGATAGAAAATGGTGATGCAATAAGTTATTTCCTCATAGAAACATAATAAATTTCACCAATACAAAGGGAATTATTTTGTTAGAAATTATAACTACAGGAAATCAACTTGTATGTATCCCATACACAACACCTATTCCTCGTGTGTATGGAAGAATCAGACTGCAATTTTTCACCTTAAAAAAATGTGTGTACTGAGAGCCACTCTCCGTTAATTTGATTTAAGCTGAGCCAGAATGCACCATTGAACAAAAATCAATGACATTTGTATCTGGTTAATTGCTAAGTTATTTTGAATATACCATGAAAAGAAAATCAGGGGATAAATCGCAGTCAGGGACTGGTGTACTCCACGCTGATAAATATCTTGACAATGCATCTATTTTGTAAACAATTCCATTCAGCCACATGCCTATACAGAGAATAAAAGTAAGCTGGAGCATACTGAGGTCAATTTGTAATTCTCCAGTGCTTTCCTATATGATTTCCTTTCATCAACATTCTTCCCTTGCTGATGATTAGAAGAATATATCCCATTCCAACCGCTTAATTCAGAAGAAGGTCACTATTTTATACCAAATTAATCACGTACCACAAAGAACCAAGGTCATCAACAGACTCTGAGCATCCAATGTATGATATGATCAACTTCAACTTCAAGATACAAGGATTTCAAGTTTGCTGCTGATCCATTCTTAGCTGACAAGCTTAATGCATTGGTATTATATTGTACGATAAGTCACTGAAACCATGTATTTTGAGCATTAAATTGTTCTGGCATAATATGTGACCATTCATCCCACTGAATATATGGTAGATCCTCATACTCCAAACCTGTCATCCCTAATCCCCATGGCTCTATCATATCCAATACAAGCTGCATTGTATAATTTCCACAAAATGCTAAACTTGTCCTCTACCAGTGTTCCAACACTAGCCTTTCCTGAAAAATATGCTGAAGGCGACAGATTCCTCCATTATCCTTTATTTTGTAATCAAATCAATATTTGGTCTAAGGAGAACAACTGCAGCTTTTTCAATTTAATTTTGCAACTGCATTGCCTCAATCCTGGAACAAGTCTAGCAAATCTTTTCCGCACTTTTTATGGGACCTTATGATCTTCCTAAAGTTAGATGCCAATATATTGTGTTGTTTAATCAAAATGCATATATACACTCCTCTTAAAGAATTAAGTGGAAATAATGTGTATGTGCTACTGTCAGGGGAAAATCAACAAAGAGAATTGAAAAGTCTCAGAAGTGTTTACAAAATTTTAAAATTGTTCACAGCTTCTGTAGATTTAAATTTGGAGTTATGTTCGATGATGTCTAAAACGTTTGTCTTCTCCTGTTAATTGCAATTTGTCATGAGGCTGCATTTGCTAAAGTATATCCAAAATGTGTTTTAAAATAGAAGCAGTTTGCTGCACCAACCACAAATCATTTATGTCATCTTTTAATATTAATCATGAACTATTCTATCATATTTGTGATCTTGACTTGTTAAAGTTGTGTTTGATGAAAATATTTTTGTACGCAATCATGATTTATTGTGCACATTGAACAATTCAATACGCATGAGTCTTAATTAATATTATTAACCACAATTTTCACAACATGGTGTCACTCTACTGGCCATGAAGTATGGTATTTTTGTAGAATTCTTGCAATAAATCATAAAGGTTCCTTGGTGAACATGGATTTCCCCTGCTGTCATAGATGGATCTGTGCCCTGTTGATTTGGTCTTGCTCCCCTTCCCCCCAGATGGAACAAGGATAAAGCTCCTTTGCTCCTTACTTTCCTGCCACCAGCCTTCGCATCCAACATATCATTCTCTGACGTTTCCACCACATTATATGTGATCCCACCACCAGTCAAATCTTCCCATCCCCACCCTTTTCCGCCTTCTGCATAGACCGTTCCCTCTGCAACTCCTTGTTTCACACACCTATTCCCCTGCAACTGCAGATGTTGTAACACCAGTCCCCATACCTACTTCCTCACATCCACCCAGGGATGTCAGCAGTTGTTACAGGTGAGACAGACGTCATATGCATCTCCTCTTACCTTATCCACTGCATTCAGTGTTCCTGATGCACCTCCTTTACAACAGACTCAATCAGTCTGAAGAAGGATCCTGACCACCCATCACCTATCCATGTTCTCCAGAGATGCTATCTGACCCACTGAGTTACTCCAGCACTATGTGATTTTGGTCCCCGTTTATATACCTTTCCTTACTCATTGTGGTCTGTGGGTCCGAAAATTAAGGAGGCTGTGGCAGAGAGGGGTGCTGATTCCTAGGTCCAGGAGTTTGAGATGGGTTAGGATGGGAATAGGGTTTGCCTTTTCCATGATGTTCAGTGCACACAAAACACTATTTTTCTATTCTTTTCTTGCACCAACATAATGCGGATTATTTTCTCTTGCTGTGAAAATCACTGTCAGCTGCAAGTGAAGAATGTACCAGTGTGTGGCAGTCTTCATTCAGTCATTACACATGATGATGATGATGATGCACGCATATGAACAGAACACAAGAGGGTGATAGTGGTTTTACTTAAAATCTACACTATTCTCAATAAAAATTCAACCAATATTTCGACAGGTATTTGTAACAAACAAACATTTGTAGTATTTGTATTTTGGTGAGCAAAAATTATTATTTTTTGAAACTCAATCTTGCAATGACAAGCATGATGAACATAGCTTTACATCAGGGCAGACTAATAGATCAGACTTATCAATCAGACATGCAAGTGAAAACAATGGCGACTGGGCGGCTGAAGACAGTCAGTTTGCTGCTTACGAAATCTGACCTTTTAGCTAAATTATTTAAGAATTGATATCCATACCTGGATTATGTATTAATTTGTACGAGAGCTACAAATGTTCAGTTCCATCCGATCTTATCCACACTTTGACAGAGCTCTAAGACAGTGTTTCTTTGGGAATATATCAACTTAATTTTAGAAACATAGAAAATAGGTGCAGGAGTAGGACATTCGGCCCTTCGAGCCTGCACCGCCATTCAATATGATCATGGCTGATTATCCAACTCAGTATCCCGTACCTGCCTTCTCTCCATACCCCCTGATCCCTCTAGCCACAAGGGCCACATCGAACTCCCTTAAATATAACCAATGAAGTGGCCTCAATTACCTTCTCTGGCAGAGAATTCCAGAGATTCACCACTCTCTGTGTGAAAAATGTTTTTCTCATCTCGGTCCTAAACTATTTCCCCCTTATCCTTAAACCGTGACCCCTTTTTCCGGACTTGCCCAACATCGGGAACAATCTTCCTGCATCTAGCCTGTACAACTCCTTAAGAATTTTGTAAGTTTCTATAAGATCCCCTCTCAATCTTCTCAATTCTAGCAAGTACAAGCCAAGTCTATCCAGTCTTTCTTCATTAGGAAAGTCCTGACAGCCCAGGAATCAGTCTGGTGAACCCCTCTATGGCAAGAATGTCTTTTCCTCAGATTTCGAGACCAAAACTGTACGCAATACTCCAGGTGTGGTCTCACCAAGACCCTGTACAACTGCAGTAGAACCTCCCTGCTCCTATACTCAAATAATTTTGCTATGAATGCTAACATGCCATTCGCTTTCTCCACTGCCTGCTGCACCTGCATGCCTACTTTCAATGATTGGTGTACCATGGCACCCAGGTCTCGTTGCATCTCCCCTTTTCCTAATCAGCCACCATTCAGATAATAGTCTACTTTCCTGTTTTTGCCACCAAAGTGGATAACCTCACATTTATCCACATTATACTGCATCTGCCATGCATTTGCCCACTCACCCAGCCTATCCAAGTCACCTTGCAACCTCCTAGCATCCTCCTCACAGCTGACACTGCCCCCCAGCTTCATGTCATCTGCAAACTTGGAGATGTTGCATTCAATTCCCTCGTCCAAATCATTAATATATATTGTAAATAGCTGGGATCCCAGCACTGAGCCTTGCGGTACCCCAGTAGTCACTGCCTGCCATTCTGAAAAGGACCTGTTTACTCCTACTCTTTGCTTCCTGTCTGCCAGCTAGTTCTCTATCCACATCAATACTGAACCGCCAATACCGTGTGCTTTAAGTTTGTATACTAAGCTCTTAAGTGGGACCTTGTCGAAAGCCTTCTGAACGTTCATATATAACACATCCACTGGTTCTCCCTTATCCACTCTACTAGTTACATCCTCGAAAAATTCTAAAAGATTCGTCAGACCTGATTTACCTTTCGTAATTCCATGCTGACTTTGTCGAATGATTTCACCACTTTCCAAATTTGCTGCTATCCCATCTTTAATAAGTGACTCTAACAGTTTCCCCACTACCGATGTTAGACTAACTGGTCTGTAATTCCCCGTTTTCTCTTCCCCCCCCCTTTTTTAAAAAGTGGGGTTACATTAGCTACCCTCCAATCCTCAGGAACTACTCCAGAATATAAAGAGTTTTTGAAAAATTATCACTAATTCATCCACTATTTCTGGGGCTACTTCCTTAAGTACTCTGGGATGCAGCCTATCTGGCACTGGGGGTTTATCAGCCTTTAATCCATTCAATTTACCTTACACCACTTCCCGGCTAACCAGCATTTCACTCAATTCCTCCATCTCATTTGACCCCTGGTCCCCTGCTATTTCCGGCAGATTATTTATGTCTTCCTTAGTGAAGACAGAACCAAAGTAGTTGTACAATAGGTTTGCCATGTTCCCCATGATGAATTCACCCATTTCTGACTGCAAGGGATCTACATTTGTTTTAACTAACCTTTTTCTCTTCACATATCTATAAAAACGTTTGCAGTTAGTTTTTATGTTCTCTGCCAGTTTCCTTTCATAATCTATTTTCCCTTTCTTAATTAAGCCCTTTGTCCTCCTCTGCTGGACTCTGAATTTCTCCCAGTCCTCTGGTAGGCTGCTTTTTCTGGCTAATTTGTATGCTTCTTCTTTTGTTTTGATACTATTCCTGATTTCCCTTGTTATCCACGGATGCACTACCTTCCTTGATTTATTCTTTTGCCAAACTTGGATGAACAATTGTTGTAGTTCATCCATGCAGTCTTTAAATGCCTTCCACCGTCAACCCTTTAAGAATCAATTGCTAGTCTATCTTGGCCAATTCACGTCTCATACCCTCAAATTTACCTTTCTTTAAGTTCAGAACCCTTGTTTCTGAATTAATTATGTCACTCTCCATCCTAATTAAGAACTCAACCATCTTATGGTCACTCTTGCCAAAGGGGCCACGCACAACAAGACTAGTAACTAACCCTTCCTCATTACTCAAAACCCAGTCTAGAATAGCCTGCTCACTCGTTGGTTCCTCTACATTTTGGTTTAGAAAACTATCCCGCATACATTCCAAGAAATCCTCTACCTCAGCACCCCTGCCAATTTAATTCACCCAGTCTATTTGTAGAGTGAAGTCACCCATTATAACTGTTACCTCAATTTGGGGGATGGAGTCAAGAATGTGGAGCTAACTGGAAAGAGAGTGCAGGAAAGATCATGGAAGTCTCCAGAAATAACAGGACAGAAAGTTTTAAAAGGAGAAGAGAGTAAGGTTGGGTAAAATCGGGATGGTTATGAGAAGAGGGGAGAAGAGGGGTGTTGAAGGTATTATAATTGAATGGGCATGAAGCTTGTAGCAAGTGTAAATTGGCAGGTATGATGTTGAAAGTATTACAAAGATGTGGCTGTAAGAGGATCGGAGCTGGGAGCTGAATGTTCAGGGTTACACTGCCCATTGGAAAGATAGAAAGATGGGCAGAATGGGTGAGGTAGCTCAGTTGGTAAGGAATGAAATTGAGTCCTTTGCAAAGGGTGACATAGGATCAGAAGATGTAATCGTGGATAAAGCTGAGAAATTATATGTGTAAAAAGACCCTAATGGAAGTTATTTACAGGCCACCAAACAGTAGTCAGGATATAGGATGCAAGTTACATCAGGAGATAAAATTAGCACGTAGATTTTTACACAGACTGGAAAAATCGGGAATTTGTAGAGTGCCTCCGAGATGGATTCTTAGAGCAGCTTGTGGAGCCGATCGGGGTAAAGGCAATTCTGGATTTAATCTTATGCAATGAACCGAATTTATTAAGGGAACTCAAGGTAATGGAGCCATTAGGTGGTAGCGACCACAACCTTATAAGTTTTAATCTGCAATTTGACAGGGAGAAGGTAAAATCGGAAGTGTCGGTATTGCAGCTGAACAAAGGGGCTACAGAGGCATGAGGGAGGAGCAGGCCAAAGTTGACTGGAAAGAGACCCTAGCAGGGGATATGGTGGAACAACAATGGCAGGTATTTCTGGGAATAATCTGGAAGATGCAGGATCTTTTCATTCCAAAGGGGAAGAAAGAATCTAGGGTGAGAAAGAGGCAAACCTGTCTGACAAGGGAAGTCAAGGACAGTATAAAAATAAAAGAGAAGGCGTATAGCATAGCAAAGATGAATGGGAAACAAGAGGATTGGGAAGAACAACAAAAGGTAACTAAAAATACAATACAGGGAGAGGTTAAAATACTAGCCAATAATGTAAAACAGGATAGCAAACGTTTCTTCAGTTATATAAAGAATAAGAAAGAGGCAAGAGTGGAAGTTGGGCCGCTAGAGAATAATGCAAGAGAAGTGATATTGGGGAATAAAGAAATGGCAGAGGAGATGAATAATTTTTTTTGCATCAGTCTTTATAATGGAAGACACCAGCAATGTGCCTGAAATTAAAGAGAGTCAGGGGTGGAAGTTAGTGGAGTGACTATTATTTGGGAGAAGGTGCTTAGGAAGCTGAAAGGGCTGAAGGTGGATAAGTCACCTGCACCAGATGGACTGCACCCTAGAGTTCTGAAAGAGGTGGCTTTAGAGATATTTCAAGAATCACTAGAGACAGTAGAGGTCCCAGATGATTGGAAACATTGCAAACATTACCGTGCTGCACAAGAAGGGAGCAAAGCAGAATAGTAGGAACTTTAGGCCAGTTAGTCTGACTTCATTGGTTGGTAAAATTTTAGAGTCCATTATAAAGGATGAGGTTACGGAGTACTTAGAAGTTCACAATAAAATAGGCCAAAGTCAGCATGGCTTTGTGAAGGGCAGGTGTTGCTTGACAAATTTGCTGGAATTGTTTGAAGAAGTAAACAGCAGGACAGAAAAAGGAGAGGGAGTAGATGTTGTTTACTTAGATTTTCAGAAAGCCATGGATAAGGTGCCACCTGTGATGCTGCTAAGGAAGATGAGAGCCTACGGTATCAAAGGACAGATACTAGTATGGATAGCAGGTTGGCTGGAAGGCACAAGACAAAGCGTGGCAATAACGGGGGCATGTTGAAAAATTTGCGGCGACCATAATGAGGCAGTGACTAGTTCCCAGAATGTGGGAACTCCTCACGACCATGACAGCGACTACCCGGGAACCACCCACGAACATATGGCGACCGCATAGTCTCCTGCAGTCGCCTAAAACTTGGTCTGTGGAACAGGCCCATTACTCTCTATTTACCTCTAACTGACCTTGAATTGTTTGACGCTGATATATGGATTTTTAAAATGGTTTAAAATCCTCAGTTAATGTTATTAATTTTAATGAAAAATATGTTTTTAAGCCTGACAATAATAGGATAAGCTCCAAATGTCTTGACCTAAGCAGAAATATTTAGTCAAAGCACAGCTTTAATGTATTCATCAACAGTTATGAGGAAAAGTCATTAATATTTCAAAAATAATACCTTTTTTTATTTTAAACCATCAATATCTCTTTGTGAACTCCTTATCTTCTGCTCATAACTTAGTCTTTTGTGTCATCGTCAAATTTAGCAACAGTATTTCTGCAATCAATTGACATTTGCTGGTAGCTATACCTGTATTAATCATTAATGAAACTAGATCATTATTTAGTAGCAGTCAAATTGGATTCTTTCAATTAAGGTTACTTTTCCTTTATAAGAATAACATTCCGAATTGTAAATAATTTGTTGCACTGGTCAACAAAGTTTGAAGATTTTAATTGCATATTTTTTGAGTCGTGAATGCAGAAGTCTGATTGGTAATCCTATGGAGGTGTATACATTCATGAGGGAAATAGGTAAGATCAATGCAAAGTATTTTACCCAGAGTGGGGTAAGTAGGTTTAAGAAGGGAAAGATTGTATGGAACGAACTGCCAGAAGAGGCAGTTGAGGCAGATACTATAACAACATTTTAAAAATATTTGGACATTTGGATAGGAAAGGTTGAGTGGGAATATGGGCCAAATGCGGGCAGGTGGGAATAGTGCAGGTGAGGCATCTTGATCAACATGGGCAAATTGGGCCGAAGAGCCTGTTTCCATGGTGTATTGACTTCATGAGTGACTCTACGGGAATCGAAGATAGATATGGTCAAAGAACAAAATGACAGCCAAGAGACTTAATCAAATACAACAAAAACCTATTTCAGAAAATGTATCCCAATTTCTGTTTGTTTTTAATTTTCCTTCAGGTGATGACCCTACTTCAATTTTAACTTCACTGCTGCCATTCATTTGGTTAAATGTTTTCAGTTCTGCACAGAACTGCCAGGAATTCAAGTCTATTTGTTCAGATTGTTACTCTTGGAGCAAAACTTATAATAGTAATTGTACATTTCCTCGTTGTTGTATTGGGAATCTGATTGACACAAATTGCATAATAGATTATTCAGATACTAAAAAACAACAGAGAGGGCAGCAATTAATTACATTTACAGGTCAATGAACATTGATTGGTGGGCTTGCTTTGACAATTAATTGGGCTGTTGTAATTTACTTTATTTATATTTCATTAATGATTAAACAATCTGAATGTTGTAAGATTAGAAAGGATTGGAAAACTGTTTGAAGCTAAGAAATATGTACAATCCTCATTAAGATGATTATGACAAATTATAGTTTACTTATATACTGAGACAAAAATGATTCTCATCACCAGAAATTAATTTAGGATTGAAACACACCGTCGCTATTTAACAAACATTATCGAAAGATTGAGGCAAGTTTTGAGACAAGATTCAAGGAAGTTCTTAAAGCTTGCATGAAGAAATGTAACACTTCCACTGACACCTGGAAATTACTAGCCCATTAGTGGCAAAAGTGGAGAAAGATAATTTGTTCTTTTTTAGCTACCTCAGAACACAAAAAAAAACAGAGTAGAAAAGATCTAAATGAAGGCCCGTTCTTCTTTAAATAAATAATTATTAAATTCACAGATATTTCTTTGGAGTATGAAATATGTCTTCATGGTTCAGTAAATTAATATCCAACTAAAGCAAATCAAGAATGCACAATACTGCAATAAAGGGCAGAGATCGTTAAATTATAATCAAAATCTTTTTTTCTTATTTTATTAAGGTGAACATGGATGGTAGACCGACACAAAATGCTGGGGTAACTCAGCGGGACAGACAGCATCTCTGGAGAAAAGGAATCGGTGATGTTTCAGGTCGAGACCCTTCTTTAGACTAGTCAGGGGAAAGGGAAACAAGAGATATAGAGAGCTGCAAGCTAACAATGGCTTGTTTCCTTTATCATCGTTACTTTTTTGCATATCTTTCATTCATTTATTCTATACTCTACATCACTGTCTATATAGACAACAGACAATAGGTGCAGGAGTAGGCCATTCGGCCCTTCGAGCCAGCACTGCCATTTTATGTGATCATGGCTGATCATCCCCAATCAGTACCCCGTTCCTGCCTTATCCCCATATTCCCTGACTCCGCTATTTTTAAAAGCCCTATCTAGCTCTCTCTTAAAAGCATCCAGAGAACGTGCCTCCAGCACCCTCTGAGACAGAGAATTCCACAGACTCGCAACTCTCTGTGAGAAAAAGTGTTTCCTCGTCTCTGTTCTAAATGGCTTACTCCTTATTCTTAAACTGTGGCCCCTGGTTTTGGATCCCCCAACATCGGGAACAGGTTTCCTGCCTCTAGCGTGTCCAAACCCTTAACAATCTTATATGTTTCAATGAGATCTCCCTCTCATCCTACTAAACTCCAGAGTGTACAAGCCCAGCCGCTCCATTCTCTTACCATTTGATAGTCCCGCCATCCCGGGAATTAACCTTGTAAACCTACGCTGCACTCCCTCAATGGCAAGAATCTCAATAGCAAATCTCTCATTTCCCTTTCCCCTGACTAGTCTGAAGAAGGGTTTCAACCCGAAACATCACCCATTCCTTCTCTTCGGAAATGCTGCCTGTCCTGCTGAGTTACTCCAGAAGTTGTGTCTTATCTTTAGTTTCAACCAGCATCTGCAGTTCCTTCCTACACATGGATGGTAGACTAATCATTTCAATTTCAACTATGCTAGTTCCCCATTCCTGCTAAGTTGAAAATGATCATACTTGCTCAGTTTTTCAGCAACTGCCCTTTATTAACATATGTAAAAGTACCAGTTAAAACTGGTATACAAAAACTTCACCAGTGAAGCTCAAAAGTGCTGGTGGCTTGATGTACCAGGTAGAAACTTGTTACTGAGGTGGTTTCAAGGTAGACACAAAATGCTGGAGTAACTCAGCATGACAGGCAGCATCTCTGTAGAGAAGGAATGGGTGATGTTTCGGGTCGAGACCCTTCTTCAGTCAGGAGGTCATATTGCTGCTTTATAAAACTTTGATAAAGCCGCATTTGGAATTATAGTGTACATTTCTGGTTGTCCTGTTACCGGAAGGATATGGAGTGCTTTGGAGATCGAGAAAATGAGATTTACAGAATAGTGTCTGGATTAGAGGACAGTTATATTAGAGGACAACCTTAATGCAAGGAGAGGTTGGACAATCTGTGATTGTTTTCTCTGGATTGTTGGAGGTTGGGGGGTGATCTGATAGAAGTATATAAAATTATGAGAAGCATAGACCAGGTAGACTGTCAGATTTTTTAGGATGGAAATGTGAAGGCCAGAGGATGTCAGAGAAGAAAAATGTAAAGGAAATGTGTAGGGTAAGTTTTTTTTTACATTGAGTGGTGGCTTCCGGGAGTGGTAGTGGAAGTAGATATACAATAGTGGTATGTATGAGGCTTTTAGATCAATGCATGCAGGTAGAGGAGACTAGTTTAACTTGTTCATCTAGACTCCCTGGACCAAAAAGCCTGTTCCTTCTGTGTACTGTTATGTGTTCAATGTCCAAAGGTCAATGTTCTCTGTGCTACGTTCTAAGTCTGTTCTGTTAGGTTACACTTTCATAAAATACTTTCTGTATCTAGCTGTCAAATTAAAACTATATTGATATTAGAATTTCGATAAAATGGTGTTTACACAAATCAGCTTTGCAGATCGCAATGACTTTTGAATTAGAATATTTACCTTCTGTTTTAGCCAAAAACAACACAGATAACTCACAATATTTTGACTGATTTTTTTTTTGTTGCAAATTTTCTATCTTAATAATGTCCCAAAAGAATAAATCCTGCTTGCTGGCATTCTGAGCGATTGTTAACTATTGAGATTATTTCATACAAAGAAATATAATGTATTATTTATTGAATAACTACATTTGGAACAATCCTATTGGGTCACAATCTAATTTGATTCGGCCAACCTTAACTCAGAAATGTTAAGTCCCTGTCCCACAATGCGTGTTTACCCAAGAGCTCGCCCTAGTTTAAAAAAAAAATCAAGATTGTGGTATTTGATCATGAGTATTTTTTTACTCTTGGAAATTTTTCACACTGTTCAAAAAATGTCACGTGTTTCCGCGTTTCCCGAGTACCTGCCGTTAGCATTACGAACCACTACGAAACATCCACGAGCTCCAACGTACCCATTACGTACATTCTACATACTTACCACGAGTTAGATTTTATTTTAAACTCGGGAGAGTTCTTGGGTAAACTCGCATCATGGGACAGGGCCTTAACTGAAAATATTCATCTTTACATTTTATTTACGTTCAAGCCCGAACCCCATAGAAATAACTAACTTCAATATTTTACAAAGACTCTTAGAATAAAGGGAAGACCAATTAAGACTGAGGTGAAAAAAAACTTTTGCACCCAGAGAGTCGTGAATTTGTGAAATTTCCTGCCACAGAGGACAGTGGAGGCCAAATCACTGGGTGGATTTAAGAGAGAGCTAGATAAGAGCTGAAGGGGGCTAGTGGAATCAAGGGATATGGGGAGAAGGCAGGCACGGGTTACTAATTGGGGATGATCAGGCATGATCACGATGAATGGCGGTGCTGGCTGGAAGGGCTGAATGGCCTCCTCCTGCACCTATTCTCTATGTTTCTATGCTTCCCAAAGTATTGGAAGAACTCAACGGGCTAGGCAGCATCCGTTGATGAAATAGGCAGAAAGTATTTCAGATTGCATCATATCTTCAGTCTGATGGAGAACGGGGGGGGGGGGGGAGAAAGCTGGAAAAGTGAGGATGGGGTGGGTAAAGACTGGCAAGTGATCAGTGGATACAGGTGGAGGGAGGGAGGGAGGGAGAGAGGGAGAGAGGGAGAGAGGGAGAGAGGGGGAGAGAGGGGGGGAGAGAGAGGGGGGGAGAGAGAGAGAGAGAGAGAGAGAGAGGGGGGGGAAGAGAGAGAGAGAGAGAGAGAGAGAGAGAGAGAGAGAGAGAGAGAGAGAGAGAGAGAGAGAGAGAGAGAGAGAGAGAGAGAGAGAGAGAGAGAGAGAGAGAGAGAGAGAGAGAGAGAGAGAGAGAGAGAGGGGGGGGAAAGAGAGAGAGAGAGAGAGAGAGAGAGAGAGAGAGAGAGAGAGAGAGTCAGAGTCTTCCGCTCTCCCGCTTCACATTTAATTTCTCCTGCCCTGGCTTTGTGTCTCCCACTTAAGATGTATTTTCTCCCGCTTCAAATGTTCTTTCTCCCGCCCAATCACCTTTTTGAAAAGTGGAATTTAATTTTCATGCATTTCCACGTTGTATAAATCACCAAATGTGCACACGCGATACTACATACGTTTTAATGCATGTAGTGCATACATGTATACATGTATAATGTGTATGCTAGGCGCTCTACCCCCCCCCCCCCCCCCGGCCCGCGTTCGATACACACGGCACCGTGTACATAATGTCGCTCTATGTGCTTTAGCATGCACACTCCGATCCGACGCGACTCCGTGACCGTGGCCGTGGGCCTTGATGCAGTACGCGCGCGTTTTATGGTCCAGATTATCCAAGGTAGATGTAGATCGAGCAAAGCTAGCTCGTGCGTGTGTACGTGTATTATTAGCTACATACACGTAGCTACGTAGCTAGCTGCATATGCATGCATTGGGCCGGCTATGCGCTTGACAGCCTAGAGTAGACTTCAAGTTCTAGAGATCGAGTAAAGTCATGTCTGCCAAATGGAAGAATGCCGAAGGCGACGGCGAAGTACTAGAAGTACCTAGTAGTAGTATTAAAACTAAAAAGAAGTATTTGTGCTCATGGAAACCAGAGTGGTTCCGAGAAGACCGATTTCGTGGGCTGACTCCTCATCAGAAGGACACCGGCACCTCAACTGTTTTTGCACGTATTGTGTTACTACATTTTCCGTGAAGCATGGGGCATCAGTGATATGGTTAAGCATGTGAGCCTGGCAAGCCACCGTGCAAAACTCGATGCCGTCAAAAGAGAGGGCAGGCAGGCAAGAATGGCGGATTATTTTGGCCAATCGAAGGAGACTGATTCCTGTCAAGACAGAGTGACAAAGGCAGAAATCTTGTTCTGCCAGTGGATCGCCGAGTCTAACTTGCCATTCAGTCTGGGGACAGCTTTACAGATTTATGCAAAGCAATGTTCCCAGATAGTGAGATTGCAAAACGTGACCAGCCATGCCACTGCTGCAATTCTCAGCTGCAAGGTCAATTGCGATGAGCCCAGCTACAAATTCATCCCTCCAAAAAGTTTGATAAGGGCAGCAAAGGTAGCAACAAGAAAATACAACCAAGAACATACTTCTGTCTAAAGAAAAGGAAGACAAGGACTATGGATATGGAAGACGTGCATGATAAATGACATTGAAACTAATTTAGTAAATCATATTTTGCCGGGTTATGAATGGCTCACTGAGTGACTTAACATTAAACCGTTGGATTTTATGAGTTGGTAAGTACTGGTAGATACTTTCTGGTTTCTTTCTATTTATGAGCTGGTAAATACTTTCATCAGAATTTAACAAATCAGAAAATTTTCAGAAGCAGTGAAATTGTTAATAACCAACTGGGAAAAACCTTACTCCAGAGATCATGATCTTTACCATAATCTGGAGTAAGGTATTCCCAAGTTGGTTATTAACAATTTCACTGCTTTCTCTAATTCTCGCACATCTCTGTGGTAAGATGTTCCAAGAAACCAAAATGAAGAATCTTTATTAAGCAATTATATATGATTTGAAGCATTGGATTGTTACTAATTTAGTGTGATCATATGTTCAAAAATAAGCCTAAGATAGCACCAGAGAGCATCTAGAACCCTAGAGCTTCCAGGGCCCTTAAGCGGGCCCTGGACCCCGGCCGCAAGGGACTTTGCGCTTCACGCTCGTGATGTGCGCTTCGCGCACATGAATTTGGAGTCTTCAGTTTCCTAGGGGATCCAGGCGGGAGAATCTCCAGATCAGAAGGTGCTTGGGGCTGGAGTCTCTGGAACGGAACTGTAGAATCTTTGTTCTGCAGAACTTTCTCAATCTTTCTACGCATTTTTATCCACAGCAGCGGTGGGGGGGGGGGGGGGGGGGGGGGGGGGGGGGCTGGATGCAGGTGGGCCTGAATTGGTGGGCATTTGGGCATTGTGACGTCAGCCGCTGGTGAGCGGCGTTTATATTTTAAAAATTGACTTTTGTGACCAATTGTATTCAAAATCTGGGAAATTATTGACCAAGGATTGGATTTCTGAACTCATAAGGTAAATCCCTACCGAAATTGTAAAAATCTCCACATTTCTGTGTCTGGTTTTCGAGGAGATAAGTTTCACATGCAAAATAACACACACACACATCCACACACACATACACACACACACACACACACAGAGTTTTAAAAGTATACAGATATGATATATGATATGATAGATTTGTTTCCAGCTTATACCTTTGTACCAATGTCACAAAATGCAGTTATCTGTTACTCATGAAGGGAGAGAAAAATGCTGGAGAAACTCAGTGGGTGAGGGAGCATCTATGGAGCAAAGGAAATGGATGACATTTCGTGTTGAGACCCTTCTCTAGTCTGAAGAAGGATCTCGACCCGAAACGTCGCCTATTTCCTTCGCTCCATAGATGCTGCCTCACCCGCTGAGTTTCTCCAGCATTTTTGTCCACCTTCGATTTTCCAGTATCTGCAGTTCCTTCTTAAATGTTACTCATGAAGAGTAACATTTCTACACAAAGGGTGGTGGGTGTCCGGAATGAGCTGCCGGAGGAGGTAGTTGAGGCATGGGCTCTTGCAACGTTTAAGAAACATTTAGACAGATATATGGACAGGGTAGGTTTAGAGGGATACGGGCCAAATGCAGACAGGTGGGACTAGTGTAGATGGGGCATGTTGGTCAGTGTTGGCAAGTTGGTTCTAATGGCTTGTTTCCATGCTATATGATTATTTGACTCTATAGTACATTTCTAGGTCAAAATCAGGTCATAGCCATAAAGATTTGCCACATGGAAACAAGCACTTTGGCTCAACTTGTCCATGCCAACAAAGTTGTCAGGTGCATTATGGAAAACTCACTACATGCCTGGACAGGTTACCAATCTCATGTAGCTTGACATCATAATAGCAGCCTGATTATTTGGCTCCCATTAATCAAAATAAACTATCAATACCTCCACTGCCAGTGCATCTTGTCTGCAAAGTGTACCATTCACAAACTGCACTGCCCCAAGTGACACTGGAAGCACCTCCTGTACCTGTGATGTTCACCACCTCAAAAGCCCAAGCAGGCTCTCTTTGGGATCTCACATCGTACTGACTTTGAAAGATATCACTTTCTTCTTTGTTACTGATTCGAAATCCAGGAACTATTTTTCCCCAACATGCATGGAGTATATGCAAAGGGAACTACAGCACTTAAAATGTATGGCTACAAAATGTCAAATTCAGGCTGACCACCATTTCCTCAAGACAATTAGAAAATGGGCAATACATGTTAAAATTGCCAGCAATGCTGCACCTTGACAATGAACAAGCAAAACATATCACCTTGTAAAATAAACAACATGATTACTAAGAAGGAATTATTGGCCATTGTTTACCTTTAAGGGCAAGTATCTTGAATAAACATGCAGTATTTAATTGTGCAAACACACGGCAATAGTTAGGCAATTGCTTGAGGAGTGTTCTAATATTGCTTAATGGGCAATGAACAGTAAGAAAAACATTGTCACGTTTACAGTTGTGTATGTGCTTATACTGTGGTTGATTTGCTTTCTATTTCTAATGGACAGAGATCGATGTAAATTAAAATTGTTTCTGTTCTTTTACTACATTCAATAGACAATATACAATAGGCGCAGGAGTAGGCCATTCGGCCCTTTGAGCCAGCACCGCCATTCACTGTGATCATGAACTTGAAATGGTATATTGGTAATGATCTACACATGCACCAGTCTTCTGGACAATCTAGACTGCAGACAGGAAAAATAGATCTATGGAGGGTCCCATCTCTCTCGCATTACATTCAGCTGTGAATCGCTTTGACAATAAGAACATCTATGTGAGGATGCTGTTCCTTGACTACTGCTCATCCTTCATATATGATAGTAGCAAATAAGCACATCTCTACACCCTGAACCTTGTCCTTGGGGCATTCATCTACAACTGGCTTCTGGACTTCCTGATCGGCAGATTTCAGTCAGTTAGAGTTGGTCATTTCCTCCACCCCGACCCTCAATACTGACGCCCCTCAAGGTTGTGTGCTCAGTCCATTGATCTACTTCCTGTACATCTATGACAGTGTGGTCAAGTGCAACACCAACTTGATATTTAAGTTTGCTGATGATACCACTGTTGTTGGCCAGATCAACAACAACAGGAATTCAAAATACAGGAAGGAAATCGAGAACCTAGTGTCATCGTAACAGGATACAACCTAGCCCTTAATGTCAGAAAGATGAAAGAAATGGTTATTAACCTAAGAAAGTGAAGGGGTGAACACAACTCTGTCCTCATCAACCGAACTACTATAGAGATGCATCTTAGTTTGCATCTATATCATCAGCAATTTAAACTGGTCTATTTTCATGATCAAGGAACAAGATCAGCACATTTACTTTCTTAGGTATCTGAGAAAATTTGGGGTGCCCACAATTATTATTTATTTTAATTTCTACAGATACACGATAAGATATTGCAATGGGATGCATCTCCGCCTGGTATGGCATCTGCTCTGATCTTATCTCTCTTCTACCTTGAGTGGATAGAGCAGCTTGAATGCCCAGATATCCAGACTTAAGAACAATTTTTTCCCCCACTGCTATCAAATTCTTGAACTAATCATTTCTTTCACACCCTCTTCCTGAGGTGCTGCTACATACTCTTACTCTTAACTCCTCATTATTTGGTTCTTCTATTATTGTATTTTATTATTGTTTTGCATTTCTTCAAATTGCACTATGATCTTACACCATTCTGTTATATATTGTATTTATCATTACAGTATGATAATACTTACTCTGGAGCTTCATGTGAACAAGAAATGTGAAACACAAAATTGCTAACCAAAAAGCTAAAAATATAGTAATGTGCAAATGAAATCCTTCAGAATTTTATAATGATCCCTTCATATGCAATATGACGGTCCAGAAATATATTTCACCTATAGAATTATGTCCAGAGGCAGGTATGGTGATAAAAACCATGGGAAATTGAAACTTTGGTTTCACTGTTATAGGATGAATGTGAAAGCAATGCTCACCATATCTCTTATAGATTGTACACCTACCTCATGAACAGAAATTGAACTTCAATTCATACCATGACAGGCTTCTGGAGCTCTTAAGAAGGATGGATACAGTTTCTGCAGATGACATGCTAGTTTTCAAATTAATATGCAAGAGCTGAATAAAGTTATCAAGACATTCAAGATGAAGTTTTGATGAACTTGATCTTGCTACTTGTCAAGATGAGGGATACCCTAAACCCCTTGTCCCAGAGGTGGGACATTGTCAGGAAGAGGTAGAACCAATCATTCCCATGCCACATAAGAACACTTTAAAATAACATTTAATAAAGAGAGTGGGAAAGTTGTTTGAAGAAGCAAATAGGCTGAGTATCTGTTAGACACTTTAATGCCCTTACCAGAGTTATCAATCTTTTCAAAATCTTAATTCTCAACAGAGTCACTGTAGGTTCATATGGAAACCCCCATGAACTGAAAAGAAACTCTGCCACAGTTCACATTTTGTGCAAAAACTGTACAGTATTTAAGTAGAGCACCATTCTCTAAATCACTCATTATTCTTACATAACAACAATCCACAAATCTGCCCTGTCTGTAAGTGAGATAATGGCTTATCCACAAACTCAAATTACTAATCTAAGTGTACTTTGATTGCTGAGAGTCCAAAAAATATCATTATCAGTTCTGAATGTACTTAGTGAGCAGCATCAAAAGTCCATCACAGACATTTTCAAATATTCCCAATGCTTCCTCTGAATACATTTCTCTTCATCTCAGATCTAAATCCCCCAGCCTTTTTGTTGAAAACCTGAGTTCTTATTCTAGACTCATTGGCTAAAAATAAATCTTATTATTATTCATCCTATTGAAAATTGAATTCCCCAATGAATGTATGCATGTCAACATGTTGCAAAAACGCTAGACAATGGAGTGAAAATAGTAAGATTAACTGAGAACTTACCAGTTTGAAGTTTCATCCTTATTTTATGAGGAGTTACGATGAGGGATTTCGTGAAGACCCCGCCAGCACGCATGTGCGATATTCTTCAAAGCAGCGGTGTGAAATCACAGATAGTAGAGTTGACTGAAGATAGTGAGATAAGAGAACTAACATACCAGTTGACCTTATAATAGAGGGTTGGGAGCGGAGGGCACAAAATCCCTCATCGTAACTCCTCATCACATAAGGATCAAACTTCAAACTGGTAAGTTCTCGTTTAATCTTACTATTTTACTTTGGAGTCACATGAGTGACTTTGTGAAGATTTCAAAGCTCTGTGATTTCATGCCCTGGAAACGAGTCCATGCTCACACACTGCCATAATGATCAATGGAGGAAGTATGTTAACGTATTTCAGACTTGTACAGTGCTGAAAAACAAATGTATTATTTAACAATAATAATAATAATAACCCCTAAATTCGGGGAATTCTAATACAGAACTTAAAATAGTGTCTGTAGATATCCCAGGCGTGGCAACAGGTTTGTTATAACCGCTGGAAGTTGTTTCATTAGACCAACCCGCCGTTACAAGGGCGTGGCCCATGGGACTTCCATCATCCTTGATGTAGCTGCAGTCCTGGTGAAATGAGATTTAAATATCAAGTGTTCACCCTTGCTGCACCACTCTGAGTCATCTTGATATAGTATGCACGGTACTCTGTGATGAGGATGTTTGAACTTATCAATAGAGCCATGTCCGTACCCCTGAGATAATTGGTGACCTCTAGTTAATGTAGGAGGTGGTTCACTATGCATAGGCGTCTATCTACGGGATAAACCAGGAACTCCAATTTGAGTCCAGATGACCCAGGCCTGTTTTGTTAGGTACTCATAATGTGAAAGGTTACTTATTTTGGGGTATTACATGGTGTCCAGCCTAGTTTGTGCAGAGACTGGACCTGCTGCACCGTTACAAGTGTCATCAGCATCACTATTTTATACGTGTTAGTGAGAGGGACGTGGCTGGTGCCCAGTCTCTGAATAGGTCAGGACAATGCCAGTATCCCAGGTCCGGGTATGTTGAGGTCTGGGGATTTTTGTGTTAAAATACCCTCATGAGTTTTGACACCAGAGGGTGAGATACTCCTCCGTGGTGTGCTAGCTCCTGTATGAGAATAGGGCACTTCGAGCAATTGATGGCATTATAACGCAAGCCTTCATCGAAGTGTAGACTTACCATGAACTCTAGCACAACCGCGATGGTGGCTGTGTTATAAGTTGTGTCTGTCCTGGTATAAAATACCTCCCAGACCCGACTTTTTTTTTTTTTTTTAATATGGGTGAGGTACAGTTTCCTGGTGGACTCTCTGCATGTTGCCGCGATGATATTCATAGTTCGGTCCAACAGTCCAATTCCAGGAGAGGTCTTCCCAAATTTAGCACCCAATGGGTTAATTTGGTCATGGCACGGATGACTCTCCCTTGTCATGGGTGTTTGTAGATCGAACCCATTGCTCTTACCATGTTGAGTCCCACAGGGTACCATGACTGAGTAGGCCAATCGGGTACTCCAAAATACCTGATGCAGAGTCTTGTTGAATTTTCCACAGGACCCAACTAATGGGACAGAAAAGGGGGGAAAATGCCTAGAAAAAACAATCCCCCTTCCCCAGTGTAGCGAGATGCGTCCATCGCTACTGCCCCAGGGTCTGATTCTCATGCAACACACGTTGGTATCTGGTGATTAAGTCTTGATGCAAAACAATCGATATTTGGCGTCCAATACTGAGCTATAATGTCAGTTAATGACTGGTGGCAAAGAATGGAACTTTGACCCTATGAATCCGTTGTTAGTCAGTAAAGAAGTTGCCTATTCGGAAATTTCATATGCGTGTTAACTGACACTCTCCATTTTTCATAATAAACAGGCCACTCCAGCCATCATTCCATGGGTGCTTCACACTATAAATCTGTCTTAAAAGACAATCCTGGCCATAATCCTAAAACTTGCTTGGAATGCTAGTATTGTGCCTCTAAGCAGATGCTTTTATCCTTAGTGTGTTGTACAAACAAGTGTAAATATTACAACTTGTGAGCGATCGACACCCATGTTTCGGAAGTGCCAGACCCACCTTGTTGAGCAGGGCTGGTAGGGTGCGTGGAACGTCTGCCCAGCTGTCATGCTGCCCCCAGCTTCAGTGCACCGCTTACTGTCGATGAGCGCCTGGGGTGCGTTCTGAAACGATGAACCTTTGCCCGCCGTTGGCCCTGATTGATCCGTCAGCCAGGTTTTTCCCTGTTGAATAGGCCTTACCTGAATAGAAGATTCAGCGGCTGGCTCTCATATCCCCCTGTTAGCGCTGTTCACTGCCGGCACGCATGTGCTCCAGTATGTTCCACCGACATCTTTAGAACCTGGAGTCAGTTACATCTGACCTTTCGCACACCCTCCTCAGAGAGGGTGATTCTTAGGCGGCCCTAAACTGGCGCTGCCACAGGCTCCAGGATACCTGCACTGATATGGCCCCATTGGACCTGTACCAGGATGGACCATTCTGTTGGGATGGCAACTTTGTTGTCTGGAAAGGGTACCTCTGACACGTGCCCTTCATCCCTTGGGGTATGCCCCACGGCCATACCCTGAGACTCGGCGTCAGCAGGACACTGACCCGACATGCTCTCCTCCTCCAAGAGGGAGACATGATGCAGCCCTGTCCGAGGCACTGCTGGCGCGTCCTGTCCCATAGGCCGGCACTGTCACACATAAAGCAGCCCTGTCAACGGGTGCTGCTGGCGAGGCTCTCCCGTAGGCCAATGCTGTGACAGCTTCGGTGTAAACTGATTACAGTAAACTGACCCATCCTGGTCTCCCCCTCCAACAGGGAGACCTTGAACAGCCCTGTCCCAGGCGCAACTTGCGCGGCTCTCCATAGGCCGGCACTTTCATACATGAAGCAGCCCTGTCCCAGGTGCTATTGGCGCGACACTTCTGTACACCGGTGCTTTCATACATGAAGCAGCCCTGTCCCAGGTGCTGTTGGCGCAGCACTCCTGTAGGCCGGTGCTTTCACACATGAAGCAGCCCTGTCCCAGGCGCTGCTGGCGCGGCCTGTCCCATAGTCCCTATTACAGATCCTGTGTAGTCCTGGGAGGTGGAGGCGTTGTGGTGTGGGGTTGGCGCATCCTCCAGGAAGGCCGTTCTGGGACATGGCCTGTAAAAGGCCTTTGTGTAGGTTGTACGGCCTTCGTGCTTTCACCAGCTTTTCTTTCAGTGTGATAACGCAGCCTGCTACCGCCAAATAAATGAGGACCTGGTAGCGGCCGGCACTTAATCATGCTATTGTCTCTCTGTCGAGGTCTTTTGCCTGTTTGGGCAGGTTGTCCCTGAAACAGAGTAGGCGGCTGTGCACTGCTGGTTCTACACAACCTCACAAACTTGGGGTTTAGTGTAGGCCGGATGGCATTCTTCCTGAAGTAGTAGATCTCAATTGACCATATGGAGAGTATCGGAGCTTTTTGTGAGGGCATCGTAACTTGGATGCCATCCCGAGTAGCTCCTCTTCTTGCACCCCTAGCATGTTGTGTTTCCTCCGCCAACACCCCTTCTTCAGAGTCAGCCCAGACCTGACTCCTTATGCTCCCCTGCGAAGAGGGTGAGCAATTGGCAGCCCTGCCGGGTCAAACGGGCTTGCCCGACTTCCGGGTAGCGTTGCCGTCAGTCCGCGGTGATTCTGCGGACTGCGGTGTTGAGTCGGGGCTGCCGCTCTGCCGTCGCTACCTGCGAACAGCGTGTCTTGGAGCCCAGACCCTGCCGGGTCAACGGGCTGCCCGACTTACCCGGTGTGTAGTGATGCCGCCGCTGACTGTCCGCGTTCCCGCAGTCCGCAGTCAGTCTTTTGAGGCGGCCCCTTGGTGAGGTACTCTGTCCCACAGAGTCCCTGAAAGAGAAACCCAACCTCAGGTTAGTTGTTTCTTACCTGCAGGTCCGTTCCGGTGGAGGAGCGACCCTCCTCCCTGCCTGTCGCTTTGCCTGCGGTCGACGACGTAAAATTCTATTTGTCAATTACGTGGAGTTACCAAGGTAATGATTAACTTAAGCTTGCAGAAGCCAGTAATGAGTAGTAAGCTTGCAGTGTCAACTATTTTGCTTTGTCAGTGAAGAAGCAGGTCCTTCTGCACCCATGCAGAACTCATGGACCATTAACTTCTTCACGTGGACCATCTCTGACACCTCCCTCCCTTTTCTTTATCTCACCATCTCCATCACAGGAGATAGACTATCGATTGACATCTATTACAAACCCACTGACTCCCACACCTATCTTGACTACACTTCTACACTTCTTTCTGCAAAGACTCTATCCCCTACTCCCAATTCCTCCATCTATGCCACATCTGCGCCCAAGATGAAGTGTTCCATGCCAGGACATGCGAGATGTCCTCATTCGTTAGAGAATGAGGGTCTGAAGAAGGGTCTCGACCCAAAACGTCACCCATTCCTTCTCTCCAGGGTTTCTGCCTGTCCCGCTGAGTTACTCCAGCACTTTGTATCTATCTTCGGAGTAAACTTAAAAGGTTGATATTGTCCATGGCTTAGTTTGGGACCAGTAATGGCTACATTAGACAGCACATCACCTTGCAGAAGCACAGGGATCCCATCCATTGTTCTTCAGTCAGGTTGGGATAAAGGCATTTCATTAAGACTCACTATTTGGCATTTTGCACAATGCCGCCATTCTCTCAATTGCTCATTTTTGTTGCAATCTTCTTCAATAATTTGAATTTGAGTAAATAATTTGAGTAAAATATTAAGGGCAGTTTAGGACCTGGAATAATTTGGATGAAGAAGTCAAATATTACCTCCAGATTAACGAGCAGCCAAATAGATTAAACCATTAGCTGGCCTTTACAGAAGAGTTTGTGCTCTTTAAATTTCATGTTCTTGTCTAAATACCATTATGATTTACTGGAAACTTTTACCACACAATGCGTGCAACAGGACAATCGATTAAACTTGAATCAAACAGAAGACTCCTTTCAACTTTCCTGCTCTGACCTTAAAACAAAATACCAAGTCACCATGGGTCCCATGCATCTTGATCTTTAGGATCAGTCTACCATGAGAGACCTTGTCAAATGCCTTACCAAAGTTCATCTAGACAACATCCATTTCCCCTCATCGATCACCTTTGTCGCCTCCTCAAAGACTCAATCAAGTCTAGGATAGAGTTCATTCAAATTAAATACAATTGAACATCTTGATTGAGTCAAGACAATGCGTTCAATTTCAAATGTATTACTGTTTTCAATTAATGCATTTTTAGTCAAAATTAATTACCCCCATTGCTCAACAATTTGTGTCCTTTTACTTTAATAACAATAAAACTTAATTACCTTGAAAACATATAATAGTAAGATTAAAAAAGAACTTACCAGTTCGAAGTTTGATCGTTATTTTATGAGGAGTTACGATGAGGGATTACGTGAAGAACCCGCCTCACGCTGGCAAACGGCATACTTCAAAGCAGCGGCATGAAAAACACAGAACACCAAATAGCCGAAGTAACATAGTAAGGCTCATAAAAGACTTAGAACTACCAGATTGATCATTTATTTTATGAGGGTGGGAGTGGAGGGCACGTAATCCCTCATCGTAACTCCTCATAAAATAACTATCAAACTTCGAACTGGTAAGTTCTCGTTTAATCTTACTATTTTACTTCGGAGTCACGTGAGTGACTACGTGAAGATTTTAAAGCTTTCTGTGTTTTTTATGTCGTAATATTTAATTAGTATGACAGTCCGGCTAAGTAAATACATGCATGAGAAACCAGACTAATATTAGTTCTTTCCATAATTAACTTTTTTAATGGTTTAAAGAACATATAATAACCCTCCTTATATCCGAGGGAATGATTACAAGTGATAAACGATATAAGTGACTACATAACTGGTTATAGTAATCAATAGTATACAAAGCAGGTGATTATATTGATCCCAACACCGCGTGGCCAAAGCTTGTCATAGTGTGAACAGGTTTATTGTAGAACTTTGAAAAAGTTTCTTCTTTACTCCACCCTGCGATTTTTAAAAATATGCTCGAGTAGTACGTCCCACACCTTCGCCGCGGACGTAGCTGCAGCCCTGGTGGAGTGAGATTTGAACACATCAGTGTCTACTCCTGCTAAAAAGCAACACCTGTTTCAACCATTTTGAGATAGTTTGAACTGAAGCTTTTGTGTGTGGCTTTTTATGCGTAATCATTAACGTTTTTTTCATTTCCTCGAAGAGTTTCAGTAACTTTAACATATTGATTCAAATGTTTAACCACACACAAAGTAGGATCAATAGGATAAGCTTGAAAAGTTACCTTAGCTCCAGATCTCCCTGGTCTGCTTTGTTTGATCAGATCGTAAACATGGAACACAATGTTATCTGTAGTCACATGCATACAGTCTAAATGCAACATTTGTAAAGTTTGCACTCTTTGAGCTGAAACCAATGACATTAATATTATTAATTTGAATGTTAATCTTTCCAATGACAATCCTTCAATTGGAGTCCACTGTCTAAGTAAGGTAAGTACAATGCTCACATCCCAAATCTCTGTGTATCTAGGTTTGGGTGGATTAATATTAAATATTCCTTTCATGAATCTAGATATTAGTGGATGTGATCCAATTGATTTCTGGTCAGACATAAGTCCTAAATAAGATGATAAGGCACTGCGTGCAGTGTTAGTGGCACTGTAATTTAAATGTTGCTCAAAATGCAATTTAGCAAGGTGCTCCAATACATTTTCCATGCAATATCACAGTATCACAATATCAAACATGCAATATTCACCGTATCATAAGAAATATTTGACTGTGTGCAAAATTCTTCCCATTTCTTAATATGTGTCATATATTGTTGTTGTGTGTTATCTCGCCATGATGAGACTATAACCTCCATAGTTTTTGTCCGACAATCCCAGCTCCTGTAGTGGTCTGGTCAAAACCTGCAGATTAATAAATTCATATATGCATATAATGCATAAATTTCTTTGGTTACTGGATTAATCAAGATATCACTACAGTTAGGAATTGACATATATGGTTCTTTAATCATATTCAGCATTAATGGGAACCAAGGTTGTGTTGGCCAATTTGGAACTACCAACAATCCTGTGGCAGAATCTTGTTCTATTTCCTTCAGACATTGCTGAACCAAAGCAAAAGGTGGAAAAGCATAAAAGAACATATTCCCCCAGTTCAATGAAAAAAAACATCTACTGCTACTGCATCTGGATCGTGTTCCCAAGACACATATTTAGGCAATTGATGATTAAGCCTTGATGCAAAACAAATCAATTTCTGGTAAACCAAATTGAGTTACAATATTCTTAAATATTGCTGGATTAAGCATCCATTCTGCGTTATCTTTAAATATCCTTGATCTTTTATCTGCCACCACATTGTCTTTACCTGGAATGTAGTTTGCTGAAAACCAAATTTGGCGATCAATACACCATTGCCATATTTCATTGACCAGACAATCACATGATACTGATCTGACTCCCCCATGTGATTAATATATGCAACAGCCGTTTTATTGTCTAACTGTATTAATACATGTAGACCCTTTTTTGAACAGCAATATGCTTTTAGACTATAGAAAGCAACCAATAACTCTAAATAGTTAATACCATAAGTTTGAAGAAACGTTTCTTCTTGGACTTTCCATCTACCTCCACAACTGGAGGATGAATCTGTTACCCCCCCCCCATCCGAGAGCATTAGCATCTATTTATAAACAATTTCAGGCTGTTTAATCAGAATGTTTTTAGCAGCTTGTGGGATATTTTTAACCCACCATGGTAATTCCAACAAAACTTCTTTTGTTAATTGCATAGGCCTATCAAAGTGGCCTGCCCTCTCTTTGAGAGCTCTTATTTTGTCCCTTTGAAGATTTTGATAATGTAATGGACCAAATTTCTACTGCACGAAAAGCTGCTACTAGTTTACCAATAGTTTTCGCTATTTTTTCGGATGGAAGGATAAGTTTGTGAATGAAATTATTACAAGTCACCAAAAATCATCAACTTTATCTTTGTTGGTAAAGTATTAACATAGTTTCTGAGTTAATTACAAACTCCAAATAGTTAATTGATTGTGCTGGCTGCAGCTGGAATTTAATTGGATGAATCAAGAAACCCTAGCTTTAACAAAGCTTTTGTACTGAAACTAATTCTCAGCTGACTCTTAATTGCCATAAATGATTAGAATGTCATCGAGATAAGCCATAACGATGTGTTTTTGTACTCTTAATTGGGCTAAAACTGGTTTCAACAGTTTAGTGAAGAGCCTAGAAGCTGAACTCAATCCATTTGGCAAAGCTTTTAAACTGCCATAATTGTCTCAGCCAATTAAATTTTAAGTACCTCCAGAAACTGATGTATTGGTACAGAATAATAGGCGTTTTTTCAAATCAATCGTAGCCATATAACAACCTGCTGATATTAAATATCTTGCAGTATTAAATGTTTTCCATTTAAAAATTTGTATTCTACCACTTATTTAGATCTGTAAGGTCCAGAATAATTCTGCAATCACCATCTTTTTATGTCTTTTGAAATATTTTAGACACAATTGATGCTCGTGTTCATAAGTTTTTTCAATAACCCCTTTTCAGATAATTTATCAATTTCCACATTAATCTCTGCTTTTCCAATTGCAGTAAACACGAAAGCATAGGCAGGTTTATCTGTACTGGAGGATTAACCCCTTCTTTAAATGTAATAGTGGTTCCTGAAACTGCTTGTAAAATTAAACCGATCAGAAATAATAGTAAGCCAGTCTTTATAAAACTTTTGTAATCTCCCTCCAACTGGAGATTAATCCGCAGTTTCTTTAAAGATAGAACAAGTCTTTAATACCTCTCCATATGAGCGTGGTGGTCTCCTTTTCCCCGAATACGGGTAAGTATTGGGCTGTGCAATACAATAATATTTCCTTGACATATTTCTGCCTTTATTTCCAAAATCAAATCCCCTTCTGGGCGAAAAAATACCTTTTTTGTCCTAAGACGAAGGTTTCATGCAGTTAAATTTTTTAGCTTCTTCATCCAATTTTTAATAATTTAGGCAGATTTACTCCAAACAGATAACCAGGAGCTTGAACACCACTTGCTCGAACCACACAAGCTTGCAAACCTTGGGTGAAATATGGGCCGAATAGCCATTTTCCTCATACAATAATTTTATAGAAAGAATTTGCACAATAGGCCCTCTTTTTTAAACTTATCCATCTCCCCAAAAGCCATAATGGCAGCAGAATAATTTGTGAGGATTTTGAACCTCACTTCTTGAGCTCTCATATTTGGGGTCATGGATGCCCAAATCAACGGATAAACCGTAGGCACATTCAATAAGGCACAATTTCCTGTGCATTTATAATTCTGATGTTTCAATCATCACAGAATCATGAAGTTGGTGAGATACCATATATTAATGTTGGCAGCTAGGTTTTCTTCCATAGCCTCACCACTTCCTTCATATATAGCAAATTCTTTTGCTATCTCAGGCACATTTGGCCTTTCTTTTATTTTGTGGTGTGTTTTCAAATGCAAATCACCATCAGCAGGGTCTGCCTTCTGCAGCCCTAAATCAATTGGGATTTCATCCCATGAGACTTCCTTCGACCCAAATCCTGGGTCCGGAGTTCCAACTCCCAATTAGGCCCACAGCCATATTAGAATAATTAAACCCCTCAGGGCTTTTTTGGGAACCTTCTGGGTACTGTGACCCTAGTCTCATAATTTTTTGGAGAACTTTCTCCATATGCTCCATTATTGGTTCCATATAGTTTAATTATCTGGAGGACTTTCAGTATCAGAGTCATCAGAACCACGGGCCTCTCAGATTTCTTTTACATTTTTTGGAGCATTTCTCTCCGTGGTTATAACTTCTGGAGAATCTAGAACTCACTAACGGGTATATCAGCGGCCACCGGTATCGGAACCGGATCCGCACTAGCTTTTTCCCGTATTTTTATTTTCACCCCGGGAAGCTCTCTTTACCCGCGAATTTTCTTTGCCGATTTCTCCATTTCTTTCATTTAATCTGTGCTAAACAGCACTTTAACGTGACTCTGACTTTTTATTTTACTTTATTTTTACTGCTGGACCCACCCAGCGTACGTTAAAAAACATCCCGACTTTGCTGCCCTTACCTGCGGGGCCGTTCCGACCGCTGCGAGGAGCTGCTCCTTACTGCAGCTCCTCCTTCCACCGTCAGCGTCGACGTAATGCCGTTTGCCAGCGTGAGGCGGGTTCTTCACGTAGTCACTCACGTGACTCCGAAGTAAAATTGGTTGTTTCAGTTCCAATTATACAAATATTCAAAATGTGAGATATGAGATATTGCATAAAAAATGGCATAATATATTATGTTACATGTGTTTGAAGTTGGGTTAAATAAAATTGCCCATTGAAAATTCACATTGAAATATTAAATATTTTATACGCTTCAGTTATTCTATTATGTTATTCAAGGAAATATATTGGGGTTCTAAGGTAACCTGATTTGAGGTTCTGGTAAAAATCAGTACAAGTTGAATGATGGTGTGGGGAATAGGATAAGCAGATCAGAGGAACACTGTAGCCTCTGGAGAAACCAATAGTCTCTGTAACAGCTCCTTAAATAGATATACAAAACTGTGCATATATACCGCTCACCTACTTAACTCGAGTTCAAAAAATGTTTTTTCTAATTATTTCCGCTACCTCAAAGAGAGCTGAATAATTCAAACCAAAAATAGCCACCAAGAAAAAAAGAATAACAATTAGCAGTTCCTTATAGTTAATTTAGATTGTAATTGAGGATTGAATTTGCAAAGGAAAGATAATTGATCTGTAATTGGTAAAAAAGAAACTCCACTTGGAATAGATACAAATCAACAGGTTTCATATATGCTGAGCTTTCTATCATGCCTATTTCCTTCCAGGTTAAATTCTAATAACCCAATAATCTGTGGCCATGTAAAAGAAAGGCCATAAACCAGCTCAACTAGGATTATGGACCATTGATTATGTTTATTGTATATCTGCATACATTCAAACATAAGCTTTAAAAAAATGGGCACCTTATCTGTTCTTTCCTGTAGGATGAGAACATGAAACTAATTTAAAATATTACAGAGTACACAGGACGTTATTAGTTCCAAGTGTCCATATAAATCATGCTGTGCATTGCAAATATGCAAAACTCTTTCTCATCCATTTTCATTAAATGGCCAAATAAAATACTTTTATTGCAATAATGTTTTTGTGCAGTCTGTTTCTCTGTTATGCTCATACATTTATAGTGCAAATTTCCTTTCCCTCAGCAATATGTTATATATTTGTGTCGGAAGAAACAGCAGATGCTGGTTTAAAGTGACGATAGACACAAAAAGCTGGAGTAACTCAGTGGGTCAAACAGCATCTCTGGAGAACAGGAATTGGTGACGTTTTGGGTCGAGACCCTTCTTATATTTGCTTTATACTACTTTGTACAACATCCATAGGAGCAACCTGCCAAGACATGCTCAACAGCCCAAGATTATAACCTTTACTCTTCATCGATAAGGACGAGGGCAGGGGGTGCACAGTGATATCACCATCTGCAAGACCCACAAAACCTGCCCCATCTACTTCCACTTTACTGCCTCCCAACTTACACATTACTTTAATGTGGAATGTCTTCTTGATTAGTATGGGTGTCAGAGGTTATGTGGAGATGGCAGGAGAATGGGGTTAGGAGGGGGAGATAGATCAGCCATGATTGAATGGTGGGGTAGACTTGATGGGCCGAATGGGCTAATTCTACTATTCCTTATGACGGTATGACCTTAATTTCCAGATCTTTCATCATCACTGGGTGAAAAGCCTGGTATTTCCTACTTAGTAGCTTCAGGTGTGCCACAAATACTGCAAAGGTGCCCCATCACCAACTGATCAGGGGTGACCATGAAATCTGGTCTTGTCCGCATTTTCATATCCTGTACGTGAATAAAAGTAAATTAATTACTAATGTGAGAAAGGTTCAGTTTTCAAGGCAAGTGAACATTAACATTTGCAGGAAGCGAATTAGTACTTTATAGCTTATCATCTAAGGAAAAAGGCTAAGTAAATATGCTTTAAATATGTTTTAAACAAATTTAGAATTATTTCATTGGTTTTCTTGCGATTGATTAGCTCTGTTGGCTGAATAGAAAATGAGAAGAAAGGCTGTATGAATAAAGAGACTTATTATTAGAAAATTATACGGGTTGAATCGGACAGCTCTGGACGGATTGAATAATGCATACTGCACACATCATTTAAATGGATACCACTAAGTAGCAGACTGGTAAGCGCTCATCCAACGTGGTGAATAGTTTAGTTTAGTTTAGTATATTGTCACTCGTACCGAGGCACAGTGAAAAGCTTTTTTGTTGCGTGCTATCCAGTCAGCAGAAAGAATAAGTGTGATTATAATCCAGCAGTCCGCAGTGTGCAGATACAAGGTAAAGAGAATAACGAAAAGTGCAAATAAAATCCAGTAAACTCCGAATGGATGTTCCAGGGTAAAATGAACAATCAAAATGGTTGAAATAGTGCATGACTGAGCTTGACGGAAAGATGTGATCCAAGCATCATCTGGAAAATGAAAAGATAATTGTGTCAGTGTTGTAACTCTGGTATTTGAAAATTTCAGTTGAAGTATTTGGTAATATGCATATAAAGGAATGTTATGTCTTTAATTCGGTACATGCCTCCCATACACTTATGAATGGTGCTATTCCCACTGCATTTGGACAGATATGTGGATAGGAAAGGTTTAGTGGCATATGGGTCAAATGCGGGAAATGGGCACATTTAGCAATTTATATTTTTATAGGTCGTGTGACAGGTGGTAGTCACTTAAAGGTCAGTTGATTAAAGTTCAGGACCAGCATGTTCCAGTAGGAGGAGGAATAGGAATAGTAAAATAAGGGAACCTTGGATAACCTTCAAGAGGTTGTAAAAGTGGTCAAAAAGAGAAAGGAAGTGTATGCAGGGTTTAAGAAGACAAAATCACAAAGGGCCATTGGGAACAATAGAGAATGGAGAAAAGAACTCAAGACGGCAATTAGAAGAGCCATTTCTTCAGATCTGGGGAATAGCTGATGTTGTTCCTTTGTTTTAAGGGCCTGTCCCACTTGGATGACCTAATCCACGAGTTTAGAAGACCCTAGACGAGTTGAAAAAAATGTCAAGGTCGTGTTGACTCGCCGAAGTAAAAGACCTCCTACGAGTATGTCTACGACCTTACGACTATGTCTACGACCTCCTACGGCTATGTCTACAACCTCCTACGACTATGTCTACGACCTCCTACGACCCCCCTCGACCTCAGTCTTCTGCACCTAAGACCAACTACGACTAGCTACGAGTGGAAAATGATCACATGATAAAATTATGTTGTGTTTGCATTTTTTTTCTCGCCAGTTACCGACCTATGACTACCAACGACTATCTACGACTACCATCACTACCTACTACGACCTACCTACGAGTAAAAAGTATCGATTTTTTCCATGCCGACCTTTTTTTTACTCGTGGACATTTTTTATCAGGCTGGAAAAAACACCATGACCTACTTGAGGCCACGAGTACGCAGAGACCACTCACGAGCATGAGGAAGAGTTACGAATCCCTCCTACTGTGCACCTGTAGAAGTACAAGAGTATTCATTGACATACTACATCGCCCAGGAATTTGATATTTTTTACTCTCTCCACCATCGTCCCATCGTTGCAGACAGGTTTGTGGATCCTCGGCCTTAACAGTACTGAGATAAAGGAGGAGGGCTTGGTGGTTGTTGGGGGATACCTAAAACTGGAGAATTCAATGTTAATACCATTGTGTTTTGAGCTATCCAATTGTAATATGAGATGAGCTTACAGCCCAAACGTTTGAAAATTAAATTCTCCAATTTTAGATAGCCTTTAACAACATCCCTCTGTCCTTTCTCCCCTCCCCTCCCCCCCCCCCCCACCCCTCGTGCCCCACCTGGACTTGCACCTATATCTCCCGTCTCGTTCTCCCGTTCCCTTCATCAACATTCCATCCTGTGGCTTCACAATTCACAAATCCTCAATCCTTTTGTGTCATACTTTCTGTTTTTTTCATATCTGACCTTTGTCCAATCATCTACCTATTAACCTCCCCCCCCTCCGCCTGTGTTCACCTTTCACCTGCCCCTTCTCTCTTCCATCTCTCTTGCCGCCACCACCCCCCCCCCCCCCCCCCCCCCCCCCCCCCCCCCCTCCCCCCACTCCTACATTCAATTTGAAGAAGGGTCCCGACCTGAAACATCACCTATCCTTGTTCTCTAGAGATGCTGCCTGACCAATTGAGTTACTCTAGCACTGTGTCTTATTTTTGTAAACAAGCATCTGCAGTTCCTAGTTTCTTCATTAGAAAGTTATTGTGGCCACACTGAACTAAATATTTTGAAAGCTTTTTTGTTGGCTGAAAAATTATACTATGATTATATACGTAAGGTAAGATAAAGATTTGAATGGCAGGACAGGAGCGATGGGCTGAGTGCATTACTCCTCTTTTGAGGTTCCAAATAGTGTACAAACATTAATTTCTGGATTTATATTGGCACCTCCTTATATAATCTGTCTGATTGTTTGAAATACATCACTAGTTCTTCAAAACAACTCACACAATGCCTATCATTACTCACACAGCTCTTCTTTCAACTGGCATTTTGCTTGAATTCAGAATGGAGACCATCAAAGCAGTGGGTATGCCCTAGAGCCATGTAGTGTGAGAAACATATACATTGTCCATACACACTGCTATAGTTTGGTTTGTCAATAACTTTAAACAAAACAAAAATTATCTGTTGTTTTCATTAGGTTTGAAGCTTAGAATATGCCCATCAATAAACTTTGTCTGCTCAGACTGAGAACAAAGTATGTCTCTGCACTGTCGGTGAGAAAGATACTCCTGTCTATTTAATGTTACCAATCGCAGACAGTACCCAGACAGCTCAAGTTAGTTGATTTATATAAAGATTATCTTATCCATCGAATGGTCAGCTGGATGAGACACTGGTTTAGATAGTAACCAGCTTCTGCCAATGCCCATTAGACATATTTTGCCATTGCCATAAGCAAGTAATTTATCTTCTAGCTGCAAATAGTCTATCTGGAGGCTTGGAGTTGTACTGTTTTTACAAGGCACTCACATGGAAAACCTTCCCATTAAAATTGCATTGTTTGGCGTTGATTGAATGTGCTATTTTCTAAACCCAGAGCTTATTCTTTTCTCTGCATGCAATGGTGTTATTAGTATTGTGCGCTGAATCAGCTATTTTAGCTCCACTAAAGAACACAGAAATGCAGGCTGGAAGATTTAATTGTAATGGCAGCTATTTCCCCCAATTTAAGAATTTCATCAGTGTCTTCTGGTGATTCTTCTTTACTATTGTGCTATATAGGATGTAGACTATTTTGAAACATTACATTGTGGCAGTAACTCAACACCATTGTGACAGAAAATATTTCATTCTTCTGATCGTTTTCAAAGCTCCTTGATTAAAAACCAAACAGGTTAGTGAAAAAATGTTTATTGTTTAAACCAGAGCATAGGCACAATGGGCAAAACAAACTTTTTCCACTTCTGTGAATTTTGCTGAAACCAAGCAATGATGATCTGGTGAAAAGTAGAAGAAAATTATTGTACAGTTTAGCTCACTGTTTCCAGGCAACACACGTATTTTGAAAGTCTCACTTTAATCTCACTTTAGCGATGCAGCGTGGAAATAAACCGAGTCTGTGCCGACCAGCCTGTACACTATCACTATCCAATTTGCAATTTACAGAAGCCAATTAACCTACAAACCTGTACGTCGTTGGAATGTGGGAAGAAGCCCGAGTACCCGGAGAAAAGCCACACGGTCACTAGGAGAATGTACAAACTCCGTAGAGAGCACCCAAAGTCGTGATCGAACCCTGTTCCTGACACTGTAAGGCAGCCATTCTACCACCACTGTGCCATCCTTAAGTATTATAAAATAATATATTCCAACCAGAAAGATTGTGCAACATCAACTATAAATAGAATGAGGAAAGACGACTCCAATTACACTCTGCTTCTATATATTTAACTTATTTCACTGTCATCTATTGTCTATTGTCTAAAGGAATGCAAGTCTGGGTTTTACTCCAGGATATCCTCTGAAATTTGTGAAGTTTTGGCAGAGGCGAGGCAATATGTCTAATTGAGACCCAGTTTCATTGTATCAATCCATCACAGGGAGGGTGGTGCTCAAATCCTTAGTCCTGTTCTGTTCTTTCCTGCTCAGCCAAATCTCCACACATCCTGGAACCAAAAAGTGAGAGATCATAGCAAAGGTGCAAGAAATTGTAAACACTGGAATCTTCAGCAAAAGGTAAGTGCTGGAGGAACTCATCAGATCAGGCAGCATCTGTGGAGGGAATGGACAGGCGATGTTTTGGGTTGGGACACTTCTTCAACCAGGAGGGACTGCTATAATTAGTTTGAAGAAGGGTCTTGACCTGAAACGCCGCTTGCCCATTCCTTCTACAAATGCTGCCTAACCCACTGAGTTCCCTCAGCCATTTGGCAGATCTTAATAGGCCTGGGAATAATGGAGGCAATAATCCTTAGGGGAAGGAATGGGCCAAAAGGACACTGTCGTGATTTATACCCGCAGGAATACTACCTGCCAATGTGAAGCAGTTCCAATCCAAAGTCATTTCCATCCATAACCTCCTCCTTCTCAAGGTTCTCACTTACAGTTCAGGATGGTTGTGAAACTGCAATTCTTCACCTGAAATGTTTACACGTGTTACAAAGGGAAGCAAATCTTATTTCTGATGTGTTCTTTGAAAGAAGGCTAGCAGTAAGAGCACAAAGAAGATGGGTACCATTGATGTCTCCTCCAACCTCATGGACTAGCATGGGCCTGATGGGCTGCAGAGTCTTTTATATCCGATGTACAACTCTACCATTCAATGACAGTCACAGAAATAATGTGGAATGAGTTAAAAGCAAGGATTCTTGTCTACATCTGCCGAGGAACAAATGATTGAAATAAGGGTGTGAAGATGAGACTGTGTGGCACCCGCCTTCCATCAAGCAAAAGGTATAGAAGTGTGTAAATGCACACTTCAGATTAAGGGAAAGTTTCTTCTCAGCTGTTATCAGGCAATTGAATCATCCCACCAACAAGTAGAGAGCAATCCTACCTCAACAGAGACCCCCGGACCATCTTTGACTGGGCTTTACTCGACTTTATCTTGCACTAAAAGTCATTTGCATTGTTCCCTTTATCCCTTCACATCAACTGTTCCCTTGCATTGTTTCCTTTATCGTGTATCTGTTTACTGCGGATAGCTTGATTGTAATCATATATTCTCTTTCCGCTGACTGGTTTGCACGTGATAAAAAACTTTCACTGTACCTCGGAACACATGACAATAACCTAAACTACACTAAATTAAACAGAATGCTGGAAACAATATAAAAATATTGTGAAAAAGTTAGTCAAGTGGACAAGGTGCACAGAGTGTAATAGATCCATTAAAATCTTTATCACAGTTTCTGAGCAACCTTTGGTGAAGTGAATTATAGGACTATTATCACTAAGCAATCATTCGTATTTCAATAACTTACATATTTAACCTTCATTCACTGGGACAATGCATCTCATACTGGCACATGAAACAAAAGTACTATTTCTCTCTGAGATTTCCCGATATCTTTATGAGATTAATGGACCTGACAGTCTTGCATACCCATGGCAAAGCTGGGAGCCTATTTGAAGGACGCGTCTCTTCACGCCACTAGATTTAATGAGAGTATATTTGACATCCTGGGGGAGTTCAACAGTTGATGTGAGGGGAATATTATTATTTCACCATACTAGCTGCAGGGTGGTGAGTGGGTGTAGAAGGCAGGAAGCAGGACACCTGAAATTTACTGGAGCACTTGTCAGAATCATTTTAGTGCAGCCATGGTATTAATATGTTGTTTGTGGTTTTTCTCAATCAATTATACTGAAGAGGCACGATGACATTGCATGCAATCGAGCTTCAGCTACAGTATTTAAAGGCATATTACACACAGGGTATATTGTAGATTTGAATGGGTCAAAGAGCACGAAGAACTGGAAATATTAGGCTGCAGATGGCAATGGCTGACCATCATCTCGGTCACTCTTATTTGGCCAGATACCACTTTAGTTTAATTTAGTTTATTGTCACGTGTACTAATACTGAGGTACAGTGAAAAGCTACCTCAGTTCACCGTTACATATATTTCATTCTACTGGGAGAAGGGAGCAACATCAAAATGGCATGACTGGAGTTTCCAATAGAAATGAGCAGCAGGAATGTGAGCCATTGTTCTCCGATCCCTTGACTTCTAGATCAGGCAATGCAAACACTCAGCATAACATGCATATGTGGTGCTGTGTAGATGACTCTGTATTCCCTCAGCCTACTCTGGCACATCTGACCTTACACCAGCCCAACTCACAGGCTCTAAAGCCCAACAAATCTGGCCAAAGAACCTGAACACCCTGCTTGCATCTCAGGTGTAACCACAGGGGATGAACTACATTGGAATTCTACCAGAGCAAGAGTACATATTGGCATTTAAAGAGGGACCTTCATGATGATGCTTTAAGCACTGTTAGATTGTTTCATTTTTTAGACTCAGATAAAAATGTTTTCTAATACCAAATTCAGTGCTGGAAAAATTCATTCCTGGCGATTGGAAAGTGAGCTCTTTATGTATGTACTGCAAATGAGTTGGTGGAAAAATCGGTTGGCTGTGGGCTAGGATTCCATAGCTGCTTGCAGGGGTGGTTTGTGTTGGTGGAAGTGTGGGCATTTGATGGCACAGACCTGAAGCCCAACGTTTAATTTTGCATAATGTACATATCCATTCCTCCAGAACCATCTTTGTCCTTCTCACACTCTTTCTCCTCTTTCTCCCTGTCTGGCTTATATCCACAACCCTTAATATACCAAGTGAACTCAAAGACCATTGGCAAGTTTTCCTCTTGCCTCATGAAATTTCTTGTGGGCTGGTGATTGTAGTTGTTTAATTCCTGGGTTTAATGCTAGGGTTCATCATTTGGGAACTCAACCAGCTTGTTAAATGTATACCTTATGTCCAGACAGCTTGCTCCCAAGTCTGCTTCAGGATGTGCGTAGATCAAGGACGGGGGGACTCCAGAAAGTAAATTAAACATTATAGTTCCTCTGTAAATATTGCACAGGATGAAATGTCTTTGGCTGAGATATTCAGTGTATATTCATTGGACTAGTTTCTGGTTAGTGGACTTTCCATCAGAAAAAAAGTGAGTGATTACATGGAACATAGAACAATACATCACAAGAATAGGTCCTTTAGCCCACGATGTCTGTGCAGAACATAATGGCAAGAGCAACTCTTATCTGACTGCACATATTCCATGCCCCTCCATCTCCTGCACATGATATGCCCATCTAAAATATCCTAAATGCTACTATCATATCTGCCTCCACCACCACCCCAAGCAGCATATTCCACTCACTCATCATCTTGTGTGTGTACGAAAACTAGCCCCGCACATCTCCTTTAAACTTTGTCCCTCTCACTTTAAAGCTGTGCCCTCTAGTGTTTGGTGTTTTCATCCTGAGAAAAAGGTTCTGACTGTCTATCGCCTGTCTGGTATTGACTTACTTATTGGAGCTTGTAGGATTATGGGACAATTGGAGGCATCTGGAGAGGATAAACAGCTTTTCCTCAAATTGGATTGTTGAGACACTATCACAGGATATGGGATCAGCCAGATAGGAGTGAGATGAGGAAAGATTTCCTCATTTGAACAGTTCTGAAACTCTGGGAGATCAATTGCGTACATTGATCGGTGGAACAGGCTTAATGGGCCTTCTGCAGCTTCCAATCTTCTGCAGCTTCCAACCCTCTGCCTCAGAGGGTGGTGGAGGCAGGTTCTCTGGATGTTTTCAAGAGAGAGCTAGATAGGGCTCTTAAAAATAGCAGAGTCGGGATATGGGGAGAAGGCAGGAACAGGGTACTGATTGGGGATGATCAGCCATGATCACATTGAATGGCGGTGCTGGCTCAAAGGGCCAAATGGCCTACTCCTGCACCTATTGTCTATTGTCTATTATGTTTTTATGTTAGGCTTCCCAATGTGTATAACTTTGAAAAAATTATCAGTTTCACCACCACTAGTTTGGGAGATGCCAGACCTTGTGTTCAAGAAGGACCTGCAGATGCTGTAAAATCGAACGTAGGCAAAAGTGCTGGAGAAACTCAGCGGGTGCTGAGGCAACGTTTTGGGCCGAAACCCTTCTTCAAACTGATGATGGTTGGGGGGGCGGGAAGAAGAAAGGAAGAGGAGGAGCCAGAGGGCTGAGGGAGAGCTGAGAAGGGGAGGAGACAGCAAGGGCTACCATGAATTGGAGAAGTCAATGTTCAAGCTGCTGGGGTGCAGACTGTCCAAGCGGAATATGAGGTGCTGCTCCTCCAATTTCCGATGGTGCTCACTCTCGAACCCGGGTCTCTGGCGCTGTAAGCGCTATAAGGCAGCAAATGCCCTGCTGTGCCACCATGGTATTGAAACTGAACAGCAATATTCACAAATTAAGCGGAATCCAACAACATGTCTCCATACAGTTAATACAAGCAACTTACTTGAGAACACCCTTTCACAAAATCAACTGAACAAAACAGATATGAGATTGTAATGCTTATTCTCAGATATGCCTGTCAACTTGACACACCACTTATTCAATGTCATTGTACTTTCTACTTTGTTTTAAAAATGTGTTCTGAGAAATATAGATAAACTGTGCGTCTTGAACATAAATCATAAATTCTTGATCACATCACAAAATCATGAGAGGAATAGATTAGGTAGACGCACAGAGTCTCATGTCCAGTTTAGGTGAATCGAGAACCAAAGGACATAGGTTTAAGGTGAGGGGGGAAGATTTGATAGGAACCTAAACGGGGTAACTTTTCACACAAAGGATGGTGAGTGTATAGAACGAGCTGCCAGAGGAGGTAGTTGAGGTAGGTGCCATCGCAACATTTAAGAAACATTTAGACAGGTACATGGATAGGACAGGTTTAGTGGGATATGGGCCAAGTAACATGTTCCATCTACACTAGTCCCACCTGCGTACAGCAGGTGGGACTAGTGTAGATGGAACATGTTACTTGGTGTGGGCAAGTTGGACCAAATAACCTGTTTCCATGCTGTATGACTCTGTGACTCAATGACTCTAGTGATTAAAATATTGAAATTGCCAAGCTACCTTAGCTAAACAGGTTTCCTGAGTGCTGCTGATATAGCAGGATGACACATAGTAACCATGAGTCAACATTATTTTTCCAATAAACACTGCAAACTTTTAGCTTGTTGAATTTTCATGTTCCTCCCCCACCCCCCTCTCAAATGTGCTTGTCTCAGTGTAAAAAGTGGCTGAAGGACAAAGGCGATTAAAACAATGATTATATTGACTGGTGAATGAAATATTTATGTGAAGAAATGTTCAATTTACTATTGACTGAGAGATATTTTGAATGTCAGAAAATCACTAGATATTTTAAATATGGTTTTACTTCTTAACACCTACAGTACATAAGTGCTAGTTTTTGCTCCAGCAATCTATGAAATAAATTGTTGAGGGTTTTGCACTTCTGCCATTAGTTAAATGAACTTCCTGGATTAGTTGGAAGGGAATTAAAATGAGCTTAACCCTGCTGTTGAAACGTTTGGATCAAGTATTAAGAAATCTATTATAAGACTGAAACTTAGGTAACAAAATGAAATGTGACCACCAGTAATTTAGTTTTATTAAAGGGAACTTTATTAAATAGCAAAATCAAAGGAGACCTAAAATGACACACCCAATCTGATATTAAATCTATAATTTCCTGCCTGTGTGTTTGAGTTAAAATGGGTCTCTTATCTTTTATTTCAGATTGTCATCATTTGTAGTTTTGCTTTTTCATTTGAAACCATATAGAAACACAAAAGACCCTGGAATCTGTGGAGGTGAAAGGAGTTGTCAAAGTGTTGGGTCGAAATCCTGCTTCAGGACTGACCTATGCTTCATACAAAGGTATTGATTTCTTGATATTTTTTAGACAAGTTCAACATCTGAATGGTAATATAACATACAGTATATCCTTAATGTCATAAAAATAAGATTCTCACTTCACGATATACAGTAGGTGGCTCACTATTTATAGTGCACACATGGTGAAGTTGGGTATTTGGGGTTATCCACCCATCATTTTCTTTGATGGACACAAAATGCCGGAGTAACTCGGCGGGACAGGCAGCATCTCTGGATAGAGGGAATGGGTGACATTTCGGAACGAGACCCTTCTTCAGACTGAGAGTCGGGGGAGATGGAGACAGAGAGATAAGGAAGTGTAAGGTGTGAAAATGAGACAGCGACAAGACATGCTGTCTCATTTTCACACCTTACATTTTCTTATCTCTGTGTTACTCTAGCATTTTGTGGCTATCTTCAGTGTAAACCAGCATCTGCAATTCCTTTCTGCACATCATTTTTTTTGTGCTCATTCATGTTTTGTCAGGATTTGAAACCAAAACTAAGTACAATTTGCCAAACAATACATGATAACTTCTCAGTTATGTTACTGGACAAGTCACCTTAAGGGCTAAGTTAAGGATTAGGAATTCATGTGTCTCTGTGGCAAAGGCTGTTATCAGTAATCGTAACTGCAGTACAAATCAAATTGAATCAGCATTAATTGGTTTACGTGACCCAGATCAGAAGCAAAGGAGTTGACTCTTAATGGCCCTCCAATAGAAATAAGGAAACAGTTGAGTGCAACGTACAATAAAAATAGATGTTGAATGTTAAAATTTACAGTTTAATTTTTCCTTCAAGTCTGCTGAGTGCACATCTGCAAGAACAGCTGGTATGAAAAGGAATCAAAATGGCAACTAGTAATGATCAAATACTGACACAAGATAAGCTTCCATAAGCATCATGATCCCTGCCTGCTTAGAGGAGAACAACTATCAACTATAAAAGCAGGCAAACGTAAGGAAGCTTGGCTGAGGAGGGAAATTAAGGCATTGGTGAAAAAACATGGATGCATGGGACAGGTATAGGCAGCTGGAACTTAGTTTCTGGAACTAAGGAGTAAACTGAAAAGGGAGATCAAAGGGCAAAAAGGGGCCAGGAGATAGCTCTGGTGGGTAGCATTAAGACAATCCCAAAAGATTTTATAAATACATAAAAGCCCTCTCCCGCAATTTGCTCTCTGGTTTCCCACAACGTCCTCGGATATATCTGATCAGGCCCTGGAGATTTGTCTACCTTCATACTCGATAGTATCTGCAGTACTTCTTCGACGGTCAAACTGACTGCTCTCAAGACACTTCCATTGACAACCCCAAGTCCCTCCATCCTACTGTCTTTCGCTTCAGTAAATAGCGAGGAGAAATACTCATTGAGGACCTTGCCCATCTCCTGTGGCTCCACACAGAGGCGACCGCTTTGATTCCTGAGAGGTCCCACTCTCTCTCTAGTTAACCTTTTCCCCCTTAAAAGCCCTGACCCACGGGGTTCATTCAAGTGCTCTCCCAAGCTTTAAAAAAATCAAACTCGTGGTAAGCACGTAGAATGAACGTAGCGGGTACGACGGAGCTCGGGGACGTCTCTTAGCAGCTCGTAACGCTAACGGCAGGTACTTGGGAAACACGGTAAACTCGGGAAGATTCGTGAAGATTTTTCAACATGTTGTAAAATGTCCACGAGAGCCCCAAGTACCTACGAGCGGCCATTACCGTAAATCTCCGAGTTCGAATCAGGGCAAACTCGGGAGAACTCTTCAATGAACTCATACCATGGGACAGGGCTTTTAAGGGGGAAAAGGGTAACTGGAGAGAGAGTGGGACCACTCAGGAATCAAAGTGGTCACCTCTGTGTGGAGCCACAGGAGATGGGCAAGGTCCTCAATGAGTATTTCTCCTCTGTATGTACTGAAGCAAAAGACAGCAGGACGGAGGAACTTGGGATTGTCAATGGAAGTGTCTTGAGAGCAGTCAGTGTTACCATCGAAGAAGTACTGAAGGTACTATCGAGTATGAAGGTAGACAAATATCCAGGGCCTGATCAGATATATCTGAGGACATTGTGGGAAACCAGAGAGCAACTTGCAGGAGACCTGGTTGAAATTTACGAGTCATCCTTAAATACAGGAGAGGTGCCGGAAGACTGGAGGGTGGCAAATGTTGTGCCTCTTTTCAAGAAGGGCTGCAGGGAAAATGTTGGGAACTATAGGCCAGTGAGCTTAACATCTGAAGTTGGAAAGTTACTAGAGAGTATTCTGAGGGATAGGTTATACAGGCATTTGGGTGGGCAATGGCTGATTAGGGATAGTCAGCATGGTTTTGTACGTGGGAGGTCGTATCTCATAAATTTGATTGAGTTTTTTGAAGACGTGACCAAAAAGGTCGATGAGGGCAGAGCTGTAGATGTTGTTTACATGGATTACAGTAAGGCATTTGACAAGGTTCTGCATGGTAGGCTGCTCTGGAAGGTTAGATTGTAAATATGCTCTTCTAAGCTTCCCCCCAGTCTAGTTTAGTAAATAAAACACTGAGTCAAGCACTGGAACAACTAATTTTTATTTTTGGATTGCAGAACAAATTCCCCTATACGATACCTATACCACCGCGGGTCGATCCTTGTATCTGCCTGGCCAAGCCCCTCAGCCTCGTGTAAGCAGAAACACTCCAAAAGGTCACGCAGTCCAAAGCGCTCTTCCAGAAAATCGACAAAGGACCTCGTGGGGGCTGCCTTTTATAGGGCCCCGAACCTTGAGGGGCCGAACTTCATAGGGGTTGTCTCTTTACAATCCAATCAAACATATTAATTATAACAATAAATTCTTGACAGTTACCCAAACCAATAACAGAATCCCCCATACATTGTTTCAGGAGAAGCTACTGGAAGAAGCTAACTTAACTCGAATAATGCAACATTTACCCTGGAATCCAAACAAACCTGCCAGGGATTCAACACTTTGGCCAATCAACAAACAGCAGGGTAACTGTCTAGCAACATTATTTACAATATGTACAATGCTGTTTGCAGTAGTCCAATCACATCAATGCATTTTACTCTTCCTAAGAGGTCCACTGCAGAAACCTCATTCATTCTGTCAATTGAAGAGATACTCATACATTTCTTATCTGCAACATTGGTCTGGGCCCTAGACATACTGGCACCATTCAGAAACTTGTCTTATTTCTGCAGAGCACATCAGACTTGACCAAAATGGCCAAACAATGCATGAGTCCTTTACTAAATGTTGGTGCTATTACTGCTCTGTTTTAGCCAGGATATTCAAGATCACATGGGATCCAAGGAGAGATGGCTGAATGGATAGCAAATTAGCTCCATGGAAGGAAGCAGAGGGTGATGGTGGAAGGTAGCTTCTCGGACTGGAGGCCTTTGACTAATGGTGTGTCTCAGGGTTTGGTGCTGGGCATCAATGATTTGGATGAGAACATACAGGGCAAGATTAGCAAGTGGGTGGTTTTGCAGCTAATGAAGATGGTTGTGAAAGATTGAAGCAGGATCTGGAATGATTGGCCAGGTGGGCTGAGGAATGGTTGATGGAATTTAATACAGAGAAGTGTGAGGTGTTGTATTTTGGGGTGTCTAACACGGGCAGGACCTACACAGTGAACGGTAGGCCTCTGGGGAGTGTTGAAGAGCAGAGTGATCTAGGAGTGCAGGTAGTTCCTTGAATCATAGTTCCTTGAAGGTCGAGTCACAGGTAGATAAGGTGGTAAAAAAGCTTTTGGCACATTGGCCTTCATCAGTCAGAGTATTGGGAGGTTGGGAGGTCATGTCGCAGTTGTATAAGTCATTGGTGAGACCGCATTTAGAATATTGCTGGACACCATTTTATAGGAAAGATATTGTCAACCTAGAAAAGATTTACAAGGATGTTGCCAGGACTAGAGGGTGTGAGCTATAGGGAGAGGCTGAGTAGGCTGGGTCTCTACTTCTTGGAGCACAGGAGGATGAGGGGTGATCTTATAGAGGTGTACAAATCATGAGAGAAATAGATCGGGTAGATGCATAGTCTGTTGCCCAGAGTAGGGGAATTGAGGACCAGTGGACAGAGGTTCAAGGTGAAGGGGAAAAGATTTAATAGGAATCTGAGGGTAACTTTTTCACACAAAGAGTGGTGGGTGTATGGAACAAGCCGCCAGATGAGGTAGTTGAGCCTGGGACTATCACAACGTTTAAGAAACAGTTAGACGGGAACAGGAACATGAATAGGACAGATTTGGAAGGATCTCGACCAAGTGCAGGCAGGTGGGACTAGTGTAGCTGGGACAAGTTGGCAGGTGTGGGGAAGTTGGGCCGAAGGCAAAATTTATTGCAAAATAAATAAATAAGCTGAAGTTATTGCAAAATGTACAAAGTAACATGTAAATAATACAAATTTCACGTGAACTTTGCTGTGTGATTATCAGATGTTGCCTTGTGGCTTCTGCTGGTGTGTGTTGCAAACTTAATTAATGTAACATCAGATGGTACCAGCCATATCAATAACATGTCACACGAGAATTTATTCATGATCTTGTAGCTCGCTGAGATTTTAAACATGCAGCAGGGCTCCTTCGTCTTGCACTGATTTGTGTTGAGCAACAAGGCAATTCAGTATTTCGTCTTTTGTGAATTTAAAGGTACAAACATTCATTAAGCCATCACTTTTATTCTATGTTTCCTATACTTTCTGCAAAATTCTGCTTAGTTTGTGATTGATATTTCAATGTTGATTTTTAGTGTGATATTACAAAAGGTTACAGGACATAAATATTACTTAGTTCTCTGCACCTGATTGGTGTTTCTAAATCTCTTTAAGAGGTTTGTAAAGTCAGTCCCTTTCCCTTGCCCTTGTTCCCGAGCTCTACAAACACTTCCCCTTTCAGTATTTGTTCAAATCCTTTTGCACGTTATTTAGGAATGTGCTTACAAGATCTCTAGATGTAAAAACTCTCAAAGACTATAGTTAAATTTTGAGTATGTGTAAAGAGGGACTTCAGATGGATGCTGGTTTACACGAATATGGACGCAAAATGCTGGAGTAACTCAGCGGGTCAGGCAGCATTTGTGGAGAAAAGGAATAGGGTGATGTTTCAGGTCAAGATCCTTCATCTGCATCATTTTCTCTGGTTCACTCTGCAAAATTAATGCCCTGAGTTATTTTGAGCACTTTTAATCTCAGTTTGAATATGAACATTGGCTCATTCCTTCAACACTCTACATCTAGCAATAAAATTCGAGAGAAATTGCACAAGCTACACTGGAAGAGTAGGTTCACATTTCTGATTGGTGTCTCCAAATTTAGAGGATATTTAACAGTTATTGGGATCACAAAATCATGCACATCTGGTCAAAGAGATAGCTCTCCATTCCCACCTTTCCTCTCCTTCCCACCTGCCATAAGGTAATATTAAGGATAATATTGAGGATAATCCCAAGAGATTTTATAAGCACATTGAGGAAAATGGGGAACCAGTGGGAAAATGGGACCCCTCAGGAATCTATGCCGTCAACTCTGCGTGGAGCCACAGGAGATGAGCAAGGTCCACTATGAGTATTTCTCCTCTGTTTTTACTGTGGAAAAAGACTTGAGGACCAGGCAACTTGGGGGCAGTCAATGGAATTTTAGTTTAGTTTAGTTTAGAGATACAGCGCGGAAACAGGCCCTTCGGCCCACCGAGTCCGGACCGACCAGCGATCCCCGCACATTAACACTACCCTACACACACCAGGGACAATTTTACATTTTACATCATAACTAAGCCAATTAACCTACAAACCTGTACGTCTTTGGAGTGTGGGAGGATCTCCGAGAAAACTCACACAGGTCATGGGGAAAAAGTACAAACTCCATACAGACAAGCACCCGTAGTCAGAATCGAACTGGGCCTCTGGCACTGTAAGGCAGTAGTTCTACCACTACACCACCATGCCGCCCTTGGATTTCTCTTGAAGGCAGTCAGTAAGTTGGTCGAGGAGGTGCTGAAGGTCCACAGGCGTATGAAAATAGACAAATCTCCTGGGCCTGATCATATATCCGAGGACACTGAGGGAAGCCAGGGAAGAAATTTCAGGTGCCCTGGCTGATATTTATGAAACGTCATTAAATACGGGTAAGGTGCCAAAAGACTGGAAGGTGGCAAATGTTGTGCTTCTATTTAAGAAGGGCTGCAGGGAAAATCCTGGGAACTATAGGCCTGTGAGCCTAACATCTGTGGTCGGAAAGTTCCTAGAGAGTATTCTGAGGGATAAGATATGCATGTATTTAGATAGACAAGGCCTGATTAGGGATAGTCAGCATGGTTTTATACGTGGGAGATTGTGTCTCACGAATCTGATTGAGTTTTTTGAAGATGTGACTTAAAAGCTTGATGAGGGCAGAGCTGTAGACATTGTATACATGGATTTTAGCAAGGCATTTGACAAGATTCCGTAGGTAGGCTACTCTTGAAGGCTAGATCGCATGGGATCCAAGGAGAGACAGCTTAATGGATAGAAAATTGAGTTCATGGATGGAAGCCGAGGGTGAGAGTGGAAGGTGGTTTTTCGGACGGGAGGCCTGTGACTAGTAGTGTGGGTTCAGTTGTGGGCCCATTGCTGTTTGTCATGTATATCAATGATTTGCATGAGAATATACAAGGCATGATTAGCAAGTTTGCCGATGACACTGAAGTGGGTTCTATTTTATATGGTGAAGATGGTCATCAAAAATTGCAGGAGGATTTAGATCAGTTGGGCAGATGGGTGGATGGAATTTAATATAGAAAAAATGTGAATAGAAAGTGACATCACAGTTAGATAGGGTGGTCAAAAAGGCTTTCAGCACATTGGCCTTCATCAGTCCATGTGTTGACTCCCACATTTCATGTATTGTATTCAGTTTTGGTCATAATGTTATAGGAAAGACTTTGTAAAGCTGGAAAGAGTGCTGAGAAGGCTTATGAGGATGTTGCCATGACTCCAGGGCCTGAGCTAAAGAGAGGTTGAGCAGGCTAGGATGTTATTCCTTGGAGCGGAGGATGATGAGGGGTGATCTTATAGAGATGTACAAAATCATGAGAGGATCAGATCAGGCAAATGCACAGAGTCTTTATGCCCAGAGTGGGGGAATCAAGAACCCTGTATGACTCTATGACTCCGGGGTGATTATATAGTCACTGACGTATTCTCCTTTAATATTTGAAGAGCTTCTATTTGGAGTAACATCATCCTATACTGTCACAGACCTAGTGTGACTGTGGCATTCTCACCATTACAGCCAGAAGAACAATTCAATGATTCAATGATACCTTATTGTCACATGCACCTTGGAAGAGTAAAATGCTTTATTTTGCTTACATCCCGCTAAAATAATATAGCAAACATCACCTAGGCAGTACACGAGAGTCGCCATGTTTCTGGTGCCGACAAAGTTACAAAAGGTTAATCGAAAGGTTTTATCCTCCGTTCCCTGCAGCAAAACAGGCCTGCCACCGCACGTGGCCCCCTTGCCAGGTCCCCCCTTCGATCTCAGGGTTGTTCAGTGATGGAATGTCCTGAGATCATGAAGGTGCTATATAAATGCTGTTCTTTTTCCTTTTCCTTTCGACTTACAAGCGTAAAAAACGTGGAATTTAGATTCCTTGATGTTTATTATCTTGTTTCTAATCTGCAGATATCCATGCCTGCAGCTACCTACCATGTGTGAAAAACTGCCGCAACCATAATGATCATTTCAATGGCCTCAAGTGTACACATTCTGGCTCACAACGGTTTTGTTAACACACATATCTCCAGTGAGATAATAGTGTGTATATTAAATTGGTACATTAGGAAGCTGACCTTAAATCAAAGGTATTATTTGTTGAGATGAGCTAAGAGAAAGGAGAGAGAAAGCAAAAGTAAAAATTCTAGATCCAGCCCTATAATCCATCTGGTGAGTGAGGTTTATGTGAGTTTGTGGTTTATTTAACATGGATTATTGGATTAATCAACCCATAATAGAATTAAATGCCCCTATTATATAACCTTTTTATTCACATATAATAATAATGCATGATTTAATTGGTTTGGGACGTATATAACGAATCATTCACTATTGTTCATTCCAGAATGGAGTAGACTTTACTTGTACATGCATTCTTTCACATCTTTCAAATATTTTCTATAATGTTGCGTTAATATTACACACACGGTGAATGATCCACCACTGTCCAAGCAGTTTAGGTTCTTCAAAAATCACAATGTGTTCAGGTCAATGTTCCTCTGCCTTCTGCTGAATCCTTATTTTTGCAGATGTTAAATGTGGGAGGATCATCACAATGTCCAATAACACTTATCTCACTCGTCAAAACAAAGGACATATCCAGGGTGTGCAAGCTTTATCTCTCTGCAGCTGTATGAAAGAGGATTTAATTATTACTTACCAACTTGTGCTGGCATCATAGTACATAGTTCCTGTTATCTCAGTATTTTCTCAGAAAATCCTTTCGCAGAAATGACGAAAGTAAATTCATTTTATGAAGGTTCTGTGTGATTTGATTTTGCTTAGTATGATTTTACATGTTATCATTGCTCATCATGAGTTATAATTCAACAATATTATATTTAGAACCTGTTGCTAAATCTGTATTGTCATAAGAAACCACTAAACCGTTATATGTCCCTAGTGAATCTTACATTAAGCTCCTTATATATTCTCTCAGCCTAAAAACATATGATGAGTGTTTGACAGCACTGGGCCTGTACTCGCTGGAGTTTAGAAGGATGAGGGGGGTACATGAAATTTACCAATAGTGAAAGGCATGGATCGGGTGGATGTGGATGTGGATATAATAGTGGGAGAGTCTAGGACTAGACGCCATAGCTTCAGAATTAAAGGACGTACCTTCAGGAAGGAGATGAGGTGAAATTTCCTTAGTCAGAGAGTGGTGAATTTGTAGAATTCTTTGCCACAGAAGACTGTGGAGTCCAAGTCCATATATATATATATATGTAAAAAAAATAAATAAAAAAAAAATATATTTATATGTGGGATACTATCCCGAAATTAAGGCGAGGAGCCAGGTGTAGGGAAAGTACCTTTTTATTCAGGTCTCTCAATTCGTCAGGAAGTCCAAAGAGAGCAAGATGGCACCCAAACCCTTGCCTTTAAACCCTCTGGTTAAGGGCCGCCTCTGGACTGCACCATTCCCGTGCCGAGGGGTTTGACTGTTAGGATGGCCCGACCCTTGGGAGCCGCCACAGGACCCCCCCCCCCCCAGAACCTGAGGTACGAAACGCACCGGCGGGCGCACAGCACGGCCGGACTGCGTGCGGGAGTGCGGGAGCACAGGTGGAGGGACAAGTGGAGGGACCGGTGGAAGGACAGGCGGAGGGAGCCGTGAGGGAGGGCGCCCTCGAGGCCGAGGTCGGGCAACCAGCACTGGCTGGTCAATGTCCAGATGTGCCGGCTTCAACCGGTCAATTGACACGGTCTCCGGGCGGCCCCCCATGTCCAACACAAAAGTCGTCTGCCCGTGTTGCAGCACTTTGAATGGGCCCTCGTACGGCCTCTGCAGCGGCGTCCGGTGGGCATCACGGCGCAGGAAAAACGTAGGGGCAGTCCCGGAGGGCTGATGGCACATGCGGGCGAAATGTCCCATGGCGGGACATCGGGACGGGTGCGAGGCTGCCAACTCGCTCGCGAAGGTGCTTTAGAGTGGATGAGGGAGTTCCTTGTTGCCCCAGTGCCGACGGCATGAACTCCCCGGGCACCGTGAGGGGCGATCCGTAAACGAGCTCCGCCGATGATGAGGCCAAATCCTCTTTGGGGGCAGTCCGGATGCCCAACAAGACCCAAGGCAACTCGTCCATCCAGTCCGGGCCGGAGAGTCGTGCCTTCAGCGCTGACTTGAGCTGCCGGTGGAACCTCTCCACCAGTCCATTGGCTTGCGGGTGATAAGCCGTGGTGTGGTGTAGCCGCACCCCCAACAAGTGAGCCATGGCCGACCACAGCTCGGAGGTGAACTGTGGCCCCCGGTCCGAGGAAATGTGCGACGGCACCCCAAAGCGAGCAATCCAGTGCGCGGACAACGCACGAGCGCACGTAGCTGTTGAAGTATCAGCCAAGGGAATGGCCTCCGGCCACCTAGTGAAACGGTCCACCATAGTGAGGAGGTGGGTAATGCCCCGGGACGGCGGAAGAGGCCCCACGATGTCCACATGGAGGTGGTCAAATCGCCGGTGAGGTAGGCCGAACTCCTGGAGGGGTGCCCGGACATGCCGCTGGATCTTTGCCGTCTGGCACGGAATGCAGGTTCGAGCCCAGTGTCCAACCTGCTTGCGCAGACCGTGCCACATGAACCGAGCAGCCACCAGTGCCGTCGTCGCCCGGATTGATGGGTGAGCCAGCCCGTGGATCACGTCGAAAACCCTCCGGCGCCAGGCGGCAGGGACGATGGGGCGCGGCTGATCCGGGACGACACATCGCACAAGATCGTCGCCCGTCCAGGACCGAGGGGGACATCCTCGAGGCGAAGGCCGGAGATGGTAGTCCGGTAGGCGGGCATCTCAGCGTCCGTGAGCTGCTGACGGATGTAGGCCGGCAGCAGATGCAGGTAAATATATTCGAACAGTAGGCATGGCGTGTGCCCATCCAACAGCGCGACCATCTCCTTGAGGAGGCTCGATGGCCGCCGGTCGCCTAGGCCCTCCATATGAAGGATCCTGGCAGCGCGCTCCATCCTGCAGAGACCATAAATTTCAAGCAGGAGCTGCTTAAGGCCGCGGTATTTCTCGGTGGCCGGAGGGTCTGCAATGAAGTCTGTGACCTCTTCAACCGTGTCCCGGTCAAGGGCCCCCACCAGATAATAGAAGCGAGTGTCGTCGGCCGTTATTCCCCGCAGGTTGAATTGGGCCTCCGCCTGCTGAAACCAGATGTGCGGCCGGGTGGTCCAAAAGGTAGGCAATTTCACCGAGACCGCGTCCAGAGACAGGGCCGGGTTGGCATTTGAGGGGGAAGCTTTGCTCTCCATCATGACAACAATGGAACGTCGGGGTCACCAATGTGGGATACTATCCCGAAATTAAGGCGAGGAGCCAGGTGTAGGGAAAGTACCTTTTTATTCAGGTCTCTCAATTTGTCAGGAAGTCCAAAGAGAGCAAGATGGCACCCAAACACTTGCCTTTAAACCCTCTCGTTAAGGGCCGCCTCTGGACTGCACCATTCCCGTGCCGAGGGGTTTGACTGTTAGGATGGCCCGACCCTTGGGAGCCGCCACAATGTATATATATATATATATATATATATATATATATATATATATACATATATATATATTTTTTTTTTAATTTTTTTTTTTAAGACATAGATAGATAGATTATCTGGGGTTATGGGGAGAATGGGATTTGGATGATTGAATGGTTGAAGAGCCTTGGGCCAAATGGGCTAATTCTGCTCCTATCTCTTATGACCTTATGAAAAGTGGACTGACCATTTCCCCCACAGATGTTGCCTGACCTGTTGAGTTAATCCAGCAGCTCTCATTTTTTCGCTCTAACACTTTTTTCAAAGCAACTGTATTTTTCACATCAGCAGTTGACCAGTTGGAACCTTTATCATGTGTAAAGTAGGGCAGCACAGTGGCACAGCTGGTAGAGCTGCTGCCTCTCAGTGCCAGAGACCTGGGCTTGATCTTTACCTCAAAGTTGCCAGTGGGGTTTGCACGTTTTCTCTGTAACCTCCTGTGTTGCCTTTGGATGGGGTTACACAAAAAGCTGGAGAAACTCAGCGGGTGCAGCAGCATCTAAGGAGCGAAGGAGATAGGCGACGTTTCGGGTCGAGACCCTTCTTGCCTTTGGATGGTCCCGTTTCTTCCCACATCCCAAGTATGCAGGTTTGTAGATTAATATAACCTCTGTAAATTTCCCTCGATGTGTAGGTAGCAGAGGCGAAAAATCAGATTAAAATAAGCTGGTCTGAAAGGGCGATTGATGGTCAGCTTGGAATTGGAGCAAGAGGAAGGCAAGTCCTTGTACACACCAAAAACACAGGCTCTTCCCATCGCACATGATTCCTGGAGTTTGTCCAAGATAGAATTGTGTGAGGGGCCGAGGTTCCACACACAATACATGAGTTGGCCCACTGCCCATAGCTGGTTTCATGTTTCTTTTGAAGGACTAAATGATCTCTGGCCACTTTGTCGAATGTAAGCCAAATATCACTACGTGTTGCTCTGTCCCCAAATAGATAATTTGTTGGTTCATACAACTAGTCCTAGTGATTCTGAGAGCTCTTGCATTTCGGGGACGAAGCCCTAAATCAGGGGTCAGCAACCTACGGCCCCCGGGCCAAATGCGGCCCGTATCCCGAAATCATCCGGCTGGCAGGCGTATTTTTTGTCAGTAATTATTCGGCCCGCAGACTTCCATCATCTCCAGTACCTCCCGAGGTCGCGGTGCCCAGGCACGGTAAAGCAAGGACGCAAGGAGGCCTGGCGGAGCAATGGCGGAGCCGCCGAGCATCGCTGAGCAGCGGTGAGCGCTGCCGAGCCGCACCGAGTGCCGCCGAACGCCGAGCTCTGGCTGCACCACATCCTGCGCAAAGCCGTCGGCACAGCCGCACACTTTCTGTGTCTGGGCTTCACTGATCGGGGTTGTCAATAGGCCGGGGATGAGAGTGTGGGTATTTGAACCACTGCCTTCAGGACAGAGCCAAGGCAATGGTCCGTAGGTGCGCCATGTTCATGAGCGACCGTAATTAGGTGGCATCCTCGAAGGAACGGGATCTATGTGAACACGTGATTTGATGCCTGCCTTCCAGAGCGGGATGAGGGTGAGATCATGACCATACGTGATAGATGTGGCCCGCCATCCGCCTAGACTGTCTTGGTGACAGTGTGCCTTCTATCATTAAATCACATTACTGCCTTCTCCCCTACTCATTGCTTCTTTAATTTTCCACTAATTAGAGCAACTCAGCTTGTTCCACACATCTCATACCTTATTTACATTCCAACTTGGCCGCCCAAGCTGCAGGCTAAATTTCACCACAGAATACCTTCCCTACTTTCCTCTCTCCGCTACTAACTCATGGAATGAGGAAATAGACCATTTGCCTGTTGAGTCTGTACAGGTAGTAAGAATAACATAAGGACAATACGTTTAATCTCGCTCCCTCTGAAAATTATTTCCTTTTAAATACTTAGCCAGCCTCATTTTGAAAGCTATAATTTAATCTGCCCCCACTTCCATGTTATGCAATGTTCTCCAGTCTTTTATTTCAGAGATAAAGAAATCTTAGTGGTTCCTTTCTTTTTCATAGCCTTCCCTCCATTTGCAATCCTCCTGATTTGCTGCTACTTTCCAAATGCCTTCTCCACTCTGCAGCTGGAGATTTCAATATTAATTTTAATAAAGAAATTCTGAACAGTTTGCAATGTTTGGCAATTCTTGTGGATTAAGTATATTGGAAATTTCAATGAAAACAATGCAATGCAAGAAGTTATCACACAACACTGGCGTTCATAATTTGTTTGTGAAAAATTTAACATGGTTTGAGAATTAATTAACAACAGGAAATAGAGAACATAAATAAATTTGTCATTTTCAAGCGCTATTTATTTCTCTGAAATTATAAATTTGACCAAGACTAATATTTCCTAATGTAATTTAGTTTTAAACATCATTGCATAACCTTGCAATGAAATACCGTGAAATCTTTTATTAAATAAAAATCACCTTTGAAATTGGTGTTATTGCTAAATTCCCAGCTTAATTGCAAACCAACTGACAATTACAGAAAATGCAGCCAATCAAGTTCACCTCTGTCGTTCAGTACAGAAATGGGACAAAAAAAGTTAATTACCAGAGGCATTAATTGCTAATGTACAGTAGTTTGGAATGTGATTCCATTTTGTACATGGTGTTCCCTTCCAGGTCATTTCAAATGTCATTTCCTGTTTCATAGCTCATGCAACACACTGTTCTGATTCTTAAATTATCCATTAAAATCACCTAAAGAAGTTAAGATGGGAGTTAAAAGTGAACTATCAATAGGAAGTTTGGGTAATGATCAAGGTATAAAAAAAGATATAAATCAATGAACGAGGCTTAAGATTAAGTCACTGCATCACCAGCCTGAAGATATGATTTGAAACCCTTAGCCGCTACGGCTCCTGAGGAACTTAATTACAAGTATTTAAATAAATCTGGAATAAATAATTATTGCCAGTAATGGTGACTGTGCTCATACAAGATTCTCACAGAAACCCATTGGTTCAATAAACAAAGTGCTGGAGGAAATGAGCAGATCGGGCAACACCTGTGCAGAGAGGGGACAGACAACATTTTAGGTCAGAACTCTTCTTTAGAATTCTGTTACAATCCCTCTGCAGATGTTGCCTAACCTGCTGATTTGTTGATTCCAGCAAATCGTTTTTTCCTCAAAATGCTAGTTTGTCAGTCTCATGTGTCTCCTATCTGTTCAATATTGTCCTTCAGAAATCTGCTCCCTTTACCTGGTTTGGTCTATTTTTGATTCCTGACCGTCAACAATATTAGGACTCATTACAACATGTTCAGGAGGGAGAGGGGAGGGGTTAACTGATATTGGTGTATTCTATATTCATGTCATTGCGTGTAGGCTTCCTGGGATGCAATAAACATTTGCAGGAAACTGATTGTTAAAGGAGGAACTGCAGATGCTGGAGAATCAAGGGTACATAAAAGGCTGGAGAAACTCAGCGGGTGCAGCAGCATCTAAGGAGCGAAGGAGATAGGCGACGTTTCGGGTCGAGACCCTTCTTCAGACTGGTTAGGGATCAGGGAAACGAGAAATATAGACGGTGATGTGGAGAGATAAAGAACAATGAATGAAAGATATACAAAAAAGTATCGATGATAAAGGAAACAGGCCATTGTAAGCTGTTTGTAGTGTGACAATGCGAAGCTAGTACGACTTGGGTGGGGGAGAGATAGAGAGAGAGAGAATGCCAGGGCCCGAGGGCTGAGGGAGAGGTGGGAAGGGGAGGAGACAGCAAGGGTTAACAGAATTGAGAAAATTACTGGAACAATGGAGATACACTCGTGAAGCACATAAAAGAGATCTAAAATTCATCTACTCGGTGTTCGGGTGTAAGGTTAAGTCTACTGCGCGGACCCTTGGACCCTATTCTAGATTCCCACAAACCTAAAATGCAGGATTTAAAAAGAAATATGGGGAACGAGGGATTAACCTTTTGCAGTTGGAATGTTAAAGGTATCAATGAACCAATAAAAAGAGGAAAAATATTGACACACTTAAAGGCAATGAAAGCTGATGTAATTTATATTCAAGAAACTCACCTAAAGAAAGACGCTGAAAATAGGCTGAAAGCTAAATGGATAGATAAAATATATCACTCTTCCTTTACACATAAATCAAGAGGCGTAGCAATATTATTTCGTAAAGGTACTTTATTTAAGCATATATCTACTATATCTGATAAAGATGGCAGATACATTATTGTAATAGGAGAAATAAATAGGGAAAAAATGATTTTTGTTAACATCTATGGTCCAAATTTTGATAGTCCTTTATTCTTTAAGAAAGTACTTAATAATATTCCAGAATTAACACACTACAATTTGATAATTGGAGGAGATTTTAATTGTACATTAGACCCTTATTTAGATAGATCTTCAAAACAAAGGAAAACTAAATCGCATTCTAGTGATTTATTAAAACGCATACATTCAAACGTCTAACATTAAAGATGTTTGGAGAACAGAAAATCCTACTGGTCGAGAATATTCCTTCTACTCGCCAGTACATAAACCTATTCAAGAATAGATTACTTCCTAGTAGATTCAAAGATTATCTCACTTACTTACGAATCCAAATATCATAATATTATAATTTCAGATCACGCACCATTAACATTTAAAATTAAAACAAACGGTAAAACAGGAAATCTAGGACAATGGAAACTTAATCCACAAATTTTAAAAAATAAAACAACTCAGGAATACATCATAACTCAGATTAAGATGTTTTTTGAAATAAATGACCAACCAGAAATATCTCGCTCTTTATTATGGGAAACATTTAAAGCATATCTTCGAGGAATTATGATTTCTTCACAAGCATTCCATAATAAGAAGATTCGGAAGGAACAACATGACTTAGAAAGGGAGATCAAACAATTAGATATACAGAATGCAACAAAATCAGATATAATAATACATAATAAAATTGTAGCATTGAAGTATAAATTAAATAAAATATATACTGATCAAGTTTTAAAATACTACCAACATACTAAACAATTGTTGTTTGAATTTGGAGACAAACCACAAAAACTATTGGCTCGACAATTAAGGAAAATTGAAGCGGAAAAAATTATAATAGGATTAAATCACAAAACGGTGAATTATTAATACAACCCAAGGATATTAATGAAAGATTTATGCAATATTATAAAAATTTGTATACTGGTAACACAACAGTAAATAAAACAGAAATAGATGCCTTTTTAAATGTATGTAACTTAAAAGAATTAGATTTACAAAATAGAGAATTTTTAAATGCCGATATTTCAATAAAAGAAATCCAAGAATCTATTAAATCTTTAAAAAATGGTAAAACTCCAGGACCAGATGGTATAGGCTCGGAATTTTATAAAATTTTTCATGCCCAAATGGTCCCATATTTAAAATCATTATATGAACAGATATATATACAAGAGAAATTACCAGACACATTGAACGAATCTATTATAACACTTATACCCAAAATAAATAAAGATTTGGATGACCCAGGATCGTATAGAGCAATTGCTTTATTAAATACGGATCAAAAAATTTTTAACAAAAATTCTTGCACAAAGACTAAGCAAAATTGTTAACGAATTAATTCATCCTGATCAAACAGGATTTATACCTAAAAGATATTCTTCATATAATTTAAGACGGTTATTTAATATTATATATTCGAAAAGAAGTGATAAAAAAGACTTAGTAGTCATCTCGTTGGATGCAGAAAAAGCTTTTGACCAGGTGGAATGGCCTTATCTATTTTCGGTGATGGAAGCCTTTAAGCTTGGTGATAAGTTTACTACTTGGATTAAATTATTATAACGCAAATCCAACAGCTAGAATAATAACAAATTATATGTTATCAACTAAGTTTAGTTTATCTCGAGGTTGTAGACAAGGCTGTCCTTTATCACCATTACTGTTTGCGTTAGCAATCGAACCCCTTGCTCAAAGGGTAAGATTACATCCAGAAATATATGGATACGATACTAAAGATACTAAGAATAAAATCTCGTTATATGCGGACGATATATTACTTTATATTACTAAACCGGAAATAAGTATCTGTAATTTGTTAAAACTAATAACGGAATTTGGTTTAATTTCAGGATATAGTATCAATTGGAATAAAAGTGAACTTATGCCAATAACCATGAATAATTTACAGATATTACAACAATTTCCTTTCAAGATAACAAATGAAAATATTAAATATCTTGGTATTTTTGTTACAAAAAGATTTGACTCTTTATTTAAATCTAATTTCCCGTTATTATTGAATAAATTAAATAAAAATATCTTATATTGGAAAAGCTTACCTATCTCAATGTTAGGTAAAATAAACGCAATAAAAATGATTTTCCTCCCACAATTATTATATTTATTTCAATCAATCCCGATATATCTCTCTAAAAATGTCTTTAAAAAAGTAGACTCAATAGTCACTAACTTTATTTGGGACTATAAAAATCATAGAATAAATAAAAAACATTTATGTAAAGCTAAAATAAACGGGGGCTTAGCTTTACCAAATTTTATGTTCTATTATTGGGCAGTTAACATTAGAAATATGAATTTTTGGTTAGGAGAAATAGATAATAAACCAAATTGGTTAAAAATGGAAAGAGAAGACTGTTTTCCATTTGAAATTAGCTCTATAATATTTGCTAATATTAATGTACCTAAGAAAATTTATAGTGAAAATTTGATAATAGAAAGTGGAATACGTATTTGGAAACAAATAAAGAAAACACTAAAACTAAAATTTTATACAGCTAGCTCTTACAATTGCCAACAATTTTACGTTTAAACCGTCAATGATGGATAAAGCTTTTATACAATGGAAAAATAAAGGAATTCTAAATATAGGGGATCTTTATAAGGATAATTCTTTTCTTTCATTTCAAGAATTACAACAAACTTACGGGCTTCATAATAATGAATATTTCAGATATTTACAAATCAGAAACTATATTTCTGCAAATACACAAGAACTTAGAAATAGAAAGAGTGAAATTTTAGATGAATGCTTGAATAAACACCCAAATACAGAAAAAATGATATCATACATTTATAATATTTTGTTGGAAAGTGATATCCCACCATCGGAAATACATAGACAGCGCTGGGAAAATGAACTAAGTCAAATAATAAGTCCAGAAATATGGGAAGAAAGCCTACAACATATACATTATTGCTCTTTAAATGCTAAACATGCACTTATACAGTTTAAAATCTTACATAGATTACATTATTCTAAATCTAAACTACATAATATATTTCCAAAACTATCACCTATATGTGATAAATGTCAAATCATGGAAGCAACTCTGTCACACTCATTTACTAATTGTACGAAGATTTTAGAATATTGGAATGAAATATTCAAAATAATCTCGAAAGTTATTAATATTACTATGATTTATGACCCAAAGTTAATCATACTTGGAATACCGGAAACGGAACAAATAATTACAAGGAATCATAGAACTTTTATCGACTACTCTTTAATAATTGGGAAAAAATTAATATTAAAATTTTGGAAAGGCCCTGTATCCCCAACAATTAAAATGTGGAATACAGAAATGACGGAGACACTTCACTTGGAGAGATTGAGGCTTGTCCTCATGGACAGGTTAGATCTTTTCAAGGAGATATGGTCTCCCTATATTAAATATCTACAGGGTCACAACGGTTCGGCGCAGGGACTTGACTGAGGCCTGAATATCTGAGTGGATGAAGAAATACACATAACAAATCATGAATGTATCTCCAAGATTGGATTACTTAGTAATACTTCAATCTCCATCAAACTTTTCACACTTTCTTTTCTATTTTCTATTCTTTTTCTCTATCTCTCTATCTTTAATTAAGGAAAAAATTATAGAAACATATTATATAAATTTTTAATACGTACACACTTATTTCTGTTCGTATGAAAAAGATTATAGATGTCTTAAACTTGTAATTATATAAAACTATGTATTTTCAATTATACAATAATTATGAAATATAAAATTAACAATAATACAAACATTATTAATATTTTGATAACATTATGAATATTAAAAAAAAAATTTTGTTTAAGATTGGGTATTACTCCCAATTATATAAAATAAATAATAATGAAATGTATAATGGATAATACTACAATTATCATAAATAGTACTAATCAATAATCAATATGTTATAATTTTATAGATTATATAACTTTCAATGTCGTATAAGAGTGTACTTGGTATATATTGTTTCTACAATAAAAAAATATTAAAAAAAAAAAAAAAAAAAAAAAAAAAAGAATTGAGAAAATTCAATGTTCAAGCCCAGAGGATGCAGACTCCCCAAGCGGAATATGACGTGCTGTTTCCTCCAACTTGCGGTGTTGTTCACTCTGTATATTCACTCTTCATTTCATGTATATTGTGTTTTCTGTATTTTGTATTTTTATGACTGTTAACAGAACAATTTCCCTCCTGGGATAAATAAAGGTCCATCATATCGTATCGCATCGTATCGCATCGTATAATACATGACTTCTGAGAGAAAGTAGCACTTGTGCAGGCTAAAGAGCATCAGGTTCCTGAAGGGTACACAAAAGGCTGGAGAAACTCAGCGGGTGCAGCAGCATCTAAGGAGCGAAGGAGATAGGCGACGTTTCGGGTCGAGACCCTTCTTCAGACTGGTTAGGGATCAGGGAAACGAGAAATAGACAGTGATGTGGAGAGATAAAGAACAATGAATGAAAGATATGCAAAAAAGTATCGATGATAACGGAAACAGGCCATTGTAAGCTGTTTGTAGTGTGAAAATAAGAAGCTAGTGCGACTTGGTTGGGGGAGAGATAGAGAGAGTGGGAATGCCAGGGCCCAAGGGCTGAGGGAGAGGTGGGAAGGGGTGGAGACAGCAAGGGTTAACAGAATTGAGAACATTCAATGTTCAAGTCCAGAGGATGCAGACTCCCCAAGCGGAATATGAGGTGCTGTTCCTCCAACTTGCGGTGTTGTTCATTCTGGCCGCAGAGGAGGCCCAGGACCGAGAGGTCGGATATGGAATTGGAGGGAGAGTTGAAGTGCTGAGCCACCGGGAGGTCGGGTTGGTTATTGCGGACCGAGCGGAGGTGTTCGGCGAAACGATCGCCAAGCCTCCGCTTGGTCTCACAGATATAGATCAGCTGGCATCTGGAGCAGTGGATGCAGTAGATGATGTTGGAGGAGGTGCAGGTGAACCTCTGTCGGACCTGGAAGAACTGCTTGGGTCCCTGAAAGGAGTGGAGGGGGGAGGTGAAGGGACAAGTGTAGCATCTCTTGCGGTTGCAAGGGAAAGTGCCCGGGGAAGGGGTGGAGCGGGAGGGAAGGGAAGAATTGACAAGGGAGTTGCGGAGGGAGCGGTCTTTGCAGAAGGCAGACAGGGGGGGAGATGGAATGATGTGGCGAGTGGAGGGGTCACGTTGCAGGTGGCGAAACTGGCGGAGGACTATGTGTTGTATTTGCTGGCTGGTGGGGTGAAAGGTGAGGACCAGGGGACTCTGCCCTTGTTGCGAGTGGGGGGAATGGGGAGAGAGGGCAGTGTTGCGGGGTATGGAGAAGACCCTGGTGCGAGCCTCATCTATAGTGGGGGAGGGGAATCCCCGTTCTCTGAAGGAGGACATTTGTGATGACCTGGTGTGGAACACCTCATCCTGGGAACAGATGCGGCGTAGACAGAGGAATTGGGAATAGGGGATGGAGTCCTTACAGGAAGCAGGGTGGGAGGAAGCGTAGTCCAGGTAGCTGTGGGAGTCAGTTGGTTTTTTAGTGGATGTCGGTCAGGAGTGTATCACCTGCAATAGAGATGGTGAGGTCAAGGAATGGTAGGGAAATGTCGGAAATGGTCCAAGTGTATTTGAGTGCCGGATGGAAGTTGGTGGTGAAATGGATGAAGTCAGTCAGTTGTGTGTGGTTGCAGGAGGTGACACCAAAGCAGTCGTCGATGTAACGGAGGTAGAGGTCGGGGATGGGTCCCTGGTACGCGGAGAACAAGGATTGTTCGACATACCCTACAAAGAAGCAAGCGTAGCTGGGGCCCATGCGTGTGCCCATAGCTACGCCTTGTGTTTGGAGGAAATGGGAGGAGTCAAAAGAGAAGTTATTGAGGGTAAGGACCAACTCCGCTAGGCGGAGGAGGGTGTCAGTGGACGGGTATGGGTTGCTCATCTGGTCGAGGAAGAACCGGAGGGCTTTGAGACCATCCTGGTGGGGGATGGAGGTGCAGAGTGACTGGACGTCCATGGTGAAGATGAGAGGATGGGGGCCTGGAGAATGGAATGCGCGGAGCCGACGGAGAGTGTCTGAGGTGTCTTGAACGTAGGTGGGGAGGGATTTAACAAAGGGGGATAGGATGGAGTCAAGGTATGTAGAAATGTGTTCGGTGGGGCACGAACAGGCAGAGACAATGGGTCTGCCAGGGCAGTCGGGTTTGTGGATTTTGGGGAGAAGGTAAAATCGGCCATGTGTGGCTGGAAAACGATGAGGTTGGAGGCATGGGGGGGGGGGGGGTAGGGAGCCGGAGTTGATGAAGTCGGTTATGGTGCTCAAGATGGTGGCCTGGTGTTCGTCAGTGGGGTCATGGTCCAGGGGTAAGTAGGAGGAGGTGTCCGAGAGTTGGCGCGCGGCCTCCACTTTGTAGAGATCGACGCGCCAGACTACCACGGCACCTCCCTTGTCGGCGGGTTTGATAACCCAGTCTGGGTTGTTACGGAGTGAGTCGATGGCAGTACGTTCGGGTGGGGAGAGATTTGAGTGAGACAGGGGAGTGGAGAAGTCGAGGCGGTTGATGTCCCGACGGCAGTTCTGGATAAATAGTTCTAAAGCCGGAAAGCTATGAGGGGGGGTCCAAGAGGAGGGGGTGCGTTGGAGACAGGAAAAAGGGATCATCAGTGGGGGGCGAGGACTTCTTCCCGTGGAAGAACGCTGTGAGGCGGAGGCGATGGTAGAAAAGCTCCAAGTCGTGGTGGGCACGGAACTCATTGAGGTGGGGACGGAGGGGGACAAAGGTGAGACCTCTGCTGAGGACAGACCGTTCGATGTCGGAGAGGGGGAGGTCCGGGGGGGATGATGAACACGTAGCAAGGATGGGGGTTGTGGCCAGAGGAAGGCAGGTGAGTGCACTGAGGACGGAGCGTTGTGTGGTGGGGGGTTGGAGGGTAGTCGGGGGGGGGTATGGGGGCTGTGGTGTGGGTGGGGAAGAGCAGGGGTTACATGGTAGGGGGGGAATGGGGAAGATCCAGTGGAATAGCCACTTAGGTTACCGGGGCTGGGGAGACCGGCACTAGGACCCAGTACCGTTAAAAACAGAGTGGTGGGAGGAGTTAGCAACGTGGAGGCTTCAGGCCCGCTGCAGAGTCCAGTCTGCAGGTGAGACGACGGCTGCGGGCTGCTGGAGGGCGGTGGTTGAGCCTGGTGTGGCGATGTGGTTAGGTGGTCCCGGGGGGGCGGCGAGGTTCGGCGGTCCCGTTGTGCTGGTGATGGGCGGTGGAATTGAGGAGGGAGAGATAAACAGAGTTAACGGGCAGGCAGCGGAGCTGGGCGTCATCGGTAGGCAGGTGGAGGTCGGCGGCAGCATCGACGTGGAGGTCGGTGAAGGCGGCGTCCTGGTGAGTCCAGGAGGCGCTCCTCGTGGCCAAGATGGCGTTGGGGGATTCAGGCCGGCGGCTCGGGCCAGAGGTGGGGCCTGGGGCCTGCGGGCGGTCGAGTCGGTGGCAGGAACGGCCTGGATGCGGGCTAATTTCAGGTCCTTGGTGGAGGTAAGGTGTGCTCTCCCGGTGGCTCAGCACTTCACCTCCCCCACCCATTCTGTATCCGACCTCTCGGTCCTGGGCCTCCTCCATGGCCAGAGTGAACAACACCGCAAGTTGGAGGAACAGCACGTCATATTCCGCTTGGGGAGTCTGCATCCTCTGGGCTTGAACATTGAATTTTCTCAATTCTGTTAACCCTTGCTGTCTCCTCCCCTTCCCACCTCTCCCTCAGCCCTTGGGCCCTGGCATTCCCACTCTCTCTATCTCTCCCCCACCCAAGTCGTACTAGCTTCGTATTTTCACACTACAAACAGCTTACAATGGCCTGTTTCCGTTATCATCGATACTTTTTTGCATATCTTTAATTCATTGTTCTTTATCTCTCCACATCACTGTCTATTTCTCGTTTCCCTGATCCCTAAACCAGTCTGAAGAAGGGTCTCGCCGACCCGAAACGTCGCCTATCTCCTTCGCTCCTTAGATGCTGCTGCACCCGCTGAGTTTCTCCAGCCTTTTGTGTACCCTTCAGGAACCTGATGCTCTTTAGCCTGCACAAGTGCTACTTTCTCTCAGAAGTCATGTATTATACGATGCGATACGATGCGATACGATATGATGGACCTTTATTTATCCCAGGAGGGAAATTGTTCTGTTAACAGTCATAAAAATACAAAATACAGAAAACACAATATACATGAAACATGAAATTAAAGGGACGAGTGGAAAGGCTTGGGGGATGTGGAAAGATTGGGGGGGAGGTGGGTTGAGAGGAGTCAGTCTCAGTAATCCCCATGACTGAGGGGGGAGGTGTTGTAGTGTTTGATAGCTACAGGGAAGAATGATCTCCTGTGGTGTTCTGTCCTGCATCTTGGTGGAACCAGTCTGTTACTGAAGGTACTTCTCAGGTTGACCAGTGTGTCATGTAGGGGGTGAGATGGATTGTCCAGGATACAATCTCCCCTATTGTAGAGCCAGCCTTCCTGATGAGTTTGTTGATCCTATTGGCATCCGCAGCCTTTCGCCTACTGCCTCAGCACACGGCAGCGAAGAAGATGGCACTGGCTACCACCAATTGGTGGAACATCTGCAGCATCTTACTGCAGACATTGAAGGAGCAAAGCCTTCTCAAAGTGTACAGGCGGCTCTGTCCCTTCTTGCACAGGGCCTCAGCTTTCCTGGTCAAGTCCAGTTTACTGTCCAGGTAGACTCCAAGGTATTTTTACTCCCTGGTAAACTGCACATCCACACCATTGATGGAGACAGGGGACAGGGGTGTTCCTCTGCTAAAGTCCACCACCAACTTAGTCTTGTCGGAGCTGAACTGCAGGTGATTCAGCAATATATATTGCATATTAGCAATATTCCAAAATCTGCACTATATTCAAAATATGATAATTCCACAGATTTTCATATCTTCCATACGTCCATAAGAGTAGTAGAAAGTTTTAAAAAAAAATCCTCCTTGGGTCACAAACACCAAAAGCTGGACTCAAAGAGTGGCTCATGTTGTGCTCTTCTTTCAAAATGCAGTTCCAGTGAAGCTAATGGTGAGGAACTAATTTGTACAGAAGGATCTTGGTGTGCTGGTTGATGAAACACAGAAAGTTCACACGCAGGTGCAGCAAGTGATTAAAAAAGCAATTTTTGTGTTGCCATTTATCGCAAAGTGATTCAAGTACAAGGTTAGGTAAATTCAAGTAGATTTGCACAAGGCTTTCATTAAATAATTCCTGGTGTACTGTGTGCAACACATGAGGAAGGATATCTCTGTTTTTCACAGTTTGTTGCAAATTCGTTGAATGGATTCTTTGAAGGGGTTGTTCTATAAGAAAAGATTTGTTACGATTAGCCTTTCCTCTTTGGAACAAAGAGAATGTATTTGGATGAAACATATAACATTCAGTAAAAGGAATGGCTGGGTAAATCCAAAAGGCTCATTTCCTTTCACTGTAGAATTTAAGACTAGCAGGCAAATTCTCAGCATAAGGAGTTAGCCACTTAGAACTTTAAGATGAGAAGAATTGTCTCAGAAGGTTGCGAGTTCTTAGAATTCTTTGTGCCAGAGAGCTGATTGGAACTTATTATTGATCTGTTTTTTAAGTATTGTCAAAGCCCAGAGGGCTGAACATGGAGATCGATAGACTTTTGGTCATAACTAAACTTAAGGGAGACAGGAAGTCCTATCCCAGAAATCTTGCCTTTTGTAAAAGAAACAGAGGGCTGAATTCTCAAAAAAATTAAGGGTGGCAGTCACACTTCAAAAATAAAAATAAAAGTAAGCTTTAATAATTAACTGCTCATATGGATAAGACAGTGCCTGGAATTGCATTCCTTGTAGTTGAAGATCATTTTTGAAGGATGTTTTATTTCCCTATTTAGAAAATTGAAAAGCCTGAGTATAAATGTAGAACTATTATATGTCCCCTGTTGTCTGCCCATGTAACTTTTCCTTTGAATTTTGAATGCTTTATGCATGAGTATTTGTTTGTTTAAAGTTACTTAAAATTTCAAACGTTGTTTAATAATCAGTCTTGCTAATGGTGGGCTAACTGCTTTGAGGTGGGAATCTGAAGTCCAGAAGCTGCATATGATTATGAAAATGGTGTTGGATGTTTGATGCCCCCCCCCCACCACGCCCCCTCAAAAAAAAGCAATTGAAGATATTTAGAAAAGCTTATCAAATGGATCAGAAATAAGTGAGAACAGCCATCTTTCCAATCTCCTCAAGTATCCCAAGACAATAAATAAATATTGTCCCACTCTAATCCTCCCATCATCAAACTAGATTTCAGCAACCTCTCACTATCGCCAGACTATGTCATGTTAACTACTCTCCATATTCCTCCATAATCTCAGATCTTTAGATATTTGATGCATGGCATTAACTCTCTTCTCAGTGCTCCCTGCTCCTCTCAATGCTGTCAGATTCTGCGTCCATTTTCCAAACTCTCTCAAATCTCTGCTCCTTTTTGGATTGATGTTAGTTGTGAAATACTGGCCCTGGATATTTTTGTGGCATACCTACAAACTGTGATCTCTGTTAAATTTGAATCAGATCCCGAGGTACACACTGTTATAATGTACTCCATTCCACATATCCTGGAAACCAAGCCCAGCCTAAACAATTACAGATCATTGTCTTTATTATACCATTCAGGTTTGGCCCTTTTCTCTCTAAAATTCCAGTTTGAATATGAGCAACACAATAGGAAATTTATAAGTAACCACTGCAGGTTGTCTCAGGGATGTTTCTCTACTGAGACAATGGGCCCGGGCAGAGCATGTAAACGGCTAAACAAACGTCAGTGCCATTTGCACCTCAGCAATTAAACATAATATTGCTTTGTGCCATAGACCTGCCACAAGGTACCAGCTGACCACATAACATATATTGAGGAAGCAAGCATGCATAAGAAATGCAAAGGAGCAGTGCTCACTTCCGATGACCTCAAAAAAGGGAAATTGTGAAATTAATGAAAAGTAAATTGCTGTTGAAATATTTTTAAGCATTCATTAATCCTTTGAGAGTTGCCAAAACCTGTGGCTTCTGAATTAGTGTGCTTAGTAACTCACAGAATTCCTCAAATAATGAGTGCTCACACCTTGCTATATTCCTGCACTTTCTCCTCCTCTCACCACTGATATGTTAAAGAACATGACAAATAATAACAATGAGATTCTATTAAAGACACCCATGTTCAGGTGAAGCCATGCTTTAATCAGCATGAAAACTATGTTGAAAATAAATCATTGCCATTTTTAAATAAATAAAAGTTGACTATCTCCTTGCTATGATCATTTAAATTGATTGGTGAACATTTCCCATAATTTTATTAGCATGTTCCTATTCTTTGCAATATCTATGTACCTATCAAAGTCTCATCTTGTATGTGTGTATATGTGTACGTGTGTATGTTTTGTATATTCCTCAAAATGCTATGTGCTCACGCTGAAAAATTTACATATTCTAACTCACATTTTTCCCGTGCACGCTGTAATCAGGTTCCCTTCAGATTTCAAGCTATATTTTACGTTATTGGTGATTAAATCTTTAAAATTGCCAAATTGATCATAATTTTTACTGTTAAAATCCTTCTTGCCAGCTTCCAACACACTTCGATACAAAGTTGCAAGACAGGAACACTCTGAACCTTTCACCTCAATGGGATATCATATCAACAGGAGGGGGAGGGTGAATTGGTATTGCAATTGGCACTGGTACTGCTGCAGCAGGCAGGGGAAGTGCAATTGGAATTTTTTTTAAGTCCACTGTTGAGGGAGGCATGGGAGTGCTGGAATCTTATGTTCAGATACGGGTTGTGTTGGGGGACCACGCCTCCCGTAGGGGCCATGGGTTAGTGGTGCAATATTGCCTGGGGGAACGGGTTGCGTTGGGGGACGAGGCCTCCCGTGTGACAGGGATCCAACGGGTCCGAGTTGGTCTAGTTCCATTTAGATTTCTCATACTAAATATTTCTCAAACTGGGCAATTTTAATATATTAACCCATGAAAGAGAAACAATTAAGTAGGAAGTATTAAATTATTCTTTATTAATTGAAGGTAAATTGTTGATGGCCTGAATTGTTATATTTTGTGTTAACAATATTGATAAAAGCAAGTTAACTGATTATTAATGAATGCATTTGCTTTTTACAAATGCACATGACTTTTGCAAATGCAGTATTTAAGGATAAAACAACATGGTATGCGTATACACGCAGTAGATCAAATGAATGGTGCCAAATATATCACATGAAGGCTCAAGAGGACAATCGTAAGGCATGTGACATTTCTCTTGTGGTTACAAGTCATCATTATACCTTATGGGTAGTTTACAAATGCTATTAATTGATTTTTTTTTTAATGTTGTTTTTTTGTTTAATTCTAAATTATTATGGAATTGATTTTATCTCTGGTGACTATAAATTAAAATGTAGCAATCTTTTTTTATTTAACTCTGAGCCTGCAAATGGACAAGGCAATTGCATAGTAAGCACAAATTGTGGTACCTGGTCGAAAATAAAATATTCATGTGAAAATAGTAGCTGGTAAGAATAAGTAATGGAAAGCTGCCTAATAAAGCACTGATATCCTCTCTTATCCTGAGGGCAGGAGAAATAGTAACTAGATGTAGTGCCCAATTAACCCAGAAAGGATGCTAATCAAATTTCACTGGATTAGACTAAAGGGATTAAACTCACAGAACGCATAGTACAAGGAAATATCCAACAAATAACAGACACATTGAGAATTAAAATATGATCTCTGAAGAATTCTAGTAGTTAAGTGTGAAGCTAACAAGCTTTGTACGATTGTGAGCTTTCGGTGGGGATAGTCAGCGTTCAACCAGGGAGTTCAGCTTGCCTTTGGTGAGTTTTTTGCTGCCTTCTAATGTTGGCAGTGTGTGTTTATTTTTTTGTAAAAACATTTGATTTTCAACTTTGAGGAGAATTTAATCTGAATTTCACATTTCATCATTACTTTGATTATAGAATCTATACAAGAACACTGGAACTATCAGTGATGGGGAGGGAATCGGCCGTGAATGATGAATTATAATGGGTGGAGCCACCACGTATAGGAAGATCATTCTCAGAAATATTTTAAAAAAAGACAAATATATTTTAACATATGACATGAATCACTAGAACACAAAATGCAGCCGTGTTATAATATTTAATAAACAATTATAGTGCAGATTTTCTTGTGCATTTATTTATTTTGTCTACATGTCGGTGACTTGCTATACAACAGACGAATCTCTGCATTTATAATTGATGGGAATAAATGTCTTGTCTGGATTTTTAAATACTCTCTGTCAGGCAGTGCTGGGCTTAATACCAATCATGTGCCTCGGTTGCCATGGGGAATGATGCAGCATGGAGGTTGATACTGGAAGCTGCTTGTCATGTGGCAAGTTCTATAATCATTTCAGATGAATTGGCCTTGAGAATCCTAAGATGCTGCGTTCATATGAGAAATAAAAGTTGTGTTGGTTTAGTAAAGAGAAAATCAACTAGTTTCATCTGTAACATTGAATTTGTTTGACATATGTTGGTACATTATGGACTTAATATCATATATCAATCTGTTACAATTCTCAGAAAAAATTATAACTGAGGATCTTAAATGTAACACCAGCATTCTGGGAAATTGAATATATTTTCATACTTACTGGTGGATAATTCCTGAAATTAAATCTTTCTATCATAAATGAAGATAAGGCAAAACACTATTTGGTTGACTTAAAAGTTGTGACCATCATCGAGAAAGTGATGTATGCAGAATTATTTTGGATTTGATATTTTTAGTTTTATTAGAACTGAGGTATAAATACATAAACATCTATACATATGTCCTTTACCATGTTTGGAATAGGACAGAACATTAAAAACAATCATTTCAACTGTAACAGGTGATGGCTGAGGGGCCTGTTTCCATGCTACATCTCTAAACTAAACTAAACTAAACTAAATGCGGAAGCACACAGGTATAAATTTTAAAGATTTTCACTTCCATTTCGGTGCCTGACCTATAGTTAGTGAAGTATGAAAACGAACAGGTAATTTACCAGTACCTAGATTTGAATATGCCTTACAGCGCCAGAGACCCAGGTTCGATCCTGACTACAGGTGCTGTCTGTACGGGGTTTGTATGTTCTCCCCTAATTGGCTTGGTAAAATTGTATTATGTAAAATTGTCCCTTGTATTTGTAGGGTAGTGTTAGTGTGCGTGGATCACTGGTCGGTGCGGATTTGGTGGGCCGAAGGGTCTGTTTCTGCGCTGCATCTCTAAAATAAACTTAACTAAAACTAAACATATCCAGAATATGTCTTGGCCAGGTGAAGACATGGCTTATTGGAGAAGCAGCTCTATTTGGGGAATTAGACAGAACAGTTATCTCAGGTGGCTGGGGTGCTGGAAACATTTGCAGAGGTACAGAAAGTCTTGGAAACATGAGAGAAAAATGGCTAAATGGCACTTTACTTTAAATGTAGGTGAAAGTGCTCAGTGAATAACCAGGACCTGACATGGGGTAGGACGTGTCAGCAGGGTTTTGATGACCTCAGGTTAAGTCCTTTCTGAAAGCAAAATTTTGATTTAACAAATCCTAAAAAAAAGCATTTACCTTCATGGATATCAGAAAGTTCAAGGCTCCTCTGTGTGTGCATGCAAATATGAACTCCCACATGTCCTCACACATTTCATCCCCACTGTGTTTCCAATTCAGTTTAAAAAAAACATGAAAGACAATTAACTTCATTGTTGCTGATACATTTGGCACTATGGTGTGCAAAGACACATTGCTCCGCATCATGGGTCTGCATTCTTGGTAAGCTATTGGTAAAGAAAATGACTGAATTGTTCTATTGTTGTGCATTGCAACAGAATGGTAGTGGTGAAGCTTGTGATAAGGACTGTTAATGCACTTGTACCTTCTTCCTGATGATGCATTAAATTATGGTCCTCTCTGATCTCAGCAGTGGATGTGGAACACTGCTTAAAACAGTTATCTCTGACGTGCTGGTCAATCTTTATCTGCACCCGCTGGGTTTCTCCAGCCTTTTGTGTAACCCTCGATTCTCCAGCATCTGCAGTTCCTTCTTTAACACTAAATCTTTATCCTTTGTTCTACATCATGGAAAAAAAAAATCATCTCTGGATGTTCTCAGTTGGATATCTGAGCATAGCCAACACCAACACTGACATGAAGGAAAGTCAACAGTCTTTTTGGAAAATTTTGCCTGAGGAACCACTGTAAACACCAAACTTACACATGTATTACCACAAAATGCTCACATATTTTTATTTATTTTTGGGTGATCTTGCATGAGGGTTCATCTGATGGTGGGGCTGGGAATCCAACCTAAAGCATGTCGGACGGTGTAAACGGGAGGGGAGCTGGAGATGTTGGATGTCAGGAACATGGGTCAGTGCGAGGGTGAACTGGGGAATGCCTCCAGAACCTTCAAGGTCAGCTGCAGGAGCCTCCACCCCCCCCCCCCCCCCCCCCCCCCCAACCCCCTCCCCCCAGGACACAAAGATGGCCAGACAGGACTTTGGACTTTGAATAATGGCACCTAAAATGGCGGTGCCTGCATGTGTAAATATGCAAAAATAATTTAACTGTGCAGTTGCATATGTGACAAATACAGCACTATTGAAGTAAATAAAGAAAAATACATTGTCAGATGTTATCATCACGGATGTCCGGATTCCAATTTTTCTTTGAAGCAGCATTCTACAAGAAACAGTGAAACATGCTGCTCAATTATTGATAAGTCTGACAAATTACATGAACAAGGGCCAGTAACAAGCTGCCACAAATACACCACCCTATCCCTCTCTCCCATCCTCTATCAGAATTTTGAATGTATAACTCTTTCTCAGTTGAACAGTGGGAATTGACTGAATAGAATTATTTTTGATCTATGGCAAGTGTTGTCATTTTATTAAATACATACACGTTGATTTCGTGAATTCCTCAAACAGTAGCTTACTTGAGTTGCTGACATTCAGCTTTTTGAACATGGTTTACAAACAGATTATGAATTGATATATTTATGTCTAAAAAACGACGCCTGACATCTGACTGTGAAACACACTTTTTTTTGGTTTAATTTGGTATCAGAACCAGAAGATAAAACTGAATTAACAACATAAAACTGTGACATTGTCACAAAAGCATTGTTCAGTGACTAGGATAAAAGTTCCATTATCTGATTTTGCTAACTTGTAGCACAAATGAAGGCATTTATTTCTCTTAGTCCTTCCTTTAAATCATCAGTTGATTTAAACATAGCTGCTGAAATAATGATTACCATGAAAACATAAAAACATATTGTTATTCCTTCAATTTTGTGAATGTTTATGTCTGTTATTTTAAGTATCATTTTCATTGCATCGTGTTTACAGTCCATGTCATTATCAAGGATTCTAATGTGGCCTAAAATTACTGATAATAATTTCTTAAGCTACAGAAAAGTAACATGCAATCCAATTACCAGTTTAGAACACAATGCATCCTTACATAACTACATTATGAGTATAATTCAGTGTAGTTTGGTGGCAGTATTCATAATTACAAATTGAATACTTTATTTGAATCACAGTGCATTTAACAAATGAAAAAATGAAACTTAAAGAACCACGTAGAGTGGTAACGAAGATATCTATGGAATGTGATTTGGTTTACATAAGGGAGAGGAAGATGAAAGGAAAGCTAGCATTCTACATTTGCCTTGCATTTTTTCTACAAATTACAGCTAAAGGCTAGAATTTATTTACGACATCTTCTGTCAAAGCTGGCCAACTGGCTTTTTTACCAAAAGGTTCTATATTCAGGAAAGTAAACCGTAGTGTAATCAGCAATGTGCTAGTCCACGTTATGTATGTAATGGAACATTTTTTTTTTAGTTCTAACTTTGATTCTGCAGAGAACTGGGCCATTTTAAAAGCCAACATTGTCGAAAGGTTTCCTTACAGATCCAAATATGGCTTTCCAGTAGCTTCCACATACCTACAAACAGATCATTGCAAATAAAGGAGCAATGTCCAGTGACTTTCTGATCCAGTTCCTGACGTCAATCTTGTCATCTCTATTCACAATGGAACATAAGAAAGCTCACATGCACACAGTCACATGCTTATCATCACAGGAAGCGTACCCTTTTGAATATGTAATCAACCTACACTCTCTACTGAAACAAGGCACATGTTAATATGACTGTCATGAAGATAACATTTCCACTGTGCACTATATGCTGTGTCCTCTACATTGAGCAATTTGGATATTTTTGTTTTTCTGTCTGACCCTGGCTATGATGATAAAAGTATCAGTGTGTGCAATTGCAAGAAGCTTTTGTCAAAACACAAAGTACGTTTTGTTACATGATATCTCAAATACTGAAACCTTATACATGTAAATGAACTGTTTTCATGGAAAAACAGACGGAGCAAAGCAAATGAATTATACATTGAAACTGCAGATTACAACTGGGGCTGTAAGTTTGGCATCACACGCTTTGCCTTTGAGATTTAAAAATAAAGTTTATTTTGGTTTATGTCATAGCCTCTTTGTTGCTATTTTTCTTAATTGATAGATGTTAAAATTCAAAACACTTTAGTACTTAAAGACACTTTCTTCCATTAGAAATGTAATGTTTTATTTCACTTGTTTCAGGTGAATACACTACGTTTATAAGCACTTTCACGATTATTAGTTTTGGTGGGAAAGACTTCATAGGTACGTGTGACATTAATAAACTAAACTAAAGTAAACTAAATTAAACTAAACTACATTAAACAAGCATACTTACTATCCCTAATTATAAAGGAGGAAGCAGATTTTATCCAGAAGTATTTTTATTGTATCTTCTGCTTAAGCAGCATAGAAAACTGTTAAGCAACGGTTTTCAGTTTGATACTGATGGAGTTCAACATAATCGGAGGTGCTGGCCTTTACTTCATAAGTTCGCAAGTTCATGTGATAGGAGCAGAATTAGGCAATTTGGCTCATCAAGTCAAATACTTCCATACTAAGCTCCTAGCTCAAGACAAACGTAAGCATTCTACCTCAGCACCCAAAGAAAAACAGAATTTTTCTCCCTGGTGTTTTGGTTGGTGTCTTTATATCAGAATAATCATTACAAAAATGATATTATTACTAATTATATTGTGTCACAATACAAAAATTATGTGATAACGTGGGAGCGGCTACAACACGGAAACAGGCCCTTTGGCCCATCAAGTCCACACTGACCATCAACAACCCATTTACATTAATTCGACACCAATATAATTCAGCTTTATTCTCTCCATATTGTTATCAATTCCCCGCAATTATACCACATCCACATGCAAAGAAAAATTTATAATTGCTAATTAGCTTACCATGTCCTTAGGGTGTTGGGGGAAACTGGAGGAAACCCATGCAGTCACAGGGAGAACGTGCAAACTCCACACTGACAGCACCCGAGGTCAGGATTGAACTTGAGTCTCTGGCGTTGTGAAGCAACAGCTCCATTAACTGCCCACTGTAGACGCAGAAGACGTCTATGAGAATTTTACTAAACCTGGACAATTTTTGTTCTGAGGAGAGATTGCATTGTCTTCCACTCATATTCATCCACCAATAACATGTATCTCTCCACTGATGGGTACAATAGATACATTGAGATGGTCCAGTGAAGATCCTGAACCATATGTAACCTATCATTTCACAGTGAGCTGACAAATATGTGCTGCATGGTCTGCTTCTCCCAACAATTCACAGTGGCACCTCTTGACTTGGGTATAGAATGGTCTATTTCACCCTTTCTCCAAGGAGCAGCAGTCAGTAAAGTCCCTGGTGATCCCACCATCAAAGTCTGCAGATCATGCCTGCTATGACACCCCAAAGGTGGGTGTAGGGGAATGACAAGTGAAGCAACGTCTGTTGTTTTTCAGCAGTGTTGGGACCATGCAGAGGAAATCTGACATATTTGCTTGTACTCCTCAACTGAACACAGATCTCAATGCAAGTGGTGCTATTTCAGTGTGGATGTATAAGCTATTGACTTAAGGCAGTCAGATGATTTTGTAGCTGCCATGCAGCAACATGTTACTAGGCATGCAGTGATTTATTTTACTGAACCATACACCACACAGGTTTGGAATAATAAATGGGGCGAGCACGGACCACTAAACTTGGGTGGATGAGACCCCCATCTGGATATTGGCTTTTCATCTGCTCAGTATAACTCTCGTTAGACAGTACGCAGTCCGGGGTTACTCTGAGATGCAGACTAGGTGACGTTGTGGGTCAAGACCCTTCCTCAGACTGGAGAAGTCTGAAGAAGGTTCTTGACACAAAACATCTCCTATTCCTTTCCTCCAGACATATTACACCAGCATTTCATGTCTATCTTCGGTATAAACCAGCATCTGTAGATCCTAACACCTACTTTGAGATAGACTATGTTTGTGCAAGGGGTGCAATAGACATCATTCCAGTTGTTGTTTAGCATTTCACATTGCAATTTTGAAGGTGGAAGAGACTGACCTCTCTGATTTGTTTGGCCTTGGCCTTGATTCGCAACCAATGAGATAATGCCTGGGTTAATGCAGTCACAGCAGGGGAGTCCACATTGTAACCCTGGCAGTCGCTTTGACTGCTAATCCTACTATTACCAAATAGGTCATCACAGGTATAGTTTTTCATGATTCTATGTTTCTCTAACATCACTAAATGCGTAAGCTGTAGCTTTTACCTCCAGGACAGTATCTCGTGTTCAAATTCTTCCCCTATGTTTGCAGTAAATCTACAGCTCTTTCATGTTCATAAGTTCTAGGAACACTATTTCCCGATGTACCCCGATAAGGCCTTTAATAAACCGACTTGTTCGATAGACTCACCACTGATCTACGAGCTGTTTTATTTTATGTCTGTGCCTATCTGAGTAAAGTCAGATATATGGCATGGGTATAGTACCATATTCCCCCCTCTGGAGCAGAATTAAGCCATTCGGTCCATCATGTCTATTCCATCATTCAATCATGGCTGATCTAACTTTCCCTCTCACCCCCATAACTCCTGATACTCGTATTATTCAAAGGGAACTTCCTGTAAAGGGAACAACAGTTTGCACAGCTTAACATATTTTAAACTCTTCTGAGTTTATAAGCCTCAACTAATCATTCCTCAAACTTCCTAGTTGACTGTAAGATGCTTTGAAATGACCTGGGGATTATCAGGGGTTACATCAATATATTCTATTTTGTGTCTTTCACAACACAAGTAAGGCAATAAATTTCTTCGCTGGGTAAATGTTGATAGAACTGATAATATTTTTTATTTTATGGTCATCAATGTGTACGTATTAAGTGTCAATGAAACATGGGACTAATCTTAAATTGTTTTTAATTGTTTAACATTGCTTGTCATAGTGAGAGGATTGACAGTATTAGAAAAACAAAAAAATACCATGGGCGACACGGTGGCTCAGCGGTAGAGCTGCTGCCTTATAGCACTAGAGACCCGGGTTTGGTCCCGACTATGAGTGCTGTCTATAGGGAATTTGAACATTCACCCTGTGGCCACATGGTTTCTCCCGGTTGCTCCGGTTTCCTCCTACTCTCAAAATACGTAAGGTTTGCAGGTTAATTGGCTTTGGTAAAAAATTGTAAATTGTCCCTAGTGCGTTGTCTACAGGGATCGCTGGTCGGCGCGGACTCGGTGGGCCAATAGGGCTGTTCCCACGCTATATCTCAAAAACTAAACCAAACTAAACTCAATAATCCCCATTAAGGGCCAATAAAAGATGAGGGACTTCTGCAGAAAGAGAGTTAAGTACAGGCTAGGGACTTCTGCAGAAAGAGAAAGTAATGGAGTAAAAATGAGACATGGTATGAAATTGCTAAAATGAGCAATGGTGATTTCGACACTGAAACAGTTGCTGGGCACTGATGGTAATGCGATAACATCACCAGCAGTTTGAAGAGAATCAATGGCTATTTCCTCCTCACTTGTCACTGTGTTCTTTATTATCATCCAGGCTGAGGAGCTGGATACATGATACATCTGACCGTTTGGCTTTATACCAGTCAGAGCTGTCAGGTATAATGTGGTCCCATTCATTTAAATGATGGTACCCACCTTCAATGGAAAACTAAATGAAGGTTAGATTCCATGTTTCTTTTGACTTTACAATTGTGTTTTAATTAATTTATGAAGTTTACTCCAGTTTTTTTCACCGATTTTTAAACCCTCATGTTTAAAAATAATTAATTCCATTGTATAATATTGTTTCTAAATGAGTCAGACCGTCATGATTTTTGGAGACAGTTGCAAAGGCCTTGAATAGCATCTGGGAACAGCCCAGCAGGTGTTCTGGAGATGGGGCTCATCAACACTGGCAGCTTGGTCTACTTCATGAAATATCCACGGCATCTGAGATTGCAGGTTGTTGAAACGAAAATAGGCACGAGAGATCATTGTGACCGTAGCATTAGGGAGAGGGCCATACTTGAGGTGTATAACGCCAACCAATGTCATCTGATAGAACATGGAAAACCTAGCCTGTAACAAGTACTCAAAGAAGTAACTAAAAACTGTTCTGCTATCACAGGTTGACTTACAGAGTGCTGGATGTCTCCCTCTTTATTTTTAAATGAGGCTGGAGAGTATTTGTGCTACAAACCTAGATGGATGGTAGACAATTGAATGAAATAAAATTGCCCCTTTGCAGAAGTGAGTTATTACTTTCCATCGTCTATTTTATATCTGTGGTCTGACGTTTTTTTTTTTACACTATTGGCCATGACCTGGGTTTACTCCACGATCTTACTGAAGGCAAACATTTTTCCACAGTAGTAAACAAGCTGGCATCCTTTGTTTGATACATTGATCGGTTAATCAAATTATAAATCCAAGAGCAAAAAATAATTCAGAAAATGTCTTCACGGTTCACTGTTGTGAAAGGTAAAAAGCTATGTATATTTATGAAAAGAATTTTACTTAATGATTGATAGGTGAATTATAATTAATAAATTGTAACTTATAGCCAAGAGCACAAAGCCTGAAGTTTGCAGGTGCTTTCCTCACCAGAAGCCCGGGGCCTTTTGGCAGTTGCTGATTGAGAACAATAGCGTACACAGTGAAATCTATAATTTCCTGGCACTCCTTTTCTAATGAAAGGCATTAACGTATCTGTTCCGCCAACAATCTAGATGGGAGCACACTTTCAAGTAGAAGAAACCAATGTATGTATTATATTATTTGGGGTTATTCAGTGAAGAATGTAAAACATATGGAACAAGCTGTCAAAGGTTGTTTGGTTTATACGAGTGTCTGTCCTGCTGGGATACTCTAGCTTTTTGTGTCTATCTTCGAGCAGTAAGAGGAGGTGGTTGAGGTGATATTATAACAGCATTTGAAAGACATTTGGAAAAATAGATGGCTAGGAGGGATATGGGCCAATGGTGGGCAAGATGGACTAGCTTAGATGGGGCATCTTGGGAGAGTTGGGCTGAACGGCCTGTTTCTGTGCTGTATGATTCTATGACTCCATAGCATCGAATAGTACAGAAGCTTTTGGCCCAGAATATCTGTGAGAGATGTTATGTAAGTTAATGTAGTCTGATTATACATGGTCCATATACCCTCCATTCCATGTATATGCCTAAAAGCCTCTTAATTATCACTATCGTATCTGTTTCCACCAACACCCTTGGCAAGGCATACCAGGCACCCACCACTCACTGTGCAAGATTTTGCCCTGTAGATCTCTTTTTTACTTTCCCATTGACCTTAATGGCCTGTCCACTTAGGCAACTTTTTAAGCGACTGCAGGAGACTATGTGGTCACCACGTGTTCGCGGGTGGTTGCCGGGGAGTCGCCATCATGGTCGTGAGGAGTTCCCGCATTCTGGGAACTAGTGGCGGTCTAATTAGGGTCGCCACAAATTTTTCAACATGTTGAAAAAATAGCGGCGACCAGAATGATGCCGCCATGGAGAGTAGCGATAATTCTCATGCCATAGGAGGGTTGCCTGGAGGTCCTAGTGGGTTGTCAGGAGGTTGAAGGTTCTCATAGGTTGTAGCCAGTGCTGACCGGTGAATTTCATTGGCTCATTGGGAAATAAAAAGTAAGCAGCAGTTTTCAGAACCAAGGATAACTGACCGGTAATGTTAATGTCCACCGAGCTTCACAGCCGTGTATCTCCGGCTTCTTAAAAGTTGTCTCCACTCCTCCTCTCTCCTTCTCACCCCTCTCTCCCCCTCTTTTAAAAGACTTACCGTAACCATCTTAATTACAGCGCCAACCTACCTGTTCATCGCGGTGTGTGTCTGTATCACCTTGGCTTCGCACTGTGTGAATTTCACTCAGACAGCGTTCCCCCCGCTTGCCCTGTCCCCTGCCTGCATAATGGGCTGGTGAAGGAAGCAATGTATGTGCATGTGTGCGTGTGTGTTCCACTCTGACAGTCGCCATTCCAGTTGCCGGCAACTTGACAGTCGCTGGCAGTCGCCTGAAAAATTGCCGAAGTGGGACAGGCCCATAAAGCTATACCCTCTAGTATTTGACATGACCATCCTGGGACAAAGGTTCTGACTCTCTATCCTATCTATGTCTCCTATAATTTATAAATTCCTATGGTTTTTTAAAATCAGAAACAATACATAAATTAAAGGGCAAATGAGTCCATCGAGTCTTCATTCACTGCTCACAATTTCTCATTATTTTATCTTCATTTTCAGTATGCGGCAACATCAATAATGACAATATGCTATCTCAGCTACATTAAATCATGATTCAGCCGGCTACAGTATATACTTTCCTTTGACTCCCTCATTTGGTACTTGGTACACAAATCCATCAGTGCTGATGGCCTGGAGAGAAGGAATGGGTGATGTTTCGGATGGAGACCCTTCTTCAGACTGAAAGACACCAGAATGGGAAATGAGAGATATAGACAATAATGTAGAAACTATAAAGGAAACAGGCCTTTATCATCGTTACTTTTTTTGCATATCTTTCATTCATTGTTCTTTATCTCTCTGCATCATCGGCCATATCTCTCATTTTCCTTTCCCGGGACTTTCAGTCTGATGAAGGGTTTCGACCCGAAACGTTGACTATTTCCTTCGCTCCATAGATGCTGCCTCACCCGCTGAGTTTCTCCAGCATGTTTGTCTACCTTCGATTTTGCAGCTTCTTCTTAAACAGTTACTACTAGCACTCTGCTTTGGCATGGACAAGGTGAGCTGAATGGCCTGCACCTGTGCTATATGGCTCCATGATTCTAGCTACACTGCTCCCACCCCCACCAGCCCACAACATGTCCAAGGGGTAACAAATATTAATTCTTGTAAAATTAAGAAATGGACTGGTGGGAACCAGTTCCTCATGCCTTTCCCGTAATTCATGATGCATCATGACTAGGCAGTCCCAATGTTTCCTCCACCCTTCAATCCTGCAACCATCTAATCTCTTGGGTGTTGTTTTTTTTTACGTAACCGAAGATCTAATTTCCATGCAACCAAATCTTTAAGCCTGACCATTGTGTAGCCAACTTTCCAAGTAAAATTGGGCCACCAGGAATTACTCTGCCATGGTTCTGAACAAAAGTGATTGCTTTAAATTTGCCAATATACTTAAATTATTGTATCTATAGACAATAAGGTAAGCTTCAACAATTTGTTATTGCTCAGTCAACAATCTATCATTAAGTTATTGACTGTCCATGGTTTTTATTTTAACAAATATAAATATTATTTCCTCCATTTTTCTCCAGAGATGCTGCCTGGCCCACTGGGTTACTCCAGCATTTTGTGTCTATCTTTGGTATCAACCAGCATCTGCAGTTCTTTTTTTATTAAATATAATTTTATTTGGTATAATGATAAATAAGTATAACACAGTCTTTGAAAACACCCAGGAAACAGAGTATAATAATTATAGAGAAAGAGACAAATTTTGCTCACATTCTGTAGATGCATGGGCATCTGATGACTTGTCTATGAGGGGCACGTAAAATGAAAGATTTGCTTCCACAAGGGGTTCATTTCTACCCAAGCGTACTAAATACAGTCAGAATGGTTTTTGCATGCACAATGCAGGTTTCAATCATTTTTTCCAGGCCTTGAGGAATCTGTCTGGCACCTCTTAAAGAAACCATTATTGATCACTCAAAAGATCGGGCCTAAAATATTGAGAAAATTCACTTTAGCTGCAGCTGATTGAAGTATGATTGCTCCCCCCCGGCTCTTTAAAGCAACTCTGGTTGTTGATTATCTCCTTCACCACCACATCGTGCATCCAGCTTACAGGTGACCGTTGACATGGTTGGGGCCACATAACATATACAGTCTGGCACGGTGGCTTAGCGGTAGAGCTACTGCCTTACAGCGCCAGAGACCCGATCGATCCTGATTAAGGATGCTGTCTGTATGACGTTTTTACGTTCTCCTCATGATCTGCATGGGTTTTCTCCAAAATCTTCGATTTGCTCCCACACTCCAAAGATCTACAGGTTTGTAGGTTAATTGGCTTGGTATAAATGTAAAATTGTCCCTAGTGTGTGTAGGGTAGTGTTAATGTGCGGGATCGTTGGTCGGTGCGGACTCGCTGTGCCGAAGGGCCTGCTTCCGCACTGTATCTCTAAACTAAACAAAATCTAAACTAAACAGAGAAACAGGCCTTTTGCCTTAAAGGCGTTTGCCAGGATCACCCAAACTTCTTCTCAGCTTGCTTCATTCGATCTTGTCAGTGTACTCAAGTGACCTCACTCCCCATGCACTCACTACCACTGGTTAAAGGGCCTGTCCCGCTTACATGCAATTGCATGCGTTTGGCGTGACCAACCGGAAGCGGAGGTCACGCGAAGTTCGTGCTAAATTCGCGCTAAGTTCGCACGTGACGTCATTTACGCATATAAATCAAATCAGCTGGGCAGAAAGTGGGCCGACTGAATATGGGCGTCGCACGGCGTTGCGGGGTGACATCATCACGCAACGCCACGCGCTAGGCGTACGTCGTCAAGACGCTGCATACGCTGTCAAGACGCTGTGTACGATGTCAAGACGCTGCGTACGACTGCAATGTGCCTGCGTGCGTACACGCGGCCCGACAGGCCTTGGCGAGCGAAGATTTCGGTCACTACAGGAATTTTGTGATGTCGGGACCAGCCCCGCACAACTCCATACCCCTCCGCGCTTCTAAGTGGGACCGGCCCCGCGCGGCCATACGGTGCCCATACGCCTCAAACGACCACGAGGTTGCGTTATTTGCGAGCCAAGTCGGTCACGTAAGTCGGACAGGACCTTAAAGCTTCACCAACAAAGTTGGAAATTGACTGCTGGAACTGTGCTACTAAAGCCAAATTTGCAGCACTAATCTAACTTCTAAGCAACAGCAAGACCATGACTGTCTTCAGGTACTTTTCAATTTTATGTCCAGTGACTCTTCTGTCGAAAGGTAAACATAGATTAATTAAAGAGCTAAAGCACAATCCCCATCCATGGTAAAAATAATCACTCATTGTTGTTGGCATGTTATATACTGCTCGATTTTGGTTTTTTAATAATTAATGCTGTTATAGTTCTGAGTATTTCACACAATCCTGATTCTTTCTTTATGCTATGAAAAGAAACATTTATATCAAGATCAAATATATTTTTGGAAGTTTATCATGACTTAATTGCATATCAATATTTGCATAACCACTTAATTTAAAAAAAAAAGCTTATCTGTTCTAGTTTACACCATGCTGGCAGGTTGTTAATATTTCTGAGAAACTGCAAGTCATGTCAGGCCTAAATTGTTCCACTGAGTTGCATAAGTCAAGCACTTAATACTTGAATAATGTTCCAGTATTGTGTTGAGCTAAGTGCTTTTATATTAAGTAAGACTCTACACAAATCTAGTCAAGTGAAAGCAATACCTTTAGCAAGAGATTAGCATCTGGGAAACACTGGAAGTAATGAAAGACTTATGTTATCACCAAAATGATTTTGGTCAATAACACCAGCATGATGGCGTTCTGGTAGAGTTGCTCCCCAACAGCACCAGAGACCTGGGTTCGATCCTGACTACAGGTGCTGTCCGTATAGCGTTTGTATGTTCTCCCTGTGACCACGTGAGTTTTCACCGGGTGCTCCGGTTTCCTTCCACACTCCAAAATCATTTAGGTTTGTAGGTTAATTGGCTTTGGTAAAAATTGTAAAAAATTTTGTGTGTAGAATGGTGTTAGGGTACGGGGATCGATGGTTGGCGCTGACACGGTGGGCCGAGTGGCCTGTGTCCATGGTGTATCTCTAAACTAAATTAAACTAACTAAACAATGATGCATCTTGAAGTGTTGTCACTGATGGATTTTAGGAAATGTAACAGAGAATTTGCACAAGAAAACTTTTCAAATGTAAATGTAATGCCGAATAATCTGTCATCAACATGGAGGCATGGCATTCATAATTTCTGCTGACTGAACAGAAGACATCTTTACTTGGCATCTTAGCCCACCAGTGGCATCACTAACAACATAGCACTCAATTATGGCTAAAATGGAACTTTTTTTTTTTGCACTAAAGATGTTGGAGTGGGACTTGAACTCAAAGCCTTCAGATTCAGAGCTAAGAGCACTACCCACTGAACCACTGTTGATAATAAGAAAAGCCACTTGGTCATGGGGAGTAACTCCGTACTGGAACCGGGTCTCTGGCACTGTAAGACAGCAACTCTACCGCTGCGTCACTGTGCCACCCATTTCTTTCTTTCATAATTTTCTTTCATAAGTTTTTTACAATTTCTTCTTTCAATGGGATTCCATGACCAGGAACATTTTCCTATCCGCGAGTTGCTCCTCCCTTTCCAGCAAGCATGCCTGCTCTTTTCCATGCAGCGGCAGAGGATGTCATGCCTGTGTTTTTAACTCTTCTCCTCATCGAGACCCGTACCTCATTTCAAGATTTCAGTTGCGTTTTCTTTTACCATTCGAGTGTATTACACTCGAGGCCTACAATGTTGTTCCCTCCATTTTCAATGTCAGCAATCAGTCATTGGGTGAAATTATTGGCATTAATCAGCTGCAATTTATGTCGATGGCACATGTTTAATGAATTTGGATGGCTATCTATGTAGAAACACTGAAAAAGGATTGACAACAAAGATTCAATGTTTTCTAATATACGAGCCAAGGTCACAGTAAAGTAACAGTTGTAAACTGTCTGCAACTCAGAACTTCTGAAGAAAATTGTATGCTCACTGTTTTTTTGTTTATCCAGCACAGTTTTCAGGAAGACTGATTCCTTTATTCCTTCTTAATAGTTTCATAAACTGGGAACACCCTGGTTGGTATACATTCAGGAAATCTGTCAACGCTCCACAGAAGTAATTACAAAATAATTATTAAGAAAATATAGGATACATACCAGGGACTTTGTGGATACAGTGTACTTATCTATAAAATTACAAAGTTACAAATGAGTTGTGATGTCTCTGGCATGTATTTTTTTTTTCTGTTTATAAACAGAACAAAGCGAAAAGATGAATTTGCCGTTTCGCAAAACTAACCAAAGAATGAGATTCTTGAGTGTTTACTGCAGCTAAATTTGATAAAGGATGATGAAATATCTTGATATATTAGAGATCTGGAATTCTTGAGAGTAATTTTGCAGTAATACCAAGCGTCATGTAGCTGGAAGAAGGGTTTTGGGCCGAAATGTTGCCTATTTTGTTCGCTCCATAGATGCTGCTGCACCCACTGAGTTTCTCCAGCACTTTTGTCTACCGTCATATAGCTGGAAGTCACCAGGTTCTATTGTTCATACAAGACCATAATTATCTTCAGCAATTAGAAAAGAAGAACAGCCGTCACTTTTCCTCATAGCTAATCATTGACTGTCACTAGATCTGTGCTCAGTGTTCATGGATTGACAACAGGTTTGGAGACTGCTCTTACACCATTTATGAAGTTATGATTAATAGTAAGATTAAACGAGAACTTACCAAGTTTGAAGTTTGATCGTTATTTTATGAGGATTTACATGAAGAAGTCCCGCCTGGCGAATGATCGGCATACTTCACAGCAGCGGCATGAAAAACACAGAACCAATAGCCGGAGTAAGATAGTAAGGCTCAACATAGACTAGAACTACCAGATGATCATTTATTTTATGAGGGTTGGGAGTGGAGGGCACGTAATTCCCTCATCGTAACTCCTCATAAAATAACGATCAAACTTCAAACTTGGTAAGTTCTCGTTTAATCTTACTATTTTACTTTGGAGTCACGTGAGTGACTACGTGAAGATTTTGTAGCTCTGTGTTTTTTATGTTGTAGATTCATTCCATACGACACTCTGGCTCAGTCAACACAGTAGTGAGTAAATAATACTTCTTTTAAATATTGCTTCAGTTTATGTAATAAGTCTTTTCATTATAAAAGAATGAAAGTAATAACCCTTCTATCGTAGGGGAAGATTTATAACCAAAGATATCGATAATATAAAACAAAGCACAATCAAAGAGAACCCAACACTGCGTGTCCAACCCTGACACTGTGAGAACTGGTTTCTTGTAAACTTTGAAAAGTTTCTTTTACATCGTCCTACGGCCTCTAATTTTTTGATCGAGTGGCCTGTCCTGTGCCTTTGCCATGGATGTACCTACCTCCCTGGTGGAGTGATTTTTAACATCTCAATGTCTACTCCTGCTGAGTCCCAAAATCTGTTTTAACCATCTAGAATGTAACTATCTAGAACCATCAGTTTGTATTGATACTTTTATGTGGTTTTTGCGTGTAATAAATAGCGCTGTCTCACCACCACGGAGACTCTTGCCTACTTCAACATATTGAGTCAATGCTTAACCACACACAATTTTGGTCGACAGGATATGCTTTAAAATTTACCTTGGTTCCAGCTCCTCCTGGTCTGCTTTGTTTGGTTAAGTCATAAACATATAAGACAATGTTATCTGTAGCCACATGCATACAGTCTAACATAACATTTGCAACGTTTGCACTCTTTGTGCTGATACTAAAGCCATGAGCATTATTACTTCAAATGTTAACTTCCGAAACAGTGATAGAATTGGAGCCCATTGCCTAAGCAAAGTAAGAACTATGCTGACCTCCCAAACTTCTGTATTTCTACTTTGGGCAGATTTTAATATATATTCCTTTCCCATATCGGGATATTAATGGATGAGACCTGATAGATTCATGGTCAGCAATTTGTCCTAAATAGGACAATAAAGCACTATGAGCCCTATTAATGGCCCTATCGCTTAGGTACTGATCAGAAATGCAATCCAGCAAGGAATTCCAATATATCTGATATGTTAGCAGTATGATAAAATATCTTTGACTGTCTACCAAAGACTTCCAATTTCTTTATATAAACAAAATATTGTTTTAATGCTATTTTTCCAAGCTGCAGTTATAACATTCATGGTCCTATCTGACAGTCCAAGCTCTTGTAATGGTCTGGTCAGAACCTGCAGATTAACAAATTCATATGATCATGCCATGGATGAATTTCTGCAACAAATTACTGCAGCTAGGAATCTTCATAAATGGTTCAATTATCATTCTAAACATCAATGAGAACCATGACTGTGTCCGATTTGGGCCACCAAACCGCCCGTGGCAGAGTCTTGCTATATTTTCATCAGACATTGCCTAATCAGACAGAATGGGGAACATGAAAGAACATATTTCCCCCCCCAATGTAGTGAGAATGCATCCACAGCTACTGCTCCTGGGTTGGGTTCCCATGAGACGTATTTGGGCAATTAGTGATTTAATCTAGACGCAAACAGATCAATGTCAGGTAATCCATACCACTGACAATGTTTTTTAACTTGTGGATTTAATATCCATTCTGTATTTTCTTTAAATTTTCGTGATCTGTTGTCTGCCACAATATTGTCTCTCCCTGAGATAGATAGCTGAAAGCCAAATATTCTTAAAGATACACCAATGCCACATCTGGTTAACCAGATAATCACATGATAATGATCTTACTCGACCCATGTGATTGATATATGCCACAGCTGTGGTATTGTCTTCTTGTAATTGGACATGCAAATCTTTCATAGTAGAACAATAAGCTTTTAATCCATAAAATGATTGAAATGGCTTGTTGACCAGTTGATGTTTTTTTCTAGTGGCTTGCAGTCTATAGATGATAATAATGCTTTGAAACAAAAAGCACAAGCATATAAATGTTCTTCCCACGCCTATTTTTTTGAAAAGACCAAAATGTACCAGAGGAAAACATTCCACCAACTGAGTAGTGTAGCAAAACTATCTTTGGCTGGATCCCTGGCATAAACTCATTTATTGGCTTACAGTAGGTTGGACAATGTCTACCTGTAAATCACTCCATATGAGTGTGGCTCACCACAAACCGTGGACATCATCTTAGAACATAAAATTATACAGCTGGTTGTCTGACCTTTTTTGGGTGCAATCTGGAAGCTGCAATTCTTACAATGCTAGAGTGAAGAGAACTTATCAGCCCTTAACTGGCTATAAAGTGCTCATGTCTGTCTGGTAAATAATTGAACGGCACCACATGCATACAGTCTTTCTTTTTTCCATCAGTTAATGTCACTTTTCCGATTTCATGGCATGCTATTTATTTACACCACTCATTGAATGAAATATCATTGAGGTGATAATAAACTGATTATGGACTGAGGAAGGAGTAATCCTGGTTTTATATTATTTGGGGGAAACCTGAACAAGTGTAAATTTGATGTTTTGTTTGGTACCTGATTACTTTTACTTTTCTCATTTCTTTTTGTCCAATTTCTTGACTTCTCAATGATACATCCTCAAAAATGTCATGGATACAGAAGACGTCTTAAATACTGATCAATTTGTATTAATTTTGTGCTGTTAGGAAATGTACCACAATATTTCTGGTAAATATTGTTAAATATCTGTGAGCTGCATTGTAATATTCTCCTATTAAAAATAGCTTAAGATTTAACATTGTATTAATTTAATTTATATTATGCTGAAATGGTCCTTATATAGAATTGAACATTTCAACATTTATATACTTATAAAAGCCTCAACTTGCAGATGTGTGCGCGCATGTGTGTGTGCGTGTGTGTGTGTGTTTTTGTATCTTCCTCTAAATGCTATGCGGTAGCGCTGAATTCTTTTCCAGTTTCTTACTCACATTTTTCCGGTTGACACCATAATCAGGTTTTCTTCAGATTTGATGCTATATTTCACATTATTGATGATAAAGAAAAGCCAAAAACGGCTTCTGAGAGAGAGAGTCTTCCAGCAGCTTCCAGTGATGATGTCACAATGCTATCTCACAGTCCACCAAGCAGAAGCTTGGAGGAAAATGCTGTGCGTCGCTATCGAGGGAGAGGGGGAGAGGGAGAGAGGGAGAGAGGGAGAGAGAGAGATGGAGAGAGAGGGTGAGAGAGAGAGAGAGAGAGAGAGAGAGAGGGAGGGAGAGAGAGAGAGTAAGCGAGAGAGAGTTGTGTTGGGGGAACTGGTGAGTGGTGAAATGTCAAGTCAAAAGTCGAGTCTATTCATTGACTCAAAGATTGATTGACATTTTACAAAAAAAAATCCAGAACTTTCCACCGATGCTGTCCTCAAACCCCCCCCCCCCCCCCCCCCCCCCGCACATGTCGGGTCCATGCTGCCTGCCTCATACCGCACCCATCCCCCCATCTCCCCACACCCCCGCTTCCGCCCCCTCTCACATCCCCCTCCATCCTCCCCCTCCCGCCCTCCCTCGGCCTCGCCCCGCCCCGCCCCTTGCACCTCCACCCCCACTCCGCCCCCGCCCCCCCGCACATGTCGGGTCCATGCTGCCTGCCTCATACCGCACCCATCCCCCCATCTCCCCACACCCCCGCTTCCGCCCCCTCTCACATCCCCCTCCATCCTCCCCCTCCCGCCCTCCCTCGGCCTCGCCCCGCCCCGCCCCTTGCACCTCCACCCCCACTCCGCCCCCGCCCCCCCAACGTGGGGACGATTGATTGCTTCCATAAATTCCATAATTTTCCTTGTGGGGTGTGATGGGGTGATTGGCTCCGGGGGGGGGACGCCTGTCTCCGGGGTGAGCGCGGATGCCATGCCCCCACCTCCCCCCCGCATTGGGGGACGAGGCTCAACAGGTCTCAGTGGGTCCCACTTGGTCTAGTATTAACTAATATTTAGTAATCTTCTCCTATTTGATTATGCTATTCACTGGAGCATGGGTAGGAATGGGCCTTGTATCTATTCTAATTAATGACTAATCTATACCATATCATAAGCACACCATCCATCATCTGCTGTAATTTCCAATGACTGCAGGAATGTTCCTGCTGAGTTCAATAAGTGCTAAACCATCTCTTGCAGGAAGACCAGCCTTCATGGAAGTTTGTATGAAGAATTGCAGAGAGAAACATAGAAACATCAATATAATTAAAAGTCTCATCTTGACCACTTCCTGTTTGCACTGTGCTTTGATTTTAGATAAAACGCTACCACATATGGCTGTGATTTTTGGCCATCTTACTCAGAGTCCTCCTCCACTGCACAGGCCCCGAGGATTTTTCCCATCGATGAAAAATAGAAGACTTATTAGTGTTTAAAAAATCTTGAGATTCTCTCTCCTGTCAATCACAGCAAAGACGGCCACTCACCTTCCAGTGGGAGGGGAGAGGGACTATAAAACCCAGAAGTGTGGGCGTGGCTCAGTCTGTCTGCAAGATGGCGAGGGACACGACTCTCTGGCTGAGCGGGAAATCCACAGAAGACTGTGAGTATGCAATGTATCTGAATAAAAGATTTGTTAGCCCTTAATGGAAATGAAATGAGTTGTTTGGCCTGCCCTGTGCTTGAAACTGCAATGGCAATGGGAATGAAGTGAAAATGCAATGAGCTGCTTGGCTTCAGCCTGCTATGTGCTTGAAACTGCAATGGCAATGGAAATATAGTGAAAATGCAATGAGCCGTTTGGCTTGAGCCTGCCCTGTTCTTGAAAGTGCGATGGCAATGGAAATAAAGTGAAAATGCAATGAGCTGTTAGACTTGAGCCTGCCCTGTGCTTGAAACTGCAATGGCAATGGAAATTAAGTGAAAATGCAATGAGCTGTTTGGCTTGAGCCTGCCATGTGCTTGAAACTGCAATGGCAATGGAACTGTAGTGAAAATGCAATGAGCTGTTTGGCTTGAGCATGCCCTATGCTTGAAAGTACAATGGCAATGGAAATGAAGTGAAAATGCAATCAGCTGTTTGGCCTGAGCCTGCCTGTGCTTGAAAGTGCAATGGCAATGGAAATGAAGTGAAAATGCAATCAGCTGTTTAGTTTGAGCCTGCCCTGTGCTTGAAAGTGCAATGGCAATGGAAATGAAGCGAAAATGCAATAAGCTGTTTGGCTTGGCCTGCCCTGTGCTTGAAACTGCAATGGCAATAGAAGTTAAATTAAAATGCAATGAGCTATTCGGCCTGCCCTGTGCTTGAAACTGCAATGCAATTGGAAATGAAATGAAATGAGTTGTTTGGCCTGCCTGAAACCACTAATTTAGGCCCACAAGGCCCTTATTAGCTGAAACCAGTCCCTTTTGCCCAAAATGCCCATATTAGCCCAGGAGGAGCATTTTTGGCCCAAAGGCCCGTACCAGGCCAGGAAAAGTCCACAAAAAGTGCCTTTCACTAGGATTTCACTCAGATTTTTTTTAAGAGCCCCTTCAGCCCATCAGGCTGTACTAGCCCAGGAGTCCCTTCGGCTTATCAGTAAGTACTCCCCCTGCAAGTATTAAACCTCACCCCAGTATTTTTCTCCCTCCCTTCATTTGCTCCCTGTGAGATCCAGGCCAGGATAGACTTTCCTCCTGTGATCTGCAAAAAAACATGAAAAATGTCTAAAATTGATTCTCCACCCTTACCCCTTATCTCTCACCAGTTTTGCGCAGTATTTCTGGCAGTTTCTGAGCTGTCAGCCCACCAGGCCTGAGTGACTGAGCTGCCAGCTCACCAGGCCTGAGTGACTGAGCTGCCAGCTCACCAGGCCTGAGTGACTGAGCTGCCAGCCCAATAATCAATTCGGCCCACAATGTCCATACTAGCCCTCTGCAAACCAGTCCCTCCGGCCCACAACACCCATACTAGCACTGCAGAAAGCCCCCCCCCCCCACTGGCCAGCAATATTGGAATTGGTGGAGAGGTGGAATGTTGCGTTGGGGGCCCAATGGGTCCCACTTTGTCTAGTAGAAAATAATTACAGGAGTCGGACATTTGTCCTTTCGAGCCAGCACCGCCATTCAATATGATCATGGCTGATCATTCAAAATAGTAAGATTAAACGAGAACTTAGCAGTTTGAAGTTTGATCTTTATTTTATGAGGAGTTACGATGAGGGATTACGAGAAGAACCCCGTACAGCCGTTGGTACGTCAATCTTCAAAGCAGCGGTGTGAAATCACAGGTAATAATGACTGAAGTATAAGAGTAAGATAACAAAGACTAGAACTACCAGGTGACATTTATGAGGGATGGGAGTGGAGGGCACGTAATCCCTCATCGTAACTCCTCATAAAATAAAGATCAAACTTCAAACTGGTAAGTTCTCGTTTAATCTTACTATTTTATTTCGGAGTCACGTGAAGACTTCAAAGTCTGTGATTTCATGCCGCAGACCCAAATCCGGCGTTCACACTGCATTGATTGACTCAAAGAGTCGTTAATGATCAATAATGCATCAATCATAACATTGCTAAATGAATAACGGTTTATTTACAAACGAAACAATAACAACCCCTCTAACTCAGGGGGAAACTATAACAGAACTCAAAACATAATCAGCAAATCAGTAATCGGCTTATGATTAAATTTTTGGAAGGTCAGCTCACTGGACCATCCTGCAGCCGCAAGGATATGGTCTATAGGCACGTCCATTGCCCTTGCCGCAGAAGTTGATGCCGCCCTGGTGGAATGAGATTTTAATTTATCAGTATCAATCCTAGCACTCCCCAGAACCTGCTTTAGCCACCTTTAAATTGTTTGCACCGACACCTTACTGTGTGTTTTTTTGTGGCTAATAAATAATGCAGACTCTGTTCCTCGTAGGGCTCTGGTGGCCTCAATGTAACGAGACAAATGTGATACTACACAAAGGCGAGCATCTGTGGGGTATGCTGAAAACACAATCTTACACCTTGTCATGCCTATTCTACTATGTTTGAGCAAATCATAGACATAAAAAGTAATGGCATCTGCCGATACCTGCATTCTGTCTAGCCGTAGCTTTTGCAATGTTTGCACGCGTTGGGCTGATACCAACGCCATAAGCATGACCACCTTCATGGTTAGTTTGGCTAGAGATAGGCTTGCAACAGGAGCCCACTGGCGAAGAAGCATAAGAACTTCACTCACATTCCAAATACTGGCATACCTGGGTTTAGGAGGATTAGAATTGAAAACTCCCTTTGTAAATCGAGAAATTAACGGATGTGTCCCTACTGAATGTAACTCTGAACTCATGGGTAAATAAGAAGTCAGAGCACTTCTGGCTGTATTGATCGCACTATAGCTTAATGTTTGATCAAAATAAAGAGTGGACAAGAACTCCAGTATGTCTGGGATGCCTGCAGTTTGATATGAGATATTCTGCTGTAGACAGAATACCCCCCAGTTCCCTATCGAGGTGATGTACTGCTTCTGAGTACTATCCCTGCAGGCCTACATGAGAACATCCATGGTACGATCAGGCTGTCCTTTCCCCAGGTATGGCCTCCTTAAAATCTGCAAATTAACAGATCAATACGATCATGTAAAGGATGTTGATCGCCAGTTACTGGATTTACCAGTAGATTTTCATGTTTGGGAATAATCATGTGAGGCTGACTACCCATTTGCAATACGAGAGGGAACCATGGTTGTGTAGGCTTATCAGGCACTACCAATACTCCTGAAGCAGAGTCCTGCTTGATCTTTTGCAAGCATCTACTGATGAGACAGAATGGAGAAAATGCATAAACAAACATTCCACCACAATGCAGCGAGAATGCACCCACTGCTGCTGCACCAGGATCTGGTTCTCATGAAACATATCTGGGCAACTGATGGTTTAGTCTAGATGCAAACAAGTCAATATCTGGCATTCCATACTGAGCAACCACTTGATTAAATATGTCCTGATTTAACATCCACTCTATGTTATCATTGAATTGGCGTGACCTAATGTCAGCTGCTGTGTTGAATCTACCTGGTAAATATATTGCTGAAAGCCAGATATTTTTGGTCAATGCACCAGCACCAGATCTGATTAGCTAGTCTATCACAAGACTGTGACTTGGCTCCACTCATGTGGTTTACATATGCCACTGCTGTGGTGTTGTCAATCTGAACCTACACATGCAAGTGACTCCTGGCAGAGCAATAAGCTTTAAGCCCATACCAGGTTCCCAAAAGCTCTAAATAATTGATCCTTCTTAATTGAAGGAGGGATGTCTCATCAGTATTCCATCTGGCTCCACAACTGGAAGACATATCCGTAGCACCCCAACCCAGCGCACTAACATATGCCTGTAAGATTATGGAAGGTGGTTCCACCAAAACCTCCCTAGAGCTTTTTGAAACATTTATGATCCACCATTGAATGTCTGAAATTGCCCCAGCTGACAATTGCATAGGCCTATCAAAATGGCCCACTTGTGTGCTCAGTGCCTGTTCTTTTGCTCGTTGTAATTGTTGATAATGCAGAGGTCCATACTGCACAGCTGGAAAAGCAGCCACCAATTTACCAATTAAACTGGCTACTTGTCTAATTGAAGGTCGTTGCTCACTAAGGAGGTTAACACAATCCTCAATTAACTGCTGCCATTTGTCCCTCGGCAAAGTTACTAACATGTGATTTGAATTAATGGTAAAGCCCAAATAATCAATTATTTGAACTGGTGATAATTTGGATTTCTCTGGATGAATGACAAGTTTTAACAATTTAGTAAATAATCTAGGAGCTGAAGTTAACCCATTAGGCAATGCTTGAATTGCCACAACTGATTCAACCAGCTAAATTTCAAATACCTCCTATCATCACCATGAATAGACACTGAATCGATGCTGGTCATGTAACACCCTTTGGAAACCAGATGTTTAGCCGTAGAAAAAGTTTCCATTTTGAAATGCCTATAGCAAACAAATGAGTTCAAACTCGTCAGATCCAGAATAATTCTACATCCCCCAGTCTTTTTAGACCTAGGAAAACTACTTGACACAAACTGATGATTTTGATGAACTGACCTCAATAACCCCTTTTTGTGTAATGTATTAATTTCTGCTTGTATGAGCACATTTTCTTCTTCCGAAAATATAAGTTTCCAACTTGGAACATGCTGATTAGGTGGACACACAGTAGAGTAAAATTCAATTTTTACCCCCTCAATACTGCTAAGTATAAATGAATCTGATGTTATCTCCTGCCAGTGGGCGAGCGCGACTGACGTTGCAGCGGCCCCTACAGCCTGTCTGTCTTTTTTTGTTTTTTGTCTAGTTAAATGTAGTTGTTTGTGTTTTTTTTTTGTATTGTTTACTAACTGTGTATATGTGGGGGGTGGGGGGGAGGGGAAGGGGGAAACATTTTTAATCTCTTCCCTGCACGGGAGACCTGACTTTTTCCCTGTCAGGTCTCCGTTGCCGTTGGGGCCTGGTACCGTGGAGCGGCCTCCGACCGGGACGACCTGGGGGCTCCAGTCGTGGAGCTGCGGTCTTACCGTCGTGGGAGCGTGTGGAGCGGTGGTGGGTGGCCGCTGCGGCCCGACTCTGGGCTCCAGTTCCGGCTGTGGCCCGACTCCGGGACTCCAGCTCCGGCCCGACTCCGGGGCTCCAGCTCCAGCTCTGGCTCCAGCTCCAGCTCCGGCTCCGGCTCCGGCCCGACTCCGGGGCTCCAGCTCCGGCTCCAGCTCCGGCCCGACTCCGGGGCTCCAGCTCCGGCCCGACTCCGGGGCTCCAGCTCCAGCTCCGGCTCCGGCCCGACTCCAGGGCTCCAGCTCCAGCTCCGGCTCCGGCCCGACTCCGGGGCTCCAGCTCCGGCTCCGGCTCCGGCCCGACTCCGGGGCTCCAGCTCCGGCTCCAGCTCCGGCTCCAGCTCCGGCCCGACTCCGGGCTCCAGCTCCAGCTCCGGCTCCAGCTCCGGCTCCAGCTCCGGCTCCGGCTGCGGCCCGACTCCGGAGCTCCAGCTCCAGTTCCGGCTCCGGCTCCAGCTCCGGCTCCAGCTCCGGCTCCAGCTCCAGCTCCGGCTCCGGCTCCAGCTGCAGATTGCTGACGGTGGACTGTTGGGGTGTCGGTTGCTCGCGGGTCCGGGTGGGAGACCGCTCTCCGGAGCTCCGCAACACAACTTCTACAGCCCGTGTCGCGGGGTTGGAACGACCCGGAGCGGGGCCGAACATCGCCCGGCGCGGCTTTAATGGCTGCGGGACATTCCAGCGCCCGCCGGGGGCTCCAACTTTGTGACTTTGGGCCTGGAGCGGGGCCGTACATCACCCGGCGCGGCCTCAATGGACATGGGACTTAACACCGCCCGCCTGGGGCTGTCGTCATCGGGAGAGAGATGGTGCGGGGGAGAGAGAAGAACTTTGCCTTCCATCACAGTGAGGAGGGATCCACTGTGATGGATGTTTGTGTGAATTTAATTGTTTGCGTGTTTTTTTATGAATTGTTCTGTTTGTTTGTTTGTATGGCTTGTAGAAACGGAGTTTCGTTCGAGCCTCTCTGAGGTTCGAATGACAAGTAGTAAAATCAAATCAAAATCAAATCAAATCAAAAACCATTGTTTGAGAAACAAATGTAATCTACCCTCAATTTGAACATCTATTTCACTTGAGTCATTCTCTTTAAGAGGAATTTTTCTCACCTGCATACGTCGTGGCTGCCCTTGTTGCCCCCGGCCCTTTGTAGGGAAAGTCATCCTTCCCCTCACGCTTGTGGCAGGCTGCCAGCTCCGATACTGCGAAGCTGAGTGGCTGGTCCCTTCCCCGGCGTCCGAACTGGTACCCCGCCGGTAAGGAAAAATCATCCTTCCTTGTTTGCCACCCGGCTTGATGAGGCCCATAGTTTTAGTGTCCTCATGAGGCACTTTGACTTGCTTGGTGAGATCTCCTCCAAATAAAAGATTGGGCGGTTGTACGCTGGGCGTCTTACACAAAGATGCCAGATTGGGATTAATAACTGGCCGAGTAGCACTTCGTCTGATATTATTGATTTCAAAATAAGCATTACACAGAAGTCCCAGTGCATCTTGATGGGCTTCCGACATATGCCCTTGTCTCCTTACGCCCTACCGGCATGGCTACGCTGCTCACGGGCAGCGGGTCCGGTGTCGCTAGCTCCATTGCTGGCGTCGGACTTGGTGTGCTAAGCGGGCCTCCGCTAACAATACTATCCTGATCATCGACCCTTTTTGCTGCGGAACGCCTCGCCGACACCTTCTTCACTTTCTGTAACATTTCTAACGGTGTATCCACTACCGCTGCAACAGAAAATGAACGCAAGAAAAGTTTGAAAACTTACCTTGTGTTTTAAACGTACCGCTTGGAGGAGCTCTGCTGCTCCAACCGGCCGACTACACCAAAGCATCTGACGTAATGACGCACCAACGGCTGTACTGGGTTCTTCACGTAGTCACTCACGTGACTCCGTAGTAACATCAGCACCCTGTTCCTGCTTTCTTCCTGTATCCCTTGATTCATTTAGCCCTAAGAGCTAAATCTAACTGGTTTAAAGAATGGTCTTGACCCAAAAAGTCACCCATTCCTTTTCTCCAGAAATGCTGTCTGTCCCGCTGAATTACTCCAGCATTTTATGTCTATCTTCATGGAAGTTTGTTCAGTTCAGATGAGATAAGAAAACAAGTTATTTTTGGCAATTCATTGCTGATCTGGTTCTTTTGTGCCATAGATTCCTCCACAGTACTGGTGTATTTGGTTGAATGTTGATGGTGGGATCAGAAAAAAAACTTCTCAGGCTTTGACATAAGCTGTCCCGCTAGTGAGAATTAAATCTGATTCACTTTCCATATTTTCTTCTTCAGGTGTGCTGTTTTCCCATCTCATCAGAACTGAACAAAATCCCATGAAGGCGATTCTTCCTGCAGGAGATGGCTCAGCAATTATTGAACCCAGCAGGTGTACACTCATTGGTATTGATATATTATTGTCATGTGTGTCGAGATACAGTGAAAAACGTTACTTGTGTGTTATTCAGTCAAATCATACCAACACATGAGTGCAATTAAGCCATGCACAAATATAGCAGGTAGTCCAAAGAGAAAATACCAGAGTGCAGAGTATATTTCACGTCGGAGTCATGTGAGTGACTACGTGAAGAACCCCGTCCAGCCGCAGGTGCATCATTACGTCAGACGCATTGGTGCAGTCGGCCGGTTGGAGCAGCAGTTATTCCAAGCGGTAAGTTTAAAACGCAAGGTAAGTTTCACATTTTTTCTTGTGCTCACTTTCTGTTTTAGTGGTAGGGTTTAGACCGTTAAAATGATGCAGAAAGTGAAGAAGGTGTCGGCGAGGCGATCTGCAGGAAAAAGATTCGAGGACCCTGTGATAGTGTGGTTAGTGGATGCCCGCCTAGGTCACCAAGTCCGTTGCCAGCAATGGAGCTAGCAACACCGGACCCGCTGCCTGTGAGCAGTGTAGCCACGCCGGTAGGGCGCAAGGCTACTTCAAAATCAAATAGGCCTGTGGACCTAGAGTCGGGCCTGGAGGTGTTACCTTCACAAGGAGAGACTGTTTGCTCACGGCTCTCCCAGGTCGAGGTCTTATTACAAAAGACGCACTCCGTGAGGAGGAGTGGTGCCCACGCTAGGCTAGTGGAGAGCATGTGCTAGCAGCGCCTGCGATAGGGCAGCAAGACTATCCCAACTTTTGAAGAGGAGGGTATACCGGCTCAGCAATTCAGTGATGCCGAATCAATGGCTGGGGAGAGCCACAAAGGAGTGGAACTAGAAATAATTCCGAATATAGCGGAGAAATTTGCAGTCCGCAGAGAGGCAGGGGAGCTGTTACGGGAAGAATTGGCACCAGCCATTCAATATATGCTCTCATATCAGCTTCAAGAATTGGCTATGGACGAGACGACTAAAAAATATGAAGCCCCAATTAATTGTGGTTTGCTAAAAGTACCGATGGTGAACCATCTCATATGGACACAGTTGGGGGCTTCAGCAAGATCCCAAGAACTGAAGTTTCAAAAAGTACTGAAATTGCTTTCAGCAGGGCTTACGGCATTTGCAACTACTGTAGATAAGGAGCATATGGCAGAAGCCCACCAGGATGCGCTGGGACTCCTGTGTAGTGCATATTTTGAGATTAATAACATAAGGAGAAGTGCTATACGCCAAGTCATAAACCCTAAACTGGCATCATTATGTAAGCCGACCAGCACAACCGCCTAACCTTTTGTTTGGCCAGGATCTCGCCAAGCGAGTTAAAGAACTACATGAGGACGCAAGAACTCATCAAGCCGAGTGGCAAACCAGGAAAAAGGGTTTTTCCTTATCAGCGGGGTACCATCACAGACGCCGGGGAAGGGACGAGCCACTCAGCTTCGCAAACTCAGAGCTGGCAGCCTGCCACAGGCATGAGGGGAAGGACGGGCTTTCTCTACAAAGGGCCGGGGGCAACAAGGGCAGCCAGGACATATGCAGGTGAGAAAATTTGCTCCTAAGGAATATAAATCAAGTGAAATAGATGTTCAAATTGCGGGCAGATTACACTTGTTTCTCAAACAATGGCAGGAGATAACATCAGATTCATTTATACTGAGCAGTATAGAGGGGGTTAAAATTGAATTTTACCCTACTGTGTGACCACCCAATCAGCATGTTCGAAGTCGGAAACTTATATTTTCAAGAAGAGAATATGCACATACAAGCAGAACTTAACATATTACACAAAAAAGGGGTTATTGAGAAGTCAGTTCATCAAAACCGTCAGTTTGTGTCAAGTATTTTTCCTAGGTTGAGCTTGAACTCCTTTGTATGCTATAGGCATTTCAAAATGGAAACTTTTTCTACGGCTAAACACCTGGTTTGCAAAGGGTGTTATGTGGCCAGCATTGATTTGAAGGATGCATATTACTCAGTGTCTATTCATTGTGATGATAGGAGGTATTTGAAATTTACCTCCTATCATCACAATGGACACTGCGTCAGGTTTGGCAATTCAAAGCATTGCCTAATGTGTTAACTTCAGCTCCTAGATTATTTACCAACTTGTTGAAACCTGTTCTAGGATTACTCTGAGCTCAGGGGCCTATTGTAATGGCCTATTTAGATGATATTTTAATTATCAGGAAGACTCGGACTGCAACTGAATTATCTGTTTCAATTGTTAAACTCGCTTTTGAAATTTAGGGTTCATCATTCATCCAGATAACCCCAGATTATCATTAGTTCAAATTATTGATTATTTGGCCTTTACCATTAATTCGTATCACATGTTAGTGACTTTGCCCAGGGACAAAAGTCAGCAGTTAATTGAGAATTGTGTTAACCTCCTTAGTGAGCAACGACCTTCAATTAGACAAATAGCCAGTTTAATTGGTAAATTGGTGGCTGCTTTTCCAGCTGTGCAGTTTGGACCTCTGCATTATCAACAATTACAATGAGCAAAAGAACAGGCACTGAAGACACATGCGGGTCATTTTGATAGGCCTATGCAATTGTAAGCAAAGGCAATTTCAGAAATTCAATGGTCGATCATAAATGTCTCAAAATGTTCCAGGGAAGTTTTGGTTGAACCACCTTCCATAATCTTTTTTTAAAAATATATATTTTTATTAGAGTAGGTAAGCAGTGAATTAGCAAACACATATTATGATAGCAATATTTTGTGTACAACAATCATGCATTATTAATATTATCAAATGAATCATTTTGTCTCTAATAATTTTTTTTTATAAAAAGAAAGAAAAACAGAGAGAAAAATAAAATAAAAATCAAAAAGAAATCATAAAGAATGGAATAATTTACCATTATTGGAGATAAGATCAAGGAATATAGAATATAACTTTTCATCTAATCCTGAGTCCAAGTTTCAGTTAAGGTTCCCTGCCGAACCAATCTACCCTTTTAAGTAATCAATGAAAGAAGACCATATTCTAACGAAAACATCTTGTTTGTCCATTAGGGCAAATCTGATTCTTTCCAAGTGTAGGGTCTCCGTCATTTCCGTAATCCACATTTTAATTTTGGGGGATATAGGGCCTTTCCAAAATTGTAATATTAATTTATTTCCAAATATTATACTGTAATCTAGGAAATTTCTTTGACTTGTTGTAAGTGTTAAACTTTGATCTGATATTCCAAGTATTATTAATTTTGAGTCTGGATCCAATTTAGTATTAATAACTTCAGAAGTTATTCTAAAAATCTCAGTCCAGAAATTCTTAATTTTTATACAATTTGCAAAAGTATGTGTTAAATTAGCCTCTGGGTGCTGATATTTATTGTGAATAGAGGAGACCTGTGGGAAGATTCTATTCAATTTAACTTTTGAGTAATGTAATTTATGTAATACTTTAAATTGTTTTAAAGCATGTCTGGTATTTAATGAGCATTGGTGTATATATTGTAAACTTTTGTCCCATATATCTTTCGTTATGGGTTGGTTTATTTCATTTTCCCATGTATGTCTATATGATTCCGTCGATGGTATCTCGCTATCTAAAAGGGTATTATAAATATAAGTTGTTAGTTTTTCTGTATTAGGATGCTTATTCAAACATTCATCAAGGATTTCTGGTTCCTTATTCCTATAATCTTGTGTATTTGATTTAACATAATCTCTGAGTTGTAGATATCGAAAAAAAATATTTGAGTGTAATCCATAAATCTGTTGTAATTCCTGAAATAAAAGAAAAGTGCCCTTCTTATAAAGGTGTTCCATCTTTTTAATTCCATAGTTTTTCCATTGTGTCAAACCTTTATCCAGCATGGAAGGTTTGAATAAGGGATTGTTTACAATAGGGAAGCAGAGTGGTAAATTATCCAATTTTAAAGCCTTTTTTAGTTGTTTCCAGATTTGTGTACCACCATCTATTATAGGGTTTTCCCTATAGGTTTTTTTGTGCAATTTTGTCGAACCGATTTCAAAAGGTAAACAGTCCTCCTTTTCCATCCTTAACCAGTCTGGTTGTTGATCCATTTTATCCAGCCAAAAATTCATGTTTTTAATATGGACTGCCCAAAAATAAAACAGAAAATTTGGTAGAGCTAAACCTCCATTAATGTTTGATTTACATAATGTTTTTTATTTATTCTATGATTCTTGTAATCCCAGATGAAACTTGTAACAGTAGAGTCTACTTTAAAAAAAAAAGATTTTGGAATATATATCGGGATTGACTGAAATAAGTACAATAATTGTGACAGAAAGATCATTTTTATAGCATTAATTCAACCGAACATTGAAATAGGAAGTGTTTTCCAGTATTGAATATTCTTATTTAGTTTATTCAGTAAAGGTGGAAAATTTGATTTAAATAAAGAAGTATACGCCTTAGTTACATAAATGCCTAGATATTTAAATTTTTCCTCAACTATTTTAAAAGGTGATTGTTGTAGTACATGTAAATTGAGTTCCGTTATTGGCATGATTTCACTTTTATTCCAATTATTTCTATATCCTGAGAACTAACCGAATTGAGTTATTAGATTTAATAAATTTGGAATACTAATTTCTGGCTTTGTAATATATATTAATACATCATCTGCATATAGAGAGATTTTGTTCATTGCAGCTTTAGTATTATACCCATGTATTTCTGGATTAGATCTGACACTTTCTGAGAGTGGTTCAATTGCTAAAGCGAATAATAATGGAGATAACGAGCATCCTATTCTACAACCTCTAGAAAGATTAAATTTAGTTGATAACATTTGGTTTGTTAGTATTCTAGCTGTTGGGTTAGAGTATAAAAGTTTAACCCATGAACAGTACTTCTCTCCCAGTTGAAATTTTTCCATCACTGAAAATAAATATGACCATTCTACTTGATTGAAGGCTTTTTCAGCATCTAGCGAAATAATTGCTAGATCTGCATTAGCAATTCCATTTGAATATATAATATTAAATAATCATCTCAGATTGTAAAATGAGTGACGTTTTGGGATAAAACCTGTTTGGTCAGGGTGTATTAATTTGTTAATCACTAAGCTCAATCTATAAGATAGGATTTTAGTTACTATTTTCTGATCAGTATTTAATAGAGCTATTGCTCTATATGAGGCCGGGTCTTCCAGATCCTTATCAGTTTTAGGTATAAGTATTATTGTAGATTTGTTTAAAGTTTCCGGGAGTTGCTGTTGAGTATAAACATGTTTATACAGTGTTTGTAAGCATGGAGAAATCAGATCATAATTTTTTTAAATAAAATTCAGAGCTTAGGCCATCAGGGCCTGCGGCCTTTCCATTTTGTAAAGATCTAATTGACTCTTCGATATCTTTTGTCATTATTTCAGCTCCTAATAATTCTTGCTCTAGCAAATCTAAGCCTTTAAGGTTATATTTCTGTAAAAATGCTTCCATTCCTATTGATTGTTCTGTCACTTTAGTTGAATAAAGATTTTGATGGTATTGTGAAAATCTGTCATTAATATCTTTGGGGAGTGTTAGTATTTCTCCCTTATCTGATCTAATCTTATGAATCATTTTTTCCCCATCCAATTTACGAAGCTGGCGTGCTAATAGTTTTTGTGGTTTATCACCAAATTCAAAATGTATTGTTTTGTGTGTTGATAAAGTTTTATTACTTGGTCAGAGTATATTTTATTTAACTTATATTTCAGTGCTGCAATTTTGTTATGTTTTGCCAATGAAGGTGCTCCTGCATTTTCTATGTCTAATTGCCTTATTTCCATTTCCAATGTCTGTTGTTTAGCTCTACTCTCTTTATTAAGAAATGCCTGAGAGGAGATTAATGCCCCTCGTATAAATGCTTTAATTGTTTCCCAAAGAAGGTAAACAGAGATTTCAGGCTGGTCATTGACCTCAAAAAACATATTAATCTGTTTTACAAGATATTCACAACATACCTGTTCATTTAAGATTTGAGGATTAAGTCTCCATTGTGTCTGTTTCTTATCCATTCCATTTAGTTTAATCATAAACATTAATGGAGCATGATCCAAAATTATAATGTTATGATATTGTGACTTGTAAGTAAATGGAATTAGTTTAGAGTCTACTAAGAAATAGTCTATCCATGAATATGTTTTATGCACAGGTGAGTAAAATGAATATTCTCGGCCGGATGGGTTTTCAATTCTCCAGACATCCTTAATATTGGTATTGTTTATATATGAGTTTAAAAATTCACTTGACAGAGATTTTGATTTTCTTTGAGTTGATGATCTATCTAAATATGAATCTAGTGTACAATTTAAGTCTCCACCAATTATTAAATTATTTTGTGTGCATTCCGGAATAGTATTAAGTATTCTCTTGAAAAACAGTGGACTATCAAAATTTGGTCCATATACATTAAGGAGAGTCACTTTTTTTGAGTATAATTCACCTACTACTATGATATATCTACCATCAGTATCTTCTATAGTTGATATATGTTTGAAAGGTATACCTTTACGGATTAAAATTGCAACCCCTCTAGATTTATGTGTGAATGAGGAATGATACGTTTGAGCAATCCATTTTGTTTTCAATCTATATTGAGCTTCCTTTTTAAGGTGAGTCTCTTGGAGGAAAATTATGTCTGTTTTAAGCAATTTTAGATGAGCTAATACTTTGCCTCTCTTAATGGGTTCATTAATTCCCTTAACATTCCAACTGCAGAATGTAATTCCTTCACCCCCAGTTTTCACTTTTACGTCTTGCACCTTCTGATTAGGGTGGTCTATAATGGAGCAGATGATTCAGCACGTTAAACCATACCTTACACCTGGACCTCAGATAGGTGAATTTTAGATCTTGTAGGTTTTCTTCTTGGTCACATCTCCTTAAATAATAATTATAATTCCATTCAAAATAACGATTAACTGATTATAATATACTATAAAATAGAAAAGATAAGACATTATTATATTAGTAAAGTGTGAAAGAAAGAAAAAAACTACATCTATGATTAGTGCAGTTAGTGATAGCCATCCTAATGTGGCTAGGCATCTAAGGACTTCCGTAGCTTTTGGTAAGGAAAAATGTTACTAGCTCCGTACTTTCCTTGAAGGAAAAACTTCAAATTCAAATTCAATAAAGAAAAACATTATACACGGGGGGGGGGGGGGGGGGGGGGGTATAATGGTTATATTCCGATAGTGAATAATCTCAAAGTAAGTAAAATATTAGTTTCATATGACAAAAGTATTAGTTCATGATTAGTCAAAATAGTATCAAATATCAAGGATTAAACCTCCATTTTCTATTTTAATCAACTTATGGTTCATCCTTTTAACTAATTCTTAATCCAATTAACTATAATTGATGATAATTAATAATTATGATTAATAATGATTAGTAATAATTAGTACTATAATATAAATATTATATAACAATAATCAATTTCATTCTAAATTCATAGTCCCTGAGTATAGTGATTTGAAGTTCAGTTTCTTCGCAGTAAAGTACCAAATCCAATATCATCACGTATATATTTAGTGTTAAGTATTAATCCTCCTTGTCCTCTTTTTCACTTTCGCTCTCGATAATTTCAATATTCTCAGTGTTCTCAATGTTCTTTGCAAATTTAAAGGCCTCTGTGTGGTTGGTGAAGAAGTATATATTGAGTCACCTTTCTTGTCGCAGGTGACTCAATGTTGCAGGGTACATCAATCCATATCTCAGGTTCTTTATATTCTTAAGTATTCTTCTTGTGTCTGTAAACAATGCTCTTTTCTTGGCAACCTCCACCGGGTAGTCTCGAAATATGCTAATCTTGTCTCCTTCAAATTCAAGATATCTGCTGCGAATGATTTTCTTCATCATGTCATCCAAGACATGGTCATATTGCACCTTCACTATAAGTTGTCTTGGAGGAGCGTCTGCCCCTGGACGGCGTCTCAGTGCTCTATGTGCCGGAGCAAGTAAAGGTGCTTCATCCAGATTTAAAACTTTCTTCAGTAGATCTGCAGCAAATTCACGGGGGTCACGGTTCCCCTCTCTTCCTTCCCGTTCGCCAATAATTCTTAGATTCTGGTGTCTCTGTCGTCCCTCCAAGTCAATGCATTTTTCAGTTATTTTATGCAATAAGTCCGATAAACGCTTGTTCTCGGAGAGAAGCTTGCTTGTAGTTTTAGAGCTTGTTTCAGCGATTTCCTCTAATTCGATTACAGATTTATGTTGTTGTCTAGTGCCTGCGAGATGGGGTCCAACTTCGAATTAAATACGGATTCCATCAGTTTCAATTTAACATTTACCTCTTCAATCTTTTGATTTAGATTTTTTTCCATGGTCTGCTTCCAGGAATCCAGTTGTTCATGTATGAAAGCAACGATATCTTTCTTAATTTCTTCATTAATTTCTTTTTAAAAAGTTTTTAACTCATCTGTAAAGTCATTTTTGAGTTTTTTTAAATTCTGCCATTATTTTTGATATTTCTAAAGCGAGAAAACTTCTTAATTCTTCCATATCTGACTTTTTTTTTCTTGAGATTTCTTCTTGGGACGCTGTTAAACCTGTGGCCGAGGCTTCGGTTGGGCCTACTTCCTTAGACCTAACCGATTTTCTCGGTTTGGGGGGGTATGTTGTGGAAACATACCGTCGGTTTCGTCGCACAGCCTGATGACATCACAGGCTTACTACAATCAGTCGGTAGCGTTGTTGAGCAGGTAAGTGCCGATTTTTTTCCCCCCGTTTTTTTTTTCGGATTATTGGAGCTAAATGGCGCGAGTCTGTCTACTCCATAGCGCCACCGGAAGTCCACCTTCCATAATCTTACAGGCATATGTTAGTGCGCTAGGTTGGGGTGCTACGGATATGTCTTCCAGTTGTGGAGGCAGATGGAATACTGATGAGACATCCCTCCTTCAATTAAGAGGGATCAATTATTTAGAGCTTTTGGGAACCTGGTAAGGGCTTAAAGCATGGCCTATGTCAACCACATGGGTGGAGTCAAGTCACAGTCTTGTGATAGACTAGCTAATCAGATCTGGGGCTGGTGCATAGACAAAAACATCTGGCTTTCATCAATATATTTACCAGGTAGATTCAACACAGTAGCTGACACTAGGTCACGCCAATTTAACGATAACATAGAGTGGATGTTAAATCAGGACATATTTAATCAAGTGGTTGCTCAGTATGGAATGCCAGATATTGACTTGTTTGCATCTAGACTAAACAATCAGTTGCCCAGATATGTTTCATGGGAAACAGATCCTGGTGCAGAAGTGGTGGATGCATTCTCGCTGCATTGGGGTGGAATGTTTGTATATGCATTTCCCCCATTCTGTCTCATCAGTCGATGCCTGCAAAATAATCAAGCAGGACTCCACTTCAGGAGTATTGGTAGTGCCAGATTGGCCTACATAGCCATGGGTCCCTCTCGTATTGCAGATGGCTAGTTAGTCTCATATGAGTATTCCCAAACATAAAACTCTACTGGTGAACCCAGTAACTGGCGATCAACAGCCTTTACAAGATCGTATTGATCTGTTAATTTGCAGATTTTAAGGAGGCCATACCAGGGGAGAGGACTGTCTGATTGTACCGTGGATGTTCTCATGTCGGCCTGCAGGGATAGTACTCAGAAGCAGTACATCACCTCGATAAGGAAGTGAGAGGAATTCTGCCTACAGCAGAATATCTCATATCAGACTGCAGGCATCCCAGATCTACTGGAGTTTTTGTCCACTCTTTACTTTGATCAAAAATTAAACCATAGTGCGATTAATACAACCAGAAATGCTCTGTCTTCTTATTTACCCATGAGTTCAGAGTTGTATTCAGTAGGGACGCATCCGTGAAGGGATTTATGAAGGGAGTTTTTAATTCTAATCCTCCTAAACCCAGGTATTCCGGTATTTGGAATGTGAGCGAAGTTCTTATCCTCCTTCGCCAGTGGACTCCTGTTGCAAGCCTATATATGGCCAAACTAACAATGAAGGTGGTCATGCTTATGGCGTTGGTATCAACCCAATGTGTGCAGACATTGCAGAAGCTACGGCTAGACAGAATGCAGGTATATACAGATGCCATTACTTTTTATGTTTATGATCTGCTCAAACAGATTATAATAGGTATGACAGGATTTAAGTTTGTTTTTACAGCATACCCAACAGATGCTCGCCTGTGTGTAGTGTCATATTTGTCTCATTACGTTGAGGCTACCAGAGTCCTACGAGGAACAGAGTCTGCATTATTTAATAGCTGCAAAAAAACACACAATAAGGTGTCGGTGCAAACAATTTAAAGGTACGTTAAAGCAGGTTCTGGGAAGTGCTGGGATTGATACTGATAAATTCAAATCTAATTCCACCAGGGCATGACATGAGAATTAAGGGACAGAAGTTTAGGGGTAACGTGAGGGGGAACTTCTTTACTCAGAGGGTGGTGGCTGTGTGGAATGAGCTTCCAGCAGAAGTGGTGGAGGCAGGATCGATTTTAACATTTAAAAGTAATGTGGATAGGTATATGGACGTGAAGGGAATGGAGGGGTATGGTCTGAGTGCAGGTAGATGGGACTAGGGGAAAACAAATGGTCGGCACGGACTGGAAGGGCCGAGAGGGCCTGTTTCCATGCTGTAATTGTTATATGGTTATATGGCATCAACTTCCACGGCCAGGGCGATGGACATGCCTATAGACCATATCCTCGCAGCCGCAGGGTGGTCCAGTGAGCTAACCTTCCAGAAATTCTATCATAAGCCGATTGCAAGGCTGGGGGTGTTTGCTGAATCTGTTTTGAGTTCTGTTATAGTTTCCCCCGAGATAGAGGAGTTGCTATTGTTTTCTTTTGTAAATAAACCGTTAATTAATTTAAACAATGTTATGATTGATGCATTATTGATTATTTAACGGTTTGAGTCAATCAATGCAATGTGAACGCCGGATTTGGGTCTGCGGCATGAAATCACAGAGCTTTGAAATCTTCACGTAGTCACTCACGTGACTCCGAAGTAAAATAGTTAGATTAAATGAGAACTTACCATTTTGAAGTTTGATCTTTATTTTATGAGGAGTTACAATGAGGGATTATGTGCCCTCCGCTCCCAACCCTCATAAATATCATCTGGTAGTTCTAGTCTCTGTTATCTTACTATTATGCTTCAGTCACTATTACCTGCGATTCCACTCCGCTGCTTTGAAGATTGACGCACCTGCGGCTCGACAAGGTTCTGCACGTAATCCCTCATCGTGACTTCTCCTAAAATAAAGATCAAACTTCAAACTGGTAAGTTCTCGTTTAATCTTACTATTATTAAGCATTATAGCATTACACCTACAAAGTAAGGATTGAAAAATGTGCAAGGCTTACATTGGGGTAGGTTTGGAGATTGAGATTGTACCCTAATGCCCCTGTCCCACTTAGGAAACCTGAATGGAAACCTCTGGAGACTTTGCGCCCCACCCAAGGTTTCTGTGCGGTTCCCGGAGGTTTTTGTCCTCCGGCAACCACCTTCAACTAGCATCGCAACCGGCTTTGACTAAAAAAACTACTGATTTTTAAAACGGAAACCACTTTCGACCATTAAGGAGACTGACAAAAACCTCCGGGAACCGCACGGAAACCTTGGGTGGGGTGCAAAGTCTCCAGAGGTTTCCGTTCAGGCTTCCTAAGTGGGACAGGGGCGGTTTATGAGAGGACTGTTCATTAGAATGATAACAGCAGGGAAGAGGTTTAGTCATAAATCTGACTTCTTTTCTTGAGATTTAATTGAAAGTTTTCCAAATTCCAAATAATTTGCTATTGGCTTTGTGCTATTTGCCGTGTCTTACAATTTCTCTGCGTTCATTCCGATTGGCATGGTGGAAACTGTGGAAGAACTCAGGCTGCTTGAGGTTGAGCATTGTAGCCAATGTACAAGCAGAGGCACTCAAACTACATTCAATGGCAAATGTCCAATGGGACTCTGATGGAAGTGTTTTACGTGCTGTCATTTTTTAGTTTAGTTTAGTTTAGAGACAGAGCACAGAAACAGGCCCACCGAGTCTGCACCAACCACAATCCCCACACATTAACACAATCCTACACACTAGGGACAATTTTACATCTACACCAAGTCAATTAATCTACAAACCTGTATGTCTTTAGAGTATTGGAGGAAAGTGAATATCTTGGAGGTCACGGGGAGAAAGTACAAACTCTGTACAGACAAGCACCCATAGTCAGGATCGAACCTGGGTCTCTGGCGCTGAAAGGCAGTAGCATTACCGCTGCACCATGGTGCTGCCCCTCGAGCATTTCATTAATGCTAACACTTGAATTTTCAACCATAATCTTTTCACGAAAATTATCAATCCCATTTGGCACTTGGAGTATCACTATCAACAATCAATTGACTATTTGTCAGAAGCCCATGGCTGATATGATGGAACCAGGTAATGTATCAGCCCACACTGTTGGATATCTATGACCATTTTCTGTCAGGCACCAGAGTCTGAACTCTGCAACAATACATCGCTTTATCACAAAATGCTATCACACTTTCCTGAGGCAGTCATGTTAAACATGTTGTATTTTATATCTCCAGCCTCGGAGAAAAGTTGTATTCACTCATTCTATTCAGAAACAGGTCTTTCAATTACTTATAGATGTATGGGATTAGAAATTGAATTCCAATGAATAATTAGACAACATTATCAGTTAGCTAGAAACATTGCCTAATAATCATGTAAAGTTATGCAAAAGATGTGCAAAGCAAGACCATCTAATTGAAGTAAAGCAGTGACTTTCCTTTATGATGTAATTGGGATTCATCATAAAAATAACCAATTAGGGACATGATTCCAATTTATTTGCTTTCAGCATTAAATGACTCTTGGGAGTCTAATATTTTGCGAGTTATAATGAGATGTAGAATGTGGTAAATGTCTCATGATATGCCAAGAAAGGTATTACAAAACATTAGCATTCAATGAGCCGTAGCCTAATAACTATCATGGTATTGTTATTGGTTTTGCAATGAGAGAATACCGCAAAGAAAACTCGGTGCTTAAAGAAAAATATAGAAACATAGAAACATAGACAATAGGTGCAGGAGCAGGCCTTTTGGCCCTTTGAGCCACCACCGCCATTCAATATGATCATGGCTGATCATCCAAAATAGTAAGATTAAATGAGAACTTACCAGTTTGAAGTTTGATCATTATTTTATGTGGAGTTACGATCAGGGATTACATGAAGAAGCCCCGCCAGGTGCAGCGTGTCATACTTCAAAGCAGCGGCGTGAAAACACAGAAACTACAGTTGAAGTGGTATAGTAAGACTCAGAAGACTAGAACTACCAGATGATCTTTGCGATTATGAGGGTCGGGAGCGGAGGGCACGTAATCCCTCATCGTAACTCCTCATAAAATAAAGATCAAACTTCAAACTGGTAAGTTCTCGTGTCATGCCAGGGGGAAATTACATTGCTTCAAATGAATATTGTCCCAGGGGGAAATTACAAATGAAATTTATAAAGACAAAGAAATCAAACCCAACCCAAAACAGCAAGCCCAAACCCTGGCACTGTCAGGACAGGTTTATCATAACATTTTGAGTAGGTTGCCTCCTTAGACCATCCTGCGGCCCCGAGGATTTGGTCTAGAGGCACGTCCTGCGCCTTCACCGTGGATGTTGATGCCGCCCTTGTGGAGTGAGATTTAATCACATGAGTGTCTACTCCAGCACAATCCAAAACCTGTTTTAACCATCTAGAAATAGTTTGTACGGACACCTTTTTATGAGGTTTTTTTGTGACTGATGAGCATTGCTGTCTCAGAGCCTCTGAGACTCTTAGTTACCTCGATATATTAACTCAGGTGCTTAACTACACATAACGTTCAGGTCAACGGGGTATGCTTTAAAGCTTACTTTGGTTCCGACCATTCCTGGCCTGCTTTGTTTGATTAAATCATACACATAAAATGTAATGTTATCTGCAGAAGAATGCATGCTATCTAGTCATAACTTTTGCAATGTTTGCACTCGTTGCGCTGATACTAGCGCCATGAGCATAACCACTTTAAGTGTTAACTTCTGAGAAGACAGTGACATAATTGGAGTCCATTGCCGAAGCAGTGTGAGAACTATACTGATATCCCAGATTTCTGTATATCTAGGCTTAGGAGGGTTCTTGTTAAAGATTCCTCTCATGAATCGGGATACTAATGGATGAGACCCGATAGATTGTTGTTCTGAAAACTGCCCTAAATAGGACAAAGCACTATGAGCTCTATTAATGGCATTATAGCTCAAGTGTTCATCAAAATGCAATGTAGCAAGGAACTCCAATACATCCAGTATGCTTGCAATATGATAAGATATATCTGACTGCAAACAAAACATCTCCCGTTTCTTAATATGAGACCCTTAATATTAGTGCTAACTCTCCAAGCTGCAGTTATCACATCCATGGTCCTACCCGACAGTCCAAGGCCTTGCAACGGTCTGGTCAGAACCTGCAGATTAACAAATTAATACGATCATGTAACGGATGACTTTCCCCTGTTACTGGAGCACCAACAAATTACTACAGTTGTCATGAATGTCATGAATTGCTGAGTCACTATTCTCAGCACCAATGGGAACCATGGCTGTGTAGGCCAGTCTGGAACCACCAAAACGCCCGAGGCGGAGTCCTGCTCTATTTTGGTGAGGCATTGCCTAATGAGGCAGAATGGGGGAAAAGCATAAAATAATGCACGTCCCCAATGTAGCGAGAATGCATCCACCGCTACTGCTCCTGGATCTGGTTCCCACAAAACATATTTAGGCACTGGTGATTTAGCCTGGATGCAAACCAATATCTGGCAAATCATAGCGGCTGACAATCCATTTAAAAAGGATTTAGCATCCATTCTATGTTGTCATTAAATTTTCGTGACCTGTTGTCTGCCACCACATTATCTCTACCTGGTAGGTAGATAGCTGAGACACAGATGTTTCTGGAAATACACCAGTCCCAAATGAGGTTAGCCAGATTATCACATGATACTGACCTTATTCCTCCCATGTGATTGATATATGCAACAGCCGTGATATTGCCAATCTGAACATGTAAATTATTCATTGCTGAACAATAATCTTTTAATCCATAGAATGCACCCAGCAATTCTAAGTAATTTATACCATGCCTGTGCAGGATTAAATCCTCTTGCACACTCCATCACAGCTAGACTCGCTGTCCGTGGCTCCCCATCCCAGAGCACTCACAACTGTTTGTAAAACCACTGAAGTTTGCTGAACCAAAATGTTTTTGGTAGTTTGTACAATATTGATAATCCACCATTGTAATTCAGCGATGGCTCTGGTTGGCAACTGCATAGGTCTATCAAAATGACCTGCATGTCCTTTAAGTGCTTGTTCTCTAGCTCGTTGCAGACTTTGACAGTGCAGGGGTCAAACTCCACTGCAGGGAAAGCCGCCACCAAATTGCCAATAACACTGGCTACTTCCCGGATGGAGGGATGTTGTTTTTCAGTGAGACTAGTACAGACCTCCCTGATTTCCACAGCCTTGGCTGTAGGCAAAGTCACTGATATATTAACTGAATCAATGACAAACCCCAAATAATCAATTTTTTTGGGGGGATGGCTCCAACTTGGATTTTGTTGGATGGACCAGAAAACCTAACCTTTCAAACAGGTGTTTGGTTGCTGAAACGGACTCATCAGCTGTCTCCTGAGTGTTGCTTATGATTAAAATATCATCTAGATAAGCCATTACAATGTGATTCTGGGCACAAAGTAGCGCCAGTACTGGTTTCAATAATTTTGTGAACAACCTAGGAGCTGAGGTTAACCCATTGGGTAATGCTTTACATTGCCACAGTTGTCCCATCCAACTAAATTTCAAGTATCTCCCGTACTGATGATGAATTGGTACTGAATAATGTGCATCTTTCAGATCCATGGTTGCCATATAACAACTTTTTGATTACAGCTTTTTATTGAGAATGTACATTTTTAAATGCCGATACTGGACATAGGAATTTAACTGGGTTAGATCCAGAATGACTCTACATCCACCATCTTTTTTGTGTCTGGGGAATATATTGGAGACAAATTGTTGAGGATGGTATGTTGTCCTCTCAATTACCCCTTTTTGGGACAAAGTCACAATTTCTTCATTTACCTGATGAGTTTCTGGTCCAGAAGAAAACAATACCCGATTAGGCATATTTTGTGCAGGTGGATGAATTCCTGACATAAACTCTATTCGAGATCCTGAAACAGTGTCCAGTATAAACAGATCAGATGTTATGCAGCACCATTCATCATAAAATAACTGCAACCTACCCCCAACCGGAGGTTGTTCCCCAGAAGATTTATCCTGGACTGAATGAATCACCCGTACCTCTACAGTCGACCTAGGAGTTCTTGTCCTTTTCGCCATACTGGGGTTGTAGTTGGGATATACAGGTGGGTAATTCCGCCGTCCCACTGGCCCCGCTCTGCTTGGCCCTGCCCCCGGATCTGACCCCCTTTGCGTTGAAAATGATCTGCGAGGTGGCATCATGGCGGAACGGATGTATGTCTTCATGAGGCCTATTGGCTTGGTCTTTTCCTCCAGATCTTTGACTTGTTTGAGCAGGTCCACCCAAAATAAATATTGGACCAGCATAAGGCTGCAAATTGCGGGTTTAGTGTAGGTTATATGGCTATTTTCCGGATACAATTCACTTTGAAATATGCATTACACAGCGGGGCCAGCATATCCTGCTGTGTGCCAGACATCGGTGCCCCTCGGACCATTTTGCCAAAGGCCGTGATGCCTGCTCCCACCAATTTGAGGAGCCGCTGGAAACTGATTTCTTGTCCACGCATCGTTGCACTCATTTGTGCCCAGATAGAAGAGTTCACAGTGGGCACTTTGAGCGACGCACAATTCACAGGTGTTTTGTATCTGGTGGCTGTTTGTTCCATTATTGTATCTTGTAGCTGGTGAGAGGCCATGTAATTGATGTTGGCCACCAGGTTTTCTTCCATGGCCTCACCAGTACCTTCCGGAATAGCAAAGTTCCTTGCTACGTCCGGGACACTTGGAGCATGGCTCATGTGCTTTGGTGTGTGCTCAAAAGCAGTGACACCAACTTCTGGGTCAGACTCCTCCTGCCCTGGCTCTCCCGAGTTTTGCTACAGGGAGGTTTCTTCCAGCCCTAAACGAGGTGCTGGAGAGGGTGATTCCCACTGGTATTCATAAGCAGTGTAATCTTCACTGTATGGGCCTCTATGTGAGGCTGTCTGGGGAATCCTAGGGGCACTCGACCCCGATTGAAAAATTTCATGGCTCATTAGAGTTTGGAGCATCTTCTCCGTCTGGTCGAGCTGTCCCCAGACCTTTTTATTATCAGGAGGGGAGTCTTCCTCATCATCAGACCCGTCAGATAAAACAGGCCTGAGAGATTTTCTCTTGGCCTTCCTCCCTAGTCGAGTGGCCTCAGTGCCCTGAAGCACTGGAACTGATGGAGGCAGTTGAGCTGCCGGTAGAACAGCAGCCGGTATCGGAGCCGGTGTTACTGCAGCCAGTATCTCCCGACCCGATCTACGAGCGGTAACCGCGGGCCCGCGCGTTACGCTCCTACTACGGACACTTTTCTTTTCTAAGCGCTCCATACCTCCAACTCCCGCTGGCTCCCGAGCCAGACTCACGGAGTTTAAATACTCGCAGGAAAAGTTTTAAAATTGACTTACCTGCGGGTTTACTACTTACCGCTGGTGGCGCTGCGCTCTCCAGCCCATCGGTGCGCCATGTGTCGGACGTAATGACTCGCATGCGCCTGGCGGGGCTTCTTCACGTAGTCACTCACGTGACTCCGAAGTAAAATCAGTAACCTGTTCCTGCTTTCTCCCCATACCCCTTGATTCCGTTAGCCCTTAGAGCTACATATAACTTTCTCTTGAATACATCAAAAGAGCTGCCATCACAGTTAATATTTGTGTGTAACAACTGCGGGATGGTATGTTGGTACAGACACCTATCCAAAGAGTGTAAACTCTACTTTATGTTTCAAAACCAAACACTTGGGTATAAAACCTTCCACTCTCATTTCCCAGCAAATGCAGTCAGAAAATATTCAAGGCCTTCTTTCCTGACCTCTCTTGCTACCTCACGTATCTGAAGTAAGGAGACATGGCTTCATTAACATGGTTGTTCAGCAGGAGCAATCAGGCACTTACAGTTACTAAATTAGGCTAAATTTGCAAGGTGAAACAGTCACTGTAGTTAAAGATATACATCCAGTAACCAATTTAATCTCAGTCCATGTTTGAGGGTGATGAGAAAATGAAGATACAATACACGTCAGTTCCAGAGTGTTGTTTGCAGTTCTGGTCCCCACACTGCGAAAGGATGTGATTGTACTAGAGAGGAGGATCACCAGGATATTGTAGAAACAAAAAACTGCTGATGCTGGTTTATACCATAGATAGATACAAAGTGCTGGAGTAACTCAGCAGGTCAGGCAGCATCTCTGGAGAAAAAGGATAGGTGACATTTTGGGTCAGGGCCTTTATTTTCCACCTCCTACTTTCAGTCTGAAGAAGGGTCCAGACTCAAAGCGTCACCTATCCTTTTCCTTAGGAGATTCTGCCTGACCCGCTGAGTAACTCCAGCAATTTGTGTCTATCACCAGGATATTGCCTGTATTGGAGCAATACGGGTATAGGGGAAGGCTGGGTTTGTTTTCCATGGAATGGGAGAGGCTGAGGGGCGACCTGAGAGTTACACAAGGTTATAAAGGAACGTGTATAGGGTAGATAGTAAGAATCCTTTTTCCCCATTTCAGGGTGATCAAAGGCAAGATGCCTTCGATATAAGGTGAGATGTAAGAAGTTTAGAGAGGATTAAGGGGGACTATTTTTCACCCAGAAAATGGTTCAAATCTGGAAATCTGAGGAAATAGTCAAGACTGGTTCTTTCACAACATTTAACATTTAGAAAAATGCTTGAATCACCAAAGAAAAGGAGGCCACAGACCAGATGTGGGTACATGAGACAAGCATAGATAAATACAATGGTCAGCATGGACATGATGGACCAAATATCCTGTTTCTGTGCTCCATTAATCGATGTCCTTTCTTGCTGCTGTATAATCTATAGTTATTGAATGAATACTGGTCAGCAGAATGTCCTCATTCTATAACCTAGTCAAAATTTAGCCCACACTCACTTTCATTTGTGCTCATTGCAATTCCAAGATTTGATTGTATACTTTCATAATACTTATGATAATGTCAGTCATTACATTAATTATTTCAGACTGAGACCACACATGATACTGGAAGGAATAGACAGCTTTGTAAGGTTCCAAGATATCTTGGCTAGCTATTTCATTGAATCATTTTAAAGTTAATTGTCATAGTTCATTATCAGTGACTTTATAGTTAGAGTGCTACTTCCTAAATACATGCCTGTAAAAGAATGCCTTAGATACCCGAAGTATGTATGAAATCAAGTATACAAAACCTATAATCACCCATTTGTTAATTTCATTTAATTAAATGGTATTAGCAGCATTCCATTTCCTCAAGTCCCCATGGTAATGGACAAAATGTAAAAGCTAAATTGCGCAAAATGTCTAGTTTAATAAAAAATGCTTAAAATTAACACTGAAGTTGTGACCATTTTTTGTTCCTGTTTTCTCATATTGCAATATTTAATATGCACAAAATCTGTGTTCCAAATTAAAGTTAAATTATTTTTATGTTACTTTTTTTAACCAACCTATTAAATAATTCCTCAGGTAATCATAATATCTGAAGCTGGAAATGTACTTTTATTTCATTCTTTAAATTGTTTTGAGATTAAGGTTAATGTAGCCAAACAGCAACTGTTACATCAATATGATTTTTTTTTCATGCAATAGCAAGTATAATGGCATTGAATTGATGCTCCTACTTTAGTGAAATGTGCTGATAAGTCCAGACTCAAAACCCATTGGTAACGATTCTGAGATCAAGCTTCCTACTTTTTCTAAATAATATAAGATTTAAAATTCTGGTAACTTCACTTTTTATGTTTTAAAATTAAATGAACTTTATTTCGGATGAAAGAACACAAAGTATAAAAAAGAACACCCCATAAAAAAGATATTTGGTGTGCATAATACAATTTAAAAAAAACTCATCACAACAGACTTTTGCAATTTGCTTTATCGTTACAGTGAACACCAAACTGCTCAGTTCCATTCCATTTAAGTAGATGTGTTAAGTAATAAAATGATAATATATTGTTATATTAAGGAATCAGATGAGCTCTACAAATATAGTTACTTACGAAAGCAACACATCTTCTGGGCATTCCATGTTGATAAATGAAAATTAGTTTTGTATTCAAGCCTAAGATTTGCTTGGAGAACGTATATATTGCATTGTACTAACACTAGTAACAATCTCAGTTCATTTGACAAGCTCCTCCATTGTATTATTGATTTTACTGATGTCACATGGGTTTTTTTTGCTATGTCAACCATCAATTAGCAGTTCAATGTGATTTCCTGATTTCAGTCATCAGTTTGTTTCTCACTATCCGCCTACATTCTCCCATGATTTTTTTGTTAATGCCGTTAATTCATTTCATTTGTGATTTTTAAGATGAAATATTAATTTATTTGTGCTTAAAAAGTACAGAGGAGTTGAAATTGATTAGGGATTCATTGTGTGTGAGAAGCTGAAGAATAGTCTTATAGCATTTATAAAGAACTGTGGAATAAACAAAGCCAGCATATTAACATTACTGGGACAATTGTACACTAAGAGTTTGATTCTAATAAACAAATACACCTCTGAATCACAGTTGATGATAAGCTGCATCAGAAACAATGTTATATGTTTGAAAGGAGAACATATCCCATCACTTCATGGTGAGAGGTAACAAGATGAGAATGAGAAGCCAGAGATTGCTTTCAAGAAATAGACAGCATATTTTAGGAAGGAGATGAGTATACATTTATTTAGTCAGAGGGTGGTGAATCTGTGGAATTCTTTGCTACAGAAGGCGATGGAGGCTGTCAGTGGATATTTTTAAGGCAGAGATAGGTAGATTCCTGATTGGTACAGGTGTCAGAGGTTATGCGGAGAAGGCAGGGGAATGGGGTTAGGAGGGAAAGATAGATCAGCCATGATTCAATGGCGGAGTAGAATTGAAGGGCCGATTGGCATAATTCTACTATCCCCTATGACCTTATGACCTTATGAGCATCACCAACTGTAAGGTGGGAGGTAGAGCAGGGGTTGATGAGGTTGTGATGGATGATTGTGAACCTAGCAGTAAAATACAACATGAATGGAAAAATAAACTACTGCAACTTTGAGATAATCACTAAATAGTATTGCAATAGATTTGGTGTAAAGAAATATTATACATCATCAACTATTAATAATATTGGGTTGATCGAAAGGAATCATATTTACAAAGATTTTTTTTTTTAAATTTTAAAGCATTTCACAATCACAAGACATGCTTGAAGTGCAGCTGCAGTTGTAATGATGAGAACGGCAAAAGCCAAAAAATCTCAGACATGAGTAACTGGACTTTGCAAAATAATCATTGATGATGATTAAATACAGTTTTATGTAAACATTGCTGATGTTTGGATGATTATTAGTAATCCTAAAGTGTTAAAAATACTATCCTGCAAATCCCTGGCTACTGTAAATCCAGCGGAGTGCAACTTACTTTACCAAATCTGGAGAAACAGCTAAAAACTCTATGGGTCAACTAATAAAGAAGTAACTTCCACCCGTAAAATGAGTTTCAAACCAGTTTAACGAAAAGCAAAAATGTGCAGGGTGAAGTTAGAAAGAATCTCTGCCCATGGAAATAGAAGCTTGTGCTTTACTTCTACGGTATGAAAAGTAAGTAATTTTTCAGTTCAATTGAAATTGCATTGCACTTGTGAACCAAAGCTATTAAGGAGATTGGGGCTTAAGAGGTGTGCAGAGTTAGACCATGGACCAGCCATGATTTCAGTGAAGGACTGAAATTGTTGTTTGGATTTGGTGTTGTCAGAGTGGGGATAATTTTTCTGTTCCTCAGATGGAACACAATTTCTGGAGCTTAAAAAAGGCACATTCTCAGTGAACCAGAAATAATATATTTTACAGATATGAGGATAAAAGTAACTGTGAGAGGTAGTTCATAATCTCACAGATTCCAATGCAATGGTGGAAGAAGGTCATTGAACTCATAATTCTAACAAGATAAGAGTAATTTCAAAACATTAAAGACATGTTAACTGAATCATCAAGAGGCTGAGTGGAATCCCATAACCACAATATTTACTGATCACTATTGTGATCATGGGTGTATGCATCAATGGCACTATGTTCCCTGTCCCACACTCCAACTTCAATGGAACCAACTTTCAGAAGTAAAGTTCAATGTACTTATATGGCTCATTGTATGTCAGGTAGACAGGTCTCTGCTCCTCACATGGTGCTTATCCATGCATGTCCCAAAACTTGGTTGTTCTTTCCTTGATATCCATCAGCAGTTCTCTACATTCCACGAACCTTGATGCTTGCATTTGAGTGATCTGGTGACTGGGGCAGCAAATTAACACCCTTCCTTCTTCTTCTGGGATTTGATGCCACCTGAAGAACAAGCATATTGCATCCATCCTCACCAACCATTTGAAGATACAGATTTAAGATTCTCATGCTCTCAATGTGTTTCTGAGTACATCTAATTGTTTAAAATGGTTTTTTTTTATGTGTCCTGTAATCATTTCTGAGCTATTGTTTTCATAACAGAAACATAGAAAATAGGTACAGGAGTAGGCCATTCGGCCCTTCGAGCCAGTACTGCTATTCAATATGATCATGGCTGATCATCCATTGTAAAAATCTATTCCTAATCCTAATTCCTAAAAATCTAATCATCCAAAATCAGTACCGCATTCCTGCTTTCTCCCCATATCTCTTGATTCCGTTTGGAATATAAGAGCTATATCTAACTCTCTCTTGAATACATAAGAACCCCACTTAATAGCAGATACAATTGAAAAAGCTCAGGCACAAAATATTTGGACCAGGTTTCCCTACAGAAGTTGCAAACAATATGACAACTGAACAGCATGAATTTGAAGACTATTCCAAAACTGATTCTGCTGGCAACCATTCACCCATTCTGCACCTCTGTCTTTATTTTGCACAAAACATCTCTGAGATCACTGCTAATGTACTTTTGATGTGCATAAGGAATTGAAATGTATAAGGCAGTCACGCATTAAAAAATGGTTCTGACATCATTAAACAAAAGCAGAGAAGACATCATCAATGTCTGATGATAAATAAGATGATGATCTCAATACTTTTACTGGAAAGGAATTATGTTTTTTTTTTATCACTTCTTAATGACCTGTCCCAAGACTATGACTTGGATTCTAATGCAGTGGTGGAAGAAATTCAATTACTTCATGATTCTGTCAAGATAAGAGTGATTTCATGCTGGGATAAATGCAGAATCCCATGCAATGCCATTTGAAAAAGGTTCAACTCTCTGCATTAAAGCAGAGAAAATGTGACATTTACAGATGATGTGCAAGTGAGAAAAGTTCAGTGGAGAGGCTACTGTACCTTCTTCATGATGGTAGTAGTCAGGTGACCAGGGTGGTGTGATGATATTAGCTGCCTTCCTGCAGATCTATTTGATAGTGGGGAGCTCAGTACCCGTAATGGATGTGGCAACACCCACAGCTTTTTGGGTACTAGAGGGAGGCATTGACTTGTTAAGCGAACATCAAAGGTTAGTTGAACCTGTAAGCTTTGAATGTTCAAAAGGAAGATTGAATAGTTGGAGGTAGGTAGGGAATGGAGTTGTAGAGAATGCAAATTACATGGTTCTGAAAAATATCAGAGACATTAATAATTTTTCTATGTGCAACATTAGGACCTGGAAAAGATACAGCTCTGCTCATGGTGAAGTGACCAAAAGTAGAGATATAGGAATAGAGATATTTTGAAGATGTATTTGTAAGGTTGAAGGGCTGTGCAGAGATAGAAGACAAGACAATGAAGTGATTTCACATGAAGGAATAGATTTTTATAATCAAGATTGTTTTTAAACTTGCTGGAGGAACACTGAATTAGACAAAATCCATGGAATGAAATGGACAGATAATGCATCAATCAGGACCCTTCTTGGGCTTAATGGAGAGGAGAAATTAACTAGTGGAAGGACATGAGGGTAAGCGGTGGGAAATGAGTTAACAGATGGATTCAGGTCAGGAGTGGTAGATTGGCAGATGAATTGGGTAGGAGAGAGATGGTTGGAGATGGTAACCAAGGCAGGAGGCGAAAAGTCGAGAGAACAGAGTGTGTGGGTGGTGGAATTTGATAAAGAAGGAAGATGGGACGTGTAATGTGGAACCAGAGGGAGGGACAGTGGGTTCAAGAAAACAAGGAGCGTTACAGAAATGAGCAGATGGAAAATGGAGCAGAAAGTGGAGAAAGGAACTGAGAGTGCAAAGGAAGGTTTGTGCCAAAGAGGTTGCGGTGGAGCTTGGTAAATAAAAAAAGTGTGAGGGGAAGGGGAGGTGTATACGGAATATGGGGAATTCAATGTTCAAGCCATTAGGTGGTCAGCTACCCGAAAGGAATATGAGGTGTCGTTCTTCTAGTTGGTTGTGGCCTCACTCTGGCAGTGGTGGAGGCTGAGGGCAGACAGATCGGTATGGGAAGGAAAAGGGGAATTAAAATGTCTGACAACCACAAGCTCCAGCAGGTCCTAGCGGAAAGGGCACAAGTGTTTAGTGAAGTGGTCACCCAGCCTATGCTTGGTCCCACCAAAAATAATAATAGAATTTAAAATAATGATGTTTCTTAACTCCAATTTAGAAGTTGGCAGATGCTGCAAATCTTAAATAAAACCACAAAATATTGGAAATACCGAATATGGTTTTGTGGTTCATATCAATCTTTAGGCTTTGCTCCACAGCATGGTTGTAATTGATATCACAGTGTCCTGGGGTGTTTGTTAATGTTGAAAATATGTTGACTTCTCAATTTCTTTTGGGGATCGGATTGTTTCTCGAAGTTGAACTGCCTTGGCAAAGAGAGCATAGGCAACACTGCATTAAACTAGAGAGTGTTTCAAGATGAGTGACCTTGCCATTGTGCTTTGATGGATTAAGTCTGTGCCATTAAAATTCCTGGTAATGGTGACATTTTCCTTCACAAGTGGAGTGGTGTACTTCAGTTGCAGGCCCTGTAACTCGAATACCAAACCAAACTTCTCTGAACCTTTATAAGCGAAAGGCACTCAAATGAAAAATTGTTCCTGGGGCACGTGTGTGTCAGGGTGCAGCTTGCCGATAGGTCTTGCGGATGTGGTATCGGGGGCAGATTTAACATGTCTGATACTCCCTGATTAACTTAGGTTTCATGTTAGCATCTTTCCCTTTAGCATAAACATTGAATACAGTAGGATTTCCATTTGAAAACTCCCACTTTCCCTGATACTGTAAGAAAACCGTATTTCAGTATAATAGCAGTAGTCAATTTGAACATTTGCAAATTCAAAACAAACGTGTTGTTGAGATTAGGATATCAGTTGAAACTTGATGTTCTGGGAAATGAGTCCGCCCTCATATTTTAATCAAAACTTGCCAAATTAAGTAGCGAGCTGCTACCGTCCAATCTTAATCATGTGCCCAATGTCACCGAAGACCTCGTCGAACCTCTTCACATAATGGTACAACCCAGGGGCCAGGAGTGATGAGCGATGCGACGATGAAGTCGCTGCGGGATATTATTGGGAAATGATTACGGGTTGGGGACAGTGGAAGTCAGTTTCAAAGCATTTCCCTTTAAGTGCATGGCGATGGCTGTCGTCACGTTGGAGGGTTGGAGTTTAGTGAAGGTGTGGTTGTGAGAGCACTCCAGCCTCTCATCAGATGAAAGCCGCGTCTTCACACCAGGAGCTAGCACCGTGACTCAGATCATCCAGCGGCGATCAGGGACGCTCCTCGATTCTATTCAAGTTCTTCTCCCCTCCTCCCCCTCCCAAAAAAAGGTATGATCATGCGTAATTTAAAAACAAAAAAAAGACAAAATTTGTGTTCCATTTTGTAAGGAGAACAGATGCAATTTCAAACGGTCAATGAGTGGGATAGATTACGCTTTCGTGAGCGTCGATGAGTCGGTTTGTTTGGGTTGATGTGCGTATTTGACATAGTGAAGGAAATGGTCGGGAGAAGCTGTGAGGAAGCGCCCGCACCGGTTTCAGGGCATTTCCATTCAACTGCAACTGCAATGTTTCGATTTATTGGATAAAAGGCAACAAACAACATTATTTTCGGGAAGGACGGAGGGTAGGGGGTGGGAGGGTGTGGCGGAATCTGTCTTTTTGTTGCATCTGTGTTTTTATTTTGGATCGTCTCGTAAAGCAGCGGAGATGGCGAGGGAATTGATACCGCGGAGATTCTTGTATTTGGAGTTGTATGCAAATTGATAGTGGCAGTGTTGTCTCCTCTGTCGCTTCATTGTGTATAACATACAATTCCACAGACACTCAACACATGCACACTCATTCTAACACACACACACACACACGCGCCCGCGTGCCTTTGTGAATACACACACACACACTATGCTCACATAGATTCACGCACACGATAACACACAGATGCACTGAAGCAGACAAACCATACTAATACGCTGCCGCAAATATATACATATACAAACTAGTACACACAATACAAAAATGGACAGTAATCCAAAATAGACACAGTAATCCACCGAGGCACATGATGCAACACGCTTACTCAAACGTATTAGAACCATGTAAATAAACTCATGGATAACTACATACACACACGCTTACAAAGGCGAGTAAAATGGAAACATTAAACAAAATCCACACAAGAGAGCCGCGGTGACAAGGATTACATTTACAAATACGCATACAAAGAAATGCACACAAGGAGACGTGAGCGGATGACCATAGACAGCGACATTTTATTTGCTGCTGGGTCGTATGATCTCGTTATCCGCTGTAGTCTGCGTTGGGTTCGCTCTGCGCAAGGTGTTTTGGCAAGTTATCCACCCGAGGTTATTCCAGCAGCTCCCAGCGATGGACGCGACCCTCACCCTCCCCCCCCCGACCACACTGGTCCACGCTGCCCGGAGATCGGTGAGTATCGTCCCCCCTCCCGCCCGTTATCATCTGGTTCACAGCGAATGGTCGCCGTGAATCTAGGACGCCTTTGGCCGCCACCGATCATCCGTCTGTGCGGGCTTTAAAGGATTGCCAATCCTCGGTCAAGGTCGAAGGTTTCAGACAGATTTTAGTGCGTCGACGCGAATGTAGGAGGGAGAGATCAGGGCGTCCGGCGAGGGACATGTTGTGTACCAGCGCGTACCCTTCCACTAATGCAATATATTAAAGACGACGAATGCCTGAATGTGCCCGACACATGCCACGGCCATCCATCCATTGCAGCGCCTGAGAGTGATTTGCAGCTCTCTCCATTTCAGTTTTACAGAGCAGCGCTGTCCATCGGCACTGCGGCAGCGGGCTGGCCCGCTCCTCGCTGGAGCCATTGATCTGGGGAGGTGCATGTTGGAGGGCGCTCCGTTTGATCGCTCCCTGAAATTGCAGCAGACACAATACAACCGAGGGGGAAAAAACGCCGCAATTGTAACAATGGCTTAAGTTTCCTGCCGTCATGGACACTGGATCTTGGTTGAGTAAGCGACAGGGTCGTCTAGCCAACCTATTCGTTATCTGCGATAAAATCCGCCGCTTTAAGTAGGACTTTATCAAGGTCTAGTTTAATTCTCTGTCATCAGTCTGAAGAAGCGTCACCCATTCCTTCTCTCCAGAAATACTGCCTGCCCGCTGAGTTACTCCAGCATTTTGTGTCTATCTTCAGTTCTCAAATATTGGTCTGCTCAGGTGATTCAGCAGTTTCAAGTATCGAGAGGCATATTCCTAATTTGCCAGCGTGTGAGATTGATAGTTACCAACTATTTTACAACTCGAAATTACCAGTTCTGCCTTGTGTATGTCTTAATAACTGGTGCAACTAAGCTTGCAAATTTACTGAATGCATGAGTTGTTTGCCGAGTTTTAGTGAATAAATATTGAACATACAGTATTGTCGGTTATAGTTTAAAGATTCTTCATGTTTAAGCAGTAACTTGTAAGTAAATTATTGTGAACATTTTCCGATAATGTCCCACATTCTCTACATGCCCACACTGATAGGTATTTGACTACAGTCTTCAACAGAAGTTTATCTCAAGCACATATTATTTGGAAATAAGGTTCAACTAAAAATAAAGCCAGTTATTTTAGGATGTTATATTGGTGAAGATTGGTGGCAGCAAGGGAGGTATGATGCGAGGGGATTGGGGGAGGTATGATGTTTGAGAACTATCACCAAATAAATCCAATACTCTGGCTTCCTGGGCCAGAGTTTTCCATTCTCTTTTACTCTTTGGGGAATAGGGTTGAAATTTCTATAGATGCTCATTGAAATCATGTTCCTACTGTTTATAAATGAAAGCCTTATATTTTACTTGAAGTAATGAGCGTATTATTTTTCAGTGGAAATCCTGGTTGAGGGAAGGTAATGTTTCTATTTAGTCTGAAGAAAAGAAATAGGTAATTCTCATACTACCACAGAGCACAGAAGAAGGTCAGTAAGGCCACTGTTTCACAGACTGAAGGAGTCAGCCAACTTGTCACATTCCCCTGCTGTTTTTCAGTAGCCCTGTATCTTCTCCATTTTGATATACGTACTTTTCTCTAGCATCCTTTCAGGGAGATAATGTTCCAGATCGTACCAATTTGTCGCATAAGGAATTCTCATAAATTCTCCCTGAATATTTTGCCAGACAGTTATCTTAAATCTGTGTCCATTGATACCAACTTTCTTGCCAGCAGAAACATTTCCTATTCTTATCAAACACACTATGGTCTCAAACCTCCACGTGACCTCCTCCGCTTTGCTTGTTCACAGAGCTGTCTTGTTCACCATTGTGGAAAATCTTCCCAATTCTCTTATGAAAACTTTAACATCACCCCATGTGTGATCCACTGAACTGTGCACAGTATTTCAGATGAGCCTTAATCAATATGTTAAATAATTTATCATTACCTCCGTGCTTTAGAGTGATACAGTGTGGAAACAGGCCCTTCGGCTGAACTTGTCCACACCGGTCAACATGTCCCAGATATACGAGTCCCATCTGCTGCGTTTGGTCGATATCCCTCCAAACCTGAGCTATCCATGTATCTGTCTAACTGCTTCTTAAGAGTCATAGAGTGATACCGTGTGGAAACAGACCCTTCGGCCCAACGCACCCACACCTGCCAACAATGTTCCAGTTACCCCAGTCCCACTTGCCAGTACTTGGTCTATAACCCTCCAAACCTATCCTATCCATGTGTCTGTCCAACTGTTTCCTAAACAAACAGATAGTCCCAGCCTCAACTACCTCCTCTGGCAGCTTGTTCCATATACCCACCATCCTCTGAGTGAAAATGTTACCCCTCAGATTCCTATTAAATCTTTTCCCCTTCACGTTGAACTTATGTCCTCTGGTCCTCGATTCCCCTACTCTAGGTAAAAGATTATGTTCATCTACCTAATCTAGTCATGGCAGCTTGTTCCATACATCCACCATCATTTATGTGAAAAGTTTACCCCTCAGATTCCTATTAAATCTTTTCCCCTTCACCTTAAACTTATAACCTCTGCTCCTCGATTCACCTACTCTGGACAAGAGATGCTGTGCATCTACCAAATATATTTATTTCATGATCTTATACACCTCTATAGGATCACTCCTCATCCTCCTGCACTCCAAGGAATAGAGTCCCAGCCTACTTAACCTCTGCCTATAGTTGAGACCCTCTAGTTCTGGCAACATCCTTGTAAATCATCTCTGTATCCTTTGCAGCTTGAGAACATCTGTCCTATAACACGGTGCCCAGAACTGAACACAATGCTCTAAATGTGGCCTCACCAATGTTCCTTTTTACACTATACACCTCCCAACATCTATACTCAATACTCTGGCTCATGAAGGCCAATGTGCCATAAGCCTTTTTGATCACCTGATCTACCTGCGATTCCATCTTCAGGGAGCTATGCAACTGCATTCCCAGAACCCTCTGCTCTACAACACTACCCAGAGCCCTACCATTCACTGTGTAGGTCTTGCCCGTTAGACTGCCCAAAATGTCACACCTCACATTTTTCTGCATTAATTCAATGCATTCCACAGCTCCAAATTATAAAGCAAAGATACATAATTTCTTAGTTGTAACAATCTAACGTCTATGTCCTGCCCATATCGATATATGTGAATTCTTGGATGTCTCTGTATCTGTATAAATTTACAAGCATACCATTTGGTAATAGCTTTGCATCCATGTCAGGAAGGCCAGAGAAATTGTATTGATTTGCAGAAATTAGCAATGTTCATTTGTGCCATGCAGAAGTTGGCCCTTATTTGTGGAGCCCTGGTCTTCCTCCTTCTACTTACATTGAATGTCATAAATGCCATGTCGTGTCAAAGAGTCATACTGCCTGCAAACAGGCCCTTCAGCCCAACTTGTCCATGCCGACCAACATGCCCCATCCAAGCTAGTGCCATTTGCCCGTGTATGGCCCATTTACCTCTAAACCTTTCTTATCCATGTACCTGTCTAAGTGTCTTTTAAATGCTGTTATAATACCTGTAGCAACTTTCCTCTGGCAGTTCTTTCCATGTATCCATCACCCATTAAGTGACAAGGTTGCCCCTGTGTCCTAGCTTGCCTTCTATGTTATACATACTGTATGTCCTCTGTTTTTTGATTCCCCTACCTGGGTAAAAGACTCTGTGCATTCAACATTTCTATTCCCCTCCATGGTTTTATATACCTCTATAAAATCAGACCTCACTCAGCCTCATATGCTAGCTTGAAACATAGCCTGTCCAACATCTCCCTGTAGCTTAGCCCCACTGGCAATATCCTTGTAAATCCTCTCTGCACTCTTTCCAGCTTAATGATATCTTTCCTGTAGCATGGTGGCAAAAGCTGAACAAAATACTGCAAATGTGGCCCCACCAGTGCCTTGTAGAATCAGGGTATTGAGTATAGAAGTTGGGTAACATAATGACCCAACTTCTATACTCAATACCCTGATTGATGAAGGCCAAAATACATTTTTACCACCCTGTTTGCGTGTGATGCCAAACTAATTGGAATCATAAATGGGAATAGTATATGTAAGGGATAACTACAGCAACAACAACAGTGCCTTGCTTTTAGAAAGTCATTTTTAATGAACTGAAATATCTCAAGGTTATTACAGCAAGTAAGATAAAGAAGAAAAAATAATGTACACACTGTTAGGGCATTGTAGTTTCCAGTATCCCCCTACACAAATAAAAAATATTCAAGACTTTGCTAACAATCTAAAATGTGTATCTTCTGCTAATTCACTCCCCATCCAATGGAAATGTTTTTATGTATTCTTCTTCTTCTTAAGCCCTTTAGGGAGCACAGGCCATTGACAATTGACATAGGCTGTTAACATAGGCATAGGCCGTTTATGTATTAACGTTACTAATACTCCTATAAACTATGAACCTCAATCAGATCATCTTATGATCTTCTGCTAGGAGATCATTTTCATCATGACTTGCCTTTGGTTGATAAAGCTAAAGACACACCATTTACAAATCTCTCTCTGCATTCACCGACAGTGGCTTCCGTGGAACTGAATGTTGAAATGCAAGTATAAACAGTTACTTAGTAACTTTGTATGTGTTGACAAAACTTAACTTTAAATATTTAATGTATTCTGAACCTGAAAGTACAGGGAGTGATAATCTTCATGCAAATTGACACCTTATTTGTTTCAAAATGTGTTTGAGTTGGATTGGTGGCAGAACGTGATTAAAATAAGTGTTATTGGTCAGAAATGTTTGTGTAAAGTCACAATCTCTTCACACAATCTCTTTTTGTAAGCACTGCTAGATCAAATAATTTGCTGCCACTAACATGAGAGTAATGTTTTCCCACCAAGTGAAGCATATGAACAAGGAACACTATTGGAACATTGGGTACATCAATCCCAATACACCATCTTGTTAGCCAGTGAAGTTCCTTATCTTTTAAATCACAATTCCACGTATGTATTAATGCTCTTAAATTTGAAATTGCTATCCATTCCTGTTTTAACCATATCAATTTGTTTTATATATTAGCGGGTTCTGGGCAGCATATTGTAGCAAGCTGTTTTACTTCAATAATCCAATTACACTGAACAACATTGGTAGATTTTTAATCACATTTCCACAATCATACTTAATGTTGACTGTTTAGCATTAGTCCCAGTTGAAAATAAATTAAGACCTCAGACATGAGTTCAAGTGATGATCTCTCCATGAAATCCATTTCAATCCAATTCCAAGTACCACCATATCAATTTGAATAGGCATGTCGGGTAGCAATATTTGGTAGGTACAGCTCAAATGTTACATTTATTTTACATTTGTGTCGCAAGCACAAAACAAAATTATTAATTAGCTGTCAATTAAATGTAAAATGTTTCCATTAGTAAAATTAATACCCTTTATTCTATAATAATGATTTTAATCATGTTGACAAATTTATATTTCCTATATATTTGCATTTCCTTGGGAAGCATGCATCTTAAAAAGCCACATAAGTACTCAGACCACACCTTGCTAATTTAACAATAAATGAAATGAGTGACTTGGCAATAGGGACCATCATTACCCTACACCATTGTAAATCTCCTTGACTTAATAAAATTACCATAATCTCACCCTTCAGATGCATGTGAAAATGATGTGTAATACATTTATCTCACAAAATATGAAGAAGTTACCTGGAGAGAACTGTTCAAATAATTCACTGATTTAGCAAGTTTATTTTTGTTTGGTTACTTTGATCTAATTTGCCCAGAATTTTGTACTTCACTCCTGCAGTGTTGGATAAGACAGCCCTAAAATGTCTTCAGTTGTTACGATTGTAAACTTTGTTGACCTCAGCAACTTGCACTAATGCTTCTTTTCCCGCGTAGCCAGAAATTAATATACTATGAAAATGCATTATGAACACTACAACCTCATATGGGCTCTGAACTACAATAGACTATTATTATTATTGTTGCACTGTTTTGCTAGTTTTTGAGAATGCGTGTATGTGTATATAGGTGAGTATGTGTGTATGTGTATGTGTGTATGTGTATATATATAGGTATGCTGTATGTGTGTATATATGCACACAGAAATGTTCTTTCTCTCATTTGTCATATTGTACTATGATTGCATATTCTGTTGTGCTGCAGCAAGTAAGAATTTAATTGTTCTATCTGGGACATATGACAATAAAACATTCTTGACTTTCTCTTGCACTATTTTGTATCCCTATAACTAATCTATGCTATATTTGAATGCAAGCAAAACAGATACGATACAAGCAGTTGGAGATAGCTACCATATATCTAATCCAATGTAATTATTTCAGAGTTTGTCGTGATCTGCCCTTAAATACATTTGCTGTTCATCTGCAGAATGAAAATCTCCTACCCATGAAATTTGCATCTAATTCTTATTCACTCTCATCGTATCTGGATTAATTTTTTTAAATATTCCTTACTAGCAGTATTTGATAAATTACAAGCTGCATGGCAACTCAATTACTGTGACCCATGACATTCTTTTGATATTTCCATCCATCCATGACAAACTCAGATGGCTCACTAAATCTTGGTATATTTATTTTATCGATATTATCATTTGAACATCCAATAAACTTGTACCACTCAAAATGAGCAGAGTCTCTTGTCCAGAGTAAGTGAATCAAGGACATAGCTTAAATATGAAGGGGAAAAGATTTCATAGGAATCTGAGGGGTAAACTTTTCACAGAAAGGGTGGTAGATGTATGGAACAAGCTGTCAGAGAAGACAGTTGAGGCAGGAACTACCCCATCATTTAAGAAACAATTAAACAGGCACGTGGACTGGACAGGTTTGGAGGGATATTGATCATACGCGGCCAGGTGGGACTAGTGTAGCTGGGACTGGTGTAGCTGGGACTGGTATGGGCGTTGGGCCGAAGGGCCTGTTTCCCTACTATGTCACTGTATGACTCATTGACTCTATGAGCAGTGTCATCTAACCTTAAAACCCAATGCATTTTCCAATCCTTTACCTACTTTGCCACAGTCTGCCATTCAGAGTGGAACATTCAGCAGTCCTTCAGGGATTCATAACATTCTCTAAATCATACCCTGTCCACACATACACACACTTTTAGTCCATTGCCGTAATTTATTTCCCAGGGCCCTCACCCCTCTGCTCATCATCAAAGGGGCTTTTTGTCCCCTCCTTGAACATTTAAAACACAACGCTGGGGAAGAGTGTTATGACTTTGCAGCCAGTCTTCATCAACAATAAGAAGCAAGAAGAAAAATCAATTATGAGTTTTAGATTTGGGAATATAAACAGTTTTCACAGTACCTCGGTACACGTGACAATAAGCTAAACTGAACTGAACTGAGGCATATAGGTGTGCAAGGAAATAGAGAGATATGGATCACAAGCAGGCAGAGGAGATTAGTTTAATTTGGTATCATATTCCACACAGAAATAGTGCGTTGCAGGGCCTGTTTCTGTAGTGTTCTTTGTTCTGTGATACATTAATGACAAACCTTTAAAATGCCTTCTCAACCTGCCTGAAACATTGCTGTCCTGGTGACCAAAATGTAAATGTTCTTTTCCCAACAGATTTGCAGTGTGGAATATTCTTTCAGACTCACAATAAATTCACCTCGGGCACTCGGTAATTTGTTTGTTGGTCTCCTCCTTTATTTGCCTGACATTTAGTTATTCTTGACTGGGAGTATCGCTTGCCATTTGTAGATTGTTTCCGAATTTGTGGTCGAGTTTATTCAAATGCCGAAAAATAGTAAAGTTGCGAAGAGAGAACTGGATGAAGATGTCACAGAGTCTGTCAAAGATCTTCTTTCCAATGAGGACATGAATGATAACCAGTTTAAGAAGAGTGCATTGTATGTCGATGATTCGCAGACTGACAAAGATGTGGACATTGAAGAAGGATCTGATACTGAAGATGAAAGACCTGCCTGGAATAACAAACTTCAGTACATTCTGGCACAGGTTGGCTTCTCAGTTGGTTTGGGCAATGTATGGAGATTCCCATACTTATGTCAAAAAAATGGTGGAGGTAAGGACAGTTGCCAATATATTAATAACTAATACTTTATAACTAATAAATAGATAGGATAACAAATCTGTGCTCCCCTTAAAGGAAACAAGATTTGATTGAGAAAAATAATCCTAGTTACCAAAACCTTACAATTACTAGGGTCACGATGTGTTTCAAATTTAGAATACTAGGATTACCTTAACATAAAATTAGCGATTTCTTAATGGTTTGGAGAATCAGTGCCTGCATATAAGGCATATTCTTAACTGCAGCCTTCTCAGATAATTTAATTGAACCTAAACATAGAAACATAGAAACATAGAAAATAGGTGCAGGAGGAGGCCATTCAGCCCTTCGAGCCAGCACCACCGTTCATTGTGATCATGGCTGATCATCCCCAATCAATAACCCATGCCTGCCTTCTCCCCATATCCCTTGATTCCACTAGCCCATAGAACTCTATCTAACTCTCTCGTAAATCCATCCAGTGCTTTGGCCTCCACTGCCCTCTGTGGCAGGGAATTCCACAAATTCACAACTCTCTTTTTTGAGGTGAGTTTTTTTCTCACCTCAGTCTGAAATGACCTCCCCTTTATTCTAAGACTGTGGCCCCTGGTTCTGGACTCGTCCAACATTGGGAACATTTATTCTGCATCTAGCTTGCCCAGTCCTTTTATAATTTTATATGTTTCTATAATATCGCTCCCTCATCCTTCTAAACTCCAGTGAATACAAGCATAGTCTTTTTAATCGTTCCTCATATAACAGTCCCGTCATCCCAGGGATCAATCTCGTGAACCTACGCTGCACTGCTCAATCACTAGGATGTCCTTCCTCAAATTAGGAGATCATAACTGTACACAATACTCCAGATGTGGTCTTACCAGAGCCCTATACAACTGCAGAAGAGTTTTGTATTGACTGCTAAACATGTGTTATAATGAATATCACATTCTATAGTGAAGAATAATTAATTCATTTCTTTGCTCTGCATTCTGAGGCTTCGTTGCACATTTTTGAATTGTATGCAAATAATCAAGAAGGAGCAGATAAGTGATTGTGTGTTGCATTGAATAGCAGTGCGTTAAATTCAATTTGTTAAAGATTGTGGAAAACACATTTGTAAAGTGAAATATTTGAACCTAATTTAGTAAATCACCGTCAATTCAAACAGAATGTCTGAAATTTAATAAATCCAAGTTGATATATTTCCTAAATATGTTTGTTGTTTTTTATGAATTTTAATATGTCAGCTGAAAACAAAATTGCTCAAAAGATATATCAGTGGCAGGTTTTCACACCATGTTTTCTCTGCAGGTGCCTACCTTGTGCCCTATTTGATTTTGCTGCTTATTATTGGGATCCCACTCTTCTTCCTGGAACTTGCAGTCGGTCAGAGAATCAGGCGAGGCAGTATTGGTGTGTGGAATTACATCAGCCCAAGGCTGGGTGGAATAGGATTTTCAAGCTGCATTGTACGTTTTGAATTTTAAACAAATACTTTTTCTTTTCAAATTCTCGGAGCATGTGTTGACAATGTCCGCGGAATCTTTCAGGAAATTTATTCTGTTTCATCTGTAAATAGACAGAAGATCTTTCTTCAAGATCCATTTATATATGAATGTTTTGAACCATTCTAGCATACATTGATGTGTTCAGCAGCTCATGGAAGTCAGGCACAACATCTTTCATTCATAGCATGTGCCCTCAAAGGTAGTTCGATGAAACAGTAATGTTCAAAATTGCTCACAATTACAGAATATTCAAAACTTAATTCATGCCAACTTCTTCACTTCCTAAGGTCAGGTTTTGAATCTAGCTTATTGTACAAAGTTCATAAGAGGTGATTGTGTATAGTTGTCATGGGACATGTCACTGGAAAAATTAGCTGACAATGTGAGTCCAACTTTAGCCTCCCACTGTGAATATTCAAATGGTACAAACAATGCCCACAAGTTGCTGCAATGAAGTAACATCTGGAAGCAGTTTTGTTTCAAGAAAATAAAGTTTTGTGTCCTGCATTCAGGTATAATAAAAAACAAATCTGCCAAAATATGAAATCCCAGGTTATGAGTCCACGGCTCCTTAAAAAATATTGTCTACAAGTACTGACCCTTTCCAACAATTTCTGGTGGATGAATCAGGCTCATTATGTTTGGTCTGTCAAAATACTAAATTTCCTGAGAGTTGGTATGGAAAATATCATCCTCTGTTTGCTAATTTATTATTTGATGTGAGGAAAAGCTTGGCACACTGTGGAACACAAAACAATTGTTATATAAAACAAAGCTGATTTGGAGCAAGAACATTAATCTCAGTCAAAGCATCAACTGTAAAGTTATATGCAGGCAGTTGGGCCAAAGGGCCTGTTTTAAGTGCTGTATGACTCTTATGTCTCAATGAAGGGCACCAATCATTGTATTCTTAGATGAAAAAGTCAGAAAAGTAAAAGTGACGCAGAAATTAATTGCTGCTGCTTTTAAATTTTTTGTTGGAGTCATTTCCAGCCTGCATGCCAGCCAGGTTTTTAATGTTTAACAGGTGGGAAGGTTCCTGGGAAGTGAATGGCAAGTAAGCTTGGTGCATCATGGAGCACTGGGTCAGACAGTTCGCCAACGTTGTGGAAGGCGTGATGGGGAGTGTTGGAGACTGAATCAAAAGTCACTGTGGTCTCTGAAATCACAAGACCCACATCAGAATACCCAATGGAGTCTGCTGATCATGTGGTCTGACGCCACAGAAACAAAGCTTATTGAGGAAGCTCGCTGCTCCTCTGGAGTAAGAAACTTGTAATTGTGATGACTATCTCATGGATTCAGTCTCTCACGAGCTCAGGATCGACAGTATGATCTCTTTCCATTTTTGGTACCAAGATTGTAGAGGATAGGTCAGCTTGTAGGAGGTGAACTCCGGAGGCAAGGACATTTATTTGCTGCAGGAAACTAGGATATTTAATCTTAAACCAAACCATTGAATCTGAAATTAACAAGTACTAAATTCACAATAAAGGGAAAATAATGTGCATGCATTAAACATATGTAAACTATTGTGCATCATAATTTATAGATTAAACAATTTAAAGCATTTTGCAGTGTTTCAGTTGCAGTGTGGCATCTTATGTTTAACCCAAGAAAAGAAAGTAAAATACATCTTGGTGTTTTGATTTTAGGTGTGCTTCTTTGTAGCTCTTTACTACAATGTCATTATTGGTTGGAGCTTATTTTACTTCTCCAAGTCATTTCAGCACCCACTGCCCTGGGATCAGTGCCCCTTGGAAAAAAATGGGACCCAGACCTGTGAGTATACAAATACATTGAGCGTACTTAAACAAAACCAGCAAGTGCTGGAATAACTCAGCAGATCAGGCTGCATCTGCTGGAAGAGCGACTGATTCAACATTTCAGATCTGGGCCTCTTCATCAGAACAGAAAAGGTAAAATTTTAGGGATTATGTGGAGGGAAAGACCTTTGATGTGATACCACTGGGGCCATGGGGATCAGATGTGAACAAGGTTACTTGATCAATAAGTGAATGGGAGCAGTGGAAGGGTAAGAACAGAGATGAAAAAACCCTAAACAATACCATGTGGGAGTTGCAAAGTGCGGTGTAGGAGGACAAGATGAGCATTTCCTCCACTCCCAGAGATAAAAAAGGACCAAAGCAACAAGTTGAGCTAAACTTACAGATGGATCATTGATGCAGACCAAGGAATCAAGTTGCCTGAAATCGTGGAATTCAATATTGAGTCTAGGAGGTTCCAAAGTGCCTGAGTATGTTCTCAAAGTGTGAGATTACTGGAGGCCAAGTTGGAGTGGGATGACAAATTAAAGGGACAGACCAGGAGAAGATCAGGGTCGCCCCTGTGGACTGAACACTGGTAGACAGACACAAAAAGCTGGAATAACAGCGGGACAGGCGGCATCTCTGGAGAGAGGGTGATGTTTCGGGTCAAGGCCCTTCTGCTGAAATCAAGTCTGAAGAAGGATCTCGACCCGAAACGTCACCCATTCCTTCTCTCTAGATATGCTGCCTGTCCTGCTGAGTTCCTCCAGCTTTTTGAGTCTATCTGGTTTAAACCAGCATCTGCAGTTCCTTCCTACACTACATTTCGACTGAACACTGGTGTTCTGCAAAGTAATCACTTAATTTGTGTAAATTTCAGGTGGAGACTTCATTGTAAACACCAGAAGCAGCGCACAGGAATGGAAGAAGTGAAGATGAATCATTGCTTTATCTGCAAGTACAGTTGGTGGGAAGGGAAGAGGTGAAAGGACAAATGTTGCATTGCTGCGATTCCAAGGGAAAGTGCCTTAAGATAGGAGGTGATTAGTGAAAATGGAAAAGTGGATCAGGGAGACAAAACCGAACTGTCCCTGCGAAATGCTGAAAGGGGAGGTGAGGTGATGTGTCTCGTGATGGAAGCTCTGTGAAGGTTGAAGAAATTGCCCGAGAATTTTCTGTTGAATATGGAGACCAGTGGGGTGGAAGGTGAAGGACCAGGGGAACTCTGTACTTCTACTGCCCTAGTGTAGGGGTAAGAGCAGAACCACAGGAGGTGGATGAGGTGAGTGAAGGGCATGGTTAACAGTCATAGTGGGGAGGCATGGTTCACGTAGCACAAAGGCACCTATTTCCAACGCACTTGTATGGAAATACTCACTTTTGGAGCAGATACGACAGAGACAGAGGAACTGGAAGAATAGAATAGTCCTAAAGGAAGCAGGGCGAGACAAAGAGTAGTTAAGATCGCTGTGGGAGTCAGTAGGATTATAATAGATGTTAATAGCTACACTATCAGCTGAGATGGAGATAAGGAGATCCAGAAAAGGAAGGGAAGAATCAGACATTGACGCTCTGAAGATGAGGGAAAGGCAGGAAGGAATTTAGTATAAAAAATATGAAATCTGCAATTGTGGTGGAGACAGCGCCAATGCAATCATTGATGTACTGTAAAAAGAGTTGAAGGAGCAGTTCTGGGTAGAACTGAAACAAAGACTGTTCCACATCTTGCACAAAAAGCAGGCATAGCTAGACCAGTTTGAGGCCTAGTTGGCATCTGGCCTATCTAGAGGTCAGTTCAGCAGACCACAGCAGTGCCACTCTTGTCAGCATGCTTGATGATAATATCAGGGTTGGTTCTCCGTGAATGGAGTGCTGCATGCTCAGAAGAGGATGGGTTAGAGTACAAGAGGGAGTTGAAAAGTCAAGACAGTCAATGTCACGTCGGCATTTACCAATCCAGGGAGGGTAATTGGCCTGAGGGAGGTGTCAAGCGGGTCAGGAGTATCGATGGGTGAAAGGGTTCCACAGAACATGGCAGAGCCTGAGACTGAAGGAGTCTTGTGGTCTGAGGAGAGTGAAGGGGAGTTTGTGCCCTCATTGTGCCACTTTTCCTTGCAATGCTTGTCCTTTCACCTTTTCCCTTCCCACCATTCATGGGCCCAAACAGTCTTGCCAAGTGAAGTAGTGATTCATTTGGACTTTAATCTGATCTCTATATTGTGGAAAGCTAATGCGGCTTTGAGGTCTATGTAGGTTCAGTCTACGTAGCTTGCTGTCACTTCAATTCCTCATCGCACTCCCACTTGCCCTATCAGTCTGTGGCCTCCTGTACTGTCACACTGAGGCCCAGTGCAAGCTGGAGGGACAGAACCTCACACTCTGCTGGGCACTAATACAGCTGTCTGATCACAACATTGGATTCTACAACTTAATGCATCTTGATTTCTCAGCCTCTAATATCAGTCATCTCTTTGTGATTTTAATTTAGTTTGATTTTTTTTCCCTTTCTTTCACTCTCTGGGGGTGAAAGATACACTAAGACTGAATTGTCATGCATATCTTTTCAACATAATTTTGGACAGATGTATGGAAGAACTAATGAGGTATATGAGGCAAATGCAGGCAAATGGGATGATCCTAGAATGCCATATAGATTGGCATGGGCAAGTTGGGTCGAAGGGCCTAATTCCGTGCTGCATAGATCAATTACTCTATAATTCTATGATTCCTTGTCGTCCACATTTTGCGACCCGCAAATTTGTATGTCTATATTCTCACTCTCTAATTTTCCCGTTCACCCATTGACTAGCCAATCTTATTTACATGATCACCCTGATTTCATCCTATTGGGGGTGAAATTCCTCTTCCCCACCTTCCCTAAAGTTTTCTAAGCTTATGATGGGTCTCTGACCTGAAACATTGACTCTCTTTCTCTTCCCACTGATTCACTAAATCTGACGATGTCCCGACTCAAAATGTCACCTATGCCTCTTCTCCAGAGATATTGCCCTACCCTCTGAGTTACTCAAGCACTTTGTGTTTTACTTAAGTATTTCAAGTGTTTTATGTTTTTGTTTTAGATTTCCAGCACGTGCCACATTTTTGTTTATTTGATTTATGCTGTGTATTTGTGCCATTATATTGTATTGAATGATGCAATGTCCTTCTGTTTGTTTTAGTTGTTGTTCCTGAATGTGAAAAAAGCTCAGCCACAACCTACTTTTGGTACAGAGAAGCATTGGATATATCCGACTCCATCTCAGAGAGTGGCGGTCTGAACTGGAAGATGACTGTCTGCCTGTTCATAGCCTGGTTTATGGTGTGCCTTGCCATGATCAAAGGCATTCAATCTTCTGGAAAGGTTGGTGGTTTTGTAATCTCTGTTGAGCGTCATTCAATTTAAGATTGTTATCTATAATTTGGCAGTCTTCCAATCAGTAAGTGCGAGTGATAACATGCATTCACTATTAGGCGGAAGTGAAGACTTTGTGCCTTGCTTCCAGTGTGAGTGCTCATTCAACAGATCATAAAATCCAAAGAATGCGCATAATGTGTTCTTTGTTCTCGCCATTAATTTTAATGTAAGATTTATCCCAGACATTGAGAGAATCCAGTCCTTAAAAATATAGAACTGTATAATTTTAGCACTAAAATTAAATTTATTCAAAACCATTATCAGCTTGATTGAATATTATAATTTGCGATCAAGACTCTCCAGTTATTTCAACTATTTCTCAACCTGTATAAAATCATCCATAAATGTTATCCAATATCCACGCTCCTGCTAAGACTTTGAAGTTCATTTAATGAAGTCAGTGGAGTGAATTTCATAGGCAGAGCGTATAACACTAACATTACCATATCATACATTAAGCTAAACTGACAGGAAATACATTTCAAGACATATTTAGCCTAAATTTCCACTTTAAATTTCAGCTGAAATAGTCTAGGCCTGGGAAAAAAACATAAGGTCATAAGGAGTAGGAGTAAAATTAGGCCATTTGGCCCATCAAGTCTACTCCGCCATTCAATCATGGCTGATCTATCTCACCCTCCAAACCCCATTCTCCTGCCTTCCCCGCCATAACATCTGACACTAGTTGCTATTTGAATGAGCTCACTATGTTTCCATACAAACAAAATTTACTATTCAGATACTAGCGATTGGATATGACATATCCATTCTCTGATTCATTTATGGTATGTTCTTAATTTTAATGTGAGTAAACTCGTGTGAGTTCAAACAGGGTAGGGTTTTGAGCAGCATAATATTTGAATCCGTGTCACATGTTTTTTTGTCAGTAGTAGTTTGGTAATCTGCATGTATATTAAACTAAGAACAAGCATGAATGAGACATGCAGTTTTGACCACTAATTAATTGCTTCAGACTTTACAAAATTAGTGCTGTTATGGTTTTTATTTAACCCGACTTCAGTTTTGACTTTCTGAGAGACATAATTCCACTCAAATATTTCTGCAATTCCACTTGAACATCGCTGCATGGACGAGTGATAATTTTCACTTCCAGTTCCTCCATAAGAGAGTTCTCATCTTGAACTATTTTTTCTCTATCAATCAACTACAAGATGTTATCGCCTTTTCTTGCCCACTGAGGTCAAAGCATCAATTGTGCCTCCCTGAGTATGGATCTCACCTGCAATCTGGTCTCATAGGAATCTGAGGCAAGTGCATACTTCATGCCCCATCATTTACAGCTGCAAACGTTAAAAGGGAAGCAGCCAGAAGAGTAATTAGAGCATTCAAGTGATTCCAACCAAGTGCTTGTTTTATATCTAGCTGCATTGTAATGTCACTTAACCTATCCACAGACCAGTGGGGATACAAGTCAGGATGCTGTCATCATAGCACAAGCTTAAAGAATCCTTAACTCCTGTCAAAAACACCTCTGGGTGTTTAAAGCTTTAGGGTGACACGGTGGTGCAGCAGTAGAGTTGCTACCTTACAGCGCCAGAGACCCGGGTTTGATTCTGACTACGGGTGCTGTCTTTGTGAAGTTTGTACGTTCTCCCCATGCCCCGTGTGCATTTTCCCCAGGTGCTCCGGTTTTTTCCCACTCTCCAGTTTGTAGGTTAATTGGCTTCGGTAAAGATTGTAAATTGTCGCTAGTGTAGGATAGTGCTAGTGTACAGGGATTGCTGGTAGGCATGGACTCAGTGGGCCAAAGAGCCTGTTTCCATTCTGTATCTCAAAACCAAACTAAAAACCTGAAATACATTGTTTAAATGATTAGAATTCTGAGCCTTAAGGGCTTCCATATATGTCCAGGTATACTGCTTACTGCTTATGAAAACTGTCACATTTGAAATCTGTTGCTCTACTTGACTCTAACCACTTCTTTGTAGGTCCTGCTGTAACCCCCTTGCTGAGTATTTGCCCTGGCAGATTTCCGACCTTTCCAAATTGCAGGCTGCCCGTAAGCAGTTCACGTTTACTCCATTTCTGTCTAAGTGCCACTGTACAACCATAGGGAATTGGTTGCCCTGCCAGATCTATGAGACAAGCAGAGAATCTGACCTTCCTTCCACAACAATGTCAGCCAGTGTACCTTTAACTCTCTCTTTCTTCCTTGGTAATCCAGGTTCCATGGGATCAATCTTATTCCATCAGTACCATTGGGCATTTTTTCACTTCCATCACCTGAATGGTAAACATGAGAGAAAAATTACAAACTTTTAGAAAAGACTAAGGTTATATCCTGCCAATTGATTGCCCAAATTAAGATATAAAGACAGAATCCCATCATCTACAGGGCTGTGTGTCTGATTCAATTTGTGTTATGTGAAGAAGCATGTTTTGAACTATGAGGTAGCTCATGTGGATTATGGTCTTTCCAATCAACATGTTTTTGGTCTGTTGATGTTGGCTTCCCTGAACTTTGAACATCTGGCAATTATATAGAGACAGTAAAATATAGGGGAATGGATTGTAATTAAAGATTCATGGACTTCATGAAGAGAGACAGTGGGAATGTTTGTTTTATTCAGTTTGTTTATTGAACAGGGATGCTACAGAGCAACAAACTGCCACACCCAATGTTTCAGATAATTTTTTTCTCAAATGCGGTTGGCTAGAAAATGTTGTTCAGAAGGGCAGCTTTGTGCAACTTGATGGATGACTACCAAAAGCAATGGACAATCAGCCATAGGAAGAGCAACTTGGCTGAGAGACATAAAAGTCACGACAAAGGAGACAACCTGAACATAGATATTTAACCTATATAACCTATATAAAAATATGAGAGGCAAAGATAGGATAGCAGTCGGAATCATTTTTCCCAGGGTGGAAATACTAGAGGGCATAGTAATAAAATCAGATGGTAAGTTTAATGGAGATGTGACGGGCAAGTTTTTTATACAGAGAGTAGTGGGGGTCAGGAATGCATTGCAAGGGGTAGTGCTGGAGGCAGATACGAAAGTGGTGTTTAACAGGCTCCTAGATAGACCCATGGAAGCGTAGAGAATAGAGGGAAATGGATCATGTACAGGCAGAAGTGATCAGTTTAACTTGGCATTATATTTGGCTCAAATATTGTGGGTCTATGTTCTATGTTCCAGACAACACAGAAAGCATATGATCTTTGCAGAAATTATCAGGAATAATTCCCAAATATATATCACCAGCAATAATAACAAACACATTGAGTGCTTAATAGATGTTTCTAAGATTGGGAAATATAGATTTAGCAGAAATGTACATCATCACAATTTAGATCTTTAGTATTGTCATTGACAGATTGATTGCTATCTTAAGAATGCTGCCTTTTTGGAAAAAAACGAAGATTATTTATACCATAAATGGTTGAAATCTATAGTATCAAATCATATTTCTCAATATCAATATCGAACACATGTTTGCGCAGAGGTTATTTTACCTGAGATAAAATCACTGCACTGCTAAATTAAGACAATTTAAAATATAGTTTTAAATTAGGAATTTTTTGGAAAAAAAATTTAACACCTTCAATTTCCAATAATTAATGTAAGTAATAACAGAATCTTTAGGTGAAGGCTAAATATTTATTCACATTGCAGTTCCTAATCTTTTGTTCTCAGGAGTTAGGTCAGCTTTTTGCCCCTACAAGCACAAGTCCTGATTGTAGCCATTAGTTGCCATTAGTAGCAAAGAAGTCCCTCAGCCATCCGTCTGTGAAAGCACCCACAGTGAAGCAGCCTAGATGTAAATGAGGTTGGCTCAGAAGCATCGTTGTACGATTACTAGCTGCGCAGAGCACAGAATTTTAGTAATGTGCCATCTGGCCGATATACATGATCCACACCAGTCATGCTCATTATAATCGTTCAACTTGAGTTCATCTACACAGAAGAGTGTATGATTTGGATAATTAAATGAAAGCTTCTTAATTAATAATTTCAAAAGAAAATAATTTTGCTTCATGATATTTTTCAAACTGCTGCCTTGCCACCACCTCTACACCAAACTTTGCACAACAGTTGGCCAATTTCATTGCATTTCCATCTATTTACAGTGGCGCAGAGGTAGAGCTGCTGCCTCATAACACCAGAGACCTGGGTTCGATATTGACTACAGGTGCTGCCTGTGTGGAGTTTGTACGTTCTCCCCGTGATCGGGTTTTGGGCGGGTGCTCTGGTTTCTCCCACATTCCAGATACGCACAGGTTTGCAGGTTAATTGGCTCCTGTAAATATCCTCTATTGTGTAGGATGTGAAAGTGGGATAAGGTACTATTGTATGGGTGATCAATTTCAGCATTCACTCGGTGGGCCAAAGGGCCTGTTTCCTAGCTGTATCTCTAAATTAAAAAGGCTGTATCTCTAAACTAAACTAAAGATACAATTCATGTTGGAATTTTAATTAAAACCTACAACTTTGTGCTTTTGTGCATGCTTTTATAATTCCTGGCTGCACTTGTGATTTGGGTTATGCTTTCATTAATGTCTGGATGAAGGTTTATTTCAATGCACAGTAGAAATCTGTGACTGGTAGGCGGCATGGCAATCATTGCAGTTAACCGTCTGACTGACCACGCCACACTTACTGCTCTTGCCAAGAGAATGCCCAGGTGTGCATCCTAAGCATCTACGTTTGTTATGGGTCAGTAGCTTTAAAATTCTGCTGCATATCACCTGTTGTTTGGCCGCATCTGTTTGCCATATGTTGCACTTGTGCACTTTTTTAAGTCAAATCATACCATTTGCCATTTTAGGAACAGAGCCAACATGTGTGACACTGTTGCAAACCAGATGCGAGTAGTAGATTAGGCAGATCATGATGTCAAGCAGCGTGCAATGCTAATTTAATGCCAATGCTGTCAAATAAGATTTCAATTTTGCAGTTAACGCCATGTGTACAGAGGATCAGTGTATAGGAACGGAAACAACCCTCCCCTATTTAAATGGGTCATCAATCAGTTGTAGTTTAGTTGCAAATTTTTAATGCACATGCTATTGTTTTGTGTTTACATATCTCGCTAGTGTTTGTATAATCTATAAGGAGTCATCTGGGAGGAATATGCGTTCTCACTTCAGATAGTCATATAGCGTACAAACAGGCCCTATAGCCAAACTTGCCCACATCAACCAACATGTCCCATCTACACTAGTTCCAGCTGCTTACATTTGGCCCATATTCCTTTAAATCTGCCCTATCCATGTACCTGTCTAAATGTTTCTTAAACGTTGCGATAGCACCTGCGTCAACTACCTCCTCCAACAGCTCGTTCCACTCACCCACCACCCTTTGTGTGTAAAGGTGAAAGATCTTCAGAAAGCCCCTCATGATTTAAGACATCAGTGTAACTCCCTTAAGGTAGCTGAGGAGGGTGTAATGATGAGCACGGCAAAGCTGGAGGGAAGTATGGGTAAGAAGGCCTTCAGCAAGGAGGTACTGCCCATCCGGGATGTTTTGGGGGCTATGCCTCAATGTGCACTTCAATGGCTCAGCTTCAATGAGGAAGTTTCAACAGCTAACTGCAGCTAAAGTCACTGCTGGTGATGAGGCTAAGAGCCAAGTTGCCCATCATTCTAAAAGCCATGGTAGCCATTAGCCTGTAGTCTTCTTGCACTTTCTGGAGCAAGGAATATATGTAATATCTCACAGTGCCAGCACAACTACTGAAAAGAGAAGATGTAAGCAGTGCCTGCTATGGGAGAGCATAACTGCCCTCAATCTCCACTGCAACTGCAGTTTACCTAAAGGGACAGTGTGTCATTATTAGCACTCATTTAAATTTGAGGGGATAGATATGAGCCGAGTGGTGTATTGTAGTGGCGAGACCTTATGTTTATGAATGTGCAGCTGGGGTGCAACCATTCCCAGGAGCTCACAGTGGCCTCTCATGATATGTTTATTCTACACCACTTTAAGGTTCATTTCTTAACTGAGCCTCTGGGTCAAGTCAGCAGGTGACTTGGGTTTTCCTCCTGCCACCTAGCTCATGACTGCAGCCCAACCCTCACACAGAATGGTGCAGCATGTGTACAAAAAGGCCAAGCTGTCACCTGCAGCCTGATAAACCAGGCCGTCGAGACATCGTCAGAGGAGCGTTAAAGTTTCAAACACTTCGGGACCAAAGATTTACCTGTGATTCTCCATGTTCTACACAACATCATAATGATATGGGCTCAGGCCTGATCAACAATTATGCAACAGGAGGAGTAGGGGGATGGGTTGAGAGGTGAATGAAGGGAGAAGGACACGTGGTGATGACAGTGGTACAAGATTCATGCCAACTATGCTGCCCTGTAAACACGGCATTGGTCCACTGCCGACACACTTTGTTTGACACACAAAATATGCCATCTCAAACAAAATAAATTTACACGCAAGCTGATACAGCCAAGTCCTATTGAACCATTGAACCAATATTTGATGTTGGCACTTGATGTTTATAATTGATAGGTCAGAATAAAATTAAGATAACAAGAAGAATTCCACCCCTAAAGTTATGAGACAAGTATTATCTGTCATGGTCCATTTTCTGATAAAAAACCTTTGCAGGACAAGATATCTCGGCACAAACACAAATCACCTTTTTGGTATATGTCAACATGGCAGCTGAAGAAAGATTGTTCAATTTGTGGTATTTTTATGCTTATTCTCTTCAGCAGTACAACGACTATTACGTTTGGGGAAATGTATTCGCTTGGCTCCATTTTTCTTTATTATTGCTGATATCAATAGTCTCTATACATTGTTCTAGGCATTACTTGCACCTGCAGAACCTATTGTAGAAACAGTAGTAAATGATTGTATTATACACGAGTTTAGAAGGCATATTTTCATTTATCTAAAGCTAAAAATAATCTCTCTGTTCATCAGAACATAGGCAAATTTTGTTTTGCATGAGCCATGCAGTGATCTATTAGAGGGCGCAAAGTGCTGGAGTGACTCAGCGGGTCAGGCACTATCTCAGGGACACTTCTTCAGACTCGCATCATAGGCATCAACGAGATGCATGAGCATTGCATTTACTTTTGATGATATTGATAGAAATGCTGAACCAACAAAATCTCCCAGCAGGCCTTCAGACTTGCATTTATGGAAAGTCATGTGATTGCTCCTGTTACTGTGCAAAAGTGAATCCTATTTTAGTTTGGGACTGAAAATTACAATGTAACATCCAAATTATTAGTCTTGCACTGTTGAATTTGTTAAAACATAAACATACCTTGGTGAAAGGACATAGCTATTTTTTAATGCAGGAATGAACTGCAGGTGCTGGTTAACACCGAAGATAGACACAAAATGCTGTAGTAACTCAGCGGGACATGGCAGCATCTCTGGAGTGAAGGAATGGGTGAGGTTTTGGGTTGAAACCCTTCCTCAGAACCCTTAACGTCACCCGTTCCTTATCTACAGAGATATAGCCGTCCTGCTGAGTTACTGCAGCATTTTGACTACGAGCTCTTTTTTGATATATTATAACCAGCCCATCTTGTGTTCCTAGTGAGCTGGAGCTATACTGATGATTCACTTTTTAATGTTTAGTAAGGCTATGAAAAGAGGTTGATTTAATTCACGTTGAATTGGCTCCAGTGCGCTGAGGCTAAGAAGATTATTTTGGTTATTTGCCTTCTCTTCAAAAAGGTTCCGAATAATATTTGGTCTTGAATTATCAGAATAAGTAATTGTATGATCTGTTCCTATCTTTTGATCTTCTATTTATAGTCAAGACATGTCTCCCCTAACTCTTCTGATGAAGAATCATTGACATGAACATTAACAATGTCGCTACAGTTGCTGCCTGACCTGCTGAATTTTCTCCACATTTTCTGTTATGATTTCAGATTTCCAACATTTGTGGGTTTTTGCTTCACAATGTCTTCCTAACATTAGCTCTTCCCTTGGAATCTGAATTTCTCCTGCATCCATTCATGGGTACATGTTTGCTGGTACACCATCACTTCCATTCCTTGTGCAAAACTATCAGTTAATACTGTGTAGGAAGGAACTACAGATGCTGGTTTAAACTGAAGATAGAGACAAAAAGCTGTACATATATAAGACACATATAAACTCAGCCGTTCAGACAGCATCTCTGGAGAAAAGGAATAGGTGACGTTTCGGGTCGGGACCCAACTTCAGACTAAGAGTCAGGGGAAAGGGAAACAAGAGATATAGACGGTGATGTAGAGAGATACAGAACAAATGAATGAAAGATATACAAAGAAGTAAAAAAGTTACTCCAGTTTTTTGTGCCTATCATGTTATTCTGCTGGACAACTTCAGCCACTAACATGCTATGTTCGTCCAAACTAGCCCAGTGCTCAAGAATCAATTCCTGAATGCAATGACAAATACAGCCCTTCCCTCCATGTCCGTTAACTGCATCCACCTCCCCTCCACCCGCACTTTAAGTTTATAAGTGATGGGTCAGAATAAAATTAAGATAACAATAAGAATTCCATCCCTAAAGTTATGAGACAAGTATTCTCTGTTGTGGTCCATTTTCTGATAAAACCTTTGCAGGACAAGATATCTCGGCACAAACACAAATCACCTTTTTGGTATATGTCAACATGGCAGCTGAAGAAAGATTGTTCAATTTGTGGTATTTTTATGCTTATTCTCTTCAGCAGTACAACGACTATTACGTTTGGGGAAATGTATTCACTTGACTCCATTTTTCTTTATTATTGCTGATATCAATAGTCTCTATACATTGTTCTGAGCATTACTTGCACCTGCAGAACCTATTGTAGAAACAGTAGTAAATGATTGTATTATACACGAGTTTAGAAGGCATATTTTCATTTATCTAGAGCTAAAAAGAACCTCTCTGTTCATTGTGCCAACTTGGAATATAATAACTTGATGTATTCCCCTCTTAAATTTGGTTACAGTGATATAAATTGAATCAAATTGCAGCAGAATAGTTTAGTTTAGTTGTGTTTAGAGATACAGAGCAGAAACAGACCCTTCGGCCCACTGAGTCCCCACTGACCAGCGATCCCCGCACATTCACACTATCCTACACACACTAGGGACAATTTACACTTATACCAAGCCAATTTACCAACAAACCTGTGCGTCTTTGGAGCATGGGAGGAAACCAAATATCTCAGAGAAAGCCCTATGCGGTCATGGGGAGAACGTACAAACTCTGTACAGACAGCGCCTGTAGTCGGGATTGAACCTGGGTCACTGACGCTTCAAGCGCTGTAAGGCAGCAACTCTACCACTCAGCCACCATACTGTATTCAGAAGGCCACTATGATATCACATCTCTGGCACAGAAGTGACATTTCTGGCTGAACATCTGAACACATCTCATCAATGCCAATGATTCTTTGATGGCTCATGCAAAACCAACATTTCCCAATGCTCTGATGCCTTCAAACTTGTCAGATGGCATCAGAACATAGGCAAATTTTGTTTTGCATGAGCCATGCAGTGATCAATTAGAGGGCACAAAGTGCTGGAATAACTCAGCGGGTCAGGCAGTGTCCCAGGGACACTTCTTCAGACTCACATCGTAGGCATCAATGAGATGCATGAGCATTGCATATAATTTTGATGATATTGATAGGATTGCTGAACCAACAAGATCTCCAGGCAGGTCTTCAGACTTGCCATTTATGGAAGTGATGTGATTGCTCCTGTTACTGTGCTAGAGTGAATCCTATTTTAGTTTGGGACTGAAAATTACAATGTAACATCCAAATTATTAGTCTTGCACTGTTGAATTTGTTAAAACATCAATATACCTTGGTGAAAGGACATAGCTAATTTTTAGTGTAGGAATGAACTGCAGGGGCTGGTTAACACCGAAGATAGACACAAAACACTGGAGTAACTCAGCGGGACAGGCAGCATCTCTGGAGAGAAGGAATGGGTGAAGTTTTGGGTTGAAACCCTTCTTCAGAACCCTTAACGTCACCCATTCCTTCTCTTCAGAGATGCTGCCGTCCCGCTGAGTTACTGCAGCATTTTGAGTCTACGAGCTCTTTGTTAATATATTATAACCAGCCCATCTTGTGTTCCTAGTGAGCTGGAGCTATACTAATGATTCAATTTTTTTGCGTTTAATAAGGCTATGAAAGTAGGTTGATTTAATTCATGTTGAATTGGCTCCAGTGCTCTGAGTCTAAGAAGATTATTTTGGTTATTTGCCTTCTCTTCAAAAAGGTTCCGAATAATATTTGGTCTTGAATTATCAGAACAAGTAATTGTATGATCTGTTCCTATCTTTTTATCTTCTATTTATAGTCAAGACATGTCTCCCCTAACTCTTCTGATGAAGAATCATTGACATGAACATTAACAATGTTGCTACAGTTACTACAGCTTTTTGTGCCTATCATGTTATTCTGCTGGACAACCTCAGCCACTAACATGTTACGCTCGTTTAAAACTGCCCGGTACTCAAGAATCAATTCCTGAATGCAATGACAAATACAGCCCTTCCCTCCATGTCCGTTAACTGCATCCACCTCCCCTCCACCCGCACTATCAGCGAATGTCAGGATTCCCTTGTCTTTTTTGTTCGTAGTGTTGAGTTGATTGGTTCGGCTACTGTCATTACACGCTGTATTCCTCTTTCCCCCTAAGTCACAAAATGCCCAAGGACTCTCTGGCCCCAGATGATAAAATCATATTCTGTCCTACCACCAGACGCAAGGAAGTCTTAATTATTTAAATGTAGCAGACCATCTCTCTCATCAAACCACAATACCATTAAGAAGAACATTTAAAGGAATGATCGTTAGACTGTTACTCTTTATCTATTTCTGAGTGGTAGTCATAACATCCTGAGGCTTGTTGTGATGTTCCTTGTGTCTGCCACTGACACCCAAGCTGCTGTTCACCACCACCCTGCAATGTCAATTGCAACAGACTGCTACTCCTTCATCTACATCCAATGCTAGTTGCCTCCATTACTGTCTAGAGTCAAAATCTTTATCCATCCCTTTGTCATCCTCAAAGAACTCCTGGTCAGTCTCCTATTCTCTCCTCAAACTAATACTCCTCTTATCAAAATGCTGCTATTGCTCTGCTGTAACCCATGCCCACTCACCATTGTTCTCGTGTTCATTGATCACTGTGGCTCCTGTTCTCTTACTGTCTCAAATGTTAAAAAGTAATTGAACTTACAATCCGCTATTCTCATTTCCTTTCATCTTCCTTGCTTCTCCAACTCTAACCTCTGATGGACATTTGCTTCATCATTACCTGCTGTGCTCTCACCGATCTAGGTGCTAATTATGAAATATCCTTCACACTTTCTTAGGATGGAAGAAAGATTCTCTGCGGCATTGTTACCTGGTTAACTTTCTACAGTTCAGCTGGTAAACTGTTCCCACTACACAGAATACCAACAGCATTGCTCCTCTGTATAGGTCAAAAGTGATAGGAGCTGAAGTAGGCCATTTGCCCCATCAGGTCTACTCCACCATTCAATCATGGCTGATCTATCTCACCCTCCTCACCCCATTCTTCTGCCTTCTCCCCATAACCCCTGACACCCGTACTAATCAAGGAACTGTGTATGACCCTGTCCCACTTAGACGATTTTTCAGGCGACTGCTAGCGACTGTCAAGTCGCCGGCAGTCACTGAAAAAACGGCGACTGGAATGGCGACTGTCAGAGTGGGGCACACACACACACAACGCTTCCTTCACCAGCCTGTTATGCAGGCGGGAGACAGGGCAAGCGGGGAGAACGCAGTCTGAGAGAAATTCACACGGTGCAAAGCCAATGTGATACAGACACACACCGTGATGAACAGGAAGGTTGGCACTGTGATTAAGACAGTGAAAGCACAGTGTATGGGAAGGATCACGTAGGTCCTTTAAAAGAGGGTGGGGCGAAGGAGTGGAGATACCTTTTACGAAGCCAGAGATACACAGCTGTGAAGTACCGGTCGGTTATCCTTGGTTCTGGAAACTACTGCTTACGTTTTTTTTCCCAATGAGCCAATGAAATTCACCGGTCAGCACCGGCTACAACCTACGAGGACCTTCGACCTCCTGGAACCCACTAGGACCTCCTGGCGACCCACCTTCGGCACGAGAATTCTCGCTACCCTCCATGGCGGCTTCATTCTTGTCGCCGCTAATTTTTCAACATGTTGAAAAATTCACGGCGACAATAATGAGGCCGCGACTAGTTCCCAGAATGCGGGAACTCCTCACGACCATGAAGGCGACTCACCGGCAACTACCCGCAAACATGTGGCGACCATGTGGCGACTACATAGTCTCCTACAGTCGCCTAAAAAGATGTGTAAGTGGGACAGGCCCATTACTTGTGTGTGTTCAAGGTCAGACAGACTTTATTCAACTATCAATCCATTGGTCTCTGTACATCTTTATGCTTTGTTGTAATAACATCTTTCCATATATTTTCTTCCAGGTGATGTATTTTAGCTCTCTATTTCCCTACGTTGTGCTTATCTGCTTTCTGGTTCGAGGGCTTCTTCTGAAAGGTTCTTGGGATGGCATCCGTTACATGTTTACCCCTAAGGTATGTTCTTATGCATCTTATCGCTAACATGCAGCTTGCATGGAAGGTCACAGCTTGTAAAGACCGAGTTAATGTAAATAACTAATGTAAATAATCTAATAGGCACTGCCTAGTTTTTAGACCACTCTCTTATTTCTGACGTGCTCCAACAGTCTGCATTATGGATGTTGGTACCACCTAGTGGCGAACTTATAGTTAAACACTTTTGATTGTTCGTGTGGGAAGGAACTGCAGATGCTGGTTTAAACCGAAGATGGACACAAAATGCTGGAGTAATTCAACGGGCAGGCAGCATCTCTGGATAGAATGAATGGATGACGTTTCGGATCGAGAAGTCTGTAGAAGGGTCTCGACCTGAGACTTTACCCTTCCCTTCTATCCAGAGATGCTGCCTGCCCTGCTGAGTTACTCTAGCATTTTGTGTCAACTTTTGATCGTTCTATTGTCCACCACCTTGTGGTTTGGGTACAATTGTCAGTGACAAGCTAATCCTATTACATTGTAAATCTGGGAAGATCTCCCTATACAGTCAATGTTAGATATCAGCTTATTTTTGTTGGGTTTTTTTTTCAAACTATATGTAATAATAATTGTAAATACAAGCAAAAAATTGCAATCATGCTTCATATTCCTTGGGAAAGTATCTGCACTGTTTTATGCATCAATCAATATAAATCTAATAACATGCAGAAATGTATAAATACATGAATGTATAATATTATAGACGCTAGTTTGTATTCTGAGGAAGCATAAAAACTTATATCAATGGAAAAAGCAATATTACACAGGTCATGGTAATGTGATAGAGGAGCATGAATGGTTTCACAATTAAAAGATATATAAAATTATTAGCTACTAATAAGCGGTATAATAGTATTACCTACTATTAAGAGGTACACAATTATTAGCTACCAATACGAGGTATAGAAAAATTGGCTACTAATGCAAAGTATAGAATTATTAGTTCTGAATTATGAGGTATTGTTTGATTAGCTACTAATAAGAGGTTTAGAATTAAGCTGCCATTAAGAAAAAACACCTGCTCAGGAAACCATCCTGTTTGATCCATCATGTCCTATTGCCGCTGGGCTTGCCGGCGTGCTGTCCACTGTCCAAACGACTGTGGACAGATGTGTTTTTCTACAGTGACTTTTTAATGAATGACAAGTGGTTTGCCAGTGTTGGACAGAATATTGTGCAGCAATAAAGCCAGGCCCATCCTTCACAACACCAAAGACAGGTGGAAGCCTAGCACCTAGTGGCACTTGGTTTCGGAGTAGTCGGGCTCTATGCACAGCCTAATGTAGCCACACACAAAGATGGCCACCAGGATGAGAGCTATGTTGTGTACATTTCCCTCCCACCCTGATTGAATGCGGAACCATTATCACTTTTCTGCAATATCCCTTCCTACTCCTAGAGAAGCCACACAAACGGTAAAGGTGGCTTCTGCAGCATGCAATAGTAAATTGCAAGGAACCCACAGGGATCACTTTCATTATTCCTTGTGTGGGAAGCTGCTACATTCAGTTAGTGGATAGAAATATTAAGCTCACGTTTGAAAGGGAATGTAGCAGCTGCATTGCTGTGGCACAGTGGTGCAGCTGGTAGAGCGCTGCCTCACAGCGCCAGAGACCAGACCTGACCTGACCTTGGGTGGGGTCTGTGTGGAGTTTGCATGTTCTCCCAGTGGTTTCTCTGTGTGACTTTCCTACAGGTGCTCCGGTTTCCACTCACATCCCAAACACTTGTGGGTTTGCAGGTTAATTGGCTTCACTAAAATTGTCCCTAGGAGTGGATGCAAGTGTCATTTAACATAGAATAATGTTAGGCTGAAGGGCCTGTTTCCATGCTGTACCTTTCTATCCATCATATCTCTAGAGTGTGCAGCAGCAATAATTATTTCCAAAGCTGACAGAGGAAGAAGCTCCATTCAACACGTACTGAAACAGCAAGAGATCTACTTCTTTATTGAAAATATTTCCACAGTGCAGAGTGATGCTTTCATTTAAAGCTGGCTTTTTATCGTCAGGTTTATGACTTTAGATACAGGCCATTTGCAGCGATGACTGAACAGAAGCCATCAACTACTCACACATTCTTCTCAAACTTCACAGCTGGAGATCATGTTGGACCCTCAAGTCTGGAGAGGAGCAGCAACCCAAGTGTTCTTTGCTCTCGGCTTGGGATTCGGTGGCGTGATTGCTTTCTCCAGCTACAACAAACGGAACAACAACTGCCATTTCGATGCAGTCCTTGTGTCCTTAATCAATTTCTTCACATCTATCTTAGCAACACTCGTTGTGTTTGCCGTCTTGGGCTTCAAAGCAAATATAATAAATGAAAAATGCATCGCTAGGTGAGTGCTGACTCTCTACTGTATATCCTTGACCCTGTTTTGGCCAGGTATAAGTGTTCTTACTCATGCTGATTCGGCTCTGTTGGTTACATCCTAGGAATGCAGACAGGATCCTGGATATGCTAAAGGCAGAAGTAATCAGTCACGATCTCATTCCTCACCATGTTAATCTATCAGAAGTTTCAGCGACCGACTACCATCTGATGTACAACATTATAAAGGAAGTGAAAGAAGAAGAGTTTCTCAAGTTAGACTTGGATTCATGTCAACTGGAGGATGAACTTAACCAGGTCAGTTCCCAATAAAATGGAATAAAACAGAGTAAGGATAGAGTGCTGTTAGTGTTCTGACTGTGGGATGGGGGGTTGAGGGGATGGAGGGAAGATCACATTATCTGGGCAGAGAAAGGAATTTGAGATAAAGCCTTGATTCACTCAATTAGATATCAGTGAAAGCGTAAACTAGATCTGGCCATGGATGGATAAAGTGAAATGGTAGCCAAATGATGGGATAAAAATGGGAATATTCTCATCGTCCAGAATCTCATTTAATCAAAGTTACGTACACCTAAATGCATTATATCATAGCTTAATACAGACAATAAACATGGAAATCGCAGAAATGCTTTGTATCCAGTCAACCTTTTATAATTTAGATGTCTGAGCAGCAATCTGTGTGTGTCTTGAAGGAACATTCAAAGTGTAGGATTTTGTTACCACCAAGGAGATTTCACTAACCAGTTGACCATACTGTCTCCTTCTTAATATTTGTGTTTTTTACCTGTGTTTTGCAGGCTGCACAAGGAACTGGCCTAGCCTTTATTGCCTTCACAGAGGCCATGACTCATTTCCCCGCATCTCCTTTTTGGTCAGTGATGTTCTTCCTTATGTTGGTGAATCTAGGCTTGGGCAGCATGTTTGGTACCATTGAAGGCATACTCACACCACTTGTGGATACATTCAAAGTGCGCAAAGAAATTCTGACTGGTAAGTAGCATGGTCACGAGATAACGCTTCCAGTTTTGTTCCAAAATTATAATCTTGGATGAATATCACTGGCATATTGAAAATTCCGCTCAGATAAAATTGAATGTAAATGAACATGTTTGGATTTGTAATGTGACTGTATAATCAATTGGAGGTACTGGTCCACCACTGGTTTTCTGGCACCCTTTGTTTATGGGCCTTGCTGGATTATATGTTTTGCAGACCAACAGAGGTTACGGCCTCCAAGAGAAGTCTAACAGTACTAGATTGGTCCGCCTAGGCTCCTGAGGAGCCGAGATACCGGCCCACAAAGCCGACCTCGGAAGTCAGCTATGGGGACGGATCTGCCGGCTCTGGCCAGGCTGGAGTTCCAGAGTCCCGGCCATGGGAGGGGGGCAAATTTGACCCACCGGTCGGCCGCGGAAATCTTTCTGAGGTCAAGACCGGCCACCTCACCCGCACAGGCACATTGGAGGGTGGGGGGGGGGGGAGAGGATTTCAAGTTGACCTGTACAACAATGTCATGTACCGTCACATCAATGTGGAAAATTAAGATATTGGTCTATTGCTCCTTTGATTAGAAAGACTGGAGTACATGGGATTATCTGATGAAAGCATGTTGTGAATGGATCGTGCCAGGACCTCCTACCTGACTCCAGACTGCATCTAAAGCAGACTCCAGGCTCCAGCTTGCACAATGCGTTTGGTTCAGCTCCTAATGTTTTATTCAAGGCCCATGGTTCACAGTCTGGGGCTGAGCACCACAAGACTGATCAGTGCCCTGATGGAACCTCACAAGTACCATTGTCTCACTCAGCTAAACGTGCTGTCTATTAACGACTAACAACACACTCAAAAAATTATTGAAAACCCAGCAGGATCTTTCCCTCCTCTTGTTCCAAGAAGTCTTATTGTTTGCAAAGAGTCACAGCTGAGTTAGCTGAAAGTTCGCTTACGCAGTATACCTTTGTTGATCCCGTGGTTCTCGCTTCCATGGGAATTATATTAAAGCTCGAGCATTCTATTCTTTAGCTTTGACTTGCGGGGCAGTTCTTCGAGTTCAAAATCGGCCAACAAATGAGCTCCCTGTCCCCATCCCCGTACGTGAATGAAATAAGTATTGAAACTCTCACAGCGGACAATGTATAAATTTTATTTTCAATGTAGAGCCATGAAAGGTTTTGGACAAGAAACACTGGTGCCTTTATTCTCCAAACACTGTGCGGAAAAGGCGGATGATTTTTAAATTCTGCCTCCTTTTCATGCTTGCTCTGCTAGCAATTACAGGATTAAAGTCAGCTTATTTGTAGCTGATTTGCAATGTACTTTGGCCATCTGTCAGGTCCATAATATATATTTTTCTTTACTTTAGTTGGCTGTTGTCTCCTGGCTTTCAGTATTGGCCTCCTCTTTGTACAACGCTCTGGAAACTACTTTGTGACCATGTTTGATGATTATTCTGCTACCTTGCCGTTGCTGATTGTGGTTATCCTGGAGAATATTGCTGTTGCTTGGGTTTATGGCACAGATAAGTGCGTATCCACTAACTTATGATCGTCAAATTTACTTCATATAGTAAAATGTGTAACAGAGGAAACAAAAATGATTGAAAATATATTAGTTCTACCTAATTATGATTATGCCTTCTTCTTAATTTACATTCTACCCTCATTACACAACCCCTTTTCATCAGCACAGGCACAAGTTGTCCTTTGTGGCCACAGTCGGTCTTCATTGTAACTTCATATTGCCCTGTCGAGTGATCTCATTGGGAAGCGGAACAGTTACTCTCAGTAGATGGGCCAGAACCTGTTGGGAAGTGCAGACAGTTTCACACTGAACTGCCGGTAATTTGCCGAGGCACTTATCAGGAGGCTTATGACACCGTCACTAATGTGGAAATCCCACACTTACTAGACATGAGAGTTTTACCGACTACTATCCGAGTTTGGACTGACTCCACATGGAGATCAGAGGAGCAACCCAATTTCCCTGTAGTTACACTGGGAGATAGACACAAAATGCTGAAGTAACTCAGCGGGACAGGCAGCATCTCTGGAGAGAAGGAATAGGTGACGTTTCGGGTCGAGACCCTTCTTCAGACCATTGTGTCTATCTTTGGTATAAACCAGCATCTGCAGTTCCTTCCTTCTCTTCAGAGATGCCTCCTGTCCTGCTGAGTTACATCAGCATTTTGTGTCTATCTTCGGTTTAAACCAGCATCTGCAGATCCTTCACACACTGTTACACTGGGAGATCTGCACACTGAATCTTTGCCAGATTAGCTGGGACAGGAACATGAAGGTCATCCATTTCACTGAAGGGCAATGACGTAGGCAAACTTTGTTAGGTACTAGATAATTCACATGTAATTAATTTAACAATTTAAATAAATGTTTTAATTGTGTGCACATTAATGAGTGTTTTAACTTAATATATAAAAATATAATAGAATCATGCTCTTTTAATAGTTTTGCAAACTTTTTTATTTCTTGTTAATGCCAAGGAGATTCAAAATGCCCTTTGACAGGTTTGACATCCGCTTTAATTTGGAGCAATGGTTTAGATGGCCGCCAACGCTTTTTCAAAATGTTCCTTGGGTGGACTCTGTTCTGGCATGCTCGTGTGAGGACATTGTGTTATGCCAGAGCCTTGCCCTTTTTGGATCTAGATGGCTTTGGGCAGTAAGTCAACAGGTGGCTTCCTGCTGACTACAACTTCTGCCAGTAACCTGACCTAATCCAACTTTTGCATTCAGCATCTCTTAACCCTTTTAATTCAAGTGGAGTATGATACCGCAGAAGTATCCTGATGGATTGTACTTATGGTTTAATTGTTGCTCTCTCTACTCTTCCATTCTATGGAAGTAGATTCCTCATATCACTGACAATTGGACAGTCAAGACTGCTGTTGGAAGTTGTGTACAAACCCGCTAGATAATTGATGAAGGAAAGACTGCAGATGCTGGTTTACACCGAAGATAGACACAAAATGCTGGAGTAACAGGCAGCAACTCTGGATAGAAGGAGCGGGTGATGTTTAAGGGTTGAGACCTTTCTTCAGGCCACATTTCTCATCTCATCTTCCTTCCTGAAGAAGGGTCTTGACCCGAAACATCAACCATTCCTATTCAGAGATGCTGCCTGTTTCGCCGAGTTATTCCAGCATTTTGTGTCTATCCTGCTAGATGATTCATGCTCAAATTGTATCTAACTTTACTGAAGTCAGAGTGCTTTATCTCAACACACCAATTTATAAGCAAAGCCAACCCCAAAAAGCCTTTGAAGAATTCTGTTACAATCAAAAGGCTCTGCCTTTGCAAACAGGTAATTTAATAGTGTACAACTGTGTTTCACTTTCATAGGTTCATGGAGGATTTGAAGGATATGCTTGGCTTCACTCCATCCCGATATTACTATTACACATGGAAATATCTTTCTCCACTGATTCTGATTGCTCTATTTGTAGCAAGCATTGTCCAGTTGGGCTTAAGTCCTCCAGGCTACTATGCCTGGATAAGTGAATTGGTGAGTGTTATTTAAATTAAAAGGCAATATCCTATTGCTCTGTGATACTGCCGATGAATTTGCAGTGTGCGTGTTGCCTGTGTAAGTTTGTTTAGTTTAGTTTAGTTTTAGTTTAGTTTAGAGACACAATGGGGAAACAGCCCTTTGGCCCGTTGAATCTGCACTGACCAGTGATCCCCGCACAATAGCACCATCTTACGCACACCAGAGACAATTTACACTTATACGAAGCCAATTAACATACAAACCTGTATGTCTTTGAAATGTGGGAGGAAACTGAAGATCACGGGGAAAAACCCACGCGGTCACGGGGAGAACGTACAAACTCCGTACAGACAGCACCCATAGTCAGCATCGAACCCAGAGCTCTGGTGCTGTAAGGCAGCAACTCTACCGCTGCACTACCATGCCACCCTTGTCAGTTAATTAGTTAATATAGCAGTTAATTGTGCTTATACATTTTTATTACATGTGCCAGGGAATTCTACGGGCAGTTAGTCTGCAGTCGAGTATTACTCATGAAGTCCCAGCATTTCAGAAACAAGCAATGCAGGAAGAAAACCTATCTTTGTTTAGTACATGTAATTCCGGAGGTATTAACATTAACAACAACATTATCAGGTTATGCTAAATGGAAGAAAGTGATATGAGCCTGGTTTGTAATCTATGTGGAAATGTTGGATGGGTATTAAGATGCTAGTCATATTCACATTCCTTAACCTGCCTGAAATCAGGCACCAGAATGCCACCCAAATCAGTTCCACTGTAAGAATTGTCCCTACACCATTTTAAATCATATACCAGTCAAAAATGATATGTCATGTTATTTAGTAGAAGAAATCATTCAGCACATTTTGTGAAGGTGAACATTAACTCAAGTATCATGAGATTCATGACTGACAAATGTATCCGTTTAAAAGTCTTGTCAAATAACTCTCACCGTTTTAGGACAGGGGGATGCAGACAGTGGGGACTGTATTGTGTTTGGGGGTATGACAGTGGCTGGCAATATGTTGCTCCCCCACCTCCCACCTCCCACCTTTCCCACTTCCATCATTTTAATTCCCAAATCCCCCAATACTGATGTCTTAGTAACACGACAGGAATCATCACCCATTCCTTCTCTCCAGAGATGCTGCCAGTCCCGCTGAGCTACTCCAGCATTTTGTGTCTACCTTCTGACTGAAGCGGGCAGGAACAATGTATCATATTTGTTTTTATCCTTGCCCGTGAGATACCACCGAGGCTGTTTGATTAGAAAAGTTGTACAAAGTGTGATTGCAATCTGTAAATTGGGATTGAAACCTGTAAAAATTTAAGGGGAACAAACAGGATTCTGAAGCAGGCTCACTTCACTTGTGTAGGAAGGAACTGCAGATGCTGGTTTATACTGAAGATAGACATAAAGTGCTGGAGTAACACAGCCGATTAGGCAGCATCCCAGGAGGAACATACCCGTTATTTTTCTCCAGGGATGCTGCCTGACACGTTGAGTTACTCCAGCAATTTGTGTCCACCTTCACTTCACCTTGTGCCTGGTTTCATTCTCACTAAACTATAAATAGCTGCTCATTCTCTGTCAATTTTAACAATTGAATCTTCCTAAATAACTTTCATGTGTAATACAAGCAAATTATGGATTATTCAATTGACAAATTATTTTATCCATTTTCCTAGGGTGGTGAGAAGTTTCTGACTTTCCCAGTGTGGGGTTTGACTTTGTGCATCTGCCTCATCATAGTGGCAGTCCTCCCTGTTCCAGTCGTTTTTGTCACCCGTTATTTTAACCTCATTGACGATGGCTCCAACTCTCTGGCCTCGGTCTCCTACAAGAAAGGACGGATTCTGAAGGAGAACTCCAACCTGGAGGAAGATGATGCCAGTCTGCTGCACAGCAAAACCCCCAGTGCCATGCCATCCCCAGTGGTCGGCAACAGCATCTATCGCAAGCAAAATGGATCCCCCACTCCAGAAGCAGACACAGCTCCAAATGGCCGCTATGGCATTGGGTACCTGATGGCTGACATGCCTGAATCAGACTTGTAGCTTCTGATTGAGCTATGCTTGGCTATATGTATGTTGCTACATTGAGCAAAATTGCCACTTTGAAGCACGCAATGTACTAATGTGGCATATGTACCATGCATATCCTGTAGATAGATTATATTTTTCCATATTAGTGATAATGAAATACTGTTGCCTGCCAGTCGCTGTGAGTTTCTACTTCTGAAAGATCTTATTCAGTGATACCTCTAAGAAAGAAATCAAAAGATTACCTTTCTTGAAGAGAACCTGCTTGTTTCTTAGCCACAGATCATTCTCTATCAACATCATAGAATTCAGCAAAGGTGTAAGATTCTCATTTCCAAATTCTTCTTGACACATGCAGACATCTAGAATGAATTTCAACACTGAAGTATGTAAAATTTAGATTCACATTCCGATTCAGATTAGCCTACTACCTTGTATACTGGGGTACAATCTAAATCCTTGCTCACGTGAAGATCTTAGTGTGAACGATATACACACAGCAACGATAAAAACAATTAATACGGTGACAAATGCAAAAACATCAGAATGGTGCAAGATTGCAGAGTAGAAACGGAGTGACGCATGATGTAATCACAAATTATATAATCATAAATTATTTATTTCCTTATAAAACTGCAATAAACATTTTGTTTTTTTTAATCTAAGGTTTTTGGAGGGGGTGTTCTTTTCCTCACATCTGCAAATCTCACCCACAGGCTGAGAGGCTGTAACTGGACTCCGGAGTATAGTGGTCCCAATTGTCTGACCAACCATAGAAACATAGCAAATAGGTGCAGGAGTAGGCCATTCAGCCCTTTGCGCCAGCACCATTCAATATGATCATGGCTGATCATTCAAAATCAGTACCCCGTTCCTGCTTTTTCCCCATATCGCTTGATTCCAGTAGCAACCCAGGAATTTATTTTTAGTTTAAATGTTTTTTCAGTACCACTCTGATGGCTAAACCCCCCGACCGGATAGATAGGAAATGCACATGGTCTGATAGCTGAAAGTGAATAGCCTGCTACATTGGCCAAGAGATTTCCTTGAGAGACCATTGTATCATACACTCCCTTGAGGTCAATGCACAGAGTGCTGGATGCAGCTTTTGTAGATGAGGTGGATAGCTTACTCTTCCTGGACATCGCCTGCTCTCCCCCCCCCCCCCCCCATCACAAATGCTGCCTGACCCGCTGAGTTCCTTCAGCACCGTGTTTTTCGCAATATTCCAGTTCCTTGTATCTCTACGTCTTTGAGGCCACCTTTCTTGCATTAGTTTGCCCTGAGCCAGTCAATGGCATTGAGGGTTGGACTTGGAGAATGTACTCTGCAACAATGAAGTTGATTATACTTCTCTGAATCTGATGACAGGGCAAGCTCCTGACTGGACATCAAAATGATCAACTGATTCCCGCCTATTCTTCTCCCCACTGATCATGCGTAAAGATCATTTCATCTTATTTCTGGAATTGTGGACATTCTGAATCCAGTGTGGACTTTGGCTCAGATTCCTGCCCCTTATGGTCCACTGCCCATCCCATCCCCTACAAACTTCCATCTCAATTCTCAATTGTGTAGGAATCTACAATGTGCAGATGCTGGTTTAAATCGAAGATAGGCACAAAAAGCTGGAATAACTCAGCAGGACAGGCAGCTTCACAGGAGAGATGCTGCTTGTCCCGCTGAGTTACTCGAGCTTTTTGTGTCTATCTCAATTCTTAAGCGCATCTCTTCCTCCTCTCCATCCCACACTTGATCTTTGGATCTACTTACCACAAATGGTGTCTCATTTCCTCACTTCACCTTACCAAGAGACAATACAATGAGACTTCAGTTCCAATATCTTAAGAATAGAGTTCCAGGTCCAAAGTCAACCAGGTATGGGGCGGAAGCATTATCATTATCGCCCCCATTTTGCTCCTTAATTACTTACCTTCGACAATCATATTCTCCGAACCTGTAACTGCTAGTACCACCAGACTGTGGTGCTAGCAGTTACAAGTTTCTTTCAGCTAGCCTGTTAATCCAGCTAGCAATTTCTTGCAGCTAGTCTGTTCATTCGGGTGAAAAACAAGCATTCTCCTTTATTTTTCTTAACAGAAAATGGCGACTATCTTTAGCAGTTGTATTGTGAAATGGAGATTATTGTGCTTTTCTGCTGCGTAGACACAACATGCGAGTGGCCAGCATGAGCTTTGGATAGCTGGAGGGAGCAGTAATGTTAAAATAAGCTGTATATTTTGTGTAAAGTGTTTGCTATTATTAATTTGAAAAGGTAAAGTACTATTTTCATGAGTCCAAACTGACTCTTATTATCAAACTGATCAATATGGTTAATTTGTTGCCTAATTATTTTAGATATTTATTGTGATTTAGAATATTTAGTGAACAGGCTGTATATTTATATTGCATATTGTAAAATGTATATATGTATATTTTATCTGGATTTGTTTGAACATTTTGATGCAAAAAGAGCATTTTTTCAGCATTGATAAAGCCTTTGATGAAATTCTTTGTTAATTTTGTTACTTTGGCTAAATCGCTTTCCTTATAGTAAAGGTATAGCTGTACTCTTCCTTTTGAGGGACATTTACGTTTTGACTTTTGTCTGGAGGTTTCCAGCCTTTTTGTTATATTCCACATGAAATTAAACACTTAATGATAAACCACGGGACTTCATTTGTGCTTTTTATTCTTACGTGGTATTTTTCAAAAGGGCTTTTGTTTCAAACTCGCACAAAACATATTCACTTCAGCGCAGGAGTACAAGAAACAGTATTGTTCTTGTTTTTTTTGTTGGGCTGGGATATTTGACCAGGTGACTTTAGACACAGACTCTTGCACGGGAGAACTTGGCACTTTGCTGGAAGTTCTGCAGGAGATTATTAGAATTTTTGCACAGTGACATTTGGAAAGAACGGCTTGTTTTTTTTAAACTATTCACAGGAATTATTTTTTTTTTTTTAACCCAATTTACATTCAAAACTTGGTCAATATTTAGTTTAGTTTAGCGACACAGCATGAAAACAGGCCTTTCAACCCGCCTAGTTCACGCCAACCATAGATTACTTGCTCACACTAGTCCTATGTCATCCCACCTTCCAACTTGGTCAGCTTTGAATTGACCATTGGACAAGCTCTTCAGTGACCCTGTAACTTGACAAGAGAATGGAGACCATTCAGATTGGTTTCTGTTTCTTCTGTCTCGTAATTGATTGTAAAACTTTTCCAGCTTGGAATTTACAAGTTCTTTCCACTGCTGCCACTTCGCTTGCATGATGCCTGGTTACAGTTGGGAGGAGTGTATAGAAAGGAACTGCAGATGCAGCTCTATACCGAAGATAGACACCTAATGCGGGAGTAACTCAGCGGGTCAGCCAGTATCTCTGGAGGAAAAAGGATGATTTATCTCCAGAGATGCTCCCTGACCCGCTGAGTTCTCCCGCACTTTGTGTCTATCTAAAGTATGAAAAACATATTTTTGCGGCATTTCCATCCTTTGAACAGTGTATAACTGTTCTGTTCATTTTATAAAACCTATTGCACCACAGACCCTTCTCCTTTAATATTTGGTGCTTTTTACATGAACAAGTCAACTATGAGATGAGAGAAGTGCTCCTGAAGAATTTTCCTCAAACTGATATTTGTCTTAAGATGTATGAATGCTCTGGGCCTCCCAAGTATTGCCTATAAAAAGTTGTGGCACTGGGATTTCTATTCCTTACAACTTGCAACCAGTTACTTCTGGACGTACAGTTGCCAAAACCCAAAATGATCTGAACGCCACCTATCCACTTCCTTAAAGATGTCACAAAGTGCTGGATTTGATTTGATTTTATTACTTGTCATTCGAACTTCAGAGAGGCTCGAACGAAACTCCGTTTCTACAAGCCATACAAACAAACAAACAGAACAATTCATAAAAAAACACGCAAACAATTAAATTCACACAAACATCCATCACAGTGGATCCCTCCTCACTGTGATGGAAGGCAAAGTTCTTCTCTCTCCCGATGACGAAGCCCCAGGCGGGCGGTGTTAAGTCCCATGTCCATTGAGGCCGCGCCGGGTGATGTACGGCCCCGCTCCAGGCCCAAAGTCACAAAGTTGGAGCCCCCGGCGGGCTCTGGAATGTCCCGCAGCCATTAAAGCCGCGCCGGGCGATGCTCGGCCCCACTCCGGGTCGTTCCAACCCCGCGACACGGGCTGGAGAAGTTGTGTTGCGGAGCTCCGGAGAGCGGTCTCCCACCCGGACCCGGAGATATTGGAGTATCCCAATAGGTCAGGGGGCATCTCTAGAGAACATGGATAGGAGAAGTTTTGGGTCAGGGCCAGTCTTCATACCATAGAGATGTGGTTATTGCTTATTTGCTGGGAGTATGGAGTTTGTTCACTCAATGCAGGCATATTGTTGAATGAGGAAAATATGGTGGTCAGCTACATTAAAGAGGATAATGCAGTGTGCTGTTCATCATTGTAAAGTAACTTATCTTTCTCTTATTGGAAAGGCAATGCAATCACCCTGCCTTCCACCTATTTCAACTGCTTTTCAAAATACTCTGAAACCTTCAACAGTCAAACATCAATGATGCTTTCTGCTGCAGAGTCATGACATAAAATAATTCAAAGTCTGGAGGCAGTAGCAGTCAAAATAAACCATTCATAGTACTCCGGCTCGGCTGGCAAAGCTAGATACTAATATCCATCCCCAATGGCACATGTATGAAGGTGGCAGTTAAAAGTTACTCAAATTGGTGGGATTAGTAGTCACACGAAGGTACAGACATGAGATTTCCTTTCTTGAAAGACATTGGTAAAGGACATTTAGTTGTTTTGGAGGTAGGGTTTTTTGTTAGCGATAATTTTAAATCAATTATCAAATTGCAGTACTTAAATTTATACTTCATAGCTGCTATGGTGGGATGTGAGACTCACACCTCTGGTTTAGTTTAATTTAGAGATATAGTGTGGAAACAGACCCTTTAGCTCACTGATTCTGCACTGACCAGGGATCACCTCACACCAACACTATCCTACACATCCTAGGGGCAATTTAAAAACTTACCAAGACAATTAATCTACAAATCTATATTTCTTTGGAGTGTGGGAAGAAACCGGATCTCCTGGATAAAACCCACGCAGGTCACAGGGAGAACGTACAAACTTCGTACAGACAGCACCCATAGTTAGGATTTAACCTGGGTCTCTGGTGCTGTAATACCCCTGTCCCTCTTAGGAAACCTGAACGGAAACCTCTGGAAACTTTGCGCCCCACCCAACGTTTCCGTGCGGTTCCCGGAGGTACCCGAAGGTTTTTGTCAGTCTCCCTAATGGTCGAAAGTGGTTTCCATTTTAAAAATCGTTAATTTATTAGTCATTGCCGGTTGCGATGCTAGTTGAAGGTGGTTGCCGCAGGACAAAAACCTCCGAGAACCGCACGGAAACCTTGGGTGGGGCGCAAAGTCTCCAGAGGTTTCCTAAGTGGGACAGGGGCATAAGGCAGCAACTCTACCGCTGTGCCACTGTGCTGCACATCTCTGAATCAATGGTCTTGATCTTTTGCTGCTTGTGCAGTAGCATAGTGTTTACACCACTGTAAAAAGTGTAAATAGAACGTAGAATGTAAAACAGGGCAAATCCTCCGGTTTGGTTCCAATCAGGCTGTTTGTTTATGCTAACGCTCCGGACATTGAAAATAAATACATTCTCTTTTGTTAGCCAGGGCCACGAGGGACCACCTACCATGTGTTACATTCCTTGGAGACGTTTTGCTTGGTTAATTAGTTACAGGTATCCTCTATACTTTCATCCACTATGGTGGAATAGTTTACACCAAATGAAATAGGCACTTATAATGATTTAAAAGGACATAGGATTACAATGCAGAAAAATTGATTCGATTCATCCTCTTTAGACTTCAGCCTTTAAAGAGGATGAGCCCTTCTGCTTACCGAGTCTGCGACGTCCGGCGATCATCCCGTACACTAACACTATCCTACACACTGGGGACAATTTACAATTTTTACCAAAGTCAATTAACTTGCAAACCTGTACATCTTTGCAGTGGGGGGGGGGGGGGGGGGGGGGGACCCGGAGCAAACCCATGCGGTCACAAGGAGAAATGACAAAATGCATACAGACAACATTGAATCTAGGTCTCTGGTGCTGTAAGACAGCAACTCAATGATTAGTGTGCCTATGCACAACTATAGGTCTCTACATTTCCAATCAAAGGAGAAAAATACTTGGATAATAGTTCCAGTTATGTAGGTTGGAGGGCTTTATTTATTGTAGACACCGATATGAAATTGAAGAAGAGTCTCGACCTAAGACACCACCTATCCATGTTCTCCAGCAATGATGTTACTCCAGCACTTTGTATCCTTTTGCGCTTCCTTAATTTTGTCGCCAGCATAACTCCAGGTGCATTACAGGCAGACATTAGCACAGACCTTGGGACAGATGACTGCCTGAAATGGGGAATGGCTCACAATAACTGAAAAGAGAAGCAGCAAAATAAACAGAAGCAAACTAGTGAAGACCAATTTAAAGTATCATACTCTTTGGAACAACATCAGATTGTATTAGTTTCACGTGCATTAACAACAAATACCATGATTCCAAAAGTACTGAGTGAAACTACATATTACATATAAATTTGCAACAAAAATAATTGATTTCTGAACTAGAAACTACATATTTTTATTAAAATACATACATTACTTCACTAAATGCTTCCTTTCATGGGAAAGGAGGTGGTGTCAGGCATGAGTACATGGGTGGAAGTCAAAGCAGCGAATGAAAATTGTACCTCTAAATTAGTTTATTGCAATCATGAGTTAGCATGGAAAATGAAGATAAAGTACACACAAGTGGACTTGAAATGAAATTTGAATTTGTGAAATATACAATGGGATAGAGCCAATTTTTTTCAATCACAACTATTAAGAGCAGAAAGCCAGCCATGGAGAATTGCCAACCAATCTAACCCAATTAACACTGAATACACTATTTGTGCCAGTAACCTTAGGTTCAATCTTCACTCCCGGCAAGAAAATGGTGAACTGAGTGGTTGGCCTACTTGGAATGTCAGAGGCAGTCCGTGTCATGTTTTGCAGCTGGGGCTTATTAGCCTGTCACTTGCCGACCAAAAGTGCTGGGAACTTAATGTAAAGTGGATGCCAGGATATTAAAATCAGGTAACCGGATACAAAGAGGTCTGAGCATGCCTGTAAATCATAATGATCAGCTGATCAGCTCAGGCTGCAAGCTGCAGTCTCAGGTTGGTGCAGGGAAAGTGTTGAAGTTGGAGATGGATGCAAAATGCTGGAGTAATTCAGCCGGACGGGCAGCATCTCTGGTGAGGTGACTTTTTGGGTCGAGACCCTTCTTCACCTGTCGAAGTTGGATGCCGATGTGCAGACTTGACATTGGCCTGCTATCGAACTTATGTATGTATGACCCAAATGGAGCATTGGTTCTGAAAGATGTGAGCATTTAGAGGTCTGAGGATGAATTTATACCAAATTGGGCTGAGGTCCATTGCATACACACAAGCCAGGGATTGCATGTGCAAGTCCTCGGCCCGATGTCTAATGTATACACACCAGCCTGAGTTCATTCACAAACATACAGGCACAAGGTTGAGTCCATGCTCATCATTGTGGAGTTTGTTTCATGTGTACATGTCTTTTCTTGGTTTAACATACAGACCCTTGAGGTTATGCATTTGCCCACAAGCTGATGAATTGTTGTGTACGCATACATTTATGATCATTTGTGAACGCACAGGGCTAGGATTTTGTTTACACACGTGCACAAACTCTAGATTATGTGCATGTGTACACCACTGGGGTAGATCACTTGCTCTTCATTGATGCAAACTTTACTCGAAATCCCAGAACTCAAGTAATTTTCATAAATGACCAGAGGCACCAAAAGAAATCGGGAGAAAATATATAGAACAATATCCAAACAAGTGAGCAAGTGGGAAATTATTTCAGGCAAGGAAAAATTAGAGAAGAACTGCTACATCATGTCACCTTTAAAAAAACGGAATATATATATACTAGGGGTGTTGCATTGAACATGCCTCTGCCTACAGCCTGTTCGTTTTTTCCCATCTTTTTTAAATTTTAGTTTGTCTAAACTGTTTTGGGGATTCTTTCGTTTTTCTATGTGGGGGAGGGGGCAGGGTAAGGGGGAAACTGCTTCCCGGTCGCTTCCTGGCGAGGATGCGACTGTTTCTCCGAGTCGTTTCTTTAGACGTTCTGTGTTCAAGAGTATCAAAGTTCTAGTCATCATCATCGTCCATTGCTTCACTCCTCATATATTAACTCTACTTCTATCTCAGTTTCAACATGTTTAATGTTTTCCTGTCACACACCAAACACTAAGGACCACCGACAGATTGAAAACACTGATCATACTCTGTTCTACTATCAACATATCATTTTGGAGGCACTTTTGAGATGTCATGTTTACCTCATGCATAGGAAGGTATGAAGAAGGACCTTGACCCGAAACGTCACCCATTCCTTCACTCCAGGAAGCTGCCTGTCCCAGCTTTTTCTGTCTATCTTTGATTTACCTCATGCATAGTGAGTGTAGGGGTGCCTTACGATTGTCTGTTTTTCATCTTTTTAAATTTTTAGTGTGTGCTAATAAGTGTGTAAATGTTTTCCGGTTTGTTTTATGTGGGTCGGGGTCTGGTCAGTTTTTTACCTTACCAGATATGAGATTAATTTTGGGATTGCATACAATGGTCGCTCTGCAGCCTACCATCGATGGAGCTGGGGGCCTCCTCGGACTGACCTTGAGGCCCCACCGCAGGGTGTGGACTTACATCAGAGTCGATCCCTTGCCAGGGATCGCTCCAACCACGGTCTACAGTCTTTACATCGGGAGCTCGCAGTCTCGGGAGAGGCCTGCGGATGTGGGGAGCTCCAATATCGCGAGGTTTGATCGTCTGGTGTGGGGGATCTGACATCCCCCCCGATGCAGGAGAAAATCGCCTCAACGCGGAGGGTCCGCCGCTGACTACAGGAGTCAAAGTCATCCCGTCAATGGAGGGCTCGAGGCCGCTGACCGCTGGAGAGCAAAGGGAAGGGACTTGAACTTTTTTTCGCATTCTATCGCAGAGAGGAATGTGGAGGAATCACTGTGATGGATGTTTATGTTAAAATGTGTTTTGTGTGTTCCATTACTTTTTATTTATATGACTGACTTGGCAAATTAAATTCTTCGTATGGTGCAAAACATACTTTAGCGATGTTACAATACTCACCTTCAGCGGCGCTGCAGTTCTGCCACTGGCCATGTGCGCGACTTTGGCACCTTTGAGGGGGGGGGGATTAAAATGTCCTTTTCTCCTGCCAATCGGAGTCAAACTTTCTCAGGCTGTTCAACTGCTGCAGAAAAATCATGCAATAGCGCCATCTGTTGGACTTTTATTGTGGAAGGTCAGTTACACACAGGAAGTGGTCCTCTGTCTTTTGTTTTTTGTCATGTGCAGCAGCAGATGCAATCCGTCCCAATCCTAGCTTGCTACATTTAAGAAAGCAATGGCTGCAAGTTTATATAGTTCACTGTATGCTTGGAATGCTATATTGGAGAATATTTATAGCAGATGATGTTTAGCTCCTTTCATTAACTTCATAGCATTTGTGAATGTTAGATTGTTAGCAAGCGGCCATTTTGTAGCACCTTAACATACAAGGAATAGGATTTGCTTTGATTGTTAATAGGATTGTTTATTATATATTTGCCCTATATGTTCCACTGTTTAGAAGATTTGTATATTTCTGTAAAGGAGAGTAATTGTGTACCTTTCTTCTCATTTATAGTTTTTCAATATTAAGTATGACAGCACTCAAAAATCATTAAACTTAAGAGTAGAGATGCTAACTTCCTGACTCGTGTCTGTATTATTGAATCGAGTTTGGCTGGCTGTCAATCTACTGTGAATAACAATCACGTAGGGAGGACAGTACACCTGGAGTAAAATAAAAAGCTGCTTCTAAATCCGTCAACGCCTACAACGGGCCTTATCTCACGTAAGGGACAAAACATAAGGTAAGTCGTTTAATTTACATATACACTTGCTTCTTAGGATGACTTTAATCCAAATTTTATTGGCGAAAATGTGATTTTGGCCCCATACGAACAGGCAGTGTTTTTCCTGCCGATATGGGGTTCAAATTTTCTGCAACCGCAACGTTCCAATCGATCACGTTCCACAAAATCCCACTCGCAAGATGATTAAAATGCCCATTAATTTACGGGAATGAAACATTAAATTCCTTCTATTTGGCCTATAAATTCATGACAATGAGATTTAAAAATCATGTTATATTGTGAATTCTTGTGTGAATGTTATTTGGACACTTAGGCTATTTAAACATAACCTTTTCTTAAGAAATGGTTAAATCTAGTAATTGAATTTTGTAATTAGCTACAATTAGGTAACTAACTAATTACATGCTTTAATTTCAGGTCATCCAAGTAAGATTGTTTCATATTGGTTTCAGAATGCTTCAATCTATAATAACTGAAAATGTCATTCAGTTCTCTTAATTTTTAAGAAAGTTATGGGCTTTTGACTGTCCTCGATCACAGCTTTTGAGTTAAGTCAATGGAAAAGCAATAGCGAACAAGATGCTAATTTCAGAGTATGAAAATGGCCATACCTTTTTTAATACTGAAGATATGAAAGTGAATTAGGTATCAAATTAAACTTATTTTTATGCTTTATCTGATGGGATAAATTGCAGACTTGCTTTTTAAAATCTCAACATTTTGTAACATTGCTACATACTTGGCTAATAAAGTATTATTGTGATTGTGATTGATTGTTTGGGAAAGAAGGCCGTCAGGTGCCACTGACTGCAGATACTTCAGCAGCCTGAAAATTCCATTCTTTTTGTCCTCGCTATAAGTATTTACACCATCCCCTTTCTCCATAGACATCAATGACCTTCCTACACCTCTGGCTCACCATGTCAGCTTCCTTTGACATGACCTGTTCCAACGCTGTCAAACACAGCCCATGTTTCCAAATTTTTCTGTGTGAAGAAATAGTAAATATTCACACAATTCTATGGCACAGATGCATATGTATCCTGTGAGAAAACTCTTTCATGTTTCTTACTCGGCTTTACAACTTGCCATAAAGGCTAATGCTTTTAACATGCAGCAATCCAACATTTTCTGCCATTCACCTTTACCTTTTATACTGTTGAACTGTGCACCAGGCACTGTATTTTTACAGATATCCAGCGGCCAACTGGCTGATGCATCATGTTTGATTATCTCTTTCACGAAGGCCATAACACCTCTAGTCTCCAACCAATCCCCAACTGCTTAAGGACATTACAAACCGTAGCAGTCCACACAGCCATGGCAATGAATTGTAGATGAGATTTTGCCATCTGTACTGGTAATAGTGACAGCAATCACTGCAGAACTTGAAGAAGGCTGCTGAGTGAGATTTAGTGGTCGATGAGACTTGAATGCCTACTTATCTGACAGCAGTTACTTTCAGGTCTGTAGCACCTGGCACCAGTATTATCATCTGTCTGTCAGAACATCTGATCATATCAAAGATTTCTTCCCGACAGCGAACTAAAAATATAAAAAATGTTCAATACCTGACTAGGACTTATATAATTTACAGGGATTCAAATAATGATTAGAAAATGCACAGGAGATTAAAGAAGATGAACTATCACATGCAAATTTTTAGAAAAATGAAATCAATTTATTGTACAAAGGCATGTAATCATGAAATATGAAGGAACTACACAATATAAAGTGTGTATACATTGCTTGTAATATGCATGGTATCTATCTACCTTGTTGATGATCCTTGGACTACCCTTCAGACTTTACCTTGCACTAAACATTATACACTGTAAATGGATCGATTGTAATCATGTATTGTCTTTCTGCTGACTGGTTCGCATGCAAAAAAAGCATTTCACTGCACGGTACACATGACAATAAACTAAACTGAGATCATGGTTAGGAAGTACTAGTTGCATTTGAACTATGAACCTGGACAATGAAGGAGAAGTGAAAAGTTTTATCAGTTCCTATGAATGCACTTTTTCCTCTGGTCATAGACCAGAAGTCTTCATTGCCAAGTCTTCATTGCCAAGTCAAAAAAACTCACAATGACGGCAAAGAGTCATTCTTTTTCACGCTATGATTACATGATTAAATATAAAGTGTTTGAAACCAAATGTGATTGTGTTTGCATCGCCAAGTTATCAGATCAGAATTTAGACACAGGGTGTGATAGCATGATTCTCACATTCTCACAATTGAAAATAGTGGTTGATTTTCCAGTTATAGCAATTAGCAATGGGCAAAGCCAAGGAGACATAAAAGGAGATTATTTTCACATCAGGAGATGGGGAAAAAAAACTAAAATGACAGTCTGAGTCAGATTATTGAGCACGTGACAATAGGAGTTAAGAGATACAGTGTGGAAACAGGCCCTTCAGCCCACCATGTCCGCACCGACCAGCGATCCCCGCACTTTAACACTATCCTACACACACTAGGGACAAGTTACACTTATACAAAGCCAATTAACCTACAACCCTGTACTTCTTTGGAGTATGGGAGGAAACCGAAGATCTTGGAGAAAACTCATGCGATCACGGGGAGAACGTACAAACTCTGTATAGTCAGCACCCGTAGTCGGGATCGAACCCGGATCTCTGGCGCTGTAAGGCAGCAACTCTACCGCTTCACCACTGTGCCGTCAAGTGAGTAGTTAATGGAATACCACCAGGTAGTTAATGGAATATGGTTGTGTTAAATAGGGACACAAGAATTACCATGATAAATGCCTCAAGACGGTAGATTTGGGAAGAGTTTAGAATTAAAAGTTCTGGTGAAGACAGACACAAAATGCTCGAGTAACTCAGTGGGACAGGCAGCATCTGGAGAGAAGAAATGGGTGAAGTTTTGGGTCGAGACCCTTCTTCAGACATTCTGGCGTTGTGAGCAGTAAGCAATGTGCTGATATTTTGTTTATTAGCTTGGATTAGATAAAGATCTTGAAGATTTAGTGATGAAGTAAATCCATCAGCGAATTTGCAGAGCCAAGCCAAATACGACAGCTTTATAGGATCGAAACTGACCTACAATCCTTATTCATAAAAGATGGAAGAGAAAAGTGTTAGATTTTGTACATCAACATAGTAACCAACAGAAGAATTGGAATTCAATTTATCATATCATGGTTACCAATAGGGTATTGGATAACAGTCTTCAGTTCTGTTCATTTCTATTTGAGTGGCCACTGAAACAACATGGTATACAACACACACTGTATCTTTGCAGCATTCAGCATGAAATGGTGTAGCAAACAGATAGGGAAAATTATCAAAGCAGCACTGAAGAAACAAGTATTGTAGGTATATTATTTTTTTACAATAACATGCCTGTAAACAAATCATTTTTTAAACTACAAAACAGTGCCACATTCTACAACAGATTATATTCTTGCTCAGTAACGAATGCTCAGAAAATTTAGAGTATGACTGATCATACTTCAGTCAAATTTTAATGGAAGAGCAAAGAGATGTAGTTAAGACAGGAACGACATTATGATCAACTGCTAAGAGAAACAATTTAAACAGCATGATAAGAATATCTATTTGACCATCACACAAGTCAAACTGCCTACCATTGATTCCATTTACGCTTTACGCTTCCTCAGCAAGGCCACCAGCAGGACGAGTCTAAAACTGGTCTATCTAGCTCATTGGAGACCCTTGGACTATCTTCAATCAAATTTTACAGGACTTTATTTTGCACTAAATGTTATTCCCTTTTTCATGTATCTGTACACTGTGGAGGCTCGATTGTAATCGTGTATAGTCTTTCCACTGACTGGTTAGCACGCAACATAAGCCTTCCACTGTTCCTCGGTGCACGTGACAATAAACTAAACTAAATGTACTATCATTACCTCGTATTGAAAAGCGATAGCTTGTGAAAGTTTGAGATATACAGGCGTACATTTCAATCACCTAATTCCAGCAAAGCCATACACCTGGAATATGAAAATGTTCCTTGATGCCGATTGCACTCCTGAAATTAATAGAATAGAATCTGTGGAAGAAGTGACTGAATTTTGAAAAATAAGTGGAATTGTGCAGAAAAGTCAGAGAACTGGTTGATGCGTTAAATGATTTATAATGTAGCTGGCACTGCATACAGTTAAAACGGGGTGTCCATGTACATTCTATACGATATGAAGCAATTGCAAGCAGTAAGGTACTCACCTCTGTGGGAAAGGACGTGGTGAAAAAATGTGTTCAGTCTATTTCAAAGTGTTTTTTCCCCAAGGGATTGCCAGAAGTTAATGAGTAGAGGTCAGCACATGATGAGTGTTGTTCATTGCCACTGACCATACGGTGAGAGTAATCCTACCTTGAGATTATCGTATTACAGCATGCCCAGCAAAAACTGGATGGATTGTGAATTAGAATCTGCATTTTGGAAACTTTGCAATGTCACTCCAGAATGTATCTGGGTTAGGAGGCAGATGGTCTGGGGATGAGAGAAGAGACTTGAAGGTCGTTACTGTGACAACAGGAAGATCAGATATCAGGAGCAACATCAACGATGCCAGAAATGAGATCTGCGTTCTCAATAGCCACAGTAAATCAGGCCCACAAAACTGCTTCCACGCTGGTAATTAATCTCAGAATAAAGTTATTGCCAGTGGTTGGGCTGTGAGCTCAAGCAAGTTGTGTCATTTGACCCTGTGGCTCCGATGAACCTGACCCACATTCCTACCATCAGACAACTGAAAGAATGAACTAACATCACTTGGAAAGAGAACAGATTCCAATACACCCTGCCCCAAATGATTCCATGCTCTCAGCAAATCAAACCATTCTACCCATGGAGTCATAGAGTGATACAGTGTGGAAACAGGCCCTTCAGCCCAACTTGCCCACACCGCCCAACATGTCCGAGCTACACTAGTCCCACCTTCTGGGCATGGTCCATATCCATCCAAACCTGTCCTATCCATGTACCTGTTTAACTGTTTCTTAAACGATGGGATAGTCCCAGCCTCAACTACTTCCTCTGGCAGCTTGTCCCATACACCCACCACCCTTTGTGTGAAAAGTTACCCCTCAGATTCCTATCTTTTCCCCTTCATCTTGAACCTACGTCCTCTAGTCCTCGATTCCCCCACTCTGGGCACGAGATTCTGTGCATCTATCCAATCTATTCCTCTCATGATTTTATACACCTCTAAAAGATCACCCCTCATCCTCCTGCGCTCTAATGTATCCATCTCCATCTCCAATATTTTTTATCACCATTAGGTGACGGTTTTCTAAGACAGTGAAAATGAAATACAATTTAAAATACTTATGTCTTTCTTTTAACCCTTTGTTTCTGGAAACTCCTGGGGCATTAGTTATCCTACTTTATAAAGGTTGATTTTCTGGCAAGAAAGCAGGTCAGGACTTCAGCTTGCGAGTTCAGTCAACCTAGTCGGTTCAGCCTGTGGGAGAATGACTAACCTCCCATGTCAGTCGCCTGGATTGCGCTTCATAATACAGATATTACTTACCCCTAGAATGTGTGATCAGCCAGTCTCTGGACAAACGATGAGTACGAGGTTTCCACAGGTCACATTAAGCCTCACTTACTGTACATTTTATAACAGGGATGTATCCTATTGTTTTCCCTTTTTGTTATTAAAATAGTGGAAATAACTGGTAATTTAAAATGTCAACAAATGTACTTAATTCATGAGACAGTTTACAGAGTAAGCTATTATCCTTTCAGATGACTTATTTGCAACCTACTCCTTTTGGAAAATTTTGCCTCAAAGCCATTTGCTACACCAGGCATTGTAAATCACATGAAATGACCCTTGATGGGGGGGGGGGGGGGGTCACGGTATTAAATATATAATTATAGTCCATGGACCAAAATTACATATGGTTCTGTTCCAGGGATCAAAACCTTTTTAATCAGCCAGTATGTGGGGAAAGAAAAATGTATATAGTACTTTAAACATTTCACACTAAATTAGTCACAGTTGTGCGTGTCACATGTAGCTCCACAAACCATGAGTATAATTGTGTACTAATGATAAACATAGATGATGCAAAATGAAACCGATATTCTACATACCTTTTTCTTCTTCTTTAGATTTTGAAAATTGACAGGGCTAGAAAACAGTATACGAATAACATGACTAAACACACCCATAAAAGCTTGACAAGCATTTTATTTTCAAAACTTTCCTCAACTTTAGGCAGATTTAGGTTGATTAATGAAGAATTTTGTGGCATGTGTTCACGTAAGCTGCATTAAAAATGTCTATATTGACGTTGTAAATCTGAGACAGGCATCAGTTTGATTTAAACCATAGCCTGAATAAGACTGAATCTGAGAAACATTTTGAATGCAGCATTCCCGGTCTTTATTTTGATGCCATAATTCTCTCCTAGTTACTGATGGTCGGCATGGCCATGATGGGCCGATGAGCCTATTCCTGTGCTGTATGAACTATGTAATAAGTATTTTCATTAAAAAATAGATATAACCATATAACCATATAACAATTACAGCACGGAAACAGGCCCTCTCGGCCCTTCCAGTCCGTGCCGACCATTTGTTTTCTCCTAGTCCCATCTACCTGCTCCATTCCCTCCATACCCCTCCATTCCCTTCACGTCCATATACCTATCCACTTTACTTTTAAGAAAAGTAATATATGGTCAACAGAAAGGGCAGTCTGATTAAAACCGGCCAGTTTTCCTGAATTTTCCTGCAAATGAACACTTGCGGAAAAGATCAAATGATTTGTGTCATGTTTGTGGTCATCTATTCCTCATAAGGTCGTCTATACTCCATTTGCAACTGCTATGTAAATTCCTTCTTTATCAGTCAGCCACCTCGAGCACGTACAGGCACTTCACCTTTTATGCGGTTTGTTTGGAAGCGTTTTTGAAATAATGCCTATGCCCTTTAATACCAAACCTTGATTGAAGCGATCATATTTTCAGAATAACGCAGTCAAATTAACTACTGACAGCATAGTCACGTATACGTTTAAATTATGCGTTTTTGAATTAAACGCCACATTTCAAGTATGTAACCCCCGCGTAAACTGCAAGGTGCCTGCATTATGCTCCCTGCACAGAACATCTTATATCCTGGTCAACATTAATTTCTGCAAAGGCTCCTGACATTTTACACATGTTACCAATAGGCTACTAAAGCACCATCTTACAGAATCATTGAATAGAAACATTGCTAGTTCATTTAGGTCTAAATTGCATCTAATCGTGTCAATTAAATTATGCAATTTTGTGTGAGGCACCCAGATATTTTAATGTATAAAATAATTGTTTCACAGTAAACCTTCCTTCCAACCATTGACTCCCCAAGGAATCGGGCACAGCTTCCAACCTTATCCTTCCCCAGTCCCCAGTCCCACACTGCCCACCTCTACCTCAAGGAAGAATGGTCCCAACCTGATACATTGCCATGTTCTTCAGAGATGCTGCCTGACCTGCCGACTCAATCCAGCACTTTGTATCCTTTCTAGTATTTGGGAAGTATGGAACACCTTGTGGGGTGTTCTTCGAAGAATCTTCTTCACCAAACTTCCTCTCTGCTAAGAAGGACCGGGAGAAAAAAAAAGGTCAACTGTTGCAGCACTGGGAATATAGACCTTAGCCGGTAATAGTCTAATAAAGAGAGACACAAAAAGATGGAGTAACTAAGCGGGGCAGGCAGCATCGCTGGATGTTTCATGTCATTTCATGTCGAGACCCTTCTTCAGAGATACTCCAGCTTTTTATGTTTATCTTTGGTTTAAACCAACAGTCTAATAAATATAGATTGAATGTGTGAAGCTTCAAAAATATTTGCTGAGGAGATAAAGGGCTGCACGTAATGTGCAGACATTCAGTTCATATAAATTGCTGGCCTTAACTTTCCACAGGTGTCTGCCTGGTACACTAGACTCCCTGGTACACTAACATTCCTGGTACGCCAACTAGCTTTGATTGTGGAGCACTATAAAGCCAGCTACTCCTAGGTCAGTCTCACTCTCTTTTCTTACATTACATGTTGTAATATTTATATATCATTCCTCTACGAATAAAAATCTGCCATCCACGATTTGTTCAGCGTTGCCGGCTCTGCCGTTCAGACAGAAAATGATTCATGATCTACGAGTGTCTTGGGAGGATTGGACGGGGAAAGAAATTAGATGTCAGGAAGATTAATGGTTGGAGAATTCAAAAGTCCATAAAACGTAATTTTACTAATAAAGAAAACCAGATGAAAATCAAAAGGCTGCACGACAGAGCAATAATGAGACCAAACATATCATAGCTCCTGCCATATCAACAGCTTTTATTTCCTTGCGCCTCTTATCCACATTGGCAGCTTAATCACAAAATCATATCGGCCAGAAATATTCACTCCTCACACTGGTATTTCAAAATCTTTTTGTCCTTTAAATTTAGTTGTGCCATCTCCACCCAACAATGAAATATTTATCAGTTTCAGTTGAAGGTGTTGCTTGTCCCTTACTAATTACCTTTTCCCAGGTAATGTTACATGGATAATTCTACAACACCGATGAGTGTTTATTTTGGACAGAAAATAAGAGATATAACCTGAATGGCAAAAGAACAAATATTCCTGTGCTTTTAGCATTTTCTACTTGATTATAGCAAGTGATTGCATCTCCCCTCACCCATTTACAAGTAGCCCAATGCTGACCCGCAATTCTGAGGAGGTAAAAACATGGATCTGCCCTTCAGGTCCTACACCAGAGTACTGTATGTGACCCTGTAAAAGTATATAAAACACAAGAAACATAGATATACGCTAGACACTCAAAACCTTTTTTTCCGCATGGCGGAAATGTCAAAGACTGGAGGGCACAGAGAAAACTTTAAAGGGAATGTGCTGGACATTTTTTTTTTACACTGAAAACGGCATGTTTCCAGAATTTCTTGCCAGCGGTGGTGGCAGAAACGGATACAATAATGTACTTTAAGAGGCTTAAAGTAGGTACTTGGGGCAGATCTGATAAAGTAGGACCCGAGGGGCAGATCCATGTTTTTACCTCCTCAGAATTGCGCGGCAGCAGTGGGCTACTTGTAAATGGGTGAGGGAAGATGCAATCACTTGCTATAATCAAGGGAATGCAGGGAATGGAGGGATATGGATCATGTGTAGATTAGTTTAACTTGGTATTATGTTCAGCATGGGCATGGTGGGCTGAGAACCTGTTCCTGTACTGTACTGTTCTATGATCTATGTGCTGTGTCAGTGCTTAGCCAAGAGTTTTACCAGCAGGTACAGAAACAGTCATGTGCCTGTATGGAATGCCTGTGTTCCGATAAGGTCCAGGAAATTTCAACCACATTCATCCAACTGCAACAAGTAAAGTGAAAACCTTATCTGAAATATAAACATAACATGCTGAAAACAGTCAGTGCGTCGGGTATCGTCTGTGGATAGAGATACAGAATTCCCAGGCAAGGAGCTTTGATGAGAGTAGGTGTGGCCAGGGTTGTCATGACAATTGGTTGTATGGTTTTCCAGTGAAACACGTTAATGGCGGCAGTTGGAAGCTGATAGTACAGACAAGCATGTGTAATGTGTTGCCTGCATCTGGTGCCCAGCTTATATTAATAGAGAAAGAGAAGTTGAGCCAATATCACCGATGGTAACATTGGAAGACTGGGGATTTCTGAAAGAGACAGATAACATGCCACCCAGACTGCTGGGATGAACCTGAGTTTCCTATTGCCTGTCTGCTTTATTCTCCAACCCATTTCCGCTATGAACTATTGATTTATGAACTTCTTTCCAGCCATTATAAGGCCCAATACAAGCTTGGGGAACACACATCCTCTGCCTGGGCACTATACTGACTTCTGAACTCAACTTTGATGTGATTTTGGCTCTGTTTCTCTTTCTTCATACGTGCAGTGCAATCATCTGGACACATCCCTTAGCCCTACTTTTTGAAATACATTAGACTTAATTGTCTGAATTATTATCTATTTGACACGAAGATCCCAAAGCTATGTCCATGGCAACCCTTTCCTCATCCTATCAGAGATATTCTTTGTTCTAGGAATCTCTCACCCACCTTCTCTGAACAGTTTATCTCTTTCCCAATTCTGAGGAAGAGTCTTTCACTTTAGACGTTAACTCATTTTCCCCTTTCCCTGGATGTTGTCTGTCCTGCTGAATGCTCCTGGTATTTTCCACTTTTATTTCAGATTTTCAGCATCTGTGGCTGTTATGTTGACTTTTATAACTTTCACTTTGCGTTGGTGTTTATTAAAACAACTTTGGAGTAATGATAGCTCTATAAATCAGTACAAAACACAATTGGCAAATTCTAATGTGTTAAGGAAAGGTTGAAATTGTTTTACAATGGATGCTAGAACGCCTCTTGATAGACAAGCAAATCTAAAATTGAACTAATATTTTGAAATTGATTAATCAATTGGGTTTAAATCATACCTCAAATGCTCTCTCCAGTTCTACAATACAATACAATACAATACGGTTTTATTCGTCACATTGCACATAAAGTGCAAGTGAAATGAATTTGCCAGCAGCGGTACAATGATAAAGAACACACAAAACACACTAAAAAGATAACGTAAACATCCACCACAGCATTCATCACTGTGGTGGAAGGCACAAAATTTGGCCAGTCCTCCTCCATTTTCCCCCGTGGTCGGGACCTCAACCCTCCTCAGTCGCCGCTGCAAGCGTCCAGATGTACAGACAGGTAAAAGTCCAGGTAAGTCCAGAGTCGGCTCTTCCCCACCAGAGACCGCGGCTTCAGTTTGGTGTAGGCCGCAGGCCGGCGGTCGAAGAATTAATGTCGCCGCCGCACCGCAGCCAGAAGCACCGCAGACTGCAGGGCCGGCGGTCGAAGCTCCCCTCCAGGGGTGATGGTAAGTCCACGCCGGGCCCGCGGTAGAAGTAGGCCGCGGGCCGGCGGTCAGAGCTTCTTCTCCTCCCAGGTCCCCACAAGGGATCCCAGGCTCCGGGGGCCGCCAGCTGGAGCTCCGCAGATCGCGGCTTCAGGCTGCTGCTGGCCAGCGAACGGAGCGCTCCCCTCCGGCGACCCCCGGTGAGGGCTCGCCCGCTCCGCGCTGAGAGTCGGCGCTGCGCCCGCCGCTGAAGCCTCGGGCGCGTCTCCGGGAAAGGCCGCCCAACCCTCGATGTTAGGCCACGGGGGAGGCGACCTGGAAAAAGTTGTCTCTCCATGGAGGAGGTGACCGAAACGGTTTCCCCCTACCCCCCACACAACTCCCCACACAAGACACACAAAGAAACATTAAAAACATACTTTAAAATACACAAAAAAAAGTTGAAACGACCAACACGCTGCTGACAGGGCTGCCGGCTTGTAGCGCCCACTCTGACCAATGTGGTGGGGGCGCTGCACATTCTAACACATTGGTGGGGGCGCTGCACATTCTAACACATTGTATATCTTAATTTCTGATTTTATTTTATGAAATACCATTGTGCCTGAAGTATTTCTATTCAAGATATCAAAGTGAAATGTATTTTTCAAGGGAGGAAGTGCAAAAAAAGTACTAAGCAGGCTAATCATTCCCTCATGCATTAACTGTGCTTTTTAAACTATTCTCAATTTATCTTATGTAGCAGATGAAAGCAAAAGTGTTGGGTGAGATTGCTGGCAGATGCCAGGTGACTGCTCAGTCTGAAGAAGCACTTGGGAATCGCAAAATGAGTCAAATAAAAGATATGTTGGCCATGCTGTGACAGATGATGTTGATAAAGTGATAAATACTTCAGATAAAATGAAAAATGGTTGACATTGGTCCTTCAGGATTATCACTGCCATAGTAAAGGGTGGATCTGAATGATATATGGAATATTAGTCAAATATGTACTTAAATGTATCCAATGTCTACGGAAAAATGGTCAACAAAGCAACTGCAAAGCTGAGCAATATTACATGATTACTAGATTGATAGCTGAAGGAAACCATAACTCAATTGTATAGAGTTCTGGTTAATCTCCACCTTGTGTATGTCTCTCAGTCATGGTCAACGGGACAAAATAATATTCCAATGACTAGCACAAGCAGTCTGATCCCTATTATTGGAGGATCATATGAGAGGGTAAGGCTGGAGAGCCCTGCGCTAAATATTTGTATGAAACAAGGATAAGAACTTTCACTAACACAGCAACTTACACATCCTAAAACATATCAACAATGTTCTATTTTGAAACAATGCCTTTTGTTTAGACACTGTTACAAAATAGGACATGGCACGGCAAATACATACAGAGCAAAATTCATAAAACAGAATTAAATGCCCATATCACAGGTCTTGGTTGACAGAGAATCCTTGGTCAATAAGGAAGAATTACTCTGTTTCGTTTAGAGATACAGAGTGGCAACAGGGCCTTTGGCCCCCCGAGACCGTGCCGACCAGCGATCCCTGCACACTAATGGGCCTGTCCCACTTGGGCGATTTTTCAGGCGACTACCAACGATTTTCAAGTTGCCGGTAGTCGATTGAAAAACCGGCAACTAGATGGCGACTGTCAGAGTGGAGCAGACACACAGACACAGACACACATTGCTTCCTTGTGTAGGCGGGGGACAGGGCAAGTTGGGGGAGCACTGTCTGAGTGAAATTTACACGGTGTAATGCCAATGTGATACAGACACACACCGCGATGAACAGAAAGGTTTGCGCTATAATTACGATTTCTAAAGCACAGTGTACACTAAGTCCTTTAAAAGAGGGGAGGAGAGGGGTGGGGGGGGGGGGGGAGGGGAGAAGGAGTGGAGACAATTTTTAAGAAGCCAGAGATACAAGGCTGTGAAGCTCAGCAGACATCTAACATTACCGGTCGGTTATCTTTGGTTCTGAAAACTACTGCTTATTTTATTTTTTCCCAAAGTGCCAATGAAATTTACCGGTCAGTATTGGCTACAACCTACGAGAACCTACGAGAACCTTTGACCTCCTGACAACCCATTAGGACCTCCTGGCGACCCACCTACGGCACGAGAATTCTCGCTACTCGCTGCTAATTTTTCAACATGGTGAAAAATTTACAGTGACCATAATGAGGCCGCGACTAGTTCCCAGAATGCGAGAACTCCTCACGACCATGAAGACGACTCCCCGGCAACCACCCGTGAACATGTGGTGACCATGTGGCGACTGCATAGTCTCCTGCAGTCGCTTAAAAAGGCGCCCAAGTGGGACAGGCCCATAACACATCCAACACACACTTGGGACAAATTACAATTATACCAAGCCAAATAACCTACAAACTTGTCTCTGGAGGAAACTGGAGGTCCCGGAGAAAACCCACAAACTCCGTACAGACAGCGCCCGTAGTCAGGATCGAATCTGGGTCCCAGGCAATGTAAGGCAGCAACTCTAACGCTGCTACACTGTGCCGCCTTCATTGAATTTAACACCTTTCACTAAGTAGGCAGGTGGAGCTAGGTTAATGTGTGCACAGAGTTGATATAGGACACACCACAACACAGCTGCAGGTAACATCTCTAGGATGACTGAATGTGCTTGGAAATACATTTATAATGGTGTATATTTTATTCAAATATAAAGCACATCGTATTTCCTAGCTGATTCAAGTGGATCTCCAAACAGCAAGTTTGATCCCCTTGGTGAAAACTTGCCTCATCACTCATTCCATGGCATAACTTGTATCAAGATGAAGATTGGGAGGAAGATCAAGGTTGAACTAAAAAAAATAGCTGGCAAATCTTTGAAACATTGACAGCCAGGTAAGCTCAGTGATTTAGTTTCATATTAAAATGGTCAAACTATTGAATACTTTCGACTGCAATAGACTAGCTTAAATGATCAGAACATTTCAAATATTATTGAACCTACCAAAAGTTGGAAAAAATGTAAAAAACACTCAAATACATCATAGCATTTTGTCTGAAGAAGGATCTCGACCCGAAACATCACCTATTCCTTTCCTCCAGAGACGCTGTCTGACCCGCTGTGTTATTCCATCGTTTTGTGTCTATCAAAGCATTTTAACTCCTTAAAATAAACGGAAACCTTTTTAAAATATGCATAAACGTGGGCATTTACCTTAGTCCAGATATGCTCCCTATTGAAATCAGTGAAGATCCCGCATCAGGCATAACCTATTGCAAATCATTTGTGCAGTTTCATGATTCCTCCATGTGAAGATTCTTCACAACCTTGACTTACTAGTAGGAATCCAAAACCAGAGGATTTTCATGAAAAGGAGCACAAACAGCTTGTTGTTGTTAAACAGATGACTGTTGAAATTACTTGGCAAAATGTAGTTCAATATCTCATCCACAAGATGGACCAATTGACAATGTTGTCACTGCGTTTGGCCTCAGGTCTTTGGACTTCAGGAATAAGACTGCTTCGTTGCAAGGTGTGCCTTGAATGAAGAAGACTGAGAGGTGGTCTTAAACAGTTATCGGGTATTATATAGAGAATAAGTAAAAAAGGAATCTGGTATGATTAAAAGTTGAGAGTCCAATTTCAGACATGAAGTGGAATTGATCTGTAAATGGAAAGAGCCTCCAGGCAAAGCAAGGAACTACACCTCCCAGAATCATTTCAATATTTCTGGGTGCGGACAGGAACGGGCACTTAAGAACACCTTTGGGTTATCAGAAACTAATTTTTACCATCTGTTCTTACTTTGCACCTAATATTGCAACCAACCAGATGGAAAATATTTTAAAATAAATTCCTTGTTGGGAAATAGAACAGCTAATGCTCTATTGAATTTGTTGGATGCTTGAGTGCACAGTACTTTTTATTGTGTTTCATATGTGTGACTTATTTGCTATTTGGAGACCCACTTGAATCAGTTAGGAAATGTTATCTGCTTTATATTTGAATTAAATATGCACCATTATAAATGTATCTCCAAGCTCTTTTGGTTATCCTAGAGGTGTTACCTATGAGGTAGCTGTTTCTTTCTCTGGGTAGATTCTCCCAACTGTCTGCAAGATTCAGAGAACATGACATTTATCATATAATTTCATAAAAAATACTCGTGGTTTCAAACAAGATGGGGGGAAGGAATGGAAAATGCAGAAAACATTTTTACGGGTCAGGTGAAACTAAATAATCTGAAACATACTGTCGAGTATGAGGCTAATTAGTCTATTGTGCTTTCTTTAAGGGGAGCAGCCCTCTTTTGAACTCTTTCTACTCACATTCCCTTTTTCTACGTTCTGTCTTTTCAAAACACCTGCTCCTTTTGCTTTAAAGTCACATCTTCTTTTGTTTAGGTTAGTTTAGTTTAGAGGTACAGCGCCCTTCGGCACACCAAGTCTGCACTGGCGAGCGATCCCCACACAATAACACGATCCTACACATTCGGGAAAACTTACATTTATACCAAGCCAATTAACCTAAAAACCTGTACATCTTTAGAGTGTTGGAGGAAACCGAAGATCTCGGAGAAAACCCACGCAGGTCACGGGGAAAACGTACAAACTGTTTGAGGCAAAGCTTTCCATATTGTAATAACCTTCTCTCTGAAACAAGCCTATTTAACCTTTCTTTAAATATTCTTCATATGATAATCTTAAAACAGCATCCCCTTATTGTTGAATTGACATCAGTGAGAAACAATTAATCCCTACTTATTCTGAAAATATTTCTCAGCGGTTAATTTCTGCCCCCAAACTTTGGGTTGCCATAAATATGTTGTTTAATGATGGAAAATGTACTGTTAAACAAAAGTCAGAGGGTCATCTGCTATAACTTTTTTTTTTGAACATTTGCTAATTGACAATTGACATATACTGGGAAAGGTACATTTATGTTCCATATTATATTGGGCTCAAATGTTAAATAAAAAATATTACATCCTTCTTCCTGGATTTTGATTTCGTATTTTGACCAAATTTGTACTCCATATACGTACTCACTTCTCGTGTGTAATTGGTTATTCAAGGTCAAGATTCAAAAATCAGTTTAAAATATTATATTGAATGGGAATGGGTATTTTTAATATGGCTATTGTGGAAGGCAAATAATTGTACTCTCTTTCAAAATTTCATTTTTGATTGAACTCATTGGGATAAATATTAGCCGTGGTGCGAAATATTAACCATATATATAACCATATAACAATTACAGCACGGAAACAGGCCCTCTCGGCCCTTCCAGTCCGTGCCGACCATTTGTTTTCCCCTAGTCCCATCTACCTGCACTCAGACCATACCCCTCCATTCCCTTCCCGTCCATATACCTATCCACTTTACTTTTAATTATTTTAAATATTCTGTCCATTCACCAGGGCAATTGTTTACTTCTCTCCCATGGTGAAATTCACCCCCTCCACTTCTAATTCTTATTGTCATCCAGATAGAACTAGATGAGAAGTTAAATAACAATTGGAAAATACTTTGGAGAATGTCTTGGCAAAGTGGAGAGTGGTGCCAAGTAAATCATTTCAGGCCTCAGTGGTTTTCTGTAATATCAAAATGCAACATTTCAAGGGTCAGTGCTTGGACCTCAGTTGTGTCCAATCTGCGTAATTGACTCAGACACGGAACCCAAGTGGAATTTTGCTCAATGTACAGGCGTTACTGAAATTAAAAAGAATTGAAGAGAAACATATGTTTGCTGCGAATCCAGACAGAGAAATGGAAAATGGAATTTAATACAGATGACAAGCCTTAAATGAAAAATTTTAAAGATCCCATGTCCACTGAAGGGAATGGAGCCTTACAGACACTTGCATGGAAACCTGGGAGTAACAGTGGCATTGCCTTTTTCAATGTCAGGCAATGTGGATTGAAAAAACAATTGGAATATTGAGATGTATGACTTTAATAATGGGCTATAAATCAAGAAAGTTTATATCTCAGTAAAATCCTGGAGAATAGCCAATGATTCAGACTCACAACAAAGATCCATTACTTAACAATAGAAAAGATTACAGTGTCAAGACTGCATTCCTTCCCTGTGATTCCCCCCACAGACAGACAGACGGAATGTTTCCCACTAAACACTATTGCAACAGCACAGAGAGCAGTTGATTATATGATAAAGTGGTACAGTCTCAAAACAATTACAATTATTTCAAACCAATATAAAATATGACATAGTTTATATTTCTCCCCATCTGGTTCCATCTATCATCTATCAGTCTCTATGCCCCCTCCCCATCAACCATTCCCTCCCCCCCCACCCACACGCTGCCATTGAAGGACTATCATTCCCATTCCCTCCCAGCCCTGATGCTGGATTGTGACCAAAAACGTTTTCTTACACCTTTTGACTCACAGAGTTCGTCCATCATTCTGTTATGTTTTTGCTTTCTGCCATGTCTGCCAATGGTCTGATGTGGGCTTCATCATATTTGTCTCTAGCTCTGAATAATGTGAGGTCTTTGATATCACTTTTATAATAATGGGTCTTCTTCAGTTGCCTGCCCTGCTGTTGCTTTCCTGAACTTTCAAGCACTTCTGACTTTCCCAATGAATAAAAGATAGTCGCGGAATTACCTGTGAGGTGTGCAATTAAAGCATCAGTTGTAGAGCTTCGAAACCGGCTCTTCAACCCAACACGCCTATGCTGACCAAGATGCTCTAGTTCCATTTGTCTGCATTTGACCAATATCCCGCAAAACCTTTCATATCCATGTATCCACTCAAAATATTTTAAAATGTTGTTTTGTACTTGCATCAACCACTTTCTCTGGCAGCTTGTTCCATATGCCCACACCCTCCGTGTGAAAATGTTGTTCCAATTAAATCAAATTAAAATAAATTAAAGTAAATCAGTCTGAAGCAGGGTCTCGACGCGAAAAGTCACCTATTCCTTCTCTCCATAGATGCTGCCTCACCCGCTGAGTTTCTCCAGCATTTTGTGACTACCTTAAATCTTTTTCCCCCTCACCTTTGATTTGAAATGATATTCAGAATTCCATCATGATATACTTTTACCAGTTCTACATGCTATTCTGTATCATGCAGCTTAACGCCATGCCATTAGGATCCACATCGTATTTCCTACCAGTTCCTTGAGTTTACCACATCTCCTGGCAGGCATCAGTTTAGTCTTCATGTACATTATCATCACATGTGTCATTCGTTTCATGTGCAGTGCCTCAAGATTGATGGACATTATATGTTGTTTCCTACTTGAGTCAAAATTATAATAGTTGGTCTTATATCAACATCTTAGAAAGATACAGTTCTCATTCCATGCCCTGCGTTCTACACTGGCTGCGATGCGCTGGCACCAACAGGTACTCGCCCTTCCTCTCCCGCAGCTCCGGGCTGCACTCAACCACATCTGCAACAGACCCCAACTGCGCTTCATCCAACACCAGATCCATGCCCTCAACAAACGCTTCCTTTCCTACCTGGAAATTTCTGTCCATCCCCTTCCCAGTTCTCCCACCAGTCTTACTGTCTCCGACTACATTCTATCTATGTGCCGCCCAATCCCCTGACATCAGTCGGAAGAAGGGTCACAAGCCGAAATGTTACCCATTCCTTCTCTCCAGAGATGCTGCCTGTACTCCAGCATTTTGTATTCACCGATTTAAACCAGCATCTGCTGTTCTTTCCTACACATTTAATGCATGTTGGTTCTACCGAATTGACTTGGTTTGGCACCAGGTACATTGTTTGCAACTGATACTCTGAATCTAACTTTGTCTACATTCTTACAAGGATCATCTTGTCCACTCCGTGCATGTTGAATGTCCACTTTATTACACACATTTAATATTTGGATAGCTCCACAGCTTTGTATATACCATTCCAGAGTTAATTCTGTTCATTTTTCATTTGTTTAGTTTGGCTAGAATCTCAGATTCCATATGTTATCCAATCTCTGATGAGCGAATGTTTCAAATTTACAAAACAATCCCAGCTTTGCTCAGAAAATATCAATTCCCCTGCTTTTGCTTCTGTGTGAAGATCCAGTTTTGATCAATGATTTCATTGCTAGGTGGGTTTCGATCCGTTTATAATAAATGAATGAGGGAGTCATTAGATGGCCTTATAGTCACAAGAAAATCAGTACAACTCTTCAAGCTTGTCCTAGCATTCAATATGATCTCTGATGATCTATCCACGCTCTCTACTCCTCTTCTGTGCCAGTTTTATGTAAGGCAGGAGCAAAAAATAAAATGCTGGAGGAACTCGGCGAGTAGGGCAGCATCTGTGGAGACAATGGATTGGCAATATTATGTGTCCGGACCCTTCAGGAAGGGTCGCAAGCAAAATGTCACCAATCCCTTCACTCTACAGATGTTCCCTGTCTAACCAAATACTTCCAGCACTTTGTATTTTGTTCAAGATTCCAGTATCTACTGTTCCTTGTGTTTCCATTTAACCCTTAATTCCCATGTTTCTTAAATACTTATCAGCCTCTTCTTTCAATATTATGAGTGACCAATTCTACAAACCCTCTTGGGTGGAGAATTTTGGAAATTAATTATCATCTGTGAGAAGAAACTCCTGTGGACTTCAGTTATAAAAAACTGCCTCCTCATTTGAGACTCTCCCATAATGGAAACATCTACATTCATGTACCTTCCAACCTTTATGTATTTACCAACCATCATGTACCTACCTGCCATCATGTTCCTTTAGGATCTCATATGTTTCGACTCTCCGAGTGGCAGCATGCTGTAATGGTTGCAAATTCATTTGCTCCCTTAACTTTTAACTTTTGCTGACCACTCTTTCAATGTTACTTGTTATTACTTGATTTCAAGGTACGGTCTAACTTTTCTTAAAGTGCTGATAACACCTTTTATATGCTTTATTCGTGTAAAGGATGGAGACAAGAGGGAAAAGAGCTTCTCCAAGGAAGGAGCGTGGGGAAGGCGCAGCTTCTGACTCTGGCATCTTAGAAGCAATATCGAAAATGAACGATGAAATGAAAAATGAACTGAAAAATGAACTGGAAACAAAATTTTACAGTTTGGAAGAAATGGTGAAATGAATTTCGATCAAATTGAAGGAAGTCCAAGACAAGCTGATTATGTTACAAGATGAATCTTGTGAACATCTTGGGCCAGGAGAGAGATTTGAAGATTGAAAAACTGGAACGGAAAATGAGTGAAAATACTCGGGCTCTCCAGCAATACAAGATTAAAAATTTGGATCTGGAAAACAGAAGCCGTCGACTGAATTTGCGAATTGTTGGTTTGCCGGAAGGTCAAGAAGGAGATAATGTTATAAAATATGCTTCTAACAGGATAAAGGAGACTTTCACCATCGAGCACTATGAAAATCTTCCAGTTTTGGATAACGCACACAGGATCGTGAAAAAATCTAGTCCCCAAGATAAACCGAGACATTTGTTCGTTCGGTTTCACTTCTAGCTGATGAAGGAGAATATCATCCAGGCAACAAAAAAGTTGGGCATGGTTGAATATGAAGGATGTAAGTTTCGGTTTGTTCCTGATTACAGCCATGAGCTTTTGGAATTGAGAAAGTCTTTCCATAACGTAATGTCTGAGTTGTTCAAGAATAAGTTGCTCCCCGCCTTACTTTAACTCGCTAGACTGCGTATAGGACTCTTTAATGGTAACAATTGATTCTTTAACAATCCTCAAGACGCTTCCAGCTTTTTGAAGGCTTATGGGGGTGAAGCTGTGACCGGGAGCTGCTGATAGCTGATTAAGTTACAATTGGAGATTTACTGTGACAAGATATCATTTTGTAAATGATTAAGAATTTAATTGGATGAGTTGTTCTTTAATTTACTTTTTAGAATTTTAGTATGATGGTATCAAACAACGACTTCTACCTTCTCTGATTAAGTTACAATTGGAGATTTATTGTTCCTATTTTGACAAGATATCGTTTTGTAAATGATTAAGAATTTAATTGGATGAGTTGTTCTTCAATCACTTTTTAGAATTTTAGTATGATGGTATCAAACAACAACTTTTACCTTCTCTAAGATACTGTTAATTTAATGTAATGGCATTATATATTAATTTTTAAGATTTTCTTTGCTAGCTTTTCTATTTTTTAAATCAAAGGAATTTTTTTCCCCTGTCTTTAGACAAACAAAGTGAAGCAGTTTTTCATATTTTGACATTGGATAAATAGTATGAAGTAGTTCTTGTGTTCCACAGTTAACATGTACATTTTAACCATAACATTAATTTAGTTTTGGCTATTGAGCGGTAAATATGCCTTCTTCTTACGTTGGGTGCTGTCATTAGGTGAGATGGGGGTAGGGAAGGGATTAGGTAGTGTACTGACTGTCTACTGGTCAGTTTCAGGCTTTGCATGGGTGGGGGGTCTTTCACTTCTCGCTTAGTTTCTTCAATCTGAGCAGATTTTGAACTATAAAAATGTCTGAAATGTTGTCACTTCTGGCTCCGCCTTAGATTTTTCTCCTTCCAGTATCATGAACTATTATGCTTTAAGAAATTAACCCTTTACATTCCACATGATTTTTACAAACAATATGGATAAAGTTATTAACTTCCTTTCATGGAATGTGAATGGTTTGAACCATCCCATTAAGAGGAAAACAATTTTTAAAGTTCTTTGCAGACTAAAGGCTCAGATTATCTTTGTTCGGGAAACTCATGTAAGGCATGATGACAATCAATGATTTTTCAAGTTTTGGAGAGGACAGCAGTTTCATTCAAATTCACAGGCTAAGGTGAAAGGAGTCTCTATTTTTATTGACTCCTCAATTTTGTTTGTTCATTATGAAACAATTTCTGATCCATATGGTCGAATTTTGGTGATTACTGGTGTTCTTCCTAACCACAAATTTGCTACAGTGAATGTTGATGCACCTAATATTGATCACCCTGAGTTTTTTAAACAGTTAATTGCATCCTTTCCTAATTTAAATGAACATCTTTTAATAATACGTGGAGATTTTAATTGCTGTTTGAACCCCTCGATGGACAGATCTGCTCTGATCATGTGCTTCCAAATAAATCAGCTAGTATTATCAATTCTTTATATTTGAATCTGGAATGTTAGAAATTTTGAGATTCTTACACCTAAATGACAAATAATTTTATTTTTCTCTCATGTATGTCATAGTTACTCTAGGATTGACTACTTTATAATAGATTCTCGGCTAGTTTCATCAGTCGCTGTGTGTGAGTACGATGCAATTGCTATTTCTGATCATGCACCATTGAAACTATCAATCAAACTACCTGATTCCAAGTTTAGTGCTAAACAATGGCGATTTAATGCTACTTTGCTTCAAGATCTAAATTTTATTAATTTTATTAAAGATCAGATTGCTTTTTTCTTCTTAACAAATTCTACTGAAGAAATATCCAATGGTGTAGTCTGGGATGCATTTAAGGCATATATTCGTGGACAAATTATTTCATACTCCACGGGATTAAAAAAAACAAACTCAAAATGAAATTCGTACATTGGCTGATGAGATTAAAGAAATTGATAAAAAATATTCAAAAGCTCCTAGTCTAGAGCTCTATAAGAATAGAGTTGAACTTCAATTGAGACATGATTTGTTATTAGTATCACTGATTGAGAATCAGTTACTTAAAACCAAAAGTTAATTTTATATACATGGCGAAAAATCTGGTAAATTACTCGCTAATCAGTTGAAAGCTGTGTCAGCCAAACGTCAGATACTAAAGTGAGTAAACGGGATGGTACATTGACTGCAGACCATGATGCAATTAATAAATCCTTTTAGGAATTATATACCTCCCTGTACCTATAAGAATTTCCTACTGATTCCAATATAATGCATGAGTTTTTAAAGAAACTGAACTTGCCAAATGTACCACATAATGCGTCTCTGTTGTTAGACGAACCCATCACGGAGGAAGAAATACAGAAAGCAATCCTTTTGATGAATTCTGGTAAAGCTCCTGGTATAGATAGGTTTACATTGGAATTTTTAAAGTATTTCTCAAGTTTACTGTCTCCCTGCAAGTTTTTTAAAGAAGCCTTTTTAATGAATAGATTACCACAATCCTTTTATGAAGCATCTATTCTGTATTTCTTATAAAAGACAAAGATCCTATAGAAGTGACATCATATAGACCTATATCACTGTTAAATGTAGATTCCAAAATTCTTTCCAAAATATTAGCTATGAGATTGAAAAATATTTTACCGTAAATTATTTCTGAAGATCTGACAGGTTTATTAAAAATCGTTACTCATACTTTAACATTAGGAGATTATTGAATATTGTATATACAGCGTCAAATAAAACTTCAGAATGTGTCATTTCACTTGATGCTGAGGGCGTTTGATAGAGTAGAATGGGAATACTTATTCAATAAAATAGAAAAATTTAAGATGTTCCAAAATGTATTTCTTTGATCAAGCTGATATATCATATACCTCAGGCTTCTGTACTTACCAATAATCAGAGATCCCCTTTTTTCAGGCTCTTTCAAGGTATGAGACAGGGCTGTCCTTTAACTCCTTTACTGTTTGATATCGCTTTGGAACCTTTGGCCACCGCTATTAGGGAATCCCTAATATTTCTGGTATTGTCCGTGGGAATAAGACATATAAGCTCTATATGCAGATGATCTGTTATTATTCATCTCTAACCCTGAGAAATCTATTGTGGCAATAATAGCTCTACTTAATCAATTTATTAGTTTTTCTGGTTATAAACTAAATCTTAGTAAGAGTGAGCTTTTTCCATTAAATAATCTAATTTTGAATTATGGACAGTTTCCATTTAGATTGACTTCCAAATGTTTTACTTATTTAGGCATTAAGATTACCAAGAAACACAAGGATTTATTTAAAGCCAATTTTATTTCGGAGTCACGTAAGTGACTACGTGAAGACCCCGTCCAGCATGCAAGCGCGACATTAGCGTTCATGCAGTGCAACAGGAGTTCAAGGCGCTCCCGCTACAATTTGAAAGTCGGGCTGACAGGAAAGTGTTTTACCGTGGCCGTGTGTATTTTCTCTGTGGACTGCTTTGTGTTCCAGGAAGAATGAGCAAGACCAGAGGAAAGAAATCTGTAGCTCCCCCCGTTTGTCTCCCATTGAGGAGCGTTCTTTGGAGGGGGGGGCAAGAGGCGGCAGGATTGACTACCGAGCCGAGCCCAGCACCGCTAGTGCAGCCTGAGCAGCCGGCTGGAGGTACCTGCAGCCAGAACCGGGCGGTAGTATCCGACGATTCAGATGAAGATGCCTCACCGCTCGAGAGCGGCAAAGGCAGCCGCCTAAGCCGAATGGAACGGCTTATGGAGCAATTGCTCCAGTGAGATATGCTGTGAGAGCAGCAGCAGACTCACCAAGGGAGCTCAGGCACTCCCACAGTGCCCTTTATGGCACTGACCATTGCTTCACCTTCTATTGAAGGCAGCATTGGCGACCAGGTCTGGGCTGGTCAAGAAGAGGGGTTGCTGGCTGAAGATGTCCGGAGTACACAGGGTGTACAGGATCAGGAAGAGCTGCTGGGTATGGTCAACCGCTACATGGCCATTCCACGAGCAGGTCAGCCTCTAGAGCCGAAACTTGCAGCCAGCATTGATCACCTGTCCTCAAAACCCCTACAAGAACAGGTGGTCAATGAGGCTCTTGAATTATATACAGCCCCAGAAAATTGTACATCATAGAATGTACCAGCTGTAAACAGCCAAACTTCTGGCCATTTGGGGCGGAACATCAGGAACCTGGAGTTGAAGCTCCAGAAAACCCTAAAACTCCTGACAGCAGGAATAACATCATATGCTCGGTCCATAGATGGTGTGGACACCACCACAAATCAGCAAGACACATTAGCTCTGCTGTGCACCACTCAATATGAGCTTAACAATTTACGGAAGGAAATCATCAAGCCTGCCCTCAACCCTAAGTTTGCAGGACTTTGCAAAACACCGGGTTCAGAACCTCCAATTCTGCTCTTTGGAAAGGACCTTCCAAAAAAGGTGAAAGACCTGGAGGAAGAGTCCAAGATCTTTGGTCTCGTGAGGGCAGGTTTGGGACCTAGCAGACCTAACAAACCCAGGCGGCAGTACCCCACAGCGTCCACCAGTCGTCGACTACTATATGTAATTGGTGAAAGCTCGGGGTCCACAACCATTCACCGTAAGCCTTTTTTAGGCCAGGGCCCAGAGCGGACCCCATGGAAAATGCGCCACCCATGAACATCAACATCAACAGCAACATCAACAGCAGCCCTCTACAGCCCAGCAGACACCTCATCGTCCAGCGAAGAGGCAGAAGAAGCACCAGTAACCATGGAGGTAGGTGGATCTGGTTCCTCTCAGCATATGAGCAGTAGGGGCTCTATACAAACAGAGGGGAGATTGCACTTGTTTTTGGATACATGGGAGTCTGTCACTAATGACAAATATATACTCAGCAGCATTCATGGCTATAAAATTGACTTTGTTCATGAAAACATGCCACCAGTTCAGCATATACCCCAAAGGGTATTCACCCTCTCAGTCAAAGAGAAACAAGAGGGTCAAGCTGAACTGATGAGGCTACTAGCAAAGGTGTCATTGAAAGAACAAAACATGAACCTTTGGAGTTTGTGTCTAATATCTTCACTAAAACTAAAAAAGATGGTGGATGTCGCATCATCATTGACTTAACTTCTTTAAACGAGTCTGTTAAGTATATACATTTCAAGATGGAAACTTTTGAAACAGCCAGACAATTGATTTCTAGAGGGTACTTTCTGGCAAGCATTGATTTAAAAGATGCCTACTACTCAGTACCCATACACAAGGAGCATCGTAAATACCTAAAGTTTATCTGGATGAAACAGCTATGGCAATTTAAAGCCTTACCAAATGGGCTAACCTCAGCTCCAAGGTTGTTCACAAAAATCTTAAAACCTGCCTTGGCATTATTGAGGAAACAAAAGCATATAGTCATGGCGTACTTAGACGACATTTTAATAGTAGGGAAAACCTTGGAGACAGCCATTTTGGCAGTAGCAGCCACCAAACATTTGTTTGAAACTTTGGGGTTTGTCATACATCCAGATAAATCCAATTTGACACCGTCCACAACCATGGAGTATCTTGGATTTACGATTGACACTATTCGCATGATTGGAACTCTGCCGAAGGGGAAAGCATCAGAGTTGGCACACTCATGCAACAAACTAATGGTTAATCATCAGCCACCCATACGGCAGGTAGCTAGTGTCATTGGGAAAATGATAGCAGCCTTTCCAGCTGTACAATTTGGGCCTTTGTACTATCAAAATGTACAAAGAGCAAAAGTGCACGCACTAAAGAAAAACTCAGGTCACTTTGACCGAGCTATGAATTTAACTGCTGAATCCATTCCAGAATTACAATGGTGGACAAGGAACATTAGGTTTAGTTCCAGTCCCATAATAATCACCAACCCAGTATTAACCATTCAAACGGATGCCAGTGCTTTGGGCTGGGGAGCAACTAACATGCAATCCTGCACAGGGGGAAGATGGACTAATGTTGAATCATCTTGCCTACAGACACGGGGTATTAACTACTTAGAAATGTTGGGTGCGTTTTATGGTTTAAAAGCATATTCATCTAATACGCATCACGCACATGTCCAGTTGCAATTAGATAATACCACGGTGGTGGCTTATATCAACCACATGGGTGGTGTAAAGTCGATATCATGTGACAATTTGGTCAACCTAATCTGGCAATGGTGTGTCGAAAGATATATTTGGTTATCAGCAACTTACCTACCAGGTAAGCAAAATACAGTGGCAGACACCCGGTCACGCAAATTTAACGATAACATCGAATGGATGTTAAATCCCAAAGTATTTGCTGAAATTACAAAGCAATATGGCACACCAGATATCGATCTATTTGTATCTAGGCTGAATCACCAGGTACCAATGTATGTCGCTTGGGAACCAGACCCTGAGGCAGCAGCAGTTGATGCATTCACGCTGCATTGGGGGAAAATGTTCTTTTATGCTTTTCCTCCCTTCTGCCTCATCAGTCGGGCATTACGCAAGATTCAATTGGATTCTGCTTCAGGAATCTTGATAATACCCGACTGGCCTACACAGCCATGGTTCCCAGTGGCCCTCGACATGGCTGTCGAAACACCATTGGAATTCCCCAGCAGTCCAGTATTATTAATCCACCCAGTGTCAGGCATTAGTGACCCGTGCCATGACAGAGTCAATCTCCTGGCTTGCAGATTCTAAAAAGACCTCTACTGGGCCTGGGACTGTCTGAGGACGCCATCAACATGATGACCGCATCCCACCGGGAGTCCACCAGGAGACAATACCTGACCAACATAAGGAAATGGGAACAGTATTGCTCCAAAACAGGAACTACCTACACAACAGCAACAGCTACCAGTGTTGTGGAGTTCCTGGTTGGATTACAACGGGATGGACTCAGCTACAGCACCATCAATACAGCCAGGAGTACGTTGTCAGCCTATTTGGTTCCAGCAGCAGGACCACAGGCTTTGGGGTCCCATCCACTGGTGGTCAAAATCATGAGGGGTATTTTTAACACTAATTCCCCCAGACCAAGGTACACTCAGATCTGGGATGTCAGCATTGTGCTGACGTACCTTAGGGGATGGCCACCACCCAGGTCACTCACGCTGGAACAACCTACCCTGAAATCAGTCATGCTCATGGCACTAGTGTCAGCTCAAAGGGTACAGTCCCTCCACCTTCTGAGGCTGGACAGCATGACAGAGTCATTGGACTGTATCACATTCCATATTCAGGGTCTGGTCAAACAAACTAGACCAGGAACCACTCCTCCAGTCATGGAGTTCCGGGCATATTCATCTGACCCACGGCTGTGTGCCAAGAACCATCTCGCCATTTACATAGACACAACATACAACTTAAGAGGGAGAGAAAAGCCTTATGGATAAGCCACAAGAAGCCCCATGGTCAGGTGACGAGCCAAACCATTACAAGGTGGCTCAAGCAGGTGCTTACGTCCGCGGGAGTCAACACTAATGTTTACAAATCTCACTCCACCAGGGCTGCATCCACATCGGAGGAAAGGCGAATGGACGTGCCTATGGACCATATTCTGTCCAGAGCAGGATGGTCCTCGGAAAGAACTTTCCAAAGGTTTTATAATAAGCCGCTGGCGGAACCTGCTACATTTGCAGACAGAATTTTAGAGTCTGCAGATAATATTTAATTTAAGCCCGGTAAGCTCTCTTTTTTTTGTTGTTATTAATAAACCTTTTTTGTTCACAAACAGGTTATTGTTGATTGTGATAACATACTTCCTCCCTCAAAGGTCTTCAGACAGTGAGTGAAGCATGAGCTGGTACACGGTTCGGAATCACAGAGCTTTGAAGTCTTCACGTAGTCACTCACGTGACTCCGAAATAAAATAGTAAGATTAAATGAGAACTTACCAGTTCGAAGTTTGATCTGTATTTTATGAGGAGTTACAATGAGGGACTACGTGCCCTCTGCTCCCACCCTCTATTATACAGATCAACTGGTAATTAAGTTCTTATTTTTTCTTTACTATATTTATTTCAATCGTTGTGTTTTTTCTGTGAATCCACACTGCTGCTTTGAAGAATGTCGCGCATGCGTGCTAGATGGGGTCTTCACGTAATCCCTCATCGTAACTCCTCATAAAATACAGATCAAATTTCGAACTGGTAAGTTCTCATTTAATCTTACTATTTTATGCCTTTAATTGACCATATCAAACAACAGTTCACTAAATGGTCACCAATGTCCTTATCTCTAATAAGCCAAATCAATGCTATTAAAATGTTTACTTACCTAAATGTTTATATTTATTTCAGATGATACCAATTTTTATTCCTAAATCTTTCTTTGATATTATTGACTCCAAAATTTCCTTATATATATGGCAGAATTAAAATTCCAGACTAAGTAAAAAATACTTACAGAAATCAAAACAAGATGGTGGTTTGGCACTGCCGAACCTTAGATTTTACTATTGGGCAGTTAATGCTCGCTATTTAACGTTTTGGACAAAAGATTTAGAAGATACCCAATGTCCAGGATGGATAAATCTCGAACGTGTTTCTATGCAAGGGCTATCATTGGCTTCGATTCTAGGGGTCCCATTACCTTTTACAATTACTAGATTGAAATGTACGACTAACCCAATATTAAGACATACACTTCGAATATGGTTTCAATTTCATAAGTTCTTTGGATTGAATGATTTTATTTTATCAAGTCCTATCATATTAAATTTTTTCTTCGAACCTTCTAGCACTGATTAAGCCTTTCTGTTATGGAAGGGGAGGGGATTAGCAGCTTTTCGTGATTTGTTTTCGGATGCTTGATTTATGTCTTTTGAACAACTCTTCAATAAATATAATGTACCTAACTCACATTTTTTTTAGATATTTTTAGACGCTTTTTGAGGGCTACCCTACCCTTTTTCCGTTGCCACATCAAACCGATATCTTGGGAAAAAAAATTACATCTGAACCCTTATCAGAAGGGCTTAATAATGACTATTTATGAGTTGATTTTGCAATTATAAAAATATACATTTGATAAAATTAAGAATGACTGGGAAAAAGAACTTCAAATTTATTTATCTATAGAGAAATGGGAGAGAATTCTTCAATTAGTTAGTACTTCCTCGATGTGTGCAAGACATGCTTTGATACAATTCAGGGTGGTTCACAGAGCTCATATGTCAAAAGATAAGTTATCTCATTTCTATGGTCATATAAATCCTACATGTCACAGATGTTATTCTGAAGTGGCCTCATTGACTCATATGTTTTGGTCCTGCCCACTTTTGAAAAAATATTGGAAATGAATTTTTGATACTATTTCTGTAGTTTTAGGTATTGATTTACAACCTCATCCTATTACTGCAAATTTTTGGCTACCAATGTTAGATTCTATTCATCTGTCCTGTTCCACCCATCGGCTGATCGCTTTTACCACATTAATTGCCAGAAAATCTATTTTATTTAAATGGAAAGGTTCCAATCCTCCGACCACACTCCATTGGTACTCTGAAATTATATCATGTTTAAATTTAGAAAAAATTAGGAGCAACATTGTTGAACCCTTGGTTAAATTTGATAGGACTTGGGGAAGATTTATTCAACATTATTCAACATTTTCATACAACATAAATTGTCCCCTCTCCAACTGTTATAATTTTTTTTTTACCGTTATACGGTGGAACGGACTTGACAACAAACAGGGACTTAAATTGTTGAAACTCTTTGCAGCCCTTTTTTTTTAGTTTAGGGGGGTTTTGTTTTTTCATTTCTATATTCAATGTGTATTTTGACACTGAACTCATATTTAGGTTATACCTGCCATTAATGTAACCCTGTTCCCTATGTATCAATATCACTGTTATGTTTATCATTACTTTTTTTGTTGTTTTGTTTTTGCTTTTGAAAAAAAACGAATAAAAAGATTTTTAAAAAAAGGATCTCATATGTTTCAGTAAGATCGCCATCCTTCCTCTCCACCCCAAATACAGATCTAACGATTTTAGCCATGAGATGGGATAAACTTCTCATCCCAGAAATTAGCCGAATGGATCTCTTCTGGGTTGCCTCCAATGCTATGATGAATTGCTAGCCCAGCATTCTATGGTCAGACACCTCCTATGGTTGGGCAGGTATTGAATTGGCAGTGCAGATCCATACCATTAAGTACTACGATCTAAGTAAGATCTAACTTTAATTGAGATCTGTACTGCTCTGCAGTTAATTAACCTACAAGTGCAACTTCCGTGATGTCAGTTGAAAGTGATCTCAGCTGACAATGTTTCCAACTTATGGAAACTTTGGGTTACAGACTGTTCTCAGAACCCTTGGTGACTCAGTAAGTCTATTCTTAAAATGAGCAGTTCTCAAGCGCTGGGGCATTTTTTGTGATCTGCTTTTCAGTGGTCCAGTACCAGTTTGGCCCCATGATTGTTGGAGGAGAGAATTTCAACCTGTATATCCTCTCTTAAATACGAGGTCCTAATCTGTATGAGGAATTCTAGGTGAAGGAAGCCCACCATCCCCCCCAGCTCCCCGACAGACTCTCCCCCTCAATCCCCTCATCCACTTCCTCTGCCTTCCCTTTGTTGCACCTGACCATCAAGGCTGAGCAACTGAGAAAAGAGCTGAGCAGCCTCCGCCCAGGCAAAGCCACGGGGGGTTCCGATGGTGTTAGCCCTAGGGTGTTCAAAGCATATGCCAGCCAGTTGAGCAGAGTACTCCAGCCTGAGGTCCTGAGTCTGGAGATGCTTCAACCTGAGCCTGAGTCTGGAGATGCTTTCTGTGGTGTGGAAGACATCCTGCCTGGTTCCTCTACCAAAGAGGACACATCCCAGCTCCTCCAATGACTACAGACCAGTGGCACTAACTTCACATATCATGAAGTCCCTTGAGAGGCTAGTGCTCACTCATCTGCGACCCCTGGTTAAACCCTACCTGGACCCCCACAGTTCGCTTACCAAACAAAGATGGGGGTTGAGGGCGCCATCATCCATCTGCTCCATCATCCTATGTTCACCTGGATAAGTCGGGAAGCATTGTTAGAGTCATGTTTTTTTTACTTCTCCAGTGCTGTTTACTTTTTTCACACAAATTCCATGAGAGCAAATGTTATTAGGATTTCTGAATTCGGTAAGGACAAATGTTCATTTTGCAAAAGACCATTTTGTGGCAGTGGCCTTTTGTTGAACTCTTAACTCTTCTCACAGTCTCCTACATTAAACACCATTTGTCCACTCATTCAACTTATCTACATCCTGTCGAAAGATCCAAATATTCCCATTACAGCATGTCCTCTCAGCAATTTTGTGTCGTCAGGTAAACTGGGATACCTTACAAGTCATTAATATAGATGGTAAATATTTGGACCAGAAACTTATCCTTGGGACACTTCATTGGCGCCTTGTTACCTCTTACCAGTCTGAAAAAGAACCATTTCTCTGAGTCTGTCTTCTATGTGATAACAAGTCCTCAATCCATGCTGGTAAACTTCATCTAATGCCATGAGCCCTTACCCTGTGTGCAAGCCTTCTATATGGCACCCTATCAAAAATGAATCGTAGAATCGCATAGAAACAGGCTCTTTTCACTCGAATGTCCATGCCGACCATGATGCTTATCTATGCTAATCCTATGTACCCGCATTTAGCCAATATCCCTCTGTGCTTTTCCAATCCTAGTACCAGTTGAAATATGCTTTATGCATTGTAATTAAATCTGCCTCCACCACCTCCTCTGACTACCTGCTAATTTCTTGCTACGATAAAATTTGAAGCGGAGGTTTCATGCTTAAACCATTTAAAACACTTAATCATTGAACCAATAATTAAATTCACTAGTTCACTAATACTTAGCTTTGTTCTTTGCCATTGAAATGAATGGACGGATTCAATTGATGGACTTCTCTTTGTATGTCACTGGAATAGCAAGAATCTTATATTCAACTTCTAGTCTCTCACGGGGAATCAAACATTAGAGCATAGTCCATAGTGGTCAGCAAGTGTTTGTGTGGGCATCATGTAATTGATGGAGCCTGCATTTTCCCAGCATATTCTGGCTCAATGTCAAATTCTGATCTATTCCTACCTTCATTTTTTTTCATTTCGCTCACTAAAAATATTACTGAAATAATTAACAAAAACCTGAACTAACCATTTTCCCATACATTTTTATAATGGTCTTTTTATCCTACTTAATTGGGAAGCTAGTAGTTTAATGCTGTCCCATATATATCTTACTTGCAGCAGCTTAACAGGTCTGTAAACACAATAATAGATATCATATCTATTATCGCGTCCCCAAGATGGCGGCAGTCTCCCAAGCCAGCAGCTTGTGTGTTTCTTTCCACTTTATTATTTTTAGTGTGTCCCAATGTATGTATTAGTGTCCCTCGGTGTGTCTTGTGCCGGGGGTGCTGGGGGGGACATGGGGAAACCGTAACCAGTCTCCGTGCTGCAATTTGCGCCCCCCTCGCGGCCCATCAACTGGATTGGCATGGCCTTTCCGACTAGAGTCTGGCCCAGAGCTTCAGCAACAGGCACAGCGTGGACTTCAATCGTGGAGCTGCGGTCCTTCGCTGAGGATTGGCATTGTTAGGGCTCCGACCATGGAGCTAGGTCTGTGGAGCTTCTAGTCGCAGGTCGCTGCACGGACGTTAACATCGCGGAGCTGCTTGCGACCTTTGCGGAGCTACCAGCGACCTTTGCCAAGGATTCGCCAGAAAAGGTGCTCCGACCGTGCGGTCTGTGGACCTGTCATCGTGAAGCCGCGGTCTCTGGTGGGAAGTGACCAATGCGGAAAGTCCGAGCCACGGGCTCTTCTGATCTGTCCCAACAACGGAGTTTCCACCATCCCGGCGAGAGTGCCTGTACTTCGGGCCGTCCGTAGCGGCGACTGCGGAGGGTTTCAGGGTCCTGACCACGAGTCCACAGAACGAGGAGGATTGACTGAACATTTGTGCCTTCCATCACAGCGGGAAACTCTGGTCCTAATGTGGTCGGATGTTTTATGTTTTTATGTTGATTATGTAAGTATGTATGTATGTGTGTATATGTCTGTGTATGTGCATATACTGTCAGGTCAAGGCGTAGCCTTGCAACTGGTACCATGTAGTCCAGTTCAACCTGTGGGACATGCTCATCCTTCATGGAAAGGCTGCTTTGGCGGACCAGGCGGAAGAGATCTATATGAACCAACGGCTAGAAAGGCGACACAGCAATGCACTGTGGGATGCGAAGGGCTAGTCATAGCACTAAAGACGACATGGCCATCCACTGCAGCCAAGAAGTCACCAGCCATGATGATTGTTCATACCACTGGACTCTGACTTCTGCGGCCGAGAGGGTGGGGTTGTTACAGTGCAACAGCTTCTCCACTTTAATCTCATTCATGCACAGGCTTTTGTGTAGCCCTCTTCGCTGACCCGTGAGCCATGTCAGAACTCACCAGAATTGAGACTGCACAAGCCGCCATCCTCGTTACCAATGGGCCGCCACCATATATATCAAGAACAAATATTTTTAAAAGTAACTTTGGTTTAGCTCACACAACATGCATGCATTGTATTTGTATGCTTCACTCGGTGAATGGAAGTGCAGGGTCGGGTCAAGTGGCTACGCGTACCTGGACATTCTGGGCAGTATCCTTGTGATTTAGAAACACAGCCAATACCAGCCATCTACATTTTGAAATTGAAAAGTAGTTCTCTCTAACTACACAAGCCTGAAATGTTGCTTGATATAATGCTGCTTAATATATCTTGTCAATGAGAACTCTGATGGAAATCCAACTGGATTATGTTCTGCCATTTGGTATAATTTGAGAGGCATTATGCTTTTGGGTTGGAACAATTCCATTGAAATTGCACTCTGTGTGGTGTACAGCAGAATGCTGGTTACGTTATGAACTAGTACACAAAAGCAGAGAATGCAGATCAGGAAATGTGAGTTCAAATCCACCATGGCAGCTGGAGGATCTTAATTTGAGTAATTAAATGAATTCTGAATTAAACAGCCAGTGTCAGAATAAATGAGTATGCAATTACCGAAAAGTGATTAAAACATCCTCCTCATGAAAATAAGTGTCTTATGCTCAACTAAAACAAGTGCCAGAAGTTCTCAGCAGTCCATGTAGACTCAATGCAGTGAGAAACAGATCTAATGTTTCAGGTTATGGACTATTTATCTGAACTTGTAAAGTTAGGAAACAAGTATGTTTTAAGTTGTAGGAACAAGGAACTGCAGATGCTAGTTTATTCAAAAGGACACAAAGAACTGGAGCAACTCAATGGGTCAGGCAGCATCTCTGGAGAACATGCACAGGTGACGTTTCGGATCAGGACACAAAACGTCACTTCTCCATTTGACATGTTGTTGCCTGACCCGCTGAGTTGCTCCAGCATCTTGTGTCCCTGTGTTTTAAATTGATCTGACTTAGATGGATTGCTTAATTAAATCTGAAATGGCCCAACAAAGCAGACGATTGGTCATAGGCAATAAATATTGTTCTAACCAGTAATGCCCTCATTATATAAATTACAATTTAAACTGTTGTAGAACCATTATAGGGATAAGTCATGTGAGTCACTTGAATATATACCTCACTTTTTTGATTTTTCAGAATATACATCTTAGTACACAGTGATCTTTTATCTTGCTTGCTCTACTGAATTACCTTTGTTTGAACACCCACACCCACTGCCAAAGTAATTTAACGCTTGTTTTTATTGTGCAATGTTGTGGAAGATCTCAAAGGTGGTCATATTCTACTTTAATTTACACAAGGTGGGAGACAACGGCAGGTCCAGTGTTTATGGCCATTGCCTAATGACCTTGACAAGGTGGGGATCATGGGCACACAAAAGGCTGGAGAAACTCAGCGGGTGCAGCAGCATCTAAGGAGCAAAGGAGATGTTTCGGGTCGAGACCCTTCTTCAGGCTGGTCAGGGATCAGGGAAATGATAGATATAGACGGTGATGTGGAGAGATAAAGAACAATGAATGAAAGATATGCAAAAAAGTATCGATGATAAAGGGAGCAAGCCATTGTAAGCTGTTTGTAGTGTGAAAATGAGAAGCTAGTGCGACAAGGGTGGGGGAGAGATAGAGAGAGAGGGAATGCCAGGGCCTGAGGGCTGAGGGAGAGGTGGGAAGGCGAGGAGACAGCAATGGTTAACAGAATTGAGAAAATTCAATGTTCAAGCCCAGAGGATGCAGACTCCCCAAGTGGAATATGAGGTGCTGTTCCTCCAACTTGCGGTGTTGCTCACTCTGGCCGAGGAGGAGGCCCAGGACCGAGAGGTCGGATACGGAATGGGAGGGGGAGTTGAAGTGCTGAGCCACCGGGAGGTCGGGTTGGTTAATGCGGACCGAGCGGAGGATTTCAGCGAAACGATCGCCAAGCCTCCGCTTGATTTCACCGATATAGATCATCTGGCATCTGGAGCAGCGGATGCAGTAGATGAGGTTGGAGGAGGTGCAGGTGAACCTCTGTCGGACCTGGAAGGACTGCTTGGGTCACTGAAAGGAGTGGAGGAGGGAGGTGAAGGGACAAGTGTAGCATTTCTTGCGGTTGCAAGGGAAAGTGCCCGGGCAAGGGGTGGAGCGGGAGGGAAGGGAAGAATTGACAAAGGAGTTGCGGAGGGAGCGGTCTTTGCGGAAGGCAAACGGGGGGGAGATGGGAAGATGTGGCGAGTGGAGGGGTCACGTTGGAGGTGGCGAAACTGGCGGAGGACTATGTGTTGTATTTGCCGGCTGGTGGGGTGAAAGGTGAGGACCAGGGGGACTCTGCCCTTGTTGCGAGTGGGGGAATGGGGAGAGAGGGCAGTGTTGCGGGGTATGGAGGAGACCCTGGTGCAAGCCTCATCTATAGTGGGGGAGGGGAATCCCCGTTCTCTGAAGAATGAGGACATTTGTGATGACCTGGTGTGGAACACCTCATCCTGGGAGCAGATGCGGCGTAGTCGGAGGAACTGGGAATAGGGGATGGAGTCCTTACAGGAAGCAGGGTGGGAGGAAGAGTAGTCCAGGTAGCTGTGGGAGTCAGTTGGTTTGTAGTGGATGTCGGTCAGGAGTGTATCACCTGCAATAGAGATGGTGAGGTCAAGGAATGGTAGGGAAATGTTGGAAATGGTCCAAGTGTATTTGAGTGCCGGATGGAAGTTGGTGGTGAAATGGATGAAGTCGGTCAGTTGTGTGTGGGTGCAGGAGGTGACACCAAAGCAGTCGACGATGTAACGGAGGTAGAGGTCAGGGATGGGGCCCTGGTATGCCGAGAACAAGGATTGTTCGACGTACCCGACAAAGAGGCAAGCGTAGCTGGGGCCCATGCGTGTGCCCATAGCTACGCCTTGCGGCTGGAGGAAATAGAAACATAGAAACATAGAAATTAGGTGCAGGAGTCCATTCAAGCCTCAGATCCTTTCCCCTCAACTCCGCTAGGCGGAGGAGGGTAAATGTCAGTGGACGGGTATGGGTTGCTCCTCTGGTCGAGGAAGAACCGGAGGGCTTTGAGACCGTCCTGGTGGGGGATGGAGGTGTAGAGTGACTGGACGTCCATGGTAAAGATGAGAGGATGGGGGCCTGGAGAATGGAATGCGCGGAGCCGACGGAGAGTGTCTGAGGTGTCTTGAACATAGGTGGGGAGGGATTTAACAAAGGAGGATAGGATGGAGTCAAGGTATGTGGAAATGTGTTCGGTGGGGCACGAACAGGCAGAGACAATGGGTCTGCCAGGGCAGTCGGGTTTGTGGATTTTGGAGAGAAGGTAAAATCAGGCTGCGCGGGGCTGGGAAATGATGAGGTTGGAGGCTCGGGAGGGTAGGGAGCCGGAGCTGATGAAGTCGGTTATGGTGCTCGAGATGGTGGCCTGGTGTTCGTCAGTGGGGTCATGGTCCAGGGGTAAGTAGGAGGAGGTGTCCGAGAGTTGGCGCGCGGCCTCCGCTTTGTAGAGATCGACGCGCCAGACTACCACGGCACCTCACTTGTCGGCGGGTTTGATAACCCAGTCTGGGTTGTTACGGAGTGAGTCGATGGCAGTACGTTCGGGGGGGGGGGGGGGGGGGGAGAGATTGGAGTGAGACAGGGGAGTGGAGAAGTCGAGGCGGTTGATGTCCCGACGGCAGTTCTGTGTGGGGATCATCTTTCTTCTTAATTTACTTCAATCTGCAGGCGCTCCCACACTGCTGTTCGCTAAGAGTCTTCGACCCCGCGACGGCAAAAGGATCAATTTATTATTTATTTACTTTAGCTAAGGTGCAACCTTTTGTTACTGTCTTGATATCATAGCAATGGGTATCAGTGCACTGCAGTTGGTTGAATATAGTGACATGAGCAAACCAAACATTAAACATTAATTCTATCATGAATTCATGGAAATTGGACAACTATTTTGAGGTCGGCACGGTGGTGCAGCGGTAGAGTTGCTGCCAGTTGGATTCATGGATGGTGGTTTTGGACGGGAGGATGCTCCTGAAACTGCAGAGCATCTTGGACAATACAGCTCACCCCCTCCATGACACTGGTCAACCCGAGGAGTACCTTCAGCAACAGACTGGTTCCCCCAAAATGCAGAAATTAATGCCACAGGAGCTCTTCTTCCCTGTAGCTATCAAACTGTATGACTCCTCCCCCTTCTATCAATATTCTTTTTAGAATATCCCCCCCCTCACAAATCTTTGCACATCCCCAATCTTTTTCACTCACAACTTTAATTTAATGCGTCATATACAGTATCTTCTGTTCTATGACTGTTGGCAGATCAATTTCCCTCGTATCATATCGTATCGTATTGCTACAGTGCCAGCTACCCAGATTTGATCGCGATGACTGGTGCTGTCTGTACAGAGTTTGTACGTTCTCCCCTTGACGGTGTGGGTTTTCTCTGAGATCTTCGATTTCCACCCAAACTCCAAAGACGTACAGGATTGATGGCTAATTGGCTATGTATTAATGTAACATTGTTGGTCGGTGCGGACTCGGTGGGCCGAAGGGCCTGTTTCCATGCTGTATCTCTAAACTAAACTAAACGTTTTCAATTTTCTTTGTGGTGGCAGTGAATACTTTTTCCCACTAGGTGGTGCTGAGATCTCTAAATTTGAATACAGGAAGCATATTGTGGATTGAAGTTGTGCCAACTCTAAAAAGAATATCACAACAAACATCTCAAGTATCAACATCTCAAGTCTTCTTACAAGTAATATTAATTTGTCAGGACTGCATTAAACCAGCACTGACAAGGATGAATATTGAAGCTTATTTTTTAAATGGCTGAATTTTCAAAAGATAATCTTTACCAATCAAGAATAGGCAGTGCATGCGATATTTGTTTCAGGAAGGGGAAAAGGAGGAGAGTAACTTGAACAAGTTGTGGTTGAATTGTTCCAGATCTATTAAACTAGATTACACATCAACTATTTTAGATGCAGTTAAACAGTGGGAAGCCGGTCCAATCAACACATGTTCATGAACCAGGGGACACATTCAAAATGCCAATGAATTGCTTTAAGAGGAATACAAGGACATTTGATTCAACTTGGAGGGTGATAATGAATTAGAACTCAATGGCTGCAAGGCTGCTAGAAACAATGAGGGCATCGAGACGCAAAATGGATAGGCATTCAAGAGAATAATTGAAAGAGTCTGGAGGGAATGACTGGGGAATACTATTGCCAGGGTTGTTTAACTAGGAGATGGTATAGAGTTGATGGGCCAAATGGAATTTTCCGCCAGTTTTAGAAATCAATGATTTTATAACGTTGTGAAATGCCATGGGTAGATTGAGAATGACAGAATGGGAGAGTAGCGACATTACTATTAAATATATTTTCAGACTGCTACTCTGGCAGTCTTTTTACCTTTAGATAATTAAATTAGACAGCTCACTGGCAGTGGGATGTCTGTGTGTCACGTTTGAGGGATGATTCCATAATCTCATAATCCAAGCAGGCAGGTGCACTTGAAGGAATTATGTTAAAGAAATATTGAAGAGCAACTACAAAGATTTTCCAGCCCTGACCACGTTTTTCTTCTGATCCCTACTGGCTTCAGTTTTACTTGGAATCCATGCTGCCACGTTGCCTGTTTTACATCCTGACTAATTATACTTTTCTTGGAACGATCATTGCTTTTCAATCATTTCTCAGTCCTCACTTTACGCCACCATGCCGCCCTCAGCTACAAGGCGAGTTTAGACTGTTTTATAAAATTATGAGAGGTATAAATAGGCTAGACGGTCAGAACCTTCTCCCAGGATGGGAATGTCAAAGTCTAGAAGCCAGAGTTCTGCGTTCTGAGCAGCAAAGTTTAGAGATATGCAGGGCAAGTTTTTTGAAACAGAAAGTGGTGGGTGCCTGGAACTGGAGGCTGGGGTGGTGGTGGAGGCAGATATGATAGTGGTGTTTAAGCAGCCTACAGATGGGCACAGGTACATGGGTTAAGGTACATGGGTAGGACAGGTTTAGAGGGATATTGGGGCCAAATGCAGGGAAGTGAGTCTAGTATAGCTGGGACATGGTATAGCCGAAGGGCCTGTTTCCACGCAGTAAGACTATGACTCTATGACTCTTATGACTTTAATAGTAAGATTAAATGAGAACTTACCAGTTTGAAGTTTAATCTTTATTTTATGAGGAGTTACGATGAGCGATTACGTGAAGAAGGCCATCAGCCCGCATGTGCGTCAATCTTCAAAGCAGCGATGTGAAATCACAGATAACAGTTGTTGAACTGAACATAGTAAGATTAGAGAAGACTAGAACTACCAGATGACCTTTATGATACAAGGGTTGGGAGCGGAGGGAATGTAATCGCTCATCGTAACTCCTCATAAAATAAAGATTAAACTTCAAACTGGTAAGTTCTCGTTTAATCTTACTATTTTACTTCGGAGTCACGTGAGTGACTATGTGAAGATTTTAAAGCTCTGTGATTTCATGCCACAGATACGAGTCCATGCGTCACACACTGCATCAGTTAACCATGATGAGTGAAATATAAATAATGCATTCAGACATGACATAAATTTAAACATGCTGATGCTTTAATGAACAAATGAAAATAATAGTGACCCCTCTCATCCAGGGGGAAACTATAAAACAGATTCTAAAATAGAGTTGGCAAATACTCCCGGTCTGGCAATGGGTTATTATAAAATGTTTGGTAAGTATGCTCGTTTGACCATCCTGCAGCCGCTAGGATGTGGTCCAGCAGAACGTACATTACCCTTGCTGCTGATGTAGTAGCAGCCCTGGTGGAGTGAGAGTTGAAAATATTAGTATCAACTCCTGCATAAGCCAAAACCCCGTTTTAACCACCTGGAGATGGTCTGAACTAATACCTTCTTATGAGGGTTTTTGTAACTAACAAACATTGCTAGTTTAGAGCCTTTAAGGATCTTGGTGACCTTGACATATTGTTGTAAATGTGTGACCACAAATAACCAAAGGTCCATGGGGTATGCCATGAAAACTAGTTTGAGACCTGACGTCCTTGGTTTGCTCTGCTTAACTAAATCATAAACATAAAATATTATGTTATTTGCAGATGTAACCATCCTGTCCAGTCGCAATTTATGTAGTGACTGGACCCGTTGCGCTGAGACCAGCGCCATGAGGATAACTACCTTATGAGAGCCGGCTAAAGATAAGGATGGAGCTGGAGCCCCCTGGTGAAGTAGTGTTAACACAACGCCAATATCCCATACTTTCGTGTACCTGGGCCTGGGAGAACTTGTGTTAAAGATATCCTTTATAATTCTGGATATCAGAGGGTAAGACCCGACAGAGTGGGCCCCACTCGCTGCAGCAAATATGATGAAAAGGCATGTTTGACACAGTTAATGGCACTATAACCATTTGTGGTTTATTGTCAAAGACCCATTTGAAAATGAACTCCAAGACGTCAGTTATCCGTGCTGTATTATATGTAACATGTGTATTTAAACAAAAACCCTTCCCATCTCCTGAAGTGGAAATGTACTGCTTTTTTGGTGCTATCCCTGTACTCTGCGGTGAGCACATACATGGATCGGTCTGACAACCCAAGCCGCAGGAACAGTCGTCTCAGAGTCTGTAAGTCAATGAATTGATTTTATCATGCAGTGGCTGGTTTCCCGAGTCACAGGCTGAATCAGCAAGTTTTATGTTTAGAATAACCATATAAGGTTCTATTATTATTCCCAACATTAGCGGGAACCATGGCTGCATAGGCCAGTCAGGCAGTACGAAAAGCCTGAAGCAGGATCTTGCTGGATTTATTGCATGACCCGACTGATGAGGCAGAATGGAGGGAAGACATTAAAGAACATCCTCCCCAGTGTAGTGAGAATGTATCTCTCGCCACTATTATGCCACATATTTTTGCAATTGGTGAATGAGCCGGGATGCAAACATATCGATATTCTGTGTTCCATTGAACCACAATGTCAATAAATACTTTGTGATCCAACATCCACTATGTGTTGTCATTGATTTTACATGATGATACAACAGCGCCAAATGAGGTTAGGTAAATTATCACAGGATACTTTTACTTGATTGAACCCATGTGACTAACATATGCCACCACTATAGTGTATTGACTTGGAGTTGAGCATGCAGATTATGCATATTCACACAATAACCTTTAACCTATAGAATGCACCTAGTGTTTATAGGTAGTTGATACCAATAACTGAAGAATTGGTAGCTCGTGCAAAACGCATCTGCCTCCGTAACTAGAGATGGCATTCGTAATTTCCCATCTTTGAGCACTAGCATCAGTTTGTAATAAAACTGAAGATTACTGACCAAAGATTACTGGACAATGCTGAATACTGTTCGTCCACCATTGTGACTTTGGTAGCTTCAGCTGGTAATAGCATAGGTCTGTTAATAATGACCTATATGGTACTTGAGAGGATACTCCTTTGCACGTTGTAAGTTCTGATAAAGTAATAGCCCAAACTGCACAGCTGAAACACAGCTACTATATTGCCAATTACACTTGATGAATAGAAGGCTGCTTCATAACAACGAGGTTGTTACAAGCTTCTATTAATTCCAATCTCTTGCCCCAGGGCGGAGTCACCGATAAATTAATAGTTAAAGGTAAATCCCAGTAATCAATAACTCTGGTTGGTATCAACTTAAATTTAACTGGATGGATGAGAAACCCCAATTTCTCAAATATAGGTTGCGGCTGCAACAGTTAATTTTAGCAAAATACCACATTTAAAATATAATCCAGATAGGCCATAACAAATGTTCTTGAGCTCTGAGCAGCCCAAGTTTTAGTAATTTGGTAAATAAACTGGGAGCTGGTTAGCCCATTTTGCAATGCTTTAACTGTTTAACTGTTATTATTGCCCCATCCAGATACATTTCAAATATCTCCGGTGATCCCTGTGAATGGGAACTGAATAGTATGCATCTTTGAGATCGATGCATGCCATAAAGATCCTATGGAAATCAGTTGTTATAAGTAACGAAGTTTCCTATTCTCAAATGTCTATACTGCACATACGAATTAAATCAAGGATGAACCAACATCCTCCATCTTTCACAATGAACATGCCACACCTGCCATAATTCTGAGCCAGCCTCGAACGACAACTCTTGCCAGATTTCTGAGCCTATCTCGAAAGGCAATCCTGGCCATAATACTGAGCCTGCCTCGAAAGACAACTCTGGCCATAATTCTGAGCCTGTCTCGAAAGACAACTCTGGTCACAATTCCAAGCCTGCTTGGAATCCTTGTATACTGTGCAATATAAACCAATCTCATGTTTATCATTTAGTGTCATTTGTACAAAAACAAGTGTAAATATTACCAACTTGTAAATGGTCCACCTACCCCGTGTTTCGGAACGAACCAGACACACCTACCTGCATGGTTACCGGTGGTCTTATGGTAAGCCCAAAGGCCCCTGATGCGGGTTCTATTTCTGTCCTTGATTTGGAGAGTAGTACTGGTGGGGTGCGTGGATTCCATATTTTTCCTGAGACCGTCTTGGGCCTTGGCCTGAACGACCTCTGCCCAGCTTTCAAGCTGCCACCAGCTTCAGTGAACCGCTTACTGCCGATGAAGGCGTGGGGTGTGTTGTCACCGAAACGATGAAGCTTTGCTCGTCGTTGGTACCTTGATTAGTCCGACAGCTTTTGCTTCCTCATCCAGGTCTTACCTGTTGGATAGGTCTTACCTGAAGAGAAGATTCGGCAGCTGGTTTCATTTCCTGGATTTCCATGCCCTCTCCAATGTCACCCCAGATAGCGCTGTTCACTGCCGGCACTTTCAGGAACAATTTACAGGTGCATGGTATCTTACAGCCGTCACCTGTTCCTGTAACTCTGGCCCTCTCTGGGTTTTATGGCAATGGCTGGAAGCCAACTCTTCCTACAGTAACTCCATCATTTGCGAGGATATCGCAACCCTTGAGCCACACGCATGTACTCCAGTATGTCCACGGACATACTTCCGAGTTACACACTGACCCCTCGCACTCCTCTCCACAGAGAGGGAGATTTGAAATGTATATTCTTCAAAGTTAAACAGTTTTGAATTAAAAATACTTTATTTACACCATTGCAAGTAAGCAGCCCTGAAACAGGTGCTGCCGCAGGCCCCTGAGGATACTGCTCTGATATGGCCCCTTCTACGGACCTATATCAGGATGGAGCATCATATTTGTGGGATAAACGCCCGAGGGTGCTATCCATGCTCCATCTGGGTTTAAACGTCCAAATACGTGTCCATGATTGTCGGAGGGGAACCCTCCTGGCCTGACTCCCCCGTGTCCACAGGCCTAACTGAGTTATTCTTGGTTTTACCCCCTTTCTGGGGACCCACAGCGGTCTGGAAGCGGCTAACCGGTGTATGTTGGAGGGGACTTACTGTTGGTTTTATCCCCTTTCTGGGGAACCACAGCGGTCTGGAAGTCACTGATTGCACTGTCAGTGACTTGGGTAGCGAACCCGACGGCCGCCGGCTACCCGCACTTCGCGGTCTTTGTAGCCGGTTCCCCGTGGTCCCGGTTTCGCTGTGGTCCGAGACCGGTATTGCCCGCGGTCCATAACCGGTTTCCCCACGGCCCGTCCGGACTTCGCCCCGAAATTAGATCCAGAGGAAATCTCTGTAACAGAGATTCCTGCAAGGAAAAAGAAAAACAGAACCTGGGAATAAGTTCAAAAACTTACCTTCAGGTTTAAGCTTACCGCTGGAAGGAGCAACGCGCCTGCCAGTCAGTCGTTGCGCAATGCATCGACGTAATGACGCGCATGCGGGCTGATGGCCTTCTTCACGTAATCACTCACATGACTCCGAAGTAAAATTAATTATTCAATTTTGTTCTGAGTGCTTAATTATGATTTTATAGAAAACATTTGAGCACTGGTTACTCTGATGAATCCAGGAATATATGTCAGTGGGTGGAAAGTTACCCTCCTTTGCAATGGTGTAAATAAAGTATTTTTAATTCAAAACTGTTTAACTTTGAAGAATATACATTACAATTTTCCAGATGAGAAAATACCGTCCCTTTTCAAGCAAATTAATACATTTTGTCAGAAATAATTTCTTGATAGTTTCTCTATTATTTAGCAATAGTCTCTATTTCTCCCTCAAAATCTGCACAATTTGTATTGTGTTTCAAATGTTTTCTGTTCTTAGCTATGATCAATATTTCCAAATATGTGATTATCTGAAAAAACATGCACTAGAATTTTACAAAATGCCACCAGGCTTATTAGATGAAGCAATGAATACAAAGGCAGAATCAGCAAATTTAATTTCATATATATATAATATTATACTAAATGCAGTAATACCAACAACGGAAGGTATCAGAGGTGAGTGGGAAAATGAATTAATCATTAAAATTTCCAATGAAAGGTGGAAAGAGTATTTAATAAATGTGCATAAATGCTCAATTAACGTAAGACACACTTTAATACAATTTAAAATTTTACACAGATTATACCACTCAAAAACTAAATTAAATAAATTCTTCCCCAACGTCTCACCAATTTGTGATAAATGCCAGTTTCAAGAAGCTACTATAGCGCACTCATTCATCTTTTGTACAAAAATTCAAAGGTTTTGGATTGAAATCTTTGAAATGTTCACAAAATTGTTTAAAATAAAAATGACACCAAAGCCAGAATGAATTATTTTTGGAATGACAGAAGGTAGTTCAGAATTAAATGTGTCAAAAGAATCTATTTGCTTACGACTTAATAATAGGAAAAAAGCTAATCTTAAAATTCTGGAAAAATTCTCCTATACCAACATTAAATATGTGGATTTCAACTATGTTTGAAACACTACATCTGGAAGATATGAGACTCCGCCTGGCAGGAAAATCAGATCATTTCTATCAGACGTGGTCTGCATTCATAGAATTGCTACAAAGATAGGGTGCAAGAGTACCTCGGGTCTTGGTGGGGGGGGGATGAAAAACTATCGAGTTGGTAGATTCCTTTTGCATGATATATATAATATAGTAACTGGCTTTTTTTTTTCTCTCTTTTTTCTCTCTCTCTTTTTTCTTTTTCGTTTCTAGGCTCTATCTCTTAATCCCCTTTCTCTAATTCTTTGACCAAGGGTTCTTTTTTTTCCCCCTTTGGCACGCTCTTTCACTTTCACAACTCTTTTCACCTACTTCACTCTTTCTTTCTATTCTTTTTTCTTAAAAGCCATAAAATTATGGGGTACAATAATTGTAACAATATATATGTGATGTACACTGATGTATTTACCTCTATTAAATAAAAATATTTAAACAAAAAAAATCTGCACAATTTGTATTGTGTTTCAAATGTTTTCTGTTCTTAGATATGATTAGTTTTCCAAGCAGGATTACTACTTTCTACGGCTTAACTACATCACTTACTTACATCACTTTCTATTGCTTAAACAGGTTACAATGTGCTTTTGTTTATTTTAATTGCACCTAAATTGTGTGTTTTTCCAAAAATATATATTTATTAGTACCTTATTGTAATATCAAATTCTGAATACATTGTAAAATTACACAAATTACTGTATTCACTAAAATGTCAATTAAAAAAAAAATCTTTGCAATTTATTTAGGCTTTACTTTAGACTTGAGATACAACGTGGAAACAAGGCCTTCTGAGTCCATGCCGACCAACGATCACCCCGTACACTAGCACTATCCTACACACTCGGAGCAATTTACAATTTACCAAAGGCAGTTAACCGACAAACCCGTAAGTCTTTGGAGGACACCGGAGCACCTGGAAAAATCCCACGCGGTCACAGGGAGAACATACAAACTCCGCACAGACAGCATCCATGGTCAGGATCAAACCCTAGTTTCTGGCAACGCAAGGCAACAACTCTACCGCTGCGCCACCCTAATTTCTGACAGGGATTTTGTCCAAAAGTATTAATGATTGGCAACATCGCACAGTACAATATGAACTTCTTTATTAATTTGTTTAAAAATAAAGGCAGTAGGAGTGTGCCAGTCAGCCCTTTGTGCTTACAATGCCATTAAATAAGACCACAGTTGATCTATTAGTTTAGTTTCCCTTTCTGCATTAACCCCAGATCCCTTGATTCTCCTGATATCCAGAAAACAATATTCATCTCCGTCTTGAATATCCACAGCAACTGAGCCCGATAGGTCTTAAAACAGAGAATTCCAAAGATTCATTATCCCTCTGGGAGAGGAAATGTCTTCTCACCTCTGTCCTGAATAGCTGACCTGTTATGATGGGACTGTGATCATTTGTTCTGGACTCCTCAGTCGGGGGAAACATCATCTCTGCATCTACCTTGTTAATCCCCAGAAGAATTGTTTATGTTTCAAAGAGAACATTTCCCATTTCTTGTAACACAGCTTATTTCCTTTCTGATACTTTCATTATGATGGCATATTGTGTTCGTTAAGCACATTTTGCTTAAAATTCTTAGTTGTGGGATCTATATGCCACAGCATAATTGCAAAGCACCATACACTTAAAACTTGCTCAACATGGAGTACATTCCACAAACATGCAACCATATTCTTGATTGTCTGAAAAGCAAACCACATAATATTTACAGTTCACAGGGAATGCTTAATTCGTAGCAGGCGTGGTAAAATGGATTGGGGGGTAAATAGATGCTTTTTGTTAATTCCTAAAGTAGTTCAGCCTGTCATGTGGCCAGCTCTGCATATGTGAAGTAAACATACCAAACCAACTAATGCTCACAAACATTGATGATGTTGATCAAAGCACAGTGCTGAGGAAACCTGGCTGATATTTCAAGCAGGAAAGCAAGTTAAACTCTTGCTGCCTTACAGTGCTTGCAGCACCGGGTTCGGTCCCGGATAGGAGTGCTGTCTGTATGCCGTTTGTAAGTTCTCCCCATAACCTGCGTGGGTTTTCTCCGAGATCTTCGGTTTCCTCCCACACTCCAAAGATGTACAGGTATGTAGGTAAATTGGCTTGGTAAATGTAAAAATTGTACCTAGTATGTGTAGGATAGTGTTGATGTGCGAGGATCGCTGGTCGACGCGGACCCGGTGGGCTGAAGGGCCTGTTTCTGCACGATATCTCTAAACTAAACTGATCTAAACTAAAAAAAAAGCTGCAGTAACTCAGCGGGACAGGCAGCATCTCTGGAGAGAAGGAATGGGTGACGTTTCGGGTCCAGACCCTTCTTCAGACTGAAGACCCAAAAGGTCACCCTGTCTGAAGAAGTGTCTCGACCTGAAACGTCACCCATTCCTTCTCTCCAGAGATGCTGCCTGTCCCGCTGAGTTTCTCCAGCTTTTTGTATCTATCTTCAGTTTAAACCAGCATCTGCAGCTCCTTCCTGCACAAATTTAACTCTTTGCTGCTTTATCTGCTGCATATTCGAAGCATTTTCTCTTCAGAGGCCCACAGGAGCCGTTGGAAGTGAAGGAGGGGGAGGAGCGACACCCGACCGGTAAGGATAAAAATCGAGCGCGGGGGGCTTGTTTTTTCAGAGGCCCACAGGAGCCGTTGGAAGTGAAGGAGGGGGAGGAGCGACACCCGACCGGTAAGGATAAAAATCGAGCGCGGGGCTTGTTTTTTCAGAGGCCCACAGGAGCCGTTGGAAGTGAAGGAGGGGGAGGAGCGACACCCGACCGGTAAGGATAAAAATCTAGCGCGGGGCTTGTTTTTTTCAGAGGCCACAGGAGCCGTTGGAAGTGAAGGAGGGGGAGGAGCGACACCGACCGGTAAGGATAAAAATCTAGCGCGGGAATTTGTTTTTTCAGAGGCTTACCCAAATCCATAACGTTCCATTTGGAGAAGTGGGGTTTTTTTTGAGGAAGCCGCTGATTGGTGGAAGAGGACCCGAGGAAGCAGCTGATTGGGTGCAACCCCGGGTTTACTATTTTACATTTCTGCCTTCTGGGAGTTAGGGATTCAGTATTTAGTAGTAAAGTTTAAAGGATAATTTTTTGTGTTTGTTTTTAAAAAAAAAAAATTTAATACAGAGCAATTTGGGAGTAAGGTATGGCAGTAGAGATTGGCCCCGTGGTTTGTTCAGCCTGCAACATGTGGGAGATCAGGGAGATGGTCGGTGTCCCTGGTGACTACGTTTGCAGGAAGTGTGTCCAGCTGCAGCTCCTGGCAGACCGCATTGAACGATTGGAACTGCGGCTGGATTCATACTGGAGCATCCACGATGCGGAGAAAGTCGTGGATAGCACATACAGTGAGTTGGTCACACCGCAGGCAAAAGGTAGGAGGACAAGAAGGGAACGGGTGGCCAATAGCCAGCAAAGCAGTAGGCAGGTAGTGCAGGAGTCCCCTGCGGTCCCATCTCCCTCCTAAACAGGTAATACCATTTTGGATACTGTTGAGGGAGATGGCTCATCAGGGGAATGCAGCAGCAGCCAGGTTCATGGCACCATGGGTGGCTCTGCAGCACATGAGGGGGGAAAAAAGAGGGGAAGGGCAATAGTAATAGGGGATTCAAATTGTCAGGGGAATAGATAGGCGTTTCTGCGGCCACATACTCCAGGATGGTATGTTGCCTCCCTGTTGCAAAGGTCAGGGATGTCACTGAACGGCTGCAGAACATTCTGGAGGGGGAGGGTGAACAGCCAGTTGTCGTGGTGCATGTTGGCACCAACGATATAGGTAAAAAAAGGATGAGGTCCTACAAGGTGAATTTAGGGAGCTAGGAGATAAACTTAAAAGTAGGACCTCAAAGGTAGTAATCTCCGGATTACTACCAGTACCACGGGCCAGTCAGAGTAGAAATAAGGAGGATAATGCAAATGAATACGTGGCTTGAAAGTGGTGCAAGGGGGAAGGGATTCAAATTTTTAGGGCACTGGGACCAGTTCTGGGGGAGGTGGGACCGGTACAAACAGGACGGTTTGCACCTGGAATGGAATGGAACCAATGTTCTGGGGAGATGTTTGCTAGTGCTGTCGGGGAGGATTTAAACTAATGGTGGCAGGGGATGGGTACAAGAGCAGAGAGGCAGAGGTGGTAAAATGAGGGTAGAAAGCATTAGGTAGAAAGGTGAAAAGGTAAAAAGTGGCAGGCAACAAAAAACAGGGCAAAATCAAAAAGGGCCACTTTTCAGAGCAAAATTGTATAAGGGGTAAATGCGTTGTAAAGACAAGCCTGAAGGCTTTGTGCTCAAATGCAAGGAGTATTCGTAATAAGGTGGACGAGTTGAACGTGCAGATAGATATTAAATGATTATTATGATATAGTCGGTGGGATCACGGAGACATGGCTCCAGGGTGACGTAGGCTGGGAGCTGAACATCCAGGGGATATTCAGTCAATTATTCAGGAGGGATAGAGAAAAGGAAAAGAGGTGGTAAGCGTTGCTGGTTAGAGAGGAGATTAAAGCAATGGGAAGGAAGGACATTTGAGCTTGGAGGATGGGTGGAATCGTCATGGGTAGAGCTACAAAACACTAAGGGTCAGAAAAACGCTGGTGGGTGTTGTGTAAAGGCCACCTAACAGTAGCAGAGAAGTTGGGGATGGTATCAAACAGGAAATTAGAAATGCAGTTGCGACAAAGGCAAAACAGTTTATAATGGGTGACTTCAATCTACATAAATAACAGATTGGGTTTAATCAAATTGGCAAGGGTGGTGAGGAAAGAGGTTTTTTTGGGACTGTATGCGGATAGTGATCTAAGATCAACATGTAAGGAAACCAACGAGAGAGCAGGCTATTTTTAAGACTGGGTTTTGGTAAATGAGGAAGGGTTAATTAGCAAGTCTTGTTGTACGTGGCCCCCCTTGGTCAAGATGGTGACCATAATATGGCTGAGTTTCTTTCATTAGGATGTTGGGTGGGACATTGTTAATTCGAAAACAATGGTTTCTGAACTTAAAGAAGGTACTTTGAGGGTATGAGACCTGAATTTTGGCCAAGAATTGCTTGACTGGCAATTAATTCTAAAAGGGTTGACGGTGGATATACAATGGAAGACATTTAAAGACTGCATGGGATGAACGACAAAAAATTGTTCATCCCAGATTTTTTTTTTTTGGCAAAAGAATAAATCGGGAAGGTAGTGCATCCGTGGATAACAAGGGAACATCAGGGATAGTATCAAAGCAAAGGATGATGCTACAAAGTAGCCAGAAAAAGCAGCATACCAGAGACTGGTAGAAATTCAGAGACCCTAGCAAGGAGGACAAAGGGCTTAATTAGGAAAGGAAAAATAGATTATGAAAGAAAACTGGCAGGAACCATAAAAACTGACTGCAAAAGTTTTTATAGATATGTGAAGGAGAAGAGTTAGTTAAAACAAATGTAGGTCCCTTGCAGTCAGAAACGTGTGAGTTTGATCATGGGGAAAAAGGATATGGCGGACCAATTGATAACTACTTTGGTTCCGTCTCCTAAGGAAGACATAAATATCTGCCTGAAATAGCAGGGGACTGTGGGTCAAAGGAGGAATTGAGTGAAATCCAGGTCAGTCGGGAAGTGGTTGTTGGGTAAATTGAATAGATTAAAGGCCGATAAATCCCCAGGGCCCGATAGGCTGCATCCCAGAGTAACTTAAGGAAGTAGCTCAGGAAATATGGATGCATTTAGTGATAATCTTTCAAAAACTCTTAGATTCTGGAGTAGTTTCGAGGATTGGCGGGTATCAAATGTAAACACCTCTTTTTAAGAAGGGAGGGAGAGAGAAAATCGGGGTATTACAGACCAGTTAGTCTAACATCGGTAGTGGGGAAACTGCTAGAGTCAGTTATTAAAGATGGGATAGCAGCACATTTGGAAAGTGGTGAAAATCATTGGACAAAGTCAGCATGGATTTACAAAAGGTAAATCATGTCTGACGAATCTTGTGGAAATTTTTCGAGGAATGTAACTAAGTAGCGTTGGATAAGGGAGAACCAGTGGATGTGGTATATCTGGACTCCAGAAGGCTTTCGACAAGGTCCCACATAAGAATTAGTATACAAACTTAAAGCATACGGTAATTAGGGGTTCAGTATTGATGTGGATAGAGAACTGGCTGGCAAACAGGAAGCAAAGAGTAGGAGGTAAACGGGTCCTTTTCACAATGGCAGGCAAGTAATAGTGGGGTACCGCAGGGCTCAGTGCTGGACCCCAGCTATTTACAATATATATTAATGATCTGGATGAGGGAATTGAAGGCAATATCTCCAAGTTTTGCGGATGACACTAAGCTGGGGGACAGTGTTCGCTGTGAGGAGGATGCTAGGAGACTGCAAGGTGACTTGGATAGGCTGGGTGAGTGGGCAAATGTTTGGCAGATGCAGTATAATGTGGAAAAAATGTGAGGTTATCCACTTTGGTGGCAAAAAACAGGAAAGCAGACTATTATTTAAATGGTGGCCGATTAGGGAAAAGGGTAGATGCAGCGAGACCTGGGTTGTCATGGTACACCAGTCATTGAAAGTAGGCATGCAGGTGCAGCAGGCAGTGAAAAAAGCGAATGGTATGTTAGCTTTCATAGCAAAAGGATTTGAGTACAGGAGCAGGGAGGTTCTACTTCAGTTGTACAGGGTCTTGGTGAGACCACACCTGGAGTATTGCGTGCAGTTTTGGTATCCAAATCTGAGGAAGGACATTATTGCCATAGAGGGAGTGCAGAGAAGGTTCACCAGACTGATTCCTGGGATGTCAGGACTGTCTTATGAAGAAAGACTGGATAGACTCGGATTATACTCTCTGGAATTTAGGAGATTAAGAGGGGATCTTATAGAAACTTACAAAATTCTTAAGGGGTTGGACAGGCTAGATGCAGGAAGATTGTTCCCGATGTTGGGGAAGTCCAGGACAAGGGGGTCACAGCTTAAGGATAAGGGGGTGAAATCCTTTAAGACAGAGATGAGAAAGACTTTTTTCACACAGAGAGTGGTGAGTCTCTGGAACTCTCTGCCACAGAGGGTAGTTGAGGCCAGTTCATTGGCTGTATTTAAGAGTGAGTTGGATGTGGCCCTTGTGGCTAAGGGGATCAGAGGGTATGGAGAGAAGGCAGGTACGGGATACTGAGTTGGATGATCAGCCATGATCATATTGAATGGCGGTGCAGGCTCGAAGGGCTGAATGGCCTACTCCTGCACCTAATTTCTATGTTTCTATGTTTCTATCTTTCCATCCTAATAAACTATGTTAAGGGAAAAGTCTCAACATTTTAACATGTACTCATTAATTATGGTACGGGTGGTTACATGCCTGAATGGGTTTTCTCCGGGTGCTCCGGCTTTCTCCCACACTTCAAAGATGCACAAGCTTGTAGGTTAATTGACTTTGGTAAAAATTGTAAATTGTTCCTCTGTGTAGGATAGTGCTAGTGTACGGGGGTCGCTGCTCGGCATGGACTTGATGGGCTGAAGGGCCTGTTTCCTTGCTGTATCTCTAAACTAAACTAAACTAAACTAAACTAAACAAGCTGTTCATGTGCGCTGACAGGTTCAGTATTAATGTTTCCCTGGGTGAAATAGTCCACTGCTTCCCACTTCAGTTGTGTATACAAGTGCAAGAGTACCTCTAAGAACTGAGTGTTTGGTATGAATTAAATATCAGCTGTTAGCTGAGAGCAGTTGTCAATAATATTCTGTGTACAGTCTACCTCTATTTAATTGCCTGTGATGCACAGATAAACACAGACACTATCAATCAAAGACATTGTAGCGACTCAGTCTACAATTTCTATAAATATAGCAAATATTATGTATAATTGCAATGGCTGTCGTTATTGATTATTTAAGAAGGACTGCAAAGAAAAACATGGGAACTATAGATGGGTAAGCCTAACATCTGTGGTAGGGAAGTTACTGGAGAAGATTCTGAGGGATAAGATACACATTTAGCGAGTTGAGACGGTATGTTGATTTCAAAGACTTTATAACGAAAGTAAGGTGCAAACAACAGGATATTCATCAGACAGCTAATAACAGTGCTACTACCACAACGGTAGTAAACAGAATGAATGGGCTTGCCCAGAAAAGCGTGCAAAACAAATCCCTCCTCGCCGTCACGTGTCTGAGGTAGCTAACCGCAGGGCTCAACTACCTACAGGCACCAGTAGGTGCCGCTACAGGACCCCCCCAGAACCCGAGGTACGGAACCAAGCGGGGACCCGGATGCAACGACCAGAATGCGTGGTCACCGAAGGTGGGGCGGGCGTAACATGGGGGGCAGGCGAAACAGGGCTGGGATCTGGCAAAGGGGCGGAAAGAACAGGGGCGGTGGAACGGCTGGTGGATGACCTCTACGTCATGGCGAAGCAACAACCACGTGGGCGGGTTTGAGACGCCCGACAGAGACAAACTCCTCCTGGCCTCCCAGGTCCACGGTGAATGTGGCGACCCCGGATCGCAGCTCCTGGAATGGCCCCTCGTAAATTCGCTGCAATGGTCCCTGCGAATAAAAACATAGGCACATTTTTGCAACACCACGGGCACATGCACCGCAGACGAACTGTGCCGGGAAGTGGGAACGTGGGCCAACATGCTCACCTGCTCCCGGATGCTAGCCATCAATGCCAGGGCTGATGCCACCTGGCCGCGGGCGATGGGGAGAAAATCCCCGGGAACTCGCATGGATGAGCTGTACACTAGTTCAGCAGAGGAAGCAGCCAAATCTTCCTTAGCGGCGGTGCGGATGCTGAGGAGGACCCACGGCAGCTGGTCCACCCAGTCCTGGACTGTGAGCCAAGCCTTCAGCGCCGATTTAAGGTGTGAATGGAACCGTTCGGCCAGCCAGTTGGCCTGCGGGTGGTAGGCGGTCATATGGTGCAACCGGGTGCCATACAGCTGTGCCAGAGCAGACCACAAGGAAGAGGTGAACTGGGCCCCCCTGTCAGTGGAAATGCCGGATGGCACCACGAACCGGGCAATCCAGTGGGTCGCCAGAGCCCGAGCACAAGCCACGGCGGAGGTAACTTCAAGCGGGATTGCCTCCGGCTACCGCATGAAATGGTCAACTATGGTGAGGAGGTGCATAGCGTCGGATGAGCCAGGCCATGGTCAGCGTCGAAAACCCAACGTCACCAACTGACAGGGATGATGGGACGGGCTCGACCCATGGAGACGTCGCTCAGGACCCTGGTGCCCACCACTCCGCAAGGCACTTCAGCCAACCGCAGGCCAGAAACAGTGGTGCGGTAGCCTTCCATGCCTGCGCCTGCATGCTGCGCCGCTGCCAGCTCGTCGTAGTCGACGCTATGGTCGAGGGCCAAAACGGAGGGAATGGCGGGGCAGGACAAGGCGTTGGCAACGATGTTCAGTTTACCCGCGATGTGATGGATGTCGGTAGTGAATTCTGAAATATAGGCAAGGTGCCGCTGCTGATGGGCAGACCACGGATCAGAGATCTCGCCCAGGGCGAAAGTGAGGGGCTTGTGGTAGGTATGTTACAAAACTTACCTTCAGCAACGTTGCAGTACTGTTCCTTGCCGTGTGCGCGAGTTTGGTGCCTTGGTGGTGGGGGGGGGGGGGGGGGGGGGGGGGGGGGGGGGGGGGGGGGGGGGGGGGGGGGCGGGATTAAAATGCCGTTTTCTCCTGCCTGTCCGAGATATATTTTCTCGTTGCTCATTAATTGTTCCGACTGCCGTTCTGTGAATTTAAAAAAAATAAAACCGCGGGACAATTTAAGTGCTGGAATAAAATCTATTTTTAACGGCGTCAATGCCGACAACGGGACGGATCTCCCATACGGGACAAAACATAAGGTAAGTCGTTTATCTATATTACTAAACATCTGATCTTGACGCTTTTGGCCCACTGTGCTGTGATTTCTGAGAGAATGCCGCCACCTACAGCCATCATTTTTGGCCAGCTCACACAGGACCAGAGGATTTTTCCCATCGATGAAAAATCAGAGATATTAATGATTTTAACAAATTCCCCATTCTCTCTGCTGTCCCTGCTGGAGGGACTATAAAACCAGGAAGTGGTGTGCCTCACTCAGTCTCTGCAAGATGGAGGAAACAGAGGGTCAAGTCTCTCTGAGCAGCACTGAATACATGTCTACTCAACTGTGAGTGCCCTTAATGTGGTTTGAAAATGAACGTATGGTTGGTTTGAAGTAAAAAGGCACTGCCTGCAAATGTTTGTTTGGGGGGTTTCAGTTGAAATTAAAAGGCACTACTGCAAATGGTGGCTTGGGTGCTTTGGCTTGAAGTGGAAAGGCACTACTGCAATTGGTGGCTAGGGTGCTTTGGCCTGGAGTGGAAAGGCACTACTGCAATTGGTGGCTAGGGTGCTTTGGCCTGGAGTGGAAAGGCATTACTGCAAATGGTGGCTTGGGTGCTTTTGCCTGAAGTGGAAAGGTACTACTGCAAATGGTGGCTTGGGTGCTTTGGCTTGAAGTGAAAAGGCACTACTGGTGGACGATTAGGAAAAGGGGAGATGCAACGAGACCTGGGTGTCATGGTACACCAGTCATTGAAAGTAGGCATGCAGGTGCAGCAGGCAGTGAAGAAAGCAAATGGTATGTTAGCATTCATAGCAAAATGATTTGAGTATAGGAACAGAGAGGTTCTACTGCAGTTGCACAGGGTCTTGGTGAGACCACACCTGGAGTATTGCATACCGTTTTGGTCTCCAAATCTGAGGAAAGCCATTCTTGCCATAGAGGGAGTACAGAGAAGGTTCACCAGACTGATTCCTGGAATATCAGGACTTTCATATGAAGAAAAACTGGATAGTCTCGGCTTGTACTTGCTAGAATTTAAAAGATTGTATTAGTAGTGTGGTTAGTGTCATAATGATTAACTCTGATTAGTGAAGATACCACGGTATAATTTTAGTATTTATTAGTTATTTGTATTAGTGGTGTAGTTATACTATTTATTAGTATCCGTGGGAGAGTTTCCGATCCACATCTTTCTCCAGCTTCCATCCAGTTCTATGCAGTTCCATCCAGTCCTGCAAAGTCAGTTTATTCAGTGGTTAGGCCTTCTCAAGCATTAATCTTCTGGGCAAAGTCCAGTGCTTCCACAGGGTTGGAGAAAAAAATGTTCCTTCTTGTTGTAAGTGACTCTTAGAGTAGCTGGGTAGTTCAGGCTATATTTCATGTTTTCCACCCCCCTCAAGAGACTTTTAGTCTCATTAAACGCTTTTCGTTTCCTGGAGTCCTCTGCTGGATAATCTCGATAGATGCTGATCTTGTGTCCTTCAAATGTAAGGTTTCTGTTTCTTGATGTTTTTTTTCATTATCTCCTCCAAGACGTGGTCGTATTGTACTTTTATTATCATTTATCTTGGGGGAGCATCTGATCTTGTCTGACGTCTCATCACTCTGTGTGCTCGGGCTAGCAAAGGCTTTTGTTCCAGCGATAAAACATTTTGCAGTAAATTTGCAGTAAATTCTCAGGGATCTTTATCTTTCTCTCCCCCTTCAGGAATACCCGCAATTCTTAGGTTCTGTCTTCTCTGGCGACCTTCCAGTTCAGTACATTTCTCGGTTATTTTGGTCAATAAATCCGTTAGACGTCCATTTTCTGTGATATGCTTTGCTGTAGTCTGAGCACTTGTTTCGGCTAGTTCTTCAAGGCTTTTTATGCCAGCCGTCTGTTGGTCCAGTGCCTGCTCCACAGGATTTAGCCTTTCTTCAAAATCAGTTCTCACATTTTTGATCTTATCATTCGTCTCCTTTGATATTCCAATCATAATTTCTGCGATTTCTTTGTTCAAATCATCCGATATTTTCTTAGTCTTAGTATTAATTTTGGTATTAATTTCAAGCTTCAAGTCCTTCATTTCAACATTCATCTGGCTTATTTCTTCCTTTAAACCAGCAATTTCACGTGCAATAAAAGTTTTAAGTTCTTCACTTTCCGATTTTTTTGTCGTTTTTTTCGTCACATCTTCTTAGGATAACGTCCTACCTGAGTCCGAGGCTTCAGTCAGGCCTTCCCCCGATTTCTGCCTGGTAGCCCGACTTTTCGGTTTATCGGGTGGGCTGCACTGTGTATACATAACAAGTTGCGCGCCTGATGACGTCACTCACAGTAATCGGTGCAGAGGCAGCAGGCAGCAGGCAGCAGGTAGGTCCGTTTCTCCCCGATTTTTCTCCGTTTTTTACGAGGAGCTGGCTGGCGTTAACCTCTAGCCCTCCATAGCGTCACCAATACAATAACTAATATATATTAAAATTATACCGTGGTAGTTTTACTAATCAGAATTAATCATTATTACTAATGACTAATGTTTACTTATATTGGAATGATTAGAGTCAAATATAGAGTCTGACTTCATTTGTCCTCTTTGGAAACCTTTCTTTTGTACTAGTAATTTTCATTTTAATTTTCAATTTTCCTTTCTTTTTTGTGTGTTTTTTATAATTAGATTTTCAAATAAGTCCTAAATATATGTATTCTCACATTTTCGACTATTATAACCCAAATATTTTAAATTTAATATCCCCGGTAAAATACCACTATGGAATAATAATTCCAAAAAACCAGGGAGCTGGTTAAGTTCGTAACATCAACTACGGAAGTCGGTAGATGGTTAGCCATGCTAGTATGGCTAGCACTATCTACAACAATACTAGATGTAGTTTTTTTCCTTCTTTGTGCACAATACTAATTTCTTAATCTATCCTCTTTTCTTTTCTATTATAAAATACTATTGTTCTTTTCAGTTTGAATGGAGTTACATATTGTATCAAAGGAGATATACACGTGAGAGACATTCAAGGGACTTTAAATTCGGGTGTAAGGTCGGGTCTGTCGAACTGAACCATTGGCTCTATTACAGACCCCCATAGACAAAAGATGCAAGACTTAAAAATGAATACGGGGAATGAAGGAATAACGTTTTGCAGCTGGAATGTTAAAGGTATTAATGAACCAATTAAGAGAGGTAAAGTATTAGCACATTTAAAAGCAATTAAAGCTGATGTGATGTTCATTCAAGAAACTCATTTAAAAAAAGATGCTGAGCATAGGCTGAAAGCTAAATGGATAGATAAAACGTATCATTCTTCTTTTACACACAAATCAAGAGGTGTAGCAATATTATTTCGTAAAGGCACTTTATTCAAACATACATCAACTATAACTGATAATGATGGCATATACATTATTGTAATAGGAGAATTAAATGCACAAAAAATGATTTTTGTTAATGTATATGGACCAAACTTTGATAGTCCATTGTTTTTCAAGAAAATATTTAACAACATCCCGGAAATAACACAACGTAACTTAATAATTGGAGGAGATTTAAACTGTACATTAGATTCTTACTTAGACAGATCCACAAGACAAAGGAAAATTAAATCCCATTCCAGTGACTTATTAAATGCATATATGGAAACTAGTAATATTAAAGATGTTTGGAGAGTAGAAAATCCAACTGGACGAGACACTTTTATTCACCTGTACATAAAACTTACTCAAGAATAGATTATTTTTTGGTCGACGCTAAACTTATCTCACTCACTTATAATTCAAAATACCATAATATTATAATCTCAGATCACGACCCTTTAACATTTATGATTAAAATAAATGGTAAAATGGATAAACGGGGACAATGGAGATTTAATCCACAAATTTTGAAAAACAAAGCAACTCAGGAATATATTACAGAACAGATCAAGATTTTCTTTGAAATAAATGATAAACCGGAAATATCTTCCTCCTTATTATGGGAAACTTTTAAAGCATATGTCTGTGGAATTATGATTTCTTCTCAAGCATTTTATAATAAAAAGAATCGGAGGGATCAACAGGAACTGGAAAAGGAGATTAAACAATTAGATACAGAGAATGCAGCTAACCCATCCATAACAATACATAATAAAATTGCAGCACTGAAATATAAATTAAATAAAATATATTCAGATTAAGTTGTAAAACTCTATCAATACACTAAACAATTACAGTTTGAATTTGGAGATAAACCTCAAAAATTATTGGCTCGCCAATTAAGGAAGATGGAGGGAGAAAAAATAATCCATAGAATAAAATCACATAATGGCGAACCCCTAGTACAACCTAAAGATATTAATGAGAGATTTTTGCAATATTATAAAAATTTATACTCAGCTAAAATGACAGAAAACAGGATAGGAATAGAAGCATTTAAAAAAATGTAATCTGAATGGGTTGGATTCACAAAATAGAGAATTATTTAATGCTGAAATTTCAGTAAAAGAAATAGAAGAATCTATCAGATCATTAAAAAATGGTAAAACACCGGGACCAGATGGTATTGGCTCGGAATTTTATAAAACATTTTATGATCTGATTGCACCACTCTTGAAGACACTCTATGAATATATTTATACCCAGCAGAAACTAGCAGAAACGTTAAATGAATCTATTATAACACTTATATCTAAAATAAAATTCGGAAGTGGTGGCGCTGCCTTAGCAGCTGCGGCTCTCCTGCAGTCCGTCTGTTTTTTTGTTGTTATTGTTCTTGCCCTTTTTTAGCTAGTTAATTTGAGTTATTAGGTTGTGTATGTGTGGGGAGGGGGGGGGGAGAAACGTGTTTTAGTCTCTTCCTTCAGGGGGGGGTGCGACTTTTCTTGTCATGTCCCCCGTCTCCATCTGCGCTGAGGCCTAATGGCAGAGCTGGTGGCCTCAAACTACGACCGACCTCGAGGCTCCGGAGGCAGAGCCAGCCAGGACTTACTAGCGCGAGGCTGGCCGACATCAGGGCTGAGGCTGTATCCCAGCGGTGGTGGCCCGACTCGGGGCTGAGGAGGAGTCCCGACGGTGATGGCACGACTCGGGGTTGAGGTGTCCCGGTGGTGACGGCCCGACTCAGGGTTGAGGAGGTGCCCCGGCGGTGACGGTGGCCCGACCTCGGAGGTTTGGCTGCGGGCCCAGTAGACAACATCGTCGGGAGCTCGCAGGTCACAGGTTGGTGACCTGCCTTTCCGGAGCTCCCGCGCCAACAGCTTCATCCGTTGGACTGGAGGGCGGGTAGCTTCGACCACTCCGGGCCGTGGAGTTTGAACCGGCCCATTCGCGGAGCATGGTTTGAGCCACGGGACTTACTTATCATCACCCGGTGGGGTCACAACATCGGAAGCCTGGATCGCCTCAGCGCAGAGGGAGAGCAAGGAGGGAAGAGACAAAGACTTACGCCTTTTGCCTTCCATCACAGCGAGGAGGTGCCTGGTGAACTCACTGTGGTAGATGTTAAATTTGTGTTTATGGTGTGTTTTGTTATTTTATTAAATGTATGACTGCAAGGCAAGGAAATTTTGTTCAGACCGAAAGGTCTAAATGACAATAAAGGATACTTTACTATACTTTACTTTAAATAGACAAAGATCTGGATGACCCAGGATCATTTAGAGCTATAGATCTTTTAAATACTGATCAAAAGATATTAACTAAAATATTAGCACAAAGGCTAAGTACAGTTATTAATGAATTAATTCACCCCGATCATCAGGATTTATACCTAAACGATATTCCTTATATAACCTGAGACGTTTATTCAATATTATATATTCGAAAAGAGGTATTAATAAAGATCTAGTAGTTATTTTGTTAGATGCGGAGAAAGCCTTCGACCAGATGGAATGGTCTTACTTGTCTTCAGTTATGGAAACTTTTAAGTTGGGAGAGAAGTTTATTACTTGGGTCAAATTATTATACAGTAATCCAACAGCCAGAATAATAACAAATCAAATGCTATCAACTAAATTCAATCTATCTTGAGGCCGCAGACAAGGTTGCCCCTTATCCGCACTACTGTTTGCACTTGCAATAGAACCATTAGCTCAACGTGTGAGATCACATCCTGAAATATATGGGTATGATACCAGAGATACTGAAAATAAAATCTCCTTATATGCAGATGATTTATTACTTTATATTACAAAACCGGAAATTAGTATCCAAAATTTATTAAAATTAATAAATGAATTTGGATCTTTTTCAGGATATAGTATTAATTGGAATAAAAGTGAACTCATGTCAATAATGGTAAATAACTTACATATATTACAACAATTTCCTTTTAAGATAGCAAACAAAAAAAATAAATATCTTGGAATTTATGTAACGAAAAGATTTGATTATTTATTTAAATCCAACTTCCCACTCTTATTGAATAAATTAAATAAGAACATTTTATATTGGAAAACACTACCTATCTCAATGCTAGGTAATTTTTTTTTTGTTTGTTTATTTTTGTTAGAAGTAAGTACAGTAGTCTGGTACTTAAGTACCTAATACATAAATACATATTTTCATTCTTGTACAACTTCATACTTTTGGTTCAATAATAAAAGAACAGTGAGAGAAAAAAGAAATAAAGAGTGTCGGAATAGATAGACAAGCGAGTAGAAGCAGAAAACAAAAGAAATAAAGGACAGAGGTGAGAAGTTAAAAGATTGAAAGAAAAGGAAAAATTAAAAAAAAAGAGAGATTAGGAGAGATCTACCTATCTCATATTTTTGCCCATCCGTCACCCAGTTCTAAACCATTTAATTTCTACGGTTATGTTATGTTGCACCATATGCTTGTAAAAAGTTGATAAACGGAGACCAAATCTTTAAGAATTGGTCTACTTTGCCTAGTAAGAGGAATCTCATTTCTTCAAGATGTAGCGTTTCAGACATGTTTGTGATCCACATTTTGAATGTTGGTGTAGGTGCGTTTTTTAAAAATTTAAGTATACGTTTTTTCGCTGTTATTAGACCATAATTAAGAGAAGCTTCTTGGAATATAGTTAGTTTACTTCCCTCTTCCATTGATCCAAAGATAATCAATTCGGTATTGGGGTTCAATTTTGTGTTAAATAGTTTTGTAAAAATTCCAAAAATTTCATTCCAAAATGTATACAGTTTTGTACAAGAGACAAAGGAATGTACTATAGTGGCATTTTGAGTTAGACATTTGTCGCAGATTGGGGAAACATTTGAAAATATTTTATTCAGTCTTGTTTTCGAATAATATAATCTAGGTAAAATTTTAAATTGAATTCGGTTATGTCTTACATTCATTGAACATTTGTTTACTTATAATACATTTTTATCCCATCTATCATTTGGAATTTTTATCAATAACTCTTGTTCCCAGTCTCTTCTAATTGCTTCTGTCGTTGGTGTTTCAATATTTAGAATTATATTATATAAGTAAGATATTAAATTGCTTGATTCTGCCTTTCTATTCATTCCTTCCTCCAATATTTCTGAGGTTAAAGTTTGATATCCTTGTATATATTTTTTCAAATAATCTTGAATTTGAAGGTATTTGAAATATTGATTACTGTTCAAATTATATTTTAGTTGTAATGTGCTAGGTAAAATTAATGCAATAAAAATTATTTTTCTTCCGCAATTACTATATCTTTTCCAATTGATTCCGATATATCTTCCTAAAAATTTCTTTAGGAAGGTGGATTCTTTAGTTACCAACTTTATCTGGGATTATAAGAGCCATAGAATAAATAAAAAACATTTATGTAAATCAAAAATAAATGGAGGTCTAGCACTACCAAACTTTATGTTTTATTACTGGGCAGTTAATATTAAAAATATGAATTTTTGGTTAGTAGAGACAGATAAACAACCAATTTGGTTAAAAATGGAAAAAGAAGATTGTTCGCCTTTTGAAATTAGTTCGATATTATTTCCCAATATTAATCTAGGTATGAAAACCTATAGCGAAAACCCTATAATAGAAAGTGGAATACATATCTGGAAACAAATAAAGAAAACATTAAAATTGGAATGTATACCTCTAGCCCTTACCATTGTAAATAATGTTACATTTAAACCCTCAATGAAGGACAAAGGCTTTTTACAATGGAAAAATAATGGAATTAATAAGACGGGAGATCTCTATAGGGAAAATTATTTCCTTTCATTTCAAGAATTACAACAAATTTATGGATTACATTCAAAAGATTATTTTAGATACTTACAAATTAGAGACTATGTAAAGGCAAACACACAGGAAATTAGAAATAGAAAGACAGAAATTTTAGATGAATGTCTAAATAAACATCCGAACACAGAAAAATTGATATCATATATTTATAATATTTTACTGGAAAATGATGTCCCATTGACATAAATATATAGACAATCATGGGAAAACGAATTAGGCCAAATTATTAGACCAGAAGTATGGGATGAAAGTTTACAACATATATACCACTGTTCGTTAAATGCTAGACACTCTCTTATACAATTTAATATATTACATAGACTGCATTACTCAAAATCCAAACTACATAATATTTTTTCAAATGTATCTGCCATATGTGATAAATGTCAGCACTTAGAAGCTAACTTGACACACTCATTTACAAATTGTGTAAAAATTACAACATTTTGGACAGAAATATTTAGGATAATTTTGAATGTTGTTAATATGAATCTGATTCCTGATTCAAAGTTAATAATACTGGGAATACTGGAAACAGATCAATTAATAACAACAAATCAAATAATTGTTATTGATTATAGTTTAATAATTGGGAAAAAATTAACATTGAAATTCTGGAAAGGTCCTACATCCCCCACAATCAAAATGTGGATTACAGCAATGTCAGAGACACTCCATCTGGAAAGATTGAGGCTTGTCCTTTTCAGAGGAATATGGTCTCCATACATTGAATATCTAAAGGGTCAAAGTGGCTCGGTGCGAGAGCCTGACTGATACCTGAATAATGGAATAGATGAAGAAATACGTATAACAAATCATGGATATATCTCCGATGGATAACTTTTTAATACTTCATTCACTTCTTTATTTTTGATAACTTATTTCTATGTTATTTTTCTCTATCTTTTCTTACTTGTAAAATAAAAATGTATAGAAATACAAATAAGTCTTAAATGTTAATAATAATATTACAAATATATGTAAGAAGTATATTCTATTAATATGTATTTACAATTAATAAAAATATTTAAAAAAAAGAATTTAAAGATTGAGGGGGGGATCTTATGGAAATTTACATAATTCTTAAGGGGTTGGACAGGCTAGATGCAGGAAGATTGTTCCCGATGTTGGGGAAGTCCAGAACAAAGGGTCACAGTTTAAGGATAAGGGGGAAATCTTTTAGGACCGAGATGAGAAAAACGTTTTTCACACAGAGAGTGGTGAATCTCTGGAATTCTCTGCCACAGAAGGTAGTTGAGGCCACTTAATTGGCTATATTTAAGAGGGAGTTAGATGTGGCCCTTGTGGCTAAAGGGATCAGGGGGTATGGAGAGAAGGAGGGTACAGGATACTGAGTTGGATGATCAGCCATGATCGTATTGAATGGCGGTGCAGGCTCGAAGGGCCGAATGGCCTCCTCCTGCACCTATTTTCTATGTTTCTATATTTCTATATTTACTGCAAATGGTGGCTTGGGTGCTTTGGCTTGGTGAAAAGGCACTACTGCAAATGGTGCCTTGGGTGCTTTGGCTAACTTCCTGTTTGCACTGTATATTGATTTTAGACAAATGCTACCACTTACGGCTGTGATTTTTGGCTATCTTACTCATTCCTCCTCCGCTCAGCAGGTGCAGAGGATTTTCCCATCAATTAAAAATAAGTGTTATTAGTGTTTAAAAAATGTTTGAACTGGTAGGAAACTGCACTTGAATTCGGTGGCCTTGCACCCTGCTCGAAGTGGTAAGAAACTGCACTTGAATTTGGTGGCCTTGCACCCTGCTTGAAATGGTAGGAAAATGGATTTGAATTTGGTGGCCTTGCACCCTGCTTGAAATGGAATTTCAAGGAATAGCCATGAGTCAACTGCCAGCCCACCAGCCGTGAGTGAGTTGCCAGCACATCAGGCTTGAGGGACTGAGCTGCCAATCCAAGATCCCATACCAGCGCTCCAGAAAGCCCCCCCACTGGCCACCAATATTGGAATTGGTGGAGAGGTGGAATATTGCGTCGGGGGACCAGCCCTGCCGTGTGAACATGGGACCCAATGTGTCCCACATAGTCTAGTATTACATATAAACTTGCTTCTTAGGATTACTTTAATCAAAGTTCATTAGCGAAAATGTGATTATGTAAATATACGAACTGGCAATGTTTTTCCTGCCGATATGGGGTGTAAATTCACCGCAAACCACAACGTTCCAATCGATCGAGTGCCACAAAATGATTAAAATGGCCAATAATTTACGGGAATTAAACACTAAATTCCTTCCATTTGGCCTATAAATTCATGACAATGAGATATTATGAATCATGTTATATTGTGAATTCTTGTGTGAATGTTATTTGGACACTTAGGCTATTTAAAAATGTTAACCTTTTCTATATGCTTTAATTTCAGGTCATCCAAGTAAGATTGCTTCATATTTGTTTCAGAATGCTTTAATCTATAATAATAGTAAGATTAAATGAGAACTTACCAGTTCAAAGTTTGATCCTTATTTTATGAGGAGTGACGTTGAGAGATTACGTGAAGAAGCCCTGCCAGGCGCATGCGCGTCATACTTCAAAGCAGCGGCTTGAAAACACAGAAAACAAATAGCCGAAGTAACATAGTAAGGCTGTAAGAAGACTAGAACTACCAGATGATCTCTTAGATTATGAGGGTGGGAGCAGAGGGCACATAATCCCTCAACGTCACTCCTCATAAAATAAGGATCAAACTTCAAACTGGTAAGTTCTCGTTTAATCTTCCTATTTTACTTCGGAGTCACGTGAGTGACTACATGAAGATTTCAAAGCTCTGTGTTTCCATGCCGTAGATGCACTCCATACGACAATCTGCTTTGGTTGACACAGTAGTAAATAAATAATATATTGAACATTGCATGAATTATTCAATAACTATTTTAAGAATGATAACAAAAAACAGTAATAACCCCTCTGTCCCAGGGGGAAATTACAAACAATAATCGATATAAACAAAGCAACAGAATTAAATGGAACCCAAAACAGCAGGCCCAAACCATGGCACTGTCTGAACAGGTTTGTCATAAAAAACGAGAAAAAGTTGACTCTCTAGACCATCCTGTGGCCGCGAGGATTTGGTCTAGCGGCACGTCTTGAGCCTTCGCCGCGGATGTAGACGCCGCCCTGGTGGAGTGAGATTTAAACACATCCGTGTCGACTCCAGCATAATTGAGAACCTGTTTCAACCATCTAGAAATAGTTTGTTCTGACACTTGTTTATATGGCTTTTTGTGACTAAGGAGCAGTCCCATCTCAGAACCACTGAGACTCCTTGTTAACGCAATATATTGGGTTAAATGTTTAACTACACATAACATTTGGTTAACAGGATATGCTTTAAATGTCACCTTGGTTCCTGACATTCCTGGTCTGCTTTGTTTGATTAAATCACAGACAGAAAATGTAATGTCATCGAGAGAGAAATGCATACAATCTATTCTTAACAAGTGTAATGGTTGTACACGTTGCGCTGAACCAGCGCCATTAGCATAACCACTTTAATAGTTAATTTTTGCAAAGATAATGACGTAATTGGAGCCCATTGCCGAAGCAGTGTGAGAACTATACTGATATCCCAGATTGCTGTGTATCTGAGCTGAGGAGGGTTTTTGTTAAAAATTCCTCTCATAAACCGGGATACTAACGGATGAGACCCGATAGGTTGTTGTTCTGAAAACTGCCCTAAATAAGAGGACAAAGCACTGCGAGCAGTGTTAATAGCACTGTAACTGAGGTGCTCATCAAAATGCAAATTAGCAAGGAACTCCAACACATCACATATGCTAGCAGTATCATAAGATATATTGGATTGTACACAGAACATCTCCCATGTCTTTATGTGCACTATGTATTGGTTGTTATTGCTATTTCTCCAGCCTGCAGTGATAACCTCCATGGTCCTGTTCGATAATCCAAGCCCTTGGAATGGTCTGGTCAGAACCTGCAGACCAACAAATTGATACGGTAATGTAATGGGTGACTTTCTCCTGTAACCGGATGCAACAACAAATTACTGCAGCTGGGAATCATCATAAACGGCTGTGCCATCATTCTCAGTACCAATGCGAACCATGGTTGTGTTGGCCAATCTGGGACCACCAAAACGCCGGTGGCGATGTCACGCTCTATTTTGGTGAGACATTTCGGAATCAGGCAGAATTGAGGAAATGCATAAAAGAATGAGTGTCCCCAATGTAACGAGAACGCATCCACAGTCACTGCACCTGGATCTGGCTCCCAGAAACATATTTAGGCAACTGGTGATTCAGCCGGGATGCGAAGAGATCAATATCTGGCAATCGAAATCGAGCAACAATCGTTTGAAATATTTTAGCATTCAACATCGAGTCTACATTGTCATTAAACTTTCTCGACCTAAGGTCTGCCACCACATTGTCTATACCTGGTAGATAGATGGCTGAAACCCAGATGTTCCTTGAAATACACCAATGCCAGATAACATTAGCCAAGTTATCACATAACACTGATGTAGCTGCATCCTGCCCCGCATCTCCCAATTGATAATCCAGGGAGGCATCCCCCAGTCCTATACCAGACGCTGGAAGGAACTCCCCTTGGCGGCATTGCATATAGTCCCCTTCATAAGGGCCCTGCTGCCCAGCAGCCTGGGGAAGTACTGGGGCCTCAGCCCCATGATGTATCAGAAGCTGGAGCATATTCTCCATGTGCTGCATTCTGCCCACAGTTATTTAGTACCTGGGGGAGGGTCACCAGCTTGATCAGACTCGTCTGATAATACTGGCCTGTTTGATTTTCGTTTAGCCTTCCTGTGGCTCTCAGCAGGCTCAGCCTGCTCAGTTTGAGGGACTATCCTAGAGGATTCGCTAATTGACTTCAGCTGCCGGTGAAACGGCACCCGGTATCGGAACTGGAGTTGCCTCGCTTATCTCCCGACCCGATCGAAAGTGCGAGTCGCTGCTGGACCCACGCTTTGAGTGAACCCTCCGACCGGACCTATCCAACTCTAAAACTCCGACTGACTACTCGAGCCAGCTTTACGGAGTTAAATACCCTGCAGGGAAAGTTGTTTAAAACACTTACCTGCAAGTTCTACTTACCGCTGGTGGAGCTGTGCCCTCTAGCCCGTTCAGTGCGACATGTGCGGATGTAATGACGCGCGTGCGCCTGGCGGGGCTTCTTCACGCAGTCACTCACGTGACTCCGAAGTAAAACTGAAAATTTCATTCAGTTCTCTTAATTTTTAAGGAAGTTACGGGCTTCTGCCTGTCCTCGATCACAACTTTTGAGTTAAGTCAATGGAAAAGCAATAGGGAACAAGATTGTCATTTCCGAGTATGAAAATGGGCATAATCTTTTTAATACTGAAGCTATGAAAGTGAATTAGGTGTCAAATTAAACTTCTTTTTATGCTTTATCTGATGGGATGAATTGCAGACTTGATTTTTAAAATCTCAAAATTTTGTAACATTGCTACTTATGGTCTGTGAAAGTGATAAACGGCCGACCCTCGAGAAAATATCGGAAATGTCTTATGGCGAGATACAATGCTAGAAGCTCATGGTCCAATGCGCTGTAGTTGCATTCAGGAGCACGAAGCTGGCGGTTGCAAAAGGCCAGCGGCTGCCAGAGGCATTCTACGAGCTGCTCCAGAACGCCACCCACAGCAGTATCCGAGGCGTCCAGGGTGAGTGCAGTGGGAGCGGAAGTCCGCAGGTGCACCAACATGGTAGCGTTGGCCAGGGCTGCCTTGGCATCTTCAAAAGCCGCATCCGCCTCCGCGGACCACACGAGGTCCCGAGGCTTGCCCACCAGACGCTGGAATAGGGGGCACATGATGTTAGCAGCTGCTGGCACAAAACGGTGATAGAAATTCATCATGCTGTCAAACTCATATAGCCCCTTCACAGTGAGCGGATGTGGGAACTGCCGAATGGCCACAACCTTTGCGGGTAGCGGGGCAGCACCCTGGGGAGTAACGGTGTGCCCCAGGAAGGAGATGGAGGGGAGACCAAACTGGCACTTCGCGGTGTTATTAACAAGGCTGTGCTCACGGAGGCATTGGAACAATGTCCGCAGATGGGTGACGTGCTCCTCCTGCGAGGGGCTGGCGACCAGAATGTCGTCCAGATAATAACACGAAAGGTAGGCCCCGCCCGACCGGGACCATCAGCCGCATGCCGTTTTTTAACCCGAAAGGCATACGGAGCCATTCAAACAGGCCAAACGGGGTGATTGTGGCGGTTTTTGGGACATCGCCGGGGTGCACAGGGATTTGGTTGTAACCCCGGAAGAGGTCAACTTAAGAAAAGAATGCGGCTTTAGAAAAGAAGGCAGCTTTAGAAAAGTCCTGAATTTGAGGCACTGGGTAGCAGTCCGCCGTGGTCATGGCGTTCAGACGCCGGTAATCCCCGCATGGTCTCCACCCCCCAGATGTTTTTGGGACCATATGTAGCGGGGAGGCCTATGGGCTGTCGGACGATCCCCATGTCCTCCATTAGTTGAAACTCATCATGGGCGATGCGCAGCTTGTCCGGCGATAGGCGGCGCACCCGGCGTGTACCGGAGGACACACGGTGGGGATGTGGTGTACAACCCCGTGGTTAGGGGCCGTCATGCTGAAACGGGGTGTGATGAGCTCAGGAGTCAGAGAGCAGGTATGGCTTATGGAACATCGACCTCGGCAACGACGCTGAGCTGTGAGTAGGGTGGGGGCGGGGGCCGCGGCATGGTGGAGCCGATGGCCGATCGATGAGTCATGCAACTGCCCCGTATACCCTCTGCGCCCCATCGGAGATGATAGAAACACCAATGGTGCCTGCAGTCCTGGATCGCTGCTGTGGCTCCTCGTTGGAACTCGTGGGTGGGGCCTCATCGCGGTCACGCTGGGGGGAAGGGCGCGCTGGTGCAGACACACAGTTAATGGCGCCATCGTCTTGGTGCTCCATCAGCCAAAGTTCTTCGGCCCGTTCGGCGAGCTGCAGAGGATCGGCGAAATCCGAACCTGCGAGCAGGAGGTGGACGTCGTCCGGCATCTGTTCTAAGAATGCCTGCTCGAACGGCAGGCATGGCCGATGGCCGTCGATGAGGGTGAGCATCTCGGCCATGAGTGCAGATGGCTTGCGATATCCCAAGCCGTCCATGTGCAGAAGGCGGGCGGCACGATCCTGGCGGCTGAGCCCGAAATTGTGCAGGAGGTGGGCCTTGAGGCCTTCGTACTTGGCGGTCGTGGGTGGGTTATGCAGGAAGGGCAGCAATCAGGAAGCTGACTCCTGCGTAAGGGCCCCTACAACATGGAAATATTTGGTTTCATCAATGACTATACGGTGCGGGTGGAACTGCGCCTCCACATGTGCAAACCACACTTGAGGGTGTTCGGACCAGAACACCGGCAGCTTGAGGCTGACGACGCTCTGATATGCATCGATTTCAAATACTTTATTACGAAAGTAAGGTGAAAACAACAGTAATCTTCAGACAGCTAAATACAATGCTACTACCACAACGGTAGTAAACAGAATGAATGGGCTTGCCCAGAAAAGCACGCGAACCAAACCCCTCCCCACGGTCACGTGTCAAAGGGTTCGACTACCTCCAGGCACCAGTAGGTGCCACGACACACATGGATTTGCAGTTACAGGGATTGATTAGGAATAGGTTGCATGGATTTTTGTGTGGGGGGTTTTGTCTCATGATTTCTTTTTAGTTTTTTGAAGAACTAACTTCTTGAAGAACGAAATTGGCTGAGGGCAGGGCCATAGACATAGACTGTATGGACTTCAGCAAGGCCTTAGATAAGGTACCGCATGGTAGGCTGCTCTGGACCGTTAGATGGCATTATGGGCCTGTCCCACTTAGGCGCTTTTTCAGCAGTCTGCCAGCGACTGTCAAGTTGCCGGCAGTCGCCTGAAAAAATGGGAACTGGAATGGCGACTGCCAGAGTGGAACACACACACACAAACACGTCGCTTCCTTCACCAGCCCGTGTGAATTTTTTAGACAGCCTTCCCCCGCTTGCCATGTCTATAAAATTCACACGGTGCAAAGCCAAGATGATACAGACACACACCGCGATGAACAGGAAGGTTGGCGCTGTAAAAAGATGGCTAAAGCACAGTGTACGGTAAGTCCTTTAAAAGAGGGGGGGAGAGGGGGGGAGAGGGGGGGAGAAGGAGTAGAAACAACTTTTAGGAAGCCAGATATACTCAGCTGTGAAGCTCGGTGGACATTAACATTACCGGTCGGTTATCCTTGGTTCTGAAAACTACTGCTTATCTTTTTTTCCCAAATCAGCCAATGAAATTCATCAGTCAACACTGGCTCCAACCTATGAGAACCTCCATGAACCTTCGACCTCCTGGAAACCCACTAGGACCTCCTGCCGACCCACCTACGGCTCGTGAATTCTCGCTACTCTCCATGGCGGCTTAATTCTAGTCGCTGCTAATTTTGCAACATGTTGAAAAATTCACGGTGACCATAATGAGGTCGCGACTAATTCCTAGAATGTGGGAACTCCTCACGACCATGAAGACGACTCCCCGGCAACCACCCGCGAACATGTGGCGACCATGTGGTGACCGCATAGTCTCCTGCAGTCGCCTAAAAAGCCGCGTAAGTGGACAGGCCCATTAGGATCCAGGGAGAATCGGCGAACTGAATGCAGATTTGGCTACAATGTAGGAAGCAGAGGATGGTGGTGGAAAGTTGGTTTTCAGACTGAGGCTTGTGACGAATGCTGTGCCCCACGGATCGGTGCTGGGCTTGGAGCGAAAGCTACAGAGAAGTCGACTGCACCTTATAGTGAAGAGTTCATAGGACAAAGATGTCGGGAGATCAAATGAATTTATAATGAGTTCAGTTAGTGCATTCTATTAATATAAATAGCTAACTGATGGCATAATTTTAGCTGTGTAATAATTAAAGGGGTTGCTTCTGTTTTTTAAGGGAAAACAATACAGTGTTGATAAATGTACTGGCTTGACATTGACATATTCATCATAACCACTGTCACTAATAGTGGACATTTTGTTACTTGCCTCACCCCTATCTACTTGTATATACCAGTAACAGCACAATGCAACTTATTGTGGCTACTTACATCCACAAATCAACGATGACCTTCTAGGGATGCAGCAGGGCAGTTGATGCTGCCAATTATATCTTAGATGTGCAGCTTCTGAAGAGACAGAGGAAGTAACAGAAAAAACAGGGATCAAAAAATGCATACAAGATAAGGAATATGCAACGAGAGAAAACCTGCAAATACCCATACTATTGGCCATATAGGATCACACCGTAACTCACCATTATTCACATCACAGGCTTGCACTGGCTCATAGATACATGCACAGTATATACAAATTAAGGCAGCTTGACTGAAACAATTTGACATTGCCACCTGACTTCAATCCGTTCTTCAATGATTCGTTTGTAAAAAATAATCTCCAAAAGAACTCGGTTGCCAACCATTTCAACTCCCCTCCCCATTTCCATACTGGCTCTTTTGTCCAGGGCCTTCTCCAGGGTCAGAGTGAGGCAAGATGCAAATTGGAGGAACGGCACCTCATATTTCACTTGGGTAACTGACAACCCAGCGGTATGAACATTGACTTTTAATTTAAGTGAATTCATCTCATAAGTTCTAGGGCAAGAACTAGGCCAATCTGTCCATCAAGTCTAATCCGCCATTCGATCATAGTCTCTCTTTCCCTCTCAACCCCATTTTCCTGCATTCTCCCCGTAAGCCCTGACACCCGTACTGATTAAGAATTTACCAATCTCCTCTTAAAAATAGCTATTGACGGCCTCCACAGCCTTCTGTGGCAATGAATTCCTTCCCTTCTCTCCCTCCCTGCCTCTTCCTCCTCCTTAGCCGTTTTACCAGTTCCACAGTTCTCCACAGTTTTTCTTGAATGGCTTCCCTGCGGTCATTTGTGGCTGGTCCTGATCGGTCGTGACTTTTCTCGCCTCCAGCGTTTGACCTCTCCCCCCCACCCCCACCCACTCCTTACTTTCAGTTTGAAGAAGGATCCCGACCTGAAACATCCACCCTTTTTCTCCAGAGATGCTGCCTGATGTGTTGAGTTACTCCAGCACTTTGTGTCTATCTTAAATCATATAATGCATGGATGTCCATCCACATTGATTAATAATGGGTTTAGTCTCCCCAAGTTAGATTATCATTGTTATAGGGAGATGTTTAGTTATATACTTAGGAGGATACAAAGAGCTAGATAACTCAGCAGGTTAGGCAGCATCTCTGGAGAACATGTATTGGTAATGTTTTTGGTCAAGATTCTTCGTCAGACTGAATTTAAGCGGGTGAAAGGAGGGGAGGAGAAGGGGAGAGGCGGGACAAAGCATAGCAGATAATAGGTTGGCACAGGCAAGAGGATTTTTTTGACAAGTGGTTGGAACAAAGGCCAGAGATAAGAACAAGTTTGAAGAGTTGCGGATTGTGAAGTCCGGTGGAGAGAGATAGCAGTGGGGAAAAAGGGGGGGGGGGGGGGGCGTAGAAGGGAGTCTGGGGGAGATGGGAGGTTAGTTAGAGGTTATCAAAAAATTGGTGAATTCAACAATCATACCGTTGGGTCGTGAGCTACTCTAACAGAATATGAGGCGTTACTCTTCCAGTTTGCATGTAGCATTCCTCTTCCCTTTCCCAGCTTTCTTCCTACAATCAGCTCCCCCCCACCTACAATTAGTCTCGACCCCAAACGTCACCCACCCATGTTCTCCAGAGATGCTGGCTGACCTGCTGAGTCACACCAGCACTTTGTGTCCTCTTGTACATTAACCAGAATCTGCAGTTCTTTGTTTCGAAAATGTGTTCTCAGGAGAGTTGCTTTTGACATGTCCAGGAATCTGTCTTCACTTGAAGAACTATTGTAAATATGGCACTGACAATATCTTATATTTTGTTTTACAATTCAATTCCATTGAAGGGACTAAAATGCATTTTTGAGATAAAGGGCAATGAGCCGTGCCTTTTTTGAGGCCATTTAATGATTCTGCACAGGGATGAATTGTTAGGTTTCCTACTTATGTAATGGCCTTGTTTCAGTCCCATATACAAATCTGAGAAGACACAATGTGACAACATGCTTTGGTTGGGATGTTCAACGTTTTATCGGTTATTTCCAAATGTGCCAAGCTAATTCTATTCAGCATTAAGGACTCACAATGTATATCTGGTAACCTACTGCTTCCTGGGAATATAAAGCCATACATATAAAACAAGTATGTATAAAATGCAATTGAGGAATAAATCAGGTTGATGCACAGAATCTCTTGCCCAGAGTAGGGGAATCGAGGACCAGAGGATATAGGTTCAAGGTGAAGGGATAAAGATTGAATATTAATCTGAGGGGTAACTTTTTCACACAAAGGATGGTGAGTATATGGAGCAAGCTGCCAGGGGAGGTAGTTGAGGCAGGGACTATCCCATTGTTTAAGAAACAGTTAGACAGGTACATGGCTGGGACACGTTTGGAGGGTTATGGACCAAATGCAGATAGGTGGGACTAGTGTACCTGGTACCTGGGACATGTTGGCTGGTGTGGGCAAGTTGGGCCGAAGGGCCTGTTTCCACACTGTGTCACTCTATGACTATATATAAAACAGTTTGTTCTTACCCGAAATATCACCTGTTCCTTTTCTCCAGAGATGCTGCATGACCCGCTGAGTTGCTCAAGCACCTTGTATCTATCTTCTATATAAAGCCATCAGCTAATTCCATGATTTATCTTATTAATTGGCTGCATTACAATGCTATGAATGCCCCATCACTTTGCACTTATGTATTTGGCATGAAGCTGACAGCTCAATCTCATCCTCAAAGCTCTGTAACATTTGTATTCATTTGCTTCCCAGCCAAGAATAGCATATTTGTGCATCCAATTCACTGAAAGATGCCTAATTGATAATTATGGTGATATTTGCAAAGGTGCAATTAAAAATCTATTGATTGCCAGACAGTATTGGAGATGGGGCTCAGATTGCATATTCCAAGTAAAGAGTAGACTTGTGGTCCACCAGCTAGACATCAACTCCAGAATATAATGCAAATCTGAAACTAGCCTGGAAGAGAATGCCACATACACTAATAACGTCTTCAGTCGGATTATTCTTCATGCTGTGCTTGAAATGCATATATATCATTGGCAACAATTGGCTAATTTTCAATGAATCTCAGTGAAGATGAGAAGCCTGAAACCTTTGAAAATTAGTCAATGCTCAGGATTATCACAAGAAAGAGACACAAAGTGTGGAAGTAACTCAACAGGCCAGGCAGCATCTCTGGAGAACATGGATACGTGTCATTTATGGTTGGGACCCTTTTTTCAGACTGATGGGGGCGGGAGGGGGGGGGGGGGTAGAAAGCTGAAGGGGCAGGACAAAGCCTAGCAGATAATACACTGATCCAGATGAGGGGGGTTTGGATAGGCAGATGGTGGAAGAAAATTAAAAGACAGAATATGTAAGATGAAGTGTTGTGAATTGTGAAGATAGAGGAAGGAATGTAGGTAGAAGTGGAGGGGAAGGGGAGAAACAGGTGCAAGTCAAGGTGGGGAGCACTGGAGAGGTGGAAAATGAGGAGGGGGTTAGGGGGAAGAAGGGAAAGTGAACGGGTTTGTCGGTACCTAAAATTGGAGAATTCAGAATTCGTACTGTTGGGCTGTAAACTACTCAAGCGGAATACTAGGTTTTGTTCCAGCAGTTTGTCTTTGGCAATGGAGGAACCGAGAACTGAAAGATCAGAATGGGAAAGGGAAGAGGAGTTAAAATGGTTAGCAAGTGAGAGATCCCTTAGTCCTTGGTAGACTGAGTGCATATGGTCGCTGTGCCTATGTTTGGTCTTTCCAATGTATAGGAGGCCACATCGGGAACATTGGATGCAGTAAATGAGGTTAGAGGAGGTGCATGTGAACCTCTGTCTCACTTGAAAAGACTGCTGGAATACCTGTATGGAGGCGAGGGAGGAGCGACAGGTGTCAAATCTCCTGCAGTTGCGGGGGAAATTCCCTAGGGAGGGGATAGTTTGGGTAGGTCTCTGTGGAAGGCGGAAAGGTTTACTAACATTTATAACTCCCATTCCCATTCCCATACCTACTTTTCTGTCCTGTGCCTCCTCCATTGCCAGAGTGAGGCCACGCACAACCTGGAGGAACAATATTTCGTATTCAACTTGGGTTGCTTACAACCCAAGTTCAAGTTCAAGTGAGTTTATTGTCATGTGTCCCTGATAAGACAATGAAATTCTTGCTTTGCTTCAGCACACAAAACATAGTAGGAATTTACTACAAAACAGAGTAGGAATTTATGTCCATATATCATTATATAAATACATACTTACATGAATAAATAAACTGATAAAGTGTAAATAACAGATAATGGGTTATTAATGATCAGAGTTTTTTTTCCGAGCCAGGTTTAATAGCCTGATGGCTGTGGGGAAGTGGCTATTCCTGAACCTGGTCATTGTAGTCTTCAGGCTCCTGTACCTTCTACCTGAAGGTAGCAGGGAGATGAGCGTGTGGCCAGGATGGTGTGGGTCCTTGATGATGCTGCCAGCCTTTTTGAGGCAGCGATTGCGATAAATCCCCTCGATGGTAGGAAGGTCAGAGCCGATGATGGACAGTGTTTACTACTTTTTGTAGTCTTTTCCTCTCCAGGGCGCTCAAGTTGCCGAACCAAGCCACGATGCAACCGGTCAGCATGCTCTCTACTGTGCACCTGTAGAAGATAGAGAGAGTCCTCCTTGACAAACCAACTCTCCGTAATCTTCTCAGGAAGTAGAGGCGCTGATGTGCTTTCTTGATAATTGCATTAGTGTTCTCGGACCAGGAAAGATCTTCAGAGATGTGCACCCCCAGGAATTTGAAGCTCTTGACCCTTTCAACCATCGACCCGTTGATATAAACGAGACTGTGGGTCCCCATCCTACTCCTTCCAAAGTCCACAATCAGTTCCTTGGTTTTGCTGGTGTTGAGGGCCAGGTTATTGTGCTGGCACCATATGGACAGTTGCTCGATCTCTCTTATATACTCTGACTCAACCCCATCAATGATACGTCCCACAACAGTGGTGTCGTCAGCGAACTTGATGATGGAGTTCGCACTATGACCGGCTACGCAGTCATGAGTATAGAGTAAGTACAGCAGGGGAAGTCAAGGATCCAATTGTAGAGGGATGCGCAGAGACCCAGTTCTGCAAGTTTGGTGACCAGCTTGGAGGGGATGATTGTGTTAAATGCCGAGCTGTAATCAATGAATAACAGTCTGACATGAGTTTTTGTTGTCCAAGTGGTCCAGAGTGGAGTGGAGGGCCAGCGAGATCGCATCCACTGTTGATCTGTTGTGGTGGTAAGCGAACTGCAGTGGGTCCAGGATTTTTGTCGAGGTAGGAGTCTCCACTCTCCCTCTTCCAACAACATTCCTTAATCTAGCTTCACAATTCACAACTTATCATTAATTTTGTATCACACCTTCTATCTTTTCATCTTTGGCCTTTGTCCATACCTGGTTATCAAAACGACCCTCACTTATATCGGTACCGACGGGCCATCTGCCGCCACACTGTACAATTCTCCAACCGGGCACTAAGATCCACCCTGGTTGCAATGCGCCGACACCAGCAGGACCTCGCATTGACTCTCCCAAAACTTCGGGCCTCACTCACCCAGACTTGCAACGGACCCCAACTACACTACATCCTCGGAAGATCCACCGCTTCAATCAACAATTCCTGTCCCACCTTACCGCCACCAAGGACCTGAAATTAGCCCGCCTCCAGGCCGTTCCAGCCACTGACAATCCCCGACTCGACCGCCCGCAGGCCCCAGGCCCCAACTCTGGCCCGAGCCGCCGGCCTGAGTCCCCCGACGCCATCTTGTCCACGAGGAGCGCCTCCAGGACTCACCAGGACGCCGCCTTCACCGACCTCCACGCCGATGCTGCCGCCGACCTCCACCTGCCTACCGATGAAGCCCAGCCCCGCTGCCTGCCTGGTAACTCTGTTTATCTCCCCCTCCCCGATTCCACCGTCCATCACCAGCGCAACGCGACTGCCGAACCTCGCCGTCCCCCGGGACCACCTAACTCCATCGCTGCACCGGGCCCATCCAGCATCGCCGTTGGACTGGGCCCGCCGAAGACCACAGCCGCCACACCGGGCCCATCCAGTATCGCCGGTGTACTGGGCCCGCCGAAGACCACAGCCGCCTCACCTTGCATCGCCGCCGGACCGGGCCACCCGAACACGGCCGCCGCACCGCACCCCACTCATCTCGCCGCCTCACCGGTCGGACCGACCACCCGCCCACCGGGACCTCCAACGCATCGCCCGCCAACCCCGACTCCACTGCCCGCGGACTCCTACCTTCGGGTCCGCCGACCCACGACACTCCACCGCCCTCCAGCAGCCCCGCAGCCGTCGCCTCACCTGCAGACTGGACTCTGCAGTGGGCCTGAAGCCTCCATGTTGCTTACTCCTCCCACCACACTGGGTCTTAGTGCCCGTCTCCCCAGCCCCAGTAACCTTTGTGGCTATTCCACTAGGTCTTCCCCATCCCCCCCTACCATGTAACCCCTGCTCTTCCCCACCCACACCACAGCCCCCATACCCCCCCCACCCCCTGACCACCCTCCACCCCCCCACCACACAACGCTTCGTCCTCAGTCCACTCACCTGCCTTCCTCCGGCCACAACCCCCATCCTTGCCGCGTGTTCACCATCCCCCCGGACCTCCCCCTCTCCGACATCGAACGGTCTGTCCTCAGCAGAGGTCTTACCTTTGTCCCCCTCCGTCCCCACCTCAATGAGTTCCGCGCCCACCACGACTTGGAGCTCTTCTACCGTCGCCTCTGCCTCACAGCGTTCTTCCACGGGAAGAAGCCCTCGCCCCCCACTGATGATCCCTTTTCCTGTCTCCACGTACCCCCTCCACCTGGACCCCCCCTCGTTAGCCTTCCGGCTCTAGAACTATTTATCCAGAACTGCCGTCGGGACATCAACCGCCTCGACTTCTCCACCCCCGTCTCACTCCAATCTATCCAGCCCCGAACGTACTGCCATCGACTCACTCCGTAACAACCCAGACTGGGTCATCAAGCCCGCCGACAAGGGAGGTGCCGTGGTAGTCTGGTGCGTCGATCTCTACAAAGCGGAGGCCGCGCGCCAAACTCTCGGACACCTCCTCCTACTTACCCCTGGACCATGACCCCACTGACGAACACCAGGCCACCATCTCGAGCACCATAACCGACTTCATCAGCTCGGGCTCCCTACCCTCCCGAGCCTCCGACCTCATCGTTTCCCAGCCCCGCACGGCCCGATTTTTACCTTCTCCCCAAAATCCACAAACCCGACTGCCCTGGCAGACCCATTGTCTCTGCCTGTTCGTGCCCCACCGAACACATTTCCACATACCTTGACGCCATCCTATCCCCCTTTGTTAAATCCCTCCCCACCTATGTTCAAGACACCTCAGACACTCTCCGTCGGCTCCGTGCATTCCATTCTCCAGGCCCCCATCCTCTCATCTTTACCATAGACGTCCAGTCACTCTACACCTCCATCCCCCACCAGGACGGTCTCAAAGCCCTCCGGTTCTTCCTCGACCAGAGGAGCAACCCATACCCGTCCACTGACACCCTCCTCCGCCTAGCAGAGTTGGTCCTCACCCTCAATAACTTCTCTTTTGATTCCTCCCATTTCCTCCAAACACAAGGCGTAGCTATGGGCACACGCATGGGCCCCAGCTACGCTTGCCTCTTTGTTGGGTACGTCGAACAATCCTTGTTTCGACGTACCAGGGCCCCATCCCCGACCTCTACCTCCGTTACATCGACGACTGCTTTGGTGTCACCTCCTGCACCCACACACAACTGACTGACTTCATTCATTTCACCACCAACTTCCATCCGGCACTCAAATACACTTGGACCATTTCCGACACTTCCCTACCATTCCTTGACCTCACCATCTCTATTGCAGGTGATACGCTCCTGACCGACATCCACTACAAACCTACTGACTCCCACAGCTACCTGGACTACTCTTCCCTCCCACCCTGCTCCCTGTAAGGACTCCATCCCCTATTCCCAATTCCTCCGTCTACGCCGCATCTGCTCCCAGGATGAGGTGTTCCACACCAGGTCATCACAAATGGCCTCATTCTTCAGAGAACGGGGATTCCCCTCCCCCACTATTGATGAGGCTCGCACCAGGGTCTCCTCCATACCCCGCAACACTGCCCTCGCTCCCCATTCCCCCACTCGCAAACAGGGCAGAGTCCCCCTGGTCCTCACCTTTCACCCCACCAGCCGGCAAATACAACATATAGTCCTCCGCCAGTTTCGCCACCTCCAACGTGACCCCTCCACCCGCCACATCTTCCATCTCCCCCCCCTGTCTGCCTTCCGCAAAGACCGCTCCCTCCGCAACTCCCTTGTCCATTCTTCCCTCCCCTCCCACTCTACCCCTTCCCCGGGCACTTTCCCTTGCAAACCGCAAGAAATGCAACACTTGTCCCTTCACCTCCCCCCTCCACTCCTTTCAGGGACCCAAGCAGTCCTTCCAGGTCCGACAGAGGTTCACCTGCACCTCCTCCAACCTCATCTACTGCATCCGCTGCTCCAGATGCCAGATGATCTATATCGGTGAAACCAAGCGGAGGCTTGGCGATCGCTTCGCCGAACACCTCCGCTCGGTCCGCAATAACCAACCCGACCTCCCGGTGGCTCAGCACTTCAACTCCCCCTCCCATTCCACATCCGACCTCTCGGTCCTGGGCCTCCTCCACGGCCAGAGTGAGCAACACCGCAAGCTGGAGGAACAGCACCTCATATTCCGCTTGGGGAGTCTGCATCCTTTGGGCTTGAATATGAATTTTCTCAATTCTGTTAACCCTTGCTGTCTCCTCCCCTCCCACCTCTCCCTCAGCCCTCGGGCCCTGGCATTCCCTCCATCTCCATCTCCCTCCCCCACCCCAGTCGCACCAGCTTCTCATTTTCACACCACAAAACAGCTTACAATGGCTTGTTCCCTTTATCACCGATACTTCTTTGCATATCTTTCACTCATTGTTCCTTATCTCTCCACATCACCGTCTATATCTCTCGTTTCCCTGATCCTGACCAGTCTGAAGAAGGGGGGGTCTCGACCCGAAACGTCGCCTATTTCCTTCGCTCCTTAGATTGCTGCTGCACCCGCTGAGTTTCTCCAGCTTTTTGTGTACCCTCACTTATATCATCCTGTATACCTGCCAAGCATTGGCTTGCCCCTCCTTCCTTCCAGATTTCTTCTCCCTCCCCCCACAATCAGTTTCAAGAAGGGTCCCAACATGAAATGTCACCTAAATTTGAAAAACAAACACACCACGTTCATTCTAGTTTAAGGTAGATGAATAGGAAGCATGAAGGGTCAGACTATATTTGAATTTTCAACTATCATGTGTCTTTCCTGGGAATTGCTGTGTGGAGATCGGATACTTCACTGAACATATCCTTGGAAAGCAATACAAAGCCAGTCACACTGATCCATTTTTGCATTGTAAGCCAAGTTCCATGAGCCAGTTACTGGTAGACTTTTGTGTCGGAAGGAACTGCAGATGCTGATTTATATTGAAGATAAACACAAAAAGATGGAGCAACCCTCTCCCACCCAAGTTGCACCAGCTTCAAAGTCGTCTTGATGAGTCTCATTGTCAGTAACTCATTCTCACTTAACAAACAGCTAACGTTACGATACGATACAATACGATATAACATTATTCATCCCCGGAGGGAAATTATTCTGCCAACAGTCGCAACACACAAAACAAGGTACACAAAACCAAGGTACACAAAGACGCCGTGTGCACAGCGCCTTAACCAGAACAAACAAACTAACACAGACAGAGGATTCTAACCTAGAGTGCCCCCCCCTGCACACTGGGTTCCCCTTTGTTCTCCCACCGTCTCTCATGGTGGTCCCTACGCCGGGTCCTCCATTGTTCTTCCCCTCCCCCTCACGTTCATCGACCACTGATCGCAGGTCGACCGCGAGGCCCCACCTGCACCGAGGCTCCTGGCGCCACCAGGGCCCCACCACCGACGAGGCTACCATTGCCGCCTTGGCTCCCACCGTAGCCGAGCACCCACTATTGATGAGGGTCCCGCTGCCGCCGAGGCTCCCACTGATGCCGAGGCTCCCACTGATGCCGAGGCTCCAGTGGCCTCTGAGGCTCCTGCTGCCACCGCTGAGGCATCTGCTTCCGCCGAGGCTCCCATCGCTGCCGCCGAGGCTGCTTTGGCCCAGCCAGGCCTTGCCGCCTGGCTTCATGGCAGTCCCCTGGGAGGCCTGTAGGGCGAGTCGGGCCTAATGGAGCCGTTCTGGTCGGCGGCGCGGTTGTTCGGAATTATAACAATGAGCTGTTTTCTTTATCAGTGTTACTTTTATGCATATCTTTCATTCATTTGTTCTATACTGTATCTCTCTACATCACCATCTATATCTCTCATTTCCCTATCCCCTGACTCTCCACTGAAGAAGGGTCTTGACCCGAAATATCACCTATTCCATTTTTCCAGGGATGCTGTCTGACCCAGGTATGTTGGTAGACTTTTTAAAGTTTTGTGGAGGAATAGTGCAAAGGAGAATTAGAGAAGGGAGAGCGTAAAGCACTTATTAAAGCGGGCATAAAACTGATGTTTTTAATAAACAGAATATTATTGCTTCAGGAAAACTGTAGAATTGATGAAGTGTTAGTGACTGTTGATTTTCAGGATTAAAACTTAATAAAAGCCAATCCTTCAAAGCAGTTCCAAAAGAAATTAAAAACAAAATGAAGGATTATAGTACAGGAGGAGAGAAATGGAAATGTAATGCAATAAATAACAAAACATTGAATGTATTTGAGTTGCCTTTAATCGGATTAAGTCACTGCGAAAACAAATAAACTATATTCATATCTTGTAAAATAATTTCACCAAATATGGATGGCTCTAATTCACTTTTTGTTCAGTTGGACAGATAGAGAGGAAAAGCAACTGAATCAAAGAGGCATAAAGAGGTTGGCAAGTGTTCCGTCTTCCTCTGAAATGTCACTGTGCAGATAACTCTTGAGGATCTTTAAAACTGAGGCACGATAAATATTTTTTGGAAACACGCACTGCAATATCAGTGCATAAGGATAATCTAAATAGAAGGATTATGAAAACCAAGTTTATTGCACTAAGTGGTATTGTTGATATAACCTTTTAAAGAGAGTGCCAATGTTTATCATGGGAAATGTTTTCCCGCTATTGCCATAAATCATAACAACATTTATGTAATGCCTTATCAAGCCTCGAAAACATCTCAAAGCACCACAACTAATGAATTACTTTTAAATAGACTTAAGTGTGTAAAAACTTCAGTCAAATATGTACATTCAATCACTGGCAACTTCCTTTTTGCAATGGTATTTGCAGGGCGGCACGGTGGCGCAGAGTTGCTGCCTTACAGCACTTGCAGCGCCAGAGAGGTGGTTTAGATCCCGACTAAGGGTGCTATCTGTATGGAGTTTGCACATTCTCCCAGTGACCGCGTGGGTTTCCTCGCACACTCCACAGACGTACAAGTTTGCAGATTAATTGGCTGGGTATATATGTAAATTGTCCCTTGTGTGTGTAGGATAGTGTTAACGTGTGGGGATCGTTGGTCGGTGCAGACTTGGTGGGCTGAAGGGCTTGTTTCCGCGCTGTATCTCGAAAACTAAAACTAAAAACTAAAACTAAGGCGCAAGGAGAATTTCCTGTTTTTCTTCAAGCTGTTTCATGAATGGAGAGGCAGAATCACTGTTTGATATTTCATCCAAAAGGTTACTCCTTCAATAATACAACAATCCCTTTTCCTAGTTGCCATGCTCCTGTTCCCAAGGTGTATCATCATCTCACAACACATTGACTCTGAGGCAAGTGTGCTCCAGAGTCTCGTGACAACAGAGATCCTGACCTCGAGTGCTGTCGATGTAGAGTTTGCATGTTCTCTCTGTGACATGTGGGTTTCCTTCAGATACTCCAATTTTTTCCTGCATCACTCAGACATGTTTGGATTGATTAGTAGGACTGGATGTTACAATCCCTAAGATTTCGCTACAATTGACATTCTTTGGGTTAAATTTTTTTTTTTTTGACCACTAGGTGAATTTGCTAAAAATCAGACACATGTTCAGTTTGTTGTTACCTCAAAGTCACTGGGTGTTTCGCCTTTAATCACAAGGACACCCTCAGTCGAGGGCAGGCCCCCCCCCACCACAGGTGATCAGACTGGGTGTGTTGTCTTATTGTTAGCCTCTAGATGGTCACGTGGCACAGCACAGACGCATCTTTCTCTTCAGGCCCAGCCAGTGACTGTTCGGTGGCATTGGCAAGTTCTTTTTATTGCCCGCCTTTGTGCTTCCCTTGACTCACTATGTGACTGCCCTTTGTGCCTGCCCTTACTTCCTCAGTGAGCCTTGCGGTAGAATGGCTACAAAGCCGTGCCACCCCACCTCCACAGGACACACCCCTACCTTCAAACCTTCTCTTCCTCTGCTTCTGCTGCAAGGTTTTGAATATCAAAGCTTTTTCCTTACATAAGCCTCGTCCACAGCCTCCTCCCATGGGGACCGGTTCGCTCAATGATGAAAACACAGGCGACAAGGATGTGGACAGAGAAACGAGGTTGGACGCAGGTTGGTAACTTGCAATTTCAACTGGGAATGAAAGCCTCTGGCCTAGGTCAACACGCATTTCCCAGTCCCTGGTTGCGTTCAGTGGGCATGAGTTGAGAGGCGAGGGGTTAGTCCTCCGTTTCTCTCCTTCCCGGATGAAGGATGGTATTTGCGGGAATGTTATCTGGGCATTGATAGGCATGGCGTTGGTGGTAACTCTCTTGCACTCGAGTTCAGCTGCCAAACACCTCAGCACCTGGTTGTGTCGCCAGTTGTATCTGCCTCGTGTTAGGCTGGTCTGAAGGTTGGTCGGTTAATTGGCCAGTGTAGATTTCCTCAAGAATTGTTGAATCTGGAGAATTTGATGACACTATGAGAACACAGCAAAAGGGATTAATGTAGGATTGGTGTAAATGCATGATTGATAATTGGCACAGGCTCAGTTGGCTGAATGGTCCGTTTCTGTGCTGCATCTCTCTGTGACTATCACTCCATATGTTATCGTTATAATGGCAGAGCTGGAGGTAATTCAGTTTATAGGGTCCATTATAATACTAATAATTTAATTTTTCCTTTTATTACCATCTGTCAAACCAACAGATTTGCTCATTATTTTAATAAAGTAAAGTAAATTTTACAGTAGCCAGTTATCCTACCAGCATGTCTTTGCAATATAGGAAGAAGCCAAATTACCTGGAGAAAATTCATGTGGTCAAGTAGAGAACATGGCAAGTTCATAGACAAAGCATCTCAGCTCCACTTTCTATCTCACGGTTCAGCATTGCAATTTTCTCCCATTTTTTCTCATATTCATCTCTTGATACTTACTGCTCCTTCAGAATGGTTTATGTTCCAACAAGTCAATCATACCCTTGCCTTAGACGCAAAAAAAGCAGAATAACTTTATTTTGAGGTGTACAGATGCCAAACAGGCCCCACCGAGGTCTGCTCCGACATTGTTTTTATCACATTCACCTGGTTCAATACTACCACTAGGGGACAGATTATAGAACCAATTAACGGACAAACCTGCACGTCTTTGGAATGTGTGGAGGTAACAGGAGCTCCTGGCAAAAACCCACGGTGGTCACAGGTGCAAAACTCCATACAGATGCACTATTACTCACATGACTCGGGCAGGTGTAAGCAGAAAACTCTTTCCGCTGCGCCACTGTGCTCACTAAAATTACCGACAGGACACCAGCCAAGGCTCTTTGTCTAGGAAAAGAGCGTGTCATGTCGCTGCCTGTTTCCAGAACAATCTTCCACCACGCACAAGAAGCGACAAGACAGACATCCATTGTCATGCAGTGTGAGAAATGTGTTCAGCTATGGCTGAACAATTCTAATCTTGTGTGTGTGCGACTCGAGAGAAGAAGACCAGCCAACAAGGCTAGGATAGCACCCCAATCTCAGATGTTGTGAGACAGGAGCTCTATCCACCTATAACACCTTTGCACCATCTTCATGCTGATTTCTCTAAGGATGGTGGCTTCCATTCTTACCACAGACATTGCCTTAATCCCTCCATTCTGCAATTTATAGATGCCATGATTGTAATGCTAACTTAATTTACCTTTGCAGATGCTGCCTGACCTGAGCTTAGCATCTCCAAGATTTTGTTATTATTTCAAAACTCATGTAGAGCTTTGAGGGTAGTGATGCAGGGTAGATTGTTATTCCGACTGGTGTGCAAGAACTCAAAAACCCACAGTTTCAAGAAGAATGTTGGCGTTCAGCTGCTAAGATGAAAGGAAAACTTCTTCATTCACGAGACGCAATGGATTCTGAAATTCTCAACAAAAAGATGAACTGTGGAAGCTCAGTTGCTGAGTAGAAAGTACATTAACTATAGTGGTTTGAGAATCAAATGACAGGAAATGACGGTCTTAAAAGAAAATAGGAATGAAGTTAAAATTAATCATGCATAATCTTATTGAAGGTGGAGAGGTTGCAAATATCCCAATGGCCAAGAGGTCCTTTGTGAAACAACAATGCACAAGCTAATTGCCCCATTGAGTCCATGCTGACTTTCATTCACCATTTTTACCACTTATCCTACCATATCCATTTTATTTTCAAATTCCATGCTTACTTCTCCTGGTATTCTGACACCATCTACTATCACGAGGGCCATTTACGTGATCATATTACCGACCTTCACCAATGGTTGGCTATGTTTGCAACAGCGAGCATCTGGGACGGATCATATGGCACAGGGAGACCATGTTACACAAAGTTCGCAGTGCTGGACTGAACCGGGTGCTCCTGGGTGTGGGTAGGGCGGCAACTCTAACCAGGTTCACCATTTGACCTATTCCTATATCTGCAATTCTTATTGCAGTTGGTGGTGGTCAGGGTGTAAATCGCATTATCTAAATCTTACCCCCCTAGTCTATGTTTAGTTAAAACACTGAAGCCATGCACTGGAGCCAACTACATTTTTTGTCTGTAAAACTATACATATTCAGAAATCCTGCTGAACGATAATAAAATCCACCAACGGTGGTATCGATCCTTCTCTCTGCCTGGCCAAAGACTCAGCTCGTGCAAGCAGATACTTACAATAGGTCACACAGTCCCAAGCGCCCTTCCAGAAGAATTGACACCTGATCGCCAAATTAGGGGTTATACCTTTTGTACTAGGTCAACGAACCCTGAGGAGCGAAAATACATAGTGGTTGTTCCCCTTACAAGCTAATTTTAACTTAATGATTACATTAAAGTATTATTGACGTGCCGCCACAACCCAATACAAAGAGTCCCAAAACAATGTTTCTCCAGATGTTCTGGAAGGAAGTCAATAATCCAGTAATTGCAATATTCTCCTGGGGTAATGTAAAAGACCATTCAAACAAGGCTTCACACTTCAGCCAATCCTCAACAACAGGATAACTGTCTGCAACATTATTGACATTTCCATCCCTTTGCAGCCAACTCCAATCAAAGCGCAATGCATTTATACACCTCTTGTAGTTATTAGCAGGGGTCCTCATTAATCATAATATAATAGAGAATACTTCTGGAATCTTTCCCCATCCTTGGGCCTATCAATCTAGGATCAGACTGGCCATCGCCACCCTCGCCCCTTAATTTTCCACAGACAAAGGTTATGCAAATCTTACATATGAAGGGATTCCCTCCTTTTGTTAGTGTCTTCAATTTGGTCTATATTAACAAGGTGTAGATATCTTGGTGAATAGAACAATTGTTAGGTTTGTATAATGAAGCCATTTTAAAAGTGGCTATAACTGTACATAACTATTATAGGCAATAATACTTAAATGAATGTAGTCAAGATTGTCTAATTTTAATGATGTGAGGTGATAAATGTTAGCCTAAGGTAGGTATATGTTAAAAGTAACTTTAATATATATTTAGCATGGCATATAACTACATGATCCAATGTTTGCATTTAATTATATATATGTATACCTGATGTCTATTATTATAAATTCACAACTGGGTTTTTAAATTTAATGTGTTGAGAAAAAAAAAGCTTTAAAACCAAATTAACTGAACGATGATTTTACTGTACCATCTTTGAGGTTTTTGACAACTTTTGAAATAAGTGATTCTGAAATAAAGGGTTTTTAGCTAATAAGCTAATTGATGAGAATACTGAGAAGAAAATGGATACATTTGGACAGGTACATGGATAGCAAATGTTTGGAAGGATATTGGTTAAGTGCCAGCGTGTGAGCTAGTATAGATGGGGTATTTTGGGGCATGGACAAGTTGAGCCGAAGGGCCTGTTATTGTGACTATGACTAGGAAATCAAAGCAAAAATTGCTGGCAATATATCAGCAGGTTTATGCAGTTTCTTTGGAGAGAGAAACAGAGTAAATGGTCATTAATCTTTTTGGGGAAATGCTATAAGTTGCACAAAAGGAGAAGAGGTGGAGAGAACAAAGGAGTATCTGCAATGTCGAAGATGAAGAAAAGGGGGAGGGAAGGAAAAAAAAAAAACAAAAAAAAAAAAAAAAAAAATAAAAAAAAAAAAAAAAAAAAAGAAAAAAAAAAAAAAAGGAAAAGGGAAGAAGAAAAGAGAGAAGGGGAAAAAAAAAAAAAAAAAAGAAAAAAAAAAAGCTGAATGGCATAGGTTCCGGCTGAAAGAATGCTTGGCGGCTTCTTAATTGCAGTTAATCTATCTGGAAATCATGTAAATAGAACAGAATAACTGAGGAAATTTGCTGATTTACAAAACACAACAAACACTGGGTATTTGATATTAAAGTGAATGCATTAAATGCCAGTTGGCAAAGTCATATATCTGCAGAGAAAAATGTCACTCAATTTCAAGTTGCAATAAAAAATGTTGGGCTGGTTACTTGAAGTTGTTAAATTCAATGTTATATCCTTAGTGCTTATGAACAATTATCACTGGGAAAAATAAGATGATTTTATCAAGCTTATGTCGGGCACATGGTAACAGGGTAGGAAATCAAATACAGTTCAGAGTGGGGATGAGAGTGAGACAAAGAATTAAAATCATTACAAGGGTCACCTTGTAGATGTTCAGAGGCAATTTTATATCACCCCCCCCTCCCCCACTCCCAAAGTGGCTCCAATTCCACGGTGTTTCTTTTCTCTCTCTTATCCCTCCTAATTCAACGTTACAGTATTTATTTATGATTTCTCAAAAAAAAGAACAAACTCTTGCAGCCCATCAATACCACTACTTGTGAGATTCAGGCGCTCTTCCTCGCTGCATTACCATGACATGCATTCCCCTTGTTCTCCCATCCCTCCCCTTCTCTGCAACTTATTACATGTTTCATTTTTAATTTTTCTTAGTTCTGATGAATGATCATTATTCAGAAACTCTGATTAACCCTGTTTCTCTCTCCAAAGATGCTGCCTAACCTGGTGCTTGTTTTTGGCATTTTCTAAAACACGTTGTTTATAAAAGCAATGTGCTTCCTGCTATTTAACGCAATGTGCTGACACCAGGAGACCTGATGGGGCAGCATCAGAACGTGATGCAGGCTGCTCCGACTTTTACACATTATTTTAGACTTTAGTCTTTAGTGATACAGCATGGAAACAGACCCTACGGCCTACCGAGTCCATGCCGATCAGCAATACCCCATACACTAGCATTATCTTACACACCAGGGACAATTTACAATTTACAAATCCAAATTCAACCTACAAACTGCACGTCTTTGGAGTGTGGAGGAAAAATTGGAGCACCCGGAGAGAAAACCCACGGAGAACATACACTTCTACAGCCATAGTCGGATCGACCCTGAATAACCTCTGGAGCTGTAAGGCTGCAACTCTATTGCTGAGTTGTACCTGTTCCACCCCAGAACCTTCTGTGTTTGACAGAATGCTTACAACTGACAGGGAAGTTTTTTTCAAGTATTCATGCTGCTGGGTTCACACCCTCCAGGCGTTTGCCTCCATGGTGACATCATGGTTATACCTAATTTAGAGGGCATGTTTAGATGTGTTAGGTTGTGTAGGTTTGTAATTGTCTCTGGAAGGGAAGCTCGATTTATAGAATGAGTGGTAGAAACATATCAGATGAGGGATAGGGGTAGGGAGGAGGGGTGATGATGGGGAATATGGAGAATAAAGTGGATTAGTGTAAAAGAATGTTTATAGGGCAGATGGGAACATGTTGGCCAAAGGGCCTGTTTTCATGCTGTATGACTATGATTCTCTATAAATCCAGGATTCCTGTGGATCATTCAGAGACATGTCCTTTCAGATGAGTGAAATTCACAGAGGGGAGGAGTATCCACCATAAGTATGAAGGGACAGGTCAGGTAATTGACTCTTCAAATTCCTTCACTTGGGATCATTCTAAGGGGCTGCTGCCAGAATCTCTGCTTTGTATTTCGACTTTCCGTTCATGCTTTCATTGGAGAGTTGACCAAGTCCATCTGTGCCTGAGGAAAGACTTATTTTACTCCAATTTGAGAGACATTTGGCAATGGATTCAGCCCACATTGCTCGTTTCCTAGGGTTACAGGCTGCTTCTGATCACTCACATGCATGTTTAAAGGCTCCTATTAATAACACAGATCTTTTTCAACAGATAAGCTTCCACCTCTCAGTGTTCAAGTCGATCATCAGAAGAATTTCCTCATACTCCATGTTTCTTAAGAAACACATTCATAAGTTTAAGATTAACTAGGAGCCAGATTAGGACCATTCGGCCTAAGCCTACTCTTGCAGTACATAATGGTCTGATTATCTTTCCCACTCAACCCATTCTCCAGGATCAAGAACTTATGAATCTCATCCTCAAAAATATCCATTGACCTGGTGTCCACAGCCTTCTGTGGCAATGAATTCACACCAGATTCACGCCCTCTGACAAGAAATTCCTCCTCAGAGCAGATACCTTCACCCTGGGAAGGAACACCACCACCGTGAGGTATTTCCTGTGGCTACATATCTAAGGAGATGTGGCGAAGGGCCGGCGGGTACTAATTACTAAAGAAATGGAGCATCAGAAATCAGCCAATTCGGCCCAATATGTTCCTCAGACGAGGATGGGAAAATTCTTTTCAGATTGTAATCAAAAGGCTATCAACCTATCTGGTAACAAAACACGTACATTGTAACATCTGTACAGAAAAACAGGAATTCCAGGTTTTTCGGGCTGCTTGGTGCTTACAAGCATGATCTGGCACCAGATCCAAGCAGCTAAGAAGGACAAAGAGAGACCTTCATGGGATCTTCCTCGATTGGCCAATGCATTTGGTTCAGTTTCCACTTGAACTCCTTTGGGAATCTTTTGCCTTTTTCCATGTATCAGAATCATCACCACACTGGGTCAAGAACTATTTCAAGCCTGCCAGCTGTGCTTCACAACAGCATGAATTCAGTACAACATGGCAGGCTTGGAAGTAGTAGCGCATCATGGCAGGCTGAACGTCTCACTTGGCCTTTACAATGGCCATGGAAGTCATCATCAGGGCCTCAAAAATGGAGTGATGTGGGCGTGTGAACGAACCTGTGTGGGCGCTGTCTGCTACCCATCAGGGCCATACATGGACGGATATGACAACATTAACACTTACTGCAGCATGCACAAGCGGCGCACTTGGAAAGTCTGCAGGAGAACATCCAGTGGGCCGAATGAAAATCAAACCAGGTAAGTCTCGAAGGCATCTCCATAGTTAAGGGGGTGCTTAGAGACACAAGGTTTCTGCTTCGGTGAGCCTATACCAAAACAGTGTCTGAGCAGCCAGTAAAAGCCTGGGCAGAATGGTACAACGCAAGGCTCAAGGGCAAAAAGAGCAGGTGCAACAACTAAGGCAAGAAAATTGTCACCGGCATGGAGATCATCATCAGACCCTACGCCTGGAAACTGAAGCTTCTGGTGCCTACAGTTTGGACTCCCTTCCTGGACAATGTGGCCACTGACCGTGTATGAAGCTCCAATAACAACTTGTGGAGAAGATAGGGGATGCGAACCAATAACTTCATCGCGAAGAAATGGCTCGGTGTCCCACGTATGTCTAGAAATAACATCGGCCTCTATGGAAAGGGTCCTTAATACCTCTCACTAGTCTAACAGAGGAATACAAAGTGTTCCAAAGAAGAATCCGAATGACACTGAGGACTCTAGAGACAGACCATCAGTGGCTGTTGCGCTCGCCCCTAGTAACGGGGCGGATGAAGTGGACACATCTGGTGCAGTACAGCAAGCTTCATCAGCCCTGAGGCTACAAAGACGTCGTGAGGCAAGGCAGCAAGGGAAGAGGTAGGCTTTGGCCTTACGACAAGTAAACAACTTGGCGTAAGGCCACAAAAGCAGAGCGCGAGGAAATTGGTGGTTGAGGTGGTGCGGCGGACAGCGAGGGAGGCCCGCAGAAGAGAGTGAAAAAGGCGGTTTATCTTGCCAAACAGGGGCAATGGATGCGTGGGAAGGTGTGGAGCGGAGGAAGATCAGCTGGAAAGATCTATGAGAATATGGAATCAAGCAAGAGTAGCTATCATAGAGCGACATACGACGTCCTTCCATCACCAATGATCCTCAATCAGTTGTGTTACGGCGAGGATCCAAACCTGTGCCCTACTGCCCAACTCCAGCGACCCTCAAACTACATCATGGTAGGCTGCCAAGACCAGCCTACGTCATAGGGAGAGTACACATGGCGGCATAATCAGGTTAATTATAAAAGCCTGGCATGCGAGCCCTTGAGAATACAGGCGTGTGCGACCAACTCCTTGGCCTCCGAGTGCAAAGCAAAACCCCTCCCACTTAAGGCGACAACCCTTTGTCCGAGGGATAAGGAACAGTAAACACCTAAATATCTTCCACTAGAATCAGAGAAGGAAACTATGAAGGGGCCCGTGGATGGAGGATGCTGGTCGGACATCGGTCCGACAACTATTCTTTCCACCTGAAATTGCTTCATACCAACCTCAGCAAGATTTTGTTGTTCTGGTCCCTTTACAGAGATGCTACATATAGAGCTCACTGGTTTCCATGGGAGAACTCTGTCGTCGTGGAGGCCTAGAGCCGTAAAGAAGCTGAGTAAACAGTGCTTGCAGCAGGGGCAACGCAGCGTGGCTGGAACATAAAAAGCGTTTATCCAAGTTGAAGTGCGGATGCCAGAGATGTGTTGCGTGCATCTCATCAGTACTGCTGAAAGAGCTTGGAATCCTTTTGCGTCAGGCTCTCTGAGCGGAAGACCATAAGAATCACTCTCAGACGCGGCTCCCTCGAAAGAAGCAAGCTGTTGGGATTTGGCTCAAGCGGCAAGACCCATGCTGGGCCCACAAATACGTCATGGTGAAATTCTTGAGGCAGTTTGACCGGGACAGTTGTGCTGGGTCTGATCATCCTGCAGCGGGCACCTTGTGGAGGGTGTATAGCGTTAAAAGCTGAAACACCAAGTGATGCATGGGTACACTAATGATTGATGTGTCCTTGTTGCCCTAACTGTCACTGAAGGGTTACCTAGGCCAAGTATCATAGTATACGTTACCCCCCCCCCCTCCCAGATGTTGAGGTCGACCATCTCAGCAATCAATTGAATGGTCGTGATGCTCCCCACCTACTGTCACAAGGGACTCCTTTACAAGCATCCTAGTCCTGTGTATTTCATTTTCTGGAGGATGATTTTCTTTTGACTTTTCTACTTCACTCACTCCTCACTCAATGCATTACACTTTCTGTCATAATTGGGCAGGAAAATATGTTTCACATATCCCGATGAACTTCATAGGCAGCTATACAGTCTTAAGGCAGTTTTGCGTTAGGTATACAGACAATTGTTAATGTCTAATGTCTTGGCATTCCATGTGACCTCTGTAATGCACAAAAGTTTGAATGATTGAGTAAAGGGCTGCTGTTTGACTGACATTAGCCCTTATTTTCTATGAGCCTATCAGTGGTCTGTCATCCTACAGATCTGAACATCATAAGGACTGATAACGAGCCTTGGCACAAAAACATTGCATTTCACCCTAGATCTATCCCCCAAAGTATTTAAACATGATCCTGGAAATCCAAGTTGAATGAGAAAGCCCCCATGCAGCCACAGCCAAAGTTATTTCACTATCCCCAAAGTGTGAATAGGAAATATTTGGTCAACAGCCCCGCATTTTACCCCCCTGCACTCAGTCATGTGTAACACTCAGAGTTACAATAACCAACCACGGTAATTAATGGGCGTCAGCGGAAATAACTTGCAAGAGTCTACCCGATGGTATTTTAAGGCACGGCATACAATTTACTAGTCCCCTTATGTGATCTATTTGCAGTTGTCAAAGAAATGCGGCCCACCCAGACAGAAAAGACAGGAAAGGAGCTGAAAGGTAGTGGGAGGAAGATGATGCTGTGTGAATCTTTGTTGAAAATCTAAGAGAGACCTGTGAAGAAAGTTGGGAACTGCCAGTAGAGATAGTCTTTAAAGACAAAGATAGACACCAAAAATGCTGGAGTATATCAGGAGACAGGCAGCATCTCTGGAGAGAAGGAATGGGTGATGTTTCAGCTCAAGACCTTTCTTCAGACTAGAGTCAGTGGAAAGGGAAATGAGAGATATAGATGATGATATAGAGAGATATAGAACAAACAAAGGAAAAGAGATGCAAAAAAGGATCATGAACGTAAAACTGGCCACTGTTAAGTGTTTGCTGGGTGAGAGCGAGAAGCTGGTGTGATTTGGGTGGGGGAGGACTAGAGAGAGGGATTGCGGGGGTTACTTGAAGTTTAAAGATCATCCCTTTTACCTAATTCGATCATAGAAATCTCTACATCTCATAGAACCACCGTTCTGGCCTCCCTGGTTTGACGTCCCTAAGGTCTACAAGCTCACACTATCACGCCAATTGCTGAAGGATCGTGCTGTAATTTTAATGCCATCTATGGTACCGTCATGTCATCTGCAAACTTACTAATCATGCCTTATACATTCTCACCCAAATAGTTAATATAACAACAAACAACAATGGGCCCAGCTCTGTTCTCCGAGGTACACCACTAATCACAAGCCTCCAGTCTGAAAAGCAACTTCCACCGTCACCCTCTGCTTCCTTCCATGAAGCTAATTCTCTATGCAGTCAGCTAGCTCTTTCTGAATCTCATGCAATCTGACCTCCAGAGCCGCTTACCATGCAGAACCTTATCAAATGCCAAAGCTGAAGTGAAGTTATAGAACCAAACGGCATAGTAACTGGCTTTACTGCCTAACTTGTCCATGTTGCCCAAGTTAGCATTTTGGGTTAGTGCCATTTGCCTGCATTCGGCCCATATCCTTCTAAACTCTTCCTATTCAGGTATCTGTCCAAAGATTTTTTGAAATTCATACAGTAACTGATGTAAATGCCTGGGTCATTTCGTTCAGCTCGTTCCAGATGTGAACATTCCTCTGGGAGAAAAAGTTGCCCTGAGGTACCTCTTAAATCTCTCTCCTCTTATCTGAAGCCTACACCCTCTTGTTTTAGAATCTCAACATTGGGAAAGACCGACTCTATCCATGCCCCTCATGATTTTGTACTCTTCAAGGAGGTCATCCCTCAGCCTCTTACAGTCCAGAGAAAAATATTGCAGCCTATCCAGCCTCTCCCTATAACTCAAATCCACAAGTGCAGGTAACATCCTGGAGAATCCTTTCTGTGCCTTTTTCTAATTTAATGACATACTTTGTACGGCGGTACCCAGAGCAGCAACACGGACTCCAATGTGGCCGCACCAACATTATTGTACTGCTGCATTTTGGAACATGTCCTTCCCAAGAAACAAATGGTGCCAAACAACCTTTCTTCAGCCCTGCTGTCCCCCTGACTCACCGTGTTCAGGGAATCATGTTGATTGATTGATTGATATTTTATTATCGCCTGGTGACCTGTCACTGCAAAATTCTTTGTTTTGCATTCCATACACAAAATATGCAAGAGGCATGATTGGTAAGGGGCACCAAGAAAGTTACAAAGTAATCCCTAATGGTCCCTCTTTGTTCTCGGCCGCCCCCCATGCCAGGTCCCTCTTTGTTTTTGGCAGTCTCCCATGGCGGGTCCCCCTTTGTTGTTGGCAGCCCACCCAATGCCAAATCCCTCTTTGTTCTTGGCGGCTTGTCCTCCACCAACCTCCGGCACCCACTGCGGGCCCATCCGACTTCCGGCCCTCACAGCAGGCCCGTACTGGCGGCCCACTGCCGGGATCTTCCCAATGCCCCTTCTCACTCAGTGCTCCTCGTATCTACCCAAGATCTTGTGGTTTGTACAAACGCCTCTGGACCCTTCCATTTATTGTGACTCCTTGCCCTGGAATTGGCATATAAAAGTGAGACACCACACACTTGTCAGATTCCATTTGCCAATCTTTGTTCCCTCACCCTTCCCAATTGATTTGGACTCTGGTGTAAACTTACATGTCCATCCTCAAATGTCCCTTGTAACACCAATTATGGTATGATCTGCAAATTTATAAACAAATATAGATCACCAGTAGACGGCAGCATGTTGTTCACTGAATCCAGTGGAAGTGATGACCTGTTGAGTCTCCAGAGTTGTAGCTCATTAGACTGTGAAACACAGTTCTGAATATGTGGGTTTCAGATTGACACTGAGGTTGAGAGAGAGCGAGAGTAATCGTTGGCCATATTGGCATTGTTTGTGTACTTTCATTTGTTTTAGATAGAGTGTGATCAACAGCATACATCCACTAATCCCACTGAGTGGTAGCAGAGAACATCTTGGATTCTCAAAAAATGAAATTCCATTCCCCGAGTCAGATTGCGGAGGCACCTGATGCCAAATCGACGGAAACAGTTCACCAAGGATGTGGTGCCTGCAGCACAGCCTAACCAACTAAAGGCAGAAGCCAGTGTGGTGTAGCAGCAAGGAGACCCAAAGCGCAAGGGCTATGATGCAGAACACAAAGTGCAGCAAGAGGAGCTGGAAGTACAAGTCCATGCTCAGTATGTAGAAACTTCATCTTCCAAATGAACAGAGGAGAAAAACTTTGTCTGCACAGGAAATTAGACACTTCATGACAAATTCCTTCCTCTATTTTACTAATGTCATGCACATTACCTTTGACAAATAGCAACGAGTAATCAATCACCTGGAGTATTGAAGCAAAGACATGATAATAATTCCAGCTTCAAAGCCTAAGATTGGGGTCAAGGAAAGAGGGTTTCCACAGTCATTCCACCACCACGGACAGGAAAGCACAAAAAGCGAACCAAACAGACACCATATACTTTTCGGAGTCCACGGGAGTGACTACGGAAAGAACCGTCCATCGCACGTGCACATTATGTCAGACGCGTTGTTGCATGTCGTCCGTTTGGTGCAGCGCAAACTCCTCCAGCGGTAAGTTTAAACTTCGGTAAGTGCATCTTGTTAACTGTTTAGGTCCTCCTGCAGTACCGTCGTTTTCAGAGGTTTTTGCCGGATGTTTTTGTGACGCCGACGAATGAAACAGCTTAGGGCTGTGGAGGAAAACCCTGGTCCGACCGCGGAAAGCGGGACTGGCGAATTTGGGTTTTGCAATCGAGTCACTGATAAGACGGTCATGACTCTAGACGTTGGGTTCCTGGGGAGGGGAAACCCAATAATATGCGGTTCCCGGACCGAAGTAGTCCCCAGAAGATGGGGTTAAACGACCTTGAACTCAGCCATGGTTCCCGGGGTAGGGGAAACCAAGGATAATGCGGTTCCAGACCGCAGTAGTCTCCCCAGGAATGGGTTAAAACTGATCTTAAAAAACCTGGTAAGGCTGCGTTCCCGGGGAGGGGAAATCCAATAACATGCGGTTCCCAGACTGCGGTAGCCCCCAGGACATAGGGTTAAACTGACCTGAACGGTCAGCCCGGGTGCCGGGAGGGTTACCACGGGTATATATATATATATGGATTCCCGGCGAGGGGAAATCCAGCAGCAATGCGGTTCCCAAACCGCAGTCATCCCAAGGATATGGGGACAACTGACAAAAATGGTCAGCCTGGATGTTGGGAGGGTTCCCCTCTGTGAATGTGAATCTAGAGACACTCCTACAGCAGGAGTTGGGCCAGCGCGGGTCAATGTGAGAGCCTGCGCCAGCAGCAAGGTTTATGACAGTGTCATCCTATGGAAGAGGCTTGTGCAGTAGACCTTTGTTCAGGACTGCTCCAGGGGGGATGCCAAGTTAGGCAGGCTAGCCCATTCAAGAGGCTGTGCAATCAGCAACCTTTGCTCAGGCTGCTTTCATGAGAACGCCAAATCTAGCATATACTGGCCTATGGGGAAAGCCACGCCAGCAGCACTCTTTTTTCTCGGGGCTGCTTCATGGGCGCCAGCAGTATCTTGTTCAGGGCTGCTTAATGGGAATACGCTGCTTAGTAGGGTATTCCATTTACAGTGATCATGGGGGGATGAAGAACTTGCTAGGTAAGAATATAAATAATGATGACAAAAACATTCAAAGGACTACTCCAGCATTCCAAAACACTGGTTATGTACGTGCTAAAATCCACTGTTTAAATCTCAAATAGTTTTGAGACATTGTGGCTCCTTTCTATCCGTTAGATTAAGTTGCTGATCAAATAACTTGTAGGACATGGATTTACTTTAGCATTCAATTGGTGGCCATCGAACGCCGGCCTGAGCAACAGATTGCCGTCAATAGACCCCTCTTCTCTATAGGATTCCGGCAGTGTAGACGCTGCTAAGCGTAATTTACTGCCCTCCTCAGGACAAGTGAACTAAATTCTTTACCTACATCCTGTAACATGCAGGAATTGTAGAACAGTCCCTGGAGATCAGGCGGATTTTCTCACTGTGTCCAAACAAAGAATAAAACAGAAAAAGCTTCAACTCCAAATGTCAGTCCGAGCAAACAATGCCTTTCTTTGGTAACCCCTATACTTTTTACATTCTAGGAAAACATGCTTAAACTGGCTCTCCTTACTCCCACATTCACACAGGCCAGAACCTGTTTCCCTACAATGCACAACAGTAATTTAACCCGCATGTCACCAACCTCAAACTGCACAGTCTAACTGAGTCCCTCCGGGACAGAGATTACAGAAACATATTTTTTTTAACTTCAGCTTGTACAGAAAAGTAGTGTCTACTCCTGACTTCCAGTTCCCATCCTCTCTGCCATTCTTTTGTTAAGCCCTCTTTAAGTATTTCTCTCAGTTCCACTCTCCCCAATGATACATGATATCTATTTCACTTCTTAAACTCTCCTTTGCTATGTGGTCCACTTGCTCATTCCCCCTCACCCCAGCAGCCCGAGAACCCAGCAAAAAGTGATGTTACACACAAACCCAATTCTAGAAAACCACTCATGATTCATTTAGAATGTCAGGACACATCGTTAGATTTCCCTACTCTTAAAGTTTCAAGAGCACTGCCAAATCATAACAGATAATGCACTTCTCTAAAACCTGGCTTCCTCAATCCACCATAGAGCCCATTGAATGCCATTAATTCAGTTGTGAGAACAGAGCTTCCATCAGAAATGAGTCCGCCAATCTTCAACCCAAGCTGCTCCACATACACTCCAAAACCCCTGCTCTCCCACTAACTGGATCTTAGATCCTTCTGAAAAAACAACAAAGTGCTCCACTGATTGAATAAATATCCCAATAGACTACGGTAAACAGTCCTTGTTGTTATAAAGCTGCCTTCAATTCATTAGACAATTGGCAATAGTATAGATGGGTTTCAGCGTGCAAGTAGAGAACGGTCATCCGTGTAAATGGTAAACGATAAAGTTTGCCATGTAGGTCATTGTTAACCCAACTGTTATCACATCAGCCTGAAAGTAACTAAAGTCACCCAATGATGGACAAACAGTAATTCTATACTGCTTCTCCAGTTTTGAGATTGTAGGTTAAATAATTCATTATATTGCAAGATGGTGCTAATGCCCTAAAACTGGTAATTGCGCCGCAGTGCCTTGTACAGACCTCTTAAATGTCTCACTCAGGTAGAGGGAGAGCGGCCGCGTCAGTATTAGTTTGACCCGGGTCCATGGCAAAGTTGCATATTGTTTGAAGCGGCGCCAGCAGAGCTTTAATAGCAGGGCGGATTAATGTCTCCCTTCATGTATGATGGAGCATCCGGTTCAGTATAATCAACACACACGAGTCTGCGGGTAAAGTCGTGGCGCAGCCCAAAAGGGGGATGAAGGGCACATGCCAGATATACCATGCCCTTGGTAGCAAGGTTGCCATTCAAAACACATATGCAGTGAAACTCTGCTATCAGGGGGACAATAGAGCCGACTGCCAATCTCTAATCAGGTAAACCTTTTCAGAGCGATACCTGGTAGACAGCCAAGCTATTGAACGAGTAGGGCTTCAATAGTCGGCAGAGTGGTTCACTGAAGCTGGGGGTGGCAGAATGACAGTTGCCAGAAGTTTCAAGCATATTACCTGTTTACTCTTAACTAAAGGACCACTTACAATTTGGCGAATATGTACACTTGGTTGGATAATACAAATATTAGAGACATTATCATCTACTTGAGGGTCTAACCATGTATAAACGACAATACGAGCATTCCCAACAGGTTATACTTAGGCAGGCTTCATATAAGGGCCAGGATTGTTCTAGCAAGACTGGCTCGGAATTGGCCACATAGCCGTTTCACGCAACATAAATTGCGATATAACTTGAGTTGTGTGGAGCAGATTTGCATGACTTACCAATTCTTCACTTATTGGTATCAACTATCTATAGACCCTATGGGCATTGTATACACAGGCGCGTTAAAAGAGTGATTGAGCAAATATGCATATCTGCATGCTCAACTTCACGTTGATACATTACCTTATGAGGTGGCATATGGTAGCGTCACATGGGTTCAATCAATTAAAGACTCCTGTAAATGGTTACATTAATCTCGTTTGCCACAGGAGAATCATCGAGAATAGGTCAATGGCAACTCAGAATTGGTGTTGAATCACACCATATTATGAAACTCTGGTTCCATGGAACACAAAATATAGATATGTTTGTTTTTTATGCTCGTTCACAAGTTGCAAAATATGTGCATAACAGTGGCGAGACATACATTCTCGTTACAAGGGGAAGGAAGGTCTTTTATGTCTTCCTCCATTTGCTTCATCAATCGGGGCTTCAAATAAAGTCATTAAGAGCCCGTTTTAGGTCCTATTGTGTGATTGGTTTATGCAACATTGATTCCCGATTTGTCAGGAATAATAATACAACCTTATATGGTTATTTTAAACATAACTTTGTTGGTTCAGCCTGAGGCTTGGGAAATCAGCTGTTGCATGATAAATCAAATTATGTTCTGCAGATTCAATAAACTTCCCTAAGGCTTGGGTTGTTACATCTATCCTTTTATGTATTCAGAGTGCTTGAATAGCACCAAAAATCAGGGGTTTTTACATTTCCAAGAGATGAAAAGAGTTTGTTTAATGCTCATGTTACATTGAAAACGGTATAGATTACAGGCATTTGGAGTGCATATTAAATGATATTTTGTCAATAATTAAGTTGTACAGCCATTAACTGTGCCAACGTGCCTTCTCATTGAATTGGCTGTAGCAAACAAGACCCGCTCTGTCGGGTTCACGCCGGATATCAAGTTATAAGGATATCTTAACACAAGGTCTTCCAGGACCAGTACAATCCGTATGGAGATGGGGGGGGGGGGGGGGGTTGATATTTGTGAAACTATTTCACCAGGGGACTCCACTACATCCTTGACTTTGACCGGAGCTCATAGTAAAAAGCAGTTATCCTTCTGGCGCTGCGTAGACTAGTGCAGCAGGTTCAGTCGCTATATAATTGCGACGGTACAGGATGGTTACATCTGTAAATAATAATATAAATATTTTAATGTTTATAAATACTTGAGCAGAGCAGAAGGGGTGTTGGGTCTCAAAATAGTTTTACTGGCACGCCAGGGGACCGAGTACCGTAAGCACACATATATAAACAACAACGTCACGGTCACCAAGAGCCTTCGAGGTTCTCTGAACTAGCAATGTTTGTTAGTCACAAAAACTTAGAAGAACGTAACTGTTTCAGGCCATCTAGATGATAAAACAGAGTTTGCGTTATGTAGGAATGGATTCTGATTTTACTTCGGAGTCACGTGAGTGACTACGTGAATAGAAGCACGCCTACAGCCGTTGGTGCGTCATGACGTCAGACGCTGGTGAGCAGTCGGGCGGTGGGAGCCGCAGCGCTCCACCGAGCGGTAAGTGTAAACCGCGGGTTTTTAGAGAAGAGCTGGAGAATTCGGCGGGTTCAGCAGCATCTAAGGAGCGAAGGAGATGGGCGACGTTCGGGTCGAGACCCTTCTTCATACCTCACCCTCGATTCTCCAGCATTTGCAGTTCCTTCGTTAAGTTTAAGAGGTAAGGTTTTTAAAATTATACCATTAATTTTATATTTTAATAATACCATTGATATATTTTTACCATTTTTTATTATTTATCATTATAAATTTTTTCATTTTACCATTTATTATTCATAATATCACATAATAATTTTAATAATATACATAATTTATTATATTATTTTATATATATTAATATTATATATCATTTCATTTAATAATAAATATTTTATTTAATTAAATATATTTATATAATTTTTTATTTAATTATTAATTTATATATATATTTTTTATCATATATATTATCCATATAATTTTATATAATTTTTAAACTATATATATTTAAAATTTACATTATTTTATTATTATCATTTTTATATTTATTTAGTTTTTTCATTTTAATAATTCCTATCACCATCATATTTAATCATTTTTCATTTTTTAATAAAAATTTTTTTTTATATTTTTTATGGTTAATTTCGCGACGGTTTGGGGCAGAGAATGTTGCAGAAAGGGAAGAAGGTGTCGCGAGGCGCTCCGGGGGTAGAAAGGAAAAGTGGCAGGAGAGTGTTGAGATGGAGGCCCGTCTGGTACACCTGGTCCGGTGCTGGCTACACAGCCAGTGGTTGCGGACCCACTGCCGAGGGGCAGTGGAGGCTTTGTCAGTAGGTGAAGGTCACTGGCAAGTCTCTGTGGCCCGTAGATGAGTCGGGCCTGGAGGTGATACCCTCCATAGGAGAGAAGTCGTTTTGCTCACGGCTCTCCCACGGTCGAGATTCTATTTCAAAAGAATGCTCGACCAGGGACCAGCTCCGTGGGGAGGAGTGGTGCCCAAGCCAGGCTGATGGAGAGCTTGAGCTAGCAGCACCTGTTTCAGGGCTGCAGAAAACTATCCTGCCTGCCTGTGAGGAGGATGTTCCAGGCTCCTTGAGGAGGGAGTGGTGCCCAAGCCAGGCTGATGGAGAGCTTGTGCTAGCAGCACCTGTTTCAGGCTGCAGAACTATCCTGCCTGTGAGGAGGATGTTTTCTATCAGGGCAGTTTTCTGACACTGTTTTTCTATGCTGGGGGAGAGCAGTAAAGGTGTTCGTTGAGGGAATCCGAACATTGCTGGGAAAGTTTGCTGAGTGTAGAGGCAGAAGAAAGGCGATTGATGTTAGAATTGGCCGAAGCCATTCAGTATGTAATTTGCTCACTCCCATCAGTTACAGGAGCTAGCTATGGAATGAAGTAGCAAAGAACTATAAAGCTCCTGTTAATTGTGATCTCCTGAAGGTACCGGTGGTTAATCACCAATTTGCATAGATGGGTTTGCCTGCTATGGCCCAGGAGATGAAGTTTTAAAAAAGTGCTTAAACTGTTGTCAGCAGGTATACAGCTGTGGTGTAAGTTATTGATACAAATGATATGTTGAAGCACACCAGGATGAACTGGGACTCTTTGTAAGGCATTTTGAAATTAATAATATCGGGAGGGCCGCTATTAGGCCAGTGCTAACCCGAATTTTGTGGCGAGTTGTGCAAACCGACCAGTGTACCACCACGAAATCTGTTGTTTGGTGGTAACCTTGCAAAAAAGGTCAAAGACTGTTATGAGTTGTTAAACCATGCCCTCATTAAGCCAGCTGGAAGCAAGGCAAAAAAGGTTCTCTACAGAAGGTCGAGGACAACAAGGCCGCAAGGAAAGATGCTGGTAAGGAATATACATTGACAGACGATGAATAACTGATTGTCCTGTTCAAATTAGGGAAGGTTAAAATTGTTCTCAAACAATGGCAGCAGTTGACATCAGATTTGTTCATACTTAGTGTATTGGAAGGGGTGAAAAATTGGATTTTACTATAAGGACAGTCTACCTAATCAACACTTTTTTTCCTAGTCATAAACTTATTTTTCAGATGAGGAAAAATGTGCTTATTCAAGCAGAGATTCAGTTGTTACATAAGAAGGGGTAATTGAGCCTTCTGTCTCTCAAAGTCAACAATTTCTGTCAAGTATATTTCCCAGATCTAAAAAGACTGGGGATGTAGAATTATTCTGGATTTATCGAACAAATTTGTTTGTTATAGCCATTTCAAAATGGAGACCTTTACCACGGGAACCATTGATTTAAAGATGCGTATTATGCAGTGTCTATTTCATGGTGATGATAGAAGATATTTGAAATTTATTTGGATGAATGAGCTGTGGCAAATCAGGACATTGCCGAATGGATTAACTCTCAGCTCCTAGGTTATTTACTAAATTGGTAAAACCTGTGTTAGCATTACTTAGAGCTCAGGGGCATGTGGTAATGGCCTATTTAGATGATATTCTGATTGTTGGAAAGACTCATGCTGAAACTCAATCATCAGTTTTCAGTTGTTAAAAATCACTTTTTGAACAAATGGGATTTGTTATTCACCCAGATAAATCTAAATTATCACCAGTCCAATTATTGATTATCTGGGATTTACCATTAATTCCAATCACATGTTGGTAACTTTGCCCAGGGATAAATTGAATCAGTTAATTGAGGACTGTGTTAATCTCGTTGGAGAACAACGGCCCTTCGATTAGACAAGTAGCCAGTTTTATTGGTAAGTTGTTGCAGCCTTTCCAGCTGTGCAGTATGGTCCTCTGCATTATCAACAATTACAACCATCAAGGAACAGGCACTGAAAATACAAAGGGGCCATTTTGATAGCCTATGCAGTTGTCAGCTGGGGCGATTGCTGACATACAATGGTGGATAGTACATGTATTTCAAAAAATTTAAGGAAGTTTGGTGGAATCACCGTCACTGATATTACAGACTGATGTAAGTGCACTGGGTTGGGGTGCAACAGATATGTCTTCTATTTGTGGAGGCAGATGGAATGTGGATGAGACAACGCTTCCTCAATTAAGAGGATTAATTATTTAGAGTTGTTGGGCACTGGTATGGGCTCAAAGCTTATTTGTTCTACAAGGAGGATCTGCATGTGCAGGTCAGATTGACAACACCACAGCAGTGGCATATGTAAACCACATGGGTGGAGTTAAGTCACAGTCTTGTGATAGACTGGCTAACCAGATTTGGAGCTGGTGTATTGACCCAAAATATCTGGCTTGCAGCACTTTATTTGCCAGGAAGAGGTCACGTCAGTTTAATGACAACCTGAATGGATGTTAAATCAGGATGTATTTAACCAAATGATTGATTCAGTATGCATTGCCAGATATTGACTTGTTTGCATCTCGATTAAATCATCATTACCTAGATATGTTTCATGGTAACCAGATACTGGGGCAGTAAGCAGTGGATGCATTTTCGCTGCATTGGGGGAGGAATGTTTGTGTATGTATTTCCTTCATTCTGTCTCATCAGCAGATGGTTGCAAAAGATCAAGGAGGACTCCGCTTCAGGGGTATTGGTAGTGCCAGATTGGCCTACACGAGCATGGTTTCCCGTTGTATTACAAATGGCTAGGGAGCCTTACATGCTTATGCCCAAGAATAAAAATCTACTGTAAATCCAGTCACTGGGGATCAACATCCTTTATAGGATCGTATTGAACTGTTAATTTGCAGATTTTAAGAGGCCATACCTGGGGAGAGGACTGTCCTCATCTGACGGTGGATTTCTCACGTCGGTCCTGCAGGGATAGTACACAGCAGCAATATATCACCTATATAAGGAAGTGGGAGCAATTCTGCCTACAGCAGGATATTATATATCACACTGCAGGGATCACGGATGTATTGGAGTTTGTCAACTCTTTATTTTGACCAAAAGATTAAGTTACAGTGCAATTAATTCAGCCAGAAGTGCTCTGTCTTCTTATTTACCTATGAATGCAGAATTGCATACAGTAGGGACACATCCGTTAGTTCACGATTCATGAAGGGAGTTTTTCAATTCTAATCCTCCTAAACCCAGGCATGCCGTATTTGAATGTGAGTGAGGTTCTTATGCTTCTTCGCCAGTGGGCTCCGGTTACAAGCCTATCTATAGCCAAATTAACTATGAAGGTGGTCATGCTTCTGGTGTTGGTTCAGCCCAACGTGTACAAACATTGCAAAAGCTATGGCTAGATAGAATGCATGTGTCCGGCTGATGCCATTATATTTTATGTCTATGATTTGCTTAAACATAATAAAAAGAGGCATGACAGGATGTAAGATTGTGTTTTCAGCATACCCCGCAGATGATCGCTTCTGTTTAGTCTCACATTTATCTCGTTACATTGAGATTACTAAACCTCTGAGAGGAACAGAGTTGGCTTTGTTTATTAGTCACAAAAAACCACACAGTAAGGTGTCGGTGCAAACGATTCAAGGTCCTCGCGGCCGCAGATGGTCCAGTGAGCTAACTTTTCAGAGGTTTTATCACAGCCGATTTCAAGGCTCGGGGTGTTTGCTGATTCTGGTGTCAGTACTGTTACATTTTTCCCCTGAGTTAGAGGGGTTTGTTTATGATTTGTTTGTAAATAAACTGTTATTTTCATTTAACAAATGTATTACTGATGCATGATTGATTGTTAACGACTTTTGAGTCAATATGGCAGTGTGAACGTCGGATTTGAGTCTGCGGCGTGAATTCACAGTGCTTTGAAGTCTTTCACGAGTCACTCCACGTGACTCCGAAGTAAAATTAGTAAGATTAAACGAGAACTTACCAGTTTGAAGTTTGATCTTTATTTTATGAGGAGTCGAGTTGAGGGACTACGTGCCCTCCACTCCCACCCTCATAGATCTCATCTGGTAGGTTCAGTTTATCATCTACCGTTATACTTCGGTCATTGTTAGCTGTGAATTCATTCCGCTGCTTTGAAGATTGACGCACCAACGCTGTACGGCTTCTATTCACGTAGTCCCTCAACTCGACGACTCATAAAATAAAAGATCAAACTTCAAACTGGTAAGTTCTGTTTTAAATCTTACTATTCCAGATCTCATTCCACCAGGGCTGCTACAACATCAGTAGCAAGGGTATTTACGTTCCGCTAGACCACATCCTTATGGCTGCAGCATGGTCCAACGAACGAATCTCCAAACATTTATAATAACCTATTGCTAGATCAAGGGTATTTGTCAACTCTATTTTATGTTCTAGTTATACTTTCCATCTGGGTGAGAGATGTGAATATTATTATTTCATTTAAACAGCCATCAGCATGTTTTAAATCTATGTCATGACTGTATGCATTATGAATGTTTTCCTTCATTTGTCAATGAAGCAGTTGTGGTTGTGTAGACTCGTTTCTCACGGCATGAAATCACAGAGCTTTGAAGTCTTCACATAGTCACTCACGTGACTCCAAAATAAAATAGTAAGATTAAACGAGAACTTACCAGTTTGAAGTTTGATCTTTATTTAATGAGGAGTTACGATGAGGGATTACGTGCCCTCCGCTCCCAACCCTCATAAATGTCATCTGGTAGTTCTAGTCTTCTGCTATCTTACTATTATACTTCAGTCACTATTACCTGTGATTTCACACCGCTACTTTGAAGATTGACGCACATGCGGCTGGAAGGGGTTCTTCACGTAATCCCTCATCGTAACTCCTCATAAAATAAAGATCAAACTTCAAACTGGTAAGTTCTCATTTAATCTTACTATTATATGCAGATTCCGAGAAGTGTGTTCAGCTGAACAACTTCTAATCTTGTGTGTGGACTCGATAAGAAGAAGAAGAAGCTAAGATTAAGTGGTGATTCAGTGGCGCAGTGATAGAATTTCTGCATTGCAGCACCAGAGACTACAAGTGCCATCTGTGCGGAGTTTGGATGTTCTCTCCGTGACCGTCTGGCTTTCTGTAGGTGTTTCCTCCCACGCTTCAAAGACATACAGGTTTGTAAGTTAATTGGCCTCGGTAAAGATTGTAACTTGCCCCTAGTGTGCAGGATAGTGCTAGTGTATGGGGTGATCGTTGGTCGGTGTGGACTCGATGGGCCGATTGGTCTGTTTCCGTGCCATATCTCTAAACTAAACTAAAAATTCATAATAGAGGACCAATTTCAATAATCCAGGATGGGATGGTTTCTTTCTGCTGGCCAATCATGCTTTTCCTGGTTCCATGTGCCAAATTCGGCAGGCCAAGCGTGATATGAGCGTTTCAAGAAGATTGGTGTCACCAGCTACTCTGCTCATTTCCGGGAAATTCAGCAATGTATAACATTCAACATTCTTGAACTGCACATTTCATTTTGAAAAGGCATGCCACAATTAGATGATAATGATCCATGATTGAAACTCTTAAGCTTAAAATACTGGCAACGATATATTGTACAGCCCATTCATAGTGAAGAATGAAACAATAAGAAAAGACATTGATAAGAGGGTTGGAATGGTTCTGGTTGGCTGAAAGCTCTGCTATAATCTGGGAAAGAGATGGGAAGATGACAGGGTTATAACAATGTGTTACTTGCTCCCTAGCTAAACTATAGCTTTAATTGTACGGTTGGAGTTCTCTGTCAGCATCTGATGTCATATCAGTGTGATAAAATGTTAAGAAAAACTCCTGCAATCTGAAACATGACAGTTCACATTTATTATGTATGAGGTTCAATCTCCTGAGGAACAGACATATGATCAAATATAATTGTTTGAGACATGCAGGAAATAGAGTTGTCATGTACGGCACCTGTACCATCAAGTGCACCATTTGAAGCTTTTGATAAAATCTGAAAAAAAACCCATATCCAGTATGGAAAGTTGAACCAGCTTCAGTCGGCTGTGAACTGTCTGTACTCCAACCGCTTAACTCTAGAGCAAAAAGCAAACTGCTGGAGGTTCTCCACAGGTCAGACAGTACACGTGGAGGGAAATTGACAGTTGTCGTTTTGGGCCGAGACCCTTCAACCTGACTGAAAGGGAGGAGGGGATAGAACCAGTAGAAAGAGGTGAGGGAGGTGGGGCAAGAGCTGGCAAACGATAGATGGATCCTGGTGAAGAGGGGTGGGCTAAGGTAAAGTAATGTAATAAGTAAGGTTAGAGAAAGTGCATGTCTCATTATGTCTCTGCCTCATCAGGAAATGCTGTTTGGGTCCTTGGATAGAAGTAAGGCTGGAGGTGTGGGCACAAGTGTTGCACCTGCTACGGTTGCAGGAATAAAAGGCTAGGGGAAGCAGGTGGGGAGGGATAAGTTAAGCATGGAGTCGCAGAGAGAATGTTTCCCATGGAAGGCAGAAAGGGGCGTGTGGGGGTGTTGGGGGCTGAGAGAGGGAGGATGTGACAGGTTGTCGGGTAATGTTATAGCTGGCACAAATGTTGAAAAATTATGTTCTGGATGTGAAACCTGGTGCGGTGAAACGTGTGGATAAGAGAAACATAGAAACATAGAAAATAGGTGCAGGAGTAGTCCATTTGATCCTTTGAGGCAGCACCGCCATTTAATATGATCATGGCTGATCATCCAAAATCAGTACCCTGTTCCTGCTTTTTTGCCATATCCCTTGATTTCCTTAGCTCTCAAAGCTAAATCTAACTCTTGAAAACATCCAATGAATTGGCCTCCACTGCCTTCTGTGGCAGAGAATTCCACAGATTCACAACTAAGGTGAAAAAGATTTTCCTCATCTCAGTCCTAAATGGCTTTCCCCTTATTCTTAAACTGTGACCCCTAGTTCTGCACTCCCCAAACACCGGGAAACCAATTCATTAAGAATCTTACATGTTTCTATAAGATCTCCTCTCATCCTTCTAAATTCCAGTGAATACAAGCCCAGTCAACCCATTCTGTCTTCAGGGGAGAAGATAAGAGGGAATTATTTCACCGGGGCAAGAGCCAGTGGAAACAATGGGCCTCATGAAACTCCCTCCTTATTCTATCTAGGGAGAGATGCAACAAGAACAGGTGTGTGGTAAATGGAGAAGATGTGGGTGAGGAGCAAGTCCTGATTCCTGAAGAAGGATGTCTCTGATGTCCTGGAGTAAAATGCCTCATCTTGGGAGGCAGAGAAGTTGAGAGAAAGGAATGCTGTCGTTGCACTAGAGAGAATGGGAGGAGATGTGGTCTTAGTAGCTCGCAGTCGGTGGGTTTGCAGTAAATGTCAGCGGATAGCTTGTCTGTTGAGATGGAGGCTGGGAGACCAAGAAAAGGGAAATTAACCAAGTGAATTTGAGGGCAGGCTGCATGTTAGTGACAAAGTTGGTGAAATTGAAGAACTCTGCATAGGAGCAGGAGGCAGCACTCGTGCAGATGTCAATGAAGTTAAGAAGGATTTGGGGAGTGGTGCCAGAGTAGGTTTTCAACACTGACTGCTCCTCATAGCCAACAAAGAGGCAGGGGCAGCTGAGACCCATGTGAGTGCTAAAAGCTACGCCTTTGATTTGTAGGAAATTGCAGGGTTTGAAAGCGAAGTTGTTCAGTGAAAGTACAAATTCTGCCCAGTGTAGAGGATTATTAGCAGCGGGGAACAGGGTTGATCCATGTTCTAAAAATAAATGGAGAGCCCTAATGTCTTTCTGATAGAAAATGGAATTGTATAAGTACTTGGTGTCTATGATGAAGATGAGGTGATGAGGGACTGGGAATTTAAAGCTGTTGTACTGGGGGACAGCAGGTATCTCTTATGTAGTGAGAATGGATGAGACAAAGGAGGAGAAGATAGAGTCAAGATGTGAGGAAATTATTTCACTGCGGCAAGAGCCAGTGGAAATAACGGGCCTGCCAAGCAGGTTCTGGTTGTGAATCTTGGGTTGGAGACAGAATCTGACAGTATAAAGTTAGTGAGTGAACCGTAAGGTTGGAGTCTGTGGACACAGTTATGAGGAGGTGTCCATTAGCTGTTGCCTAGGGTCACCAATATAGAGTTTGTTTCAGACACCTCCTCATATCCACTCCTTGACCAAAACTCCACCAATGAGTATTCTGGTGAACTGACCTCAACCTTGTTGAGACTAGGTGGCAGCTCTTGGAAACCTCATTCCTACCCTTGACCACGCCATCACAGATTCATAATTTCAGGAGATCCTCCTTATACATCCTCCAACCATATAATTTACCAAATCTGTACTTTCCCTTCCTCTCTCCTACCCATGATTCACAAACTGGACTGCACTTGCAGGCCCATTTTATCCAATTGCTCTGGCCCAACTGAACTTACCTCCTCATATGTCCACATTCGGTTGTCCACACTTGTCCAGTTTCATTCCAGCAATATCCAGGACACCTGACATGCTTTCCACCATTTCAACAACTTCCAATTGCCTGGCCTCCACTGCCGCCACGCTCGATCAGAAGGCTTTAGGATTTTCAGTTTCTTTCTAGAGCAGAGATCTAACCAGGTCCCCTCTATAAACATTCCCCTATACCTGACAGAACTTGTGCTAATCTTGAACAACTTCTCTTTCAACTCTTCCCACTTCCTACAAATCAGAGATTTAGTCAGAGGCACTCAAATGGGCCCTAGATGGATCACCAGCTTCCTGACATACAGGAAGCAGCATGTGGGCTGGAAAAGTACATCTTGGACCTGCAAACCCTCAGCATGTGAGCACTGCAAGGCTGCATACTCTCCCCTCTCCTCTACTCTCTCTACACCAATTACTGCACCTCCTCTGCAAGCTACTCAAGTTTGCGGATGACACAACCCTGATTGGACTGATCCAGGATGGGGAAGAATCTGCCAACAGACAGGAACGGACACAGTTGGTGGCCTGGTGCCATTGCAACAACCTGCAGCTCAATGCTCTTAAGACAGTGGAATTAATTGTAGACTTTAGGAGAGCTCCCCCTCCCCTCACCCCACTCACCATCAACAACACCACAGTCACATCTGTGGAGTGTTTTAAGTTCTTGGGAACCATCAGCTCCAAGGACCTTAAATTGTGGGCTACCATCGACTCCACAGTCAAAAAGGCACAACAGAGGATGTACTTCCTGCGGCAGCTGAGGAAGCACAATCTGCCACAGGCAATGATGGTCTAAGTCTATATGGCCATCGTAGAGTCTGTCCTCAGCTTCTCCATCATGGTCTGGTTTGGCTCACCCACCAAGCACGATATCCGGAGGCTGCAGTGAATCGTCTGTTCAGCTGAGAAGGTTATTGGCTGCAACCTTCCCCCCATTGATGAACTGTACACTGCAAGGGCCAGGAAGCCAACGAGTAAGATCATCTCTGACCCCTCTCACCCAGGCCACAAACTCTTTGAATCACTTCCCTCTGGAAGGCGACTTGGGACTGTCAAAGCTGCCACAGCCAGACATAAGACATAAAAACAGCTTTTTTTCCACTGGTAGTAGCTCTACTCAATAACCAAAAATCTGTAGCCTCCTTTTGATCTGGTATTTTACTTAATTCACATGTTTAATCAATAATGTTTTATTATTAATGTTTAATGTTTTATGTGTCATTCCTAACTGTCACTATATGTCGTAGTCACTTGTGGGCGGAGCACCAAGGCAGATTCCTTGTGTGTGAATACTTGGCCAATAAACTTATTCATTCATTCATTCATTCATTTATTCATTCAGATGCGACTGCCTCTTTGTTAACTGAGTTTATTTAGTTTGGAGATACAGTGCACGAACAGGCTCTTCAGCTCACTGAGTCTCTGACACAGCGATCACTCCATGCACTAACACTATTCTACATTCTATGGACAATTTACAACCTTTACCGAAGCCAATTAACTAACAAATTTGTGAATCTTGAGTGTGGGAGGAAACCCGGGCAAAACCATACGGTCACAGGGAGAACATACAACTTCCGTACATACAGCACCTGTAGTCAGGATTGAACCCTGGTGCTGTAATGTAGCAACTCTATCACTGTGTCAGCGTGCCACCCCACTTGGAGCAATCTTTGTTCCAAACCTCCTCTGGCACCAGTCCCCAACTATTGCTCTGTTACACTGACAACAGCATTGGTGCTGTCTTCTGCACCCATGCAGAACGTGTCAATTTCCTCAACCACTACTAACTTACACCATGCCTTCAAATTCACTTGGAACATTTCTGATACCTCTCTCCCCTTTTTGAGCTCGCTGCCTCCACCTCAGGAAGCACCTATCAACTGACATTTACTACACTGACTCCCACACCTACCGAGGTTACATCTCCTCCCATTCTATCTCCAGTAAGAATTGCATCCTTTTCTCTCAGTTTCACAACCTCTGCCACGTCTGCTACTGAGGTAAGGTTTTTCATTCTAGACATTGGAGATATCTTCCTTCTTTGTCCACTTTATACTTGAAGTCTTTCAGTCCAGGTGATGGGCCTCAATTCAAAACATTGTTCTATGTTTCTACAGAGTTAGATAGAGCTCTAGGGGCTAGTGGGATCAAGGGATATGGGGAGAAGGCAGGCACGGGTTATTGATTGGGGACGATCAGACATGATCACAATGAATGGAGGTGTTGGCTCGAAGGGCAGAATGGCCTCCTCCTGCACCTATCTTCTATTGACTGCCCGTTTCTCTCCACACATGTTGCCTGACCCATCCAGCTATTTGTTTATTGCTTCAGACTCCAGCATCTACAGTCTCGAGTCCCCAGCTTACAATAAAGTCTTCATTGCCCAGAAATTGGATTTGTCTTTTCTTTGTCGCACTAAACAGTTGTTGCACTCGGCATGAATGCCTATTCAGGTTCCCCATAAAATATTGAGGAATTAGCCAAAATAAACATTTGAAATGGTGTTAGTTGCTTTACACCTAGAATTGTCTAAAACAGGACCTGCAATAAATCCAGATGGGATTAGGTTCCATTTAGCAGAGTTGCCAACAACACTTTGTTTACAAGCAATCACAGAAGAGCCTTGAAGACACAGCCCCCATAAGAGCTTGGCATCAGCAGAACAAACTGTGGCTGCTACAGAGGGAGGAGAGTTTGCAGAAATAGAGAGAGCACCAGCATTTATGCAATAATCACAATCACAACCACAATAATACTTTCTTAGCCAAGTATGTTTTCGAACATACGAGAAATTTCATTTGCCAAGTCAGTCATACAAATAAAAAGCAACGGAACACACAAAACACATTTTAACATAAACATCCATCACAGTGACTCATCCAAATTCCTCACTGTGATGGAAGGCGAAAAAAAGTTCCATCTCTTCCCTTTGCTCTCCCGTGGTCGGGGGCCTCGAGCCCTCTATTGACGGGATAATCTTGACGCCCGTAGCCGGCGGCGGGCCCTCCATATCGAGGCGATCAGCTCCTGCATGTGGGGGGCGATGTCAGCTCCCCCACGCCCGGACGATTGAACCCCTCTTCGGGGCTGGTCAAACCTTCTGCAACGTTAGAGCTCTTGACATCCACGGTCACTCCCGAGACTGTGAGCTCCCAATGTAAAGTCCGCAGGCGGAATTGTGTAAAATTTTCACACAAAGATTGGAGCGATCCCAGGCAAAGGATCGATTCCAATATGTCCACATGCCCTGCGGTGGGGCACAAGGTCCAAGGAGGCATCTAGCTCATCGATGGCAGGCCGCAGAGCGACCAGAGAATACGATCCGAAAATTATTCGCATGTCCGGCAGGGTAAAAATATGTAAAAAAGTTTCCCTCTCCCCCTCCCCCTCCCCCTACATAAAACAAACAGGCGAACATTTGCACAGACTTTAAACACACACTAAAAATAAAAAAAAGACAAAAAAACAAACAGACTGTTGGCGGGGCTGCCAATCGTGCAGCGCCCTTGGAGGTAGCATGAAGTTGAACTTTGATGCAAGACAGGAGGAATGTTTTATTGCTGGGGTATGCGCTGGAGGCAGGAGAGCAGACACAATTTTCCTTTAGAGGAGCCAGGCAGGAGATGGTTCATGTGTTGAAGAAAATGCAGATGCGTGTTTAAACCGGATAGACACAAAATGCTGGAGTAACTCAGCGTGACAGGCAGCATTTCTGGAGAGCTGGAATGGGTGACGTTTCGGTTCGAGGCCCTTCTTCAGACTGTGACGTTTCGGGTCAAGACCCTTCTTCAGACTGATTGCTACCAGCCATTTCATAACTGGATGAGGAATTTAGTGACTAAAGTCATGTCATCAGTGAAGGTGAGTCTGCATGGTCCAAGGGCCTTCAAAGATGTAGATAGGTAGATCAGGTGGATGCAGAGAGTCTCTTGCCCCGAGTAGGGGAATCGCAAACCAGAGGACATAGGTTTAAGGTGAGGGAGGGGGGGGGGAAAGATTTAATAGGGACCTGAGGGGTAATATTTTCACACAAAGGGTGGTGGGTGTATGGAGCGAGCTGATGCAACATTTGAGAAACATTTAGAAAGGTACATCGATAGGAGAGGTTTCTAGTGATATGGGCCAAATGTAGACAGGTGGGCCTAGTGTAGATGGAACATGTTGGTCGGTGAGGGCAGGTTGGGCCGAAGGGCTTGTTTCCATGCGGTATGACTCCATAAGTTGGAGCTGAAAGCAAAAAGGCTCAGTGTTATAATGGTGGGGTGGAACTTGAGCCTCTGATAGACTATCTATCTCGTTGATAGATACACAACCAGCCTTTTGGGAATCAGGAAAGATTGTAGCATATAGATGGTAAGAATAAGTGAGTTACAAAAAATAGATTTGGTTGCATGCAAACATTTATTTTCTCCATGCCTTGGGCTCTGTGGTGATTGCTCCAGTAACGGCCACCCCACTTCCTCCAACTGGCCACAGTGTTGGACGTAACATCATGGGATCCAGGGAAAGCTAGCTGATGAGATCCAAAATTGGCTTGGTGATAGGAGTCAGAGGATGATAGTGGAAGGTTATTATTTTTTTTTGGTTTGGAGCTCTGTGCCCAGTGGTGGCCATAGAGATTGATGATGGGTCTCCTGCTGTTTGTCATATATATTAATGATTTGTTTGAGAATGTACACAACAAAATTCGTGGTGTAGTGAAGAGTTTTGTCTAAGGCTACAACAGAATCTAGATCAACCCGGGAAGTTAAACCAGGGCTGGTCTTACACAGTAAATGACAGACGCCTGGGGTATGTTGTAGACCAATAAGATCTAGAGGTATAAGTGCATTGTTCCCTGAAAGTGGCAACACAGAAAGATAAGGTTGTGAAGAATGCCTAGGGGGTGTTTACCTTCATCAGATGGAATACTAAGGGTATGAGTTGGGATGTCATGTTGAATTGAATTGAATACTTTACTGTTACGTATGACAAATCACTGTGAAATTCTTTGCCCGCATACCCAAGATTGCAAATAGTCGCCGCATAATTCAATTCAATTCAATTCAATTAAATTCAACTTTAATGTCATTGCACAGATACAAGTATGGGTACAATGAAATGCAGTTTAGCGTCAGTTCGTAGTAATAGCAATATATAAATAGATACAGAATGCAGAATAAAGGCTATTGTGAGCGCATGTGAATGCTATTGAGGACTTTGGTGAGACTGCACCTGGAATATTATTGTAGTTCTCATTGCCATACAAGAGGAAAAATATGATTAAGCTAGATATTGCAGAAAAGGCTCACAAGGACTGAATGGCTTGAATTATGAGGAAAAAAATGGACAGATTGAAAAGTGAAAAGTGGTTAATAAAATCAGGATGGGCATTGCTAGGGTGGATAGACATTTTTTTTCTCAGCATAGGGGAATCTGAAAAAAGAGGCCAAGGTCTTAAGGAGAGAGGGGAAAGATTTAAAGGGGACCTGAGATGCATTTTTTTCACACAGAAGGTAGTGGGTATATGGAATGAGCTACCAGAGGAAGTGGTAGAGAATGGTACAATTACAGTGTTCAAAAGGCATTTGAACGGGTCCATGGATAGGAAAGGTTCAGATGGATGTGTGGCAAAGACAAGCAAATGCGACTGGCTCAAGATGACACTGGGCCTCTTTCTGTGCTGTCACTATGATTGTATGACATTGATCATTGCTTATGTGCAATTATTGGTGGTGAATAAGTACCATCTTCTCCTCTTCCGAGAGAGGAGGGGAGATGTTTTAGACAGCATTTCCATCATGTACGAGTGTGATACTGCACCATATTTCTTCCCGGAGAAAGGTATATGTGCATGGCCTGAGATATGTGTGTTTTCAAAGTTGAGGGTGATGATGTGATGGTGTATCTAAATGTTAGAGAGAAGTGGGAATAGCAACTTCTACTAAGAATGTGACAGGGGCAAAGTGGTAGTTTAGTGGTCCTGCTGTTAGAAAATGAGGTTTGTTGATATGCTCTATGATCATGCTTGAGGGGCCATTGAATTGTATTAGGATGCTACACTACCAGAGGTAACCTTGACAACCATCTCCTCAAAATGGTACTTTATTGTCGATCTATCAGGATAACTGTCCTCCTGGATATTCTGGAGTCCTCTCCTCCTCATCTCTTCCACCAGGACCATGTTTGTAAATCCGGATGACTATCCTTGTACCTATTCTGCCACAATTTCAAACCACCATTGGAAGCTGTGGGATAGCATCCAGAGTGCCTCACCTTCAAGTGGAGCAGTCAAACCTTCCATTAGTTGGCTTCAGCTGGTGATAGTGATCTCTGACGTTGCCCCCTTCTGATGAATGAATGCTAATGCGTAAACCTGCAGTGGGATAGGTTTTGTAAAATGTCACCGTAATCATAGAAGTACTGGACACTGCTGAAAACAAAATTGAACTTCTAAGCATCTAAAAATGAGATGCAAGATCTGTAATGAATGCTAGGGGGCAATATGCGGGTATCTTTTAACCAACTTTCCATGTGGCCATTCCTATTGTTGTCTTCAACGACTTTAGCAAGACAGAATTTTGCATTGGACTGTATTAACATTTTAGGTGAATACCAAATTAGGGATATTTCTTTAGCCCTTAACTATACAACAAAACAAATCCTTCGTGATCTTTAATTTGCAGATAAATGTACATGATTAATAAGAGTCCAGAGTCCATACATAATTGAATTTCTTCCCTGCCTTACCACATCAAACTCTCTCAGTATATTTACACAATAAATTATCTTTTCAGTGCATTCACAGTTGTGATGTAGATTAGTTTTGCAATATTAAATCCAGCTGCAGTACCAAAATAGTATCTATTAAAATGCATGGCAAATATACTTGAAGACAGATTTAAAACAAAAATGCTTTTAACAGATTAGAAAATAATGGCAATGAAATGAGGAACAAAAATAGTTCAATGAAAAATGCATCTCAAGAATATTTTCTCATCATTAATACAATAAATGAGGAACATTTGACAGAAGTAAAAGGAGCGTGTGGTCAGATATACTGTAACTTTTCATAATTTCTGGTATTATTTTAAATACTTGTATATTTTAAAAAAATATTTAATATTTGGCAGTGGGGTGAACACAGCTGGGATCTCTGCTTATCCCAAGGGAGGGAAAGATGAACAGAACACACAACAGGGTTGCATCTACTGCTGCCCAATTGTGAAAACACCAGAGGGAAAAGGGTCCTCCCTTTAAATTATCTATTCCCTCTCTCTATCCCTCCCCCCCCGCCATTCCCTATCTCTATCCCTCCCCCCCGCCATTCCCTCTTTCTCTCTATCCCTCCCCCTCCTGTCATTCCCTCTCTTTCTCTCTATCCCTCCCCCTTAGTCATTCCTCTCTCTCTATCCCTCCTTCACCCAGGTCACACCAGCTTCACGTTTTCACCCAACAAACACCTAACAATGGCCAGTTTCATTTATCTTTGTTACTTTTTTCGCATTTCTTTCATTCAATGTTCTTTATCTCTCTACATCATCGTCTATACAGTGGCTTGCAAAAGTTTTCATACCCCTTGAACTTTTCCACATTTTGTCACGTTACAACCACAAACGTAAATGTATTTTATTGGGATTTTATGTGATAGACCAACACAAAGTGGCGCATAATTGTGAAGTGGAAGGAAAAAATACATGGTTATCAAATTTTTTTACAAATAAAAAACTGAAAAGTGTGGCGTGCAAAAGTATTCAGCCCCCTTTACTCTGATACCCCTAAATAAAATCCAGTGCAACCAATTGCCTTCAGAAGTCACCTAATTAGTAAATAGAGTCCACTTGTGTATAATCTAATCTCAGTATAAATACAGCTGTTCTGTGAAGGTCTCAGAGATTTGTTAGAGAACATTAGTGAACAACCAGCATCATGAAGCCCAATGAGCACACCAGACAGATCAGGGATAAAGTTGTGGAGAAGTTTAAAGCAGGGTTAGGTTATAAAAAAATATCCCAAGCTTTGAACATCTCACAGAGCACTGTTCAATCCATCATCCGAAAAAGGAAAGAGTATGGCACAACTGCAAACCTACCAAGACATGGCCGTCCACCTAAACTGACAGGCCGGGCAAGGAGAGCATTGATCAGTGAAGCAGCCAAGAGGCCCATGGTAACTCTAGAGGAGCTGCAGAGATCCACAGCTCAGGTGGGATAATCTGTCCACAGGACAACTATCCGTCGTGCACTCCACAAATCGGGCCTTTATGGAAGAGTGGCAAGAAGAAAGCCATTGTTGAAACAAAGCATAAGAAGTCCCGTTTGCAGTTTGCCACAAGCCATGTGGGGGACACAGTAAACATGTGGAGGAAGGTGCTCTGGTCTGATAAGACCAAAATTGAAGTTTTTGGCCTAAATGCAAAATGCTATGTGTGGTGGAAAACTTACACTGCACATCACCCTGAACACACCATCCCCACTTTGAAACATGGTGGTGGCAGCATCATGCTGTGGGGATGCTTTTCTTCATCAGGGACAGGGAAGCTGGTCAGTTGATGGGAAGATGGATGGAGCCAAATACAGGGCAATTTTGGAAGAAAACCTGTTAGAGTCTGCAAAAGACTTGAGACTGGGGTGGAGGTTCACCGAGCAGGACAACGACCCTAAACATACAGCCAGAGCTCCAATGGAATGGTTTAGATCAAAGCATATTCATGTTTAGAATGGCCCAGTCAAAGGCCAGACCTAAATCCAATTGAGAATCTCTGGCAAGAATTCAAAATTGCTGTTCACATCCAATCTGACTGAGCTTGAGCTATTTTGCAAAGAAGAATGGGCAACATTTTCAGACTCTAGATGTGCAAAGCTGGTAGAGACATACCCCAAAAGACTTGCAGCTGTAATTGCAGCGAAAGGTGGTTCAACAAAGTATTGACTCAGGGGGGCTGAATACTTTTGCATGCAACACTTTTCAGTTTTTTATTTGTAATAAAATTTGGAAACCATTCCTTCCATTTCACAATTATGCACCACTTTGTGTTGGTCTATCACATAAATTCCCAATGAAATACATTTACATTTGTTGTTGTAACGTGACAAAATGTGGAAAAGTTCAAGGGGTATGAAAACTTTTGCAAGCCACTGTATCTCCCGTTTCTAGTCTGAAGAAGGGTCTTGACCCGAGACGTCACTCATTCCTTCTCTCCAGAAATGCTGCCCGTCCCGCTCAGTTACTCCAGCTTTTTGTGTCCATCTTGGTAAAAGGAAGAATGGGATTAGGAAGTACCATATGTAGCTTTGTTGAAAAATCACTATGTGCCTATCAAGTTATTTGTACTACTCTCTTATATGCTGCTCAAATTATCAAGGCATATAGTACTGGAAAGACTACAATATTTTGCTCTTTGCAGTTAAGTAAATTTAAATCTATGTAATAAATGGCTGCCACTTTTGATTCATTATATAGCAATATAATTTGCAGTTGGAGCTAATTATATCCTGGCGATCAATGAACTATCGGTTAAGCCCAAGACATTTTTATGATGATGTAATGCAGCCTTAGTCGTTGTCATTTAACAGCCAAAGCAATAGGCGGTATATTCTATAACAAGGTGTCACCTAATATTGTGGCTGAATTAAATGCATTTTGCTTATCTGCAAGATATCAATATAATATTTGTAAAGTTGTGCTAAAACATTATGAGATTGGAAGTAGTTCCTGTAAATATGTGACAAAATACTTTGCTTTGAAGGAATAAATAGTTAAGCAAAAGCCACTTCTTGTAGTAAATATATTTGTTGATGTTATTTTTTTCACACTGGAAAATAAATGGCAGTTGAATAATCCATGTAGACTGAGTGAGAGAAACAAAGAACTGCAGAATGTGGTGTACAAAAGAAGACACAGTTCCGGAATAGCTCAGAGGGTCAGGCAGCATCTCAGGAGAACATGGATAAGTTTTGGGTCGGGATCCTTCTTCAGACTTTGCTGCTACACGATCAAAATGTGAGGCAACTTCCATGCATTTGATTTCAATCTGAAATCAGTAACATTACAGTGGAATATCCACTAATTTATTTTAATGAGCAGTTGCAAGTACCTTGCTATTGTCAATTCTAAAGGATTAGTTGGCAACATAGCAGTGAAATTTAGATTAAACTAATTTCTCAGCCGGCATTCAACAAACGAGAACAATAAAAGGGAATAAAAAAAACCTCCGCTCAGTTCGCATTAACCAACCTGATCGCCTGGTGGCTCAGCACTTCAACTCCCCCTCCCATTCCAAACCCGACCTTTCTGTCCTGGCCTCCTCCATGGCCAGAGTGAGTCCCACCGTAAATTGGAGGAGCAGCATCTCATATTTTGTTTGGGTAGTTTACACCCCAGCGTATGAACATTGACTTCTCCAATTTCAGGTAGTCCTTGCTTTCTCCTTCCTTCCCCTCCCCTTCCCAGCTCTCCCACAGACTATTGTCTCTGCCTTCCTTTTTTCTTCCTGCACCCCCCCCCCCCACCCTCACATCAGTCTGAAGAAGGGTCTCAACCCAAAATGTCACATATTCCTTCGCTTCATAAATGCTGCCTCACCCGCTGAGTTTCTCCAGTATATTTGTCTACCTACTATAAAAAGAAAGGCACTTTTTTATATATATATTGAGAGGCTTTTGGAAAGAAATCTGCAATATCATGAAGGAGGTGTAGTATTACTTGAAAGTGAAATTGGCTAATGTTCCCATTCGACAGATAATAAAGCCCATCAAGGCAGCACATTCTACTCAACAAGGGAAGATCATTGTCAGGCAATGAATCATTGGAAACACTCCACGCTAGAGATGCTGCATATACAGTATTCATTCTCATTTCAAGGCATAAACTCACTTCTTGTCTATTGCAAAAATATTCTTCACTGGCAGAGGCTCAGTCAAATGATGAAAGCATTTTTGTAGGATTTATAGTGTGCAGGCCTTTGTAATGTTCAGGAAAGTGACATTGAGGGATTTTTTAAATGACACATGGTGCTTTCAAATATGTATGCACTCGCTCGTGTGTCAGACAACATTCTCCCATCGCTTTGCCACAGCCAGTACCACATCTGTGCCTCTGCGGAGACTGTCCGCAGTGCACCCCTCTCTGCCGCAAGTCAGTAGATGGGCCGTTGTCTGTACCTCTCCACAGTTGCACTTGTATGTACCGTATGACAATGAACAATGCTTTTAGATGGGGAAATATTAAATATTTTTGAACTTGACAGATCACTTTATAGCAGAACCAAGCGTAATCCAAAACTAGTGAAACAGTTTCTTTCTTATAGAAATTTGATGGCAATTGAGGGTAATGAAATAGTATAACCAGGTTAAATTTTTATGCTAAAACTTTGGTCACAGTTCAGAAGGACTGTATGAACTGGAATTTGTAAAGGAATGGAGAGGAAATGTTGGGAAACTGAGATGATGCAATCTCTTGATGAGTGAACTCTATTTTGTGGGAATAAAACAACTTCTGAATGTACCATAAAATAATCTTTCTGTATTGAATTTCTACCAGATTTCTAGCTGCCACTCTTTTGCACTGTCTTGTTCTATTCATGTAGGACTATTACCACGATGATGCTGATCAGAACATTTCCATTGATAGACACACAATGCTGGCTGTCGTATAATCCATGTTGGTAACTTAGCAGGTTAGGCAGCATCTCAGGAGAAAAAGGATGGGTGACGCATTGGGTCAGGTCCCTATTTCAGTTTGAAAGTAAGGGGTGGGAGAGGGGTGAAGAATTGCAGGCAAGAAAAGACCAGGACCAATCAGGTCTGGCAACAAATGACCTCAGGCATGGTGGTGCCTTGGTAGGCCCATTTTTGGCTGGTGAAGGTGTGATCTCAAGGGGAATACCATGTGGTGAGCTGTGGAACTGGTAAACAACTAGGGTGGAGGAAGAGGGCAAGGAGAGAGGGGATGGGAGTGTTAGTAAAAGTTACTTAGAATTAGAGAATTCAATATTCATACTGCTGGGTTGTAAGCTACTTTTCCAATGGAGGAGGCACAGGACGGAAAGGTCAGTATTGGAATGGGAAGGGAAGTTGAAATGGCTGGCAACCGGGAGATCCCAGAACTGCTCCGTTACTTTACTCACTGTAACTATTTAGTATCTTGCCCAGAGTAGGTGAATCGAGGACCAGACGACATACCGTAGATTTAAGGTAAATGGGAAAAGATTTAATAGGAATCTGAGGGGTAACTTTTTCACACAAAGGGTGGTGGGTGCATGGATCAAGCTGACAGAGGAGATAGTTGAGGCAGGGACTATCCCAACGCTTAAGAAACAGTTAGACAGGTACATGGAAAGGACAGGTTTGCAAGGATATGGACCAAACACAGGCAGATGGAACTAGCGTTGGTGGGACATGTGTGGGCAAGTTGGGCTGAAGGGCCTGTTTCCATACTGTATCACTCTATGACTCTATAATTTGTGTTGAAACTTGTAGTTTTCTTCTCTGTCTTGCTAACCTGTGATCATCAATGCCTCTAAGCTGGATATTGCCAGTGAATATTTGAGGCATTACCTTCTGATTGCGGGCATCCGTTAACAATTCAGACTCACTTTTCTTCCAGTACTTCAGAACTCCTTTCGCAATTACCAAGTATCATTTGCTACTTTTAACCTCTCCTCTCTTTACACCTATGCCAACAACAATGCAATTCAAGGATGTACAATTTGATATTGCACTGGGTTATGTCCATTTAACATTCTAACTGCAAGCACCAAGGATTAGTTTTAAAGGAGACACAAGAGACTGCAGATCCTACATTTTCCAGACTTTATCCCGCCCCCACCTCCCATTTCCAGCTTCCACCCCTCTGAAGAAGGCTCCTGACCTGAAACTTTACCAATCCATTTCTCCCCAGCTGCTGCCTGACCTGTTGAGTTCCTCCAGCACTTTGTGTTCCGATCAGTTTAAACAGTTCCTTAATGTAAGGAAATGGACTAATTGGCGACAAATTTTACATCTTGTTATATAGTCGCTCCCCTCAGAAGGTGACTGTTTTGAAAAACAGGGGCACTATGTATTCTGAATGGTATTTATTCCTCAATTGATCAATATTATCTGGCCATTATTGCATTGTGGTGACAGCTTACTGTGCACAAATAAGCTTTCTCAGATCTTAAATCGCAAGAGTGATTGCATTTTCAGAAAGCTTACAGACATCCAGAAAGAGGATGTGTAAAGTTCCCTAGGAAGTACAAATCATTTTTTTTTCCATAGAGCACCCATCTGTCACCTTTTTGTTAGCAGTTTGGTTTTGTTTGGAACTGAGTGGATTTGTTTTGGAACTGAGTGGATACAGCACTCTGTAAGAAAAATATGTGACATTGGCATCAGATGAAGTAACGAGAATTATTTATAAACATTGGCTTTTCTGTTAATATTCATGACCATCTTTTATGTGGAAAATATCTTGTCAAGAAAACACTCTTTCACACACAAATAAAATATCAATTTTAATATGGCGCTAGTTTTCCCGACTTAGTTTTTAGTTCAGAGATACAGCGTGGAAACAGGCCTTTGGCCCACCAAGTCGACGCTGACCAGCGATCACCAATACATTAATTCTATCTTACACACTAGGAACAATTTACAGAAGTCAATTAACCTACAACCCCTTATGTCTTTGGTATGTGGGAGAGAACCAGAGCACCCGAAGAAAACCCATGCAGTTGCAGGGAGAATGTACAAACTCTGTACAGACAGCACCCATGGTCAGGATCGAAATCAGGTCTGGGGCACTGTAAAGGGCCTGTCCCACTTGGGCGTCATTTGCGCGTCACGTAAATGGCGCGCAAAGATTTTGTGAAACCCAAAATCCTATGCCACCACGCCTCACAACGCTCCATGCGCGCGTCACGATGCGTAAATGATGTTGCGTAAATGAGGCGCGAATGACACCACAGTGGTATAGGCTCTTATGGCAGCAACTCTACTACTGCGCCATTGTGCTGCCCTAGAGAATGTACGTATCTCAGTGAATAACCCAATCCAAACCATGCACAAACAAATCACAAGCATGGTCTAATAAATCGAATTCATTTTGAAACACCTTTTTCGCGTTGATTTATCAAAACCTTCTGTGAATTTATATAAATGTAATTGACTTCATAACGCGAAGCAGTAAAGTTTCTTTACTGTTGATCCAGGAGAGGTACATTTCATGAAGTGAATCCAAAATCACACTTTGTAACTTCATTAAAAAAGACCAACAGCAAGAGTTATATTGTTTCTAAAGCTGGAATAATTATTTTAAATGGTGACTTTGCACAAAGCCAGACCTTAGATTAAATCTATTTGGATAGATTCCAGAATATCTCCATTTAAGTTTGGTAACCACAGTTTTAGGGATACAGCATGGAAACAGGTCCTTTGGCCCCTGGGGTCCATGTCGACCATCACCAGTTTCATGTTATCCCATTTTGCATCCACTCTCTGCACATTTTGGGCAATTTTGTAGAGGCCAATTAACCTACAAACCTGTGTTCTTTTGGGATGTGGGATGATCATGCAGGAAACAAATGCAGTCACAGGGAGAACATGCAAACTCCACACAAACAGCGCCCGAATTCGAACCCAAGTCTCTGATGCTGTGAAGTAACAGCGCTGCCCATTGCTTCACTGTGCCACCTACAAAGAAATTACATCAAATGATTTATTTTATCCAACTTCTCAATATTAAATCGTGATCGAGTTTCCAGAAATGCACAGAGATCAGCAATTACTTTTTCTTTCTTGTTTAAGCAAGAAGTGCAGATGCTGGCAAATTCACAGGTAGACAAAAATGCTGGAGAAACTCAGCGTGTGAGGCAGCATCTATGCAGCGAAGGAATAGGCGATATTTCGAGTCGAGACCCTTCTTCAGACTGACGTGGGGGGGACAGGAAAAAGAAAGGAAGAGGCAAAGAAAGTAGGCTGTGGGAGAGCTGGGAAGGGAAGGGGAAGGAGGGAGAAAGCAAGGACTAACTGAAATTGGACCAGTCAATGTTCATACCGCTGGGGTGTAAACTACCCAAGCGAAATGTGAGGTGCTGCTCCTTCAATTTGCGGTGTGACTCACTCTGGCCATGGAGGAAGCCCAGGACAGAAAGGTCGGATTTTTAAACCCCCCCCCCCCGCTCCCTAAAGAATGAGGACATCTCCGATGCCCTGGTTTGAAACAACTCATCCTGGGTGCAGATGCATCATAGACGGAGGAATTGGGAGTAGGGGATAGAGTCCTTACAGGAAGCAGGGTGGGAAGAAGTGTATACCAGATAGCCGTGGGAGACACTTGGACGCCATATTGTCAATTTTGTGATTTTACTGGCTGTTGGTGAGGAAGTTGGCAGTTGGTATATATTTGCAGAAATTTAACTTGCATGGGGCCAGGAACATTTGGAGCAACACCTCTTATTCTGCTCGGCTATTTTACTATCCAATATCATGAACATTGAATTCTCCAATTTCAGGTAATCTACATCCTGTCTGTCCCTTTCTCTCTCCTCATCTTTACCCATGGTCCTCTCACACGTACGCTTCATCCCACAATAACCCCAGCCCCTGACACCTTAGTGCATTCCTCTCTCCTATCTATCCCAGCTGTCTATTACTCATGCAGTCATCCCACTGGATAGCCTCCGCCAACCTCCTCCACCTCTCCCAACAACCAGGGCTGCCAACATTGGGTGAGAGTTAGGTGTGAGAAATTGCGAGAGTCCAAGCCTGATGGAGCGTACCGACCAAGGGGAGAGAGGGTGTGGGGGGTGTCCCCTCTCCCATTGGTACGGAGCTTTTGCATTTTTCAGCTTGAAATTGTGCAATCTGGTGCATACTGTAGCGAGCCTTTTAACTTATACTTGAATGTAATATTTATGCTTTAAATTGGATTAGCTATGAATTAGGTTAGGCTAAATTACATTTATAATTACATTCCACAGTAGAACCAGACTCTGATCAATAGCACATGCATGATCTTAGGATATTCATGTATGGAAATCAGATTATAATCAAACACTTGGTCCATGTTGACCAACCTGGGTCTCACTGCATGCCTGATACTACTCCTGACCCTGACTCCAGTTGCATACCTTCTCTCATTCCTGACCCTAAGTCCAGCCTTACACCTGACCCCCTAACTCAACCCTGATCATAGCTGCTTACCTGCTTAGGTTCCCAGCATGAACACTCCCATTGTCCCAGCTTTGACTGCACACCTAGTACTATTCCAGACCTTGACTCTGGATGCACACTTGGCCTTGCTCCTAGCCCCTCTGTACTGACAATATATCTGGCCCACACATAATGCCCCATATCTGACCCCCTGGACTCAACCTATTACATTATGCACCTATTAAGTCCATAGGTGCTTATCTAATGCGGTAATCTTTTTATGGGGCACTTCAAAGACCAAATTTTGAATAACAACATTTGCTACATCCATTGGCTTCCTTGTTATCTAACGTGCTAGTTACTTTGTCAAAGAAGTCATCAATTGGTTGAACACAATTTCTCATCTGAAAAATTATACCCACTCAGCTGTATAAGTATTCAGTTACAATTCCTTCATTTTCCGAACAACCTGTCCTGAAGTCATTTCAACCCCCAATATTTTCAGTATTTTGCTGTCTTCTTCTCAGCTGGGTCTTTTCCGAAATGCAAAGTCCAATAACTATATATTTAAGCAGTATTATTCTATTAAAATGTGATCTTGAGAGGTACATAACATTTTCTGTGGTATTCATAACACAACAATGATAAAAGAACTTTGTTTGATTGCACCTACCAACATGCATACATTATTATATTACAGTTCATATGTACCGAGGGCAAATTTTTGTTCCAATGTTCCCCATTCCCAATTACTTTTACATTAAAGTGATTGGAATCCAAGTGAAGTTTAAATGGCATCAGAAAAATAAAACCTCCAGAATGGATGATATTCATTACGTGGTTGGTTGGAGTCAGTATCAGCACAATCACTATATTAAACTCTGAATCTTCAGATATCCTGGTTCAAGCTAAAAGTAAAGACAAATAATAACCTCCTCACAGATTCGCCCTGCAAGTATGTCTGTCACTCCTTTAAAATATACCTCTTCTTTGAACAAACTCTTAAACATCGCATCTGAATCAGTTTCCATCTGATTACACTCCTTGAGAATGTTCATCTACTTGTTCAATTAATAAAACAACAAGATTGGGGACATTTCTATTCAACCTGTCAAAGGAATTTTTTGGGGGGGGGGTTCAGAAATAATCAGTGAGGTAAACAAACATAATAGTTGGAGTGACAAATGACAACAATGCTACCTTCCCAATATTGAACTGAAGGAAATAATAGGTTATGGGGGCTGTATGTTGTGACAGACAGCCTGACACCTTGCATGTCATTTTAATATCACACTTATCCCATCCCCCTGGATATTTCGGATTAATAAATTAAGGTTTTGTCAACTAATTATGAATCAGGCAAATTACAAATCAATAACATTAGGCAACTCCGAAACATGAATTGTTGAGGATTGGGATCCAGACATCACGGACAACTGGCCTCAGTTCCCTGTTCCCATCTGGCAGTGTTCTCCATCTGAACCAGGGGCCGCAGAGCGGTTTTGAAAGTGGGGGGGGGGGGGGCCTGAGCGATCACTGATCACTGGACTTGGGTGTACCCAAGCCCATGGTAGGGACATTTTGAAATTTGATGTATTAAATCATGTTTTAGTGCATTGTAGAAGTATGATTTCAATGAAAAACATTGAAATCTTACAAAAAAGTTTGAAGTATTTTTAAGAGGTAACTTTTTAAGGGGTAACTTTTTCCACACAATGGGTGTTGGGTGTATGGAACAAGCTGCCAGAGGAGGTAGTTGAGGCAGGGACTATCCCAACATTTAAGAAACAGTTTGACTGATACTAACAATAGGACAGGTTTGGAGGGATATGGACCAAAAGCAGGTAGTGCAGCTGGGATATGTTGGCGGGTGTGGGCAAGTTGCGCCGAAGGGCCTGTTTTCACACTGTATCACTCTATGACTACATTATACCTCCACCATGCATGAATGCTTCAAAATCAAGTGGTCAAGTTTTATTGCCATATACTCAAGCATAGAAACATAGAAAACAAGTGCAGGAATTGGCTATTTGGCCCTTTGAGCCAGCACTGCCATTCAGTATGATCATGGCTGTTCATCTTAAATCAGTACCTCTTTCCTGCTTTTTCCCCATATCCCTTGATTTCGCTAGCCCCAAGAGATAAATGTAACTCTCTCTTGAAAACATCCAGTGAATTGGCCTCCACTGCCTTCTGTGTCAGAAAATTCCAAAGATTCACAACTCGCTGCGTGAGGAAAGTTTGTCCTCATCTCAGTCCTACCCTTTATTCTTAAACTGTGACCCATGGCTCTGAACTCCCCCAACATCGGGAACATTTTTCCTACAGTTACAGTGTGAAAATCTAGCAGGCAAGCAGGATAGTGGCCCTCCAACCACCCCCATTTGGAGGGCCACTATCTTCCACCATTTCTACCCAGTGCTTGGTACTTACTTTCAGCAGCCATTGGTTGTCCTCCAGGATGCACCGAGCCGCAGCCTGATCCATGCCGGTTACCTGGGCAAATTCGGCACAGAGACTCTCACGGCAGCGGCGCAACGCTTCCAATGCCTCTGACGGCCTGGGACTCTTGCACAGAGGCTGCTCCATGGCTGGAGCTGCAGCGAGTGACTCGCCAGCCCAGCAAACACTCACCAGCCCGGCAAACACTCGCCAGCCCGGCAAACACTCGCCAGCCCCGGCTCCCCATCCGCATCTGTCCCAGCCGCTGCTTCTGCTTCCATCCCTCAGCCCCAGCTCTCCAACACCCGCGGCCCATGCAGTTGATATGAGTTTTGAATTTTTCGTTGATCACAGAATTTCTCACGACAGTGCGTGAGAAATTTGTGATCAGCATGAGAGCGTGAGAATTTGTCGAAATGCGTGATTCTCACGCTCAATGCGTGGGAGTTGGCAGCCCTGCAACAACCCCCCCTCCAACTACCACCCGCTGCTCACACAACCCGTCCCTCCCTTGTAGCAACCTGACACATCCCACCCTTAACTGGTTTTCAGCGTCCTTGCTTATCAAATTCCAGAATCGATAATGGTCTACATTTATTACCTACCAATCACTATCTCCAATCAGGAGCAAAAAACAAGGAAGGACGACATTTCAGTTAGGGACTCCAGACTGGACATTTCCTGATCTGAAACTGTGTCCTTTTCCCTCCATAGATGGTGTGTAGTCTGCCAGATTCCTTCGGCATTTTGTTGTAGATTCCAGCATTTACATTCTCCTCTGTCTCACTACCTCCACCCTTCCCTCCCCAACCTGACTCATATCTGTTAATCGTCTCCTCCACTCCTGCATCCACTTATCACTTGCTAGTCCTTACCATATCACTCTCTCCATCCTCTTTATAATGGCCATTTCCCCCTCTATTATTCCAATCCAGATTAGGTGTTTTGATCCAAAACATGGACTGTTTATTTCCCTCTATGGATGCTGTCTGACATGCTGATTTCCTCCAGCAGCTCTGCTTTTATTGCTCTTGATTCCAGCATCTGGTTCATTTAGTGCCATCAGGTTATGTAGTGAAAATAAGATATGAATACTTAGAACTATGACATTGAACTATGGTAAAAAAAATCTTCAGCTTCTCATGATTGCAACTGAGTGCAGATAGAAAGTAACTGGTATACATTTAGACTAGAGATACAGCGTGGAAACAGGCCCGTCAGCCCACCGAGTCTGTGCCGACCAGCAATCACCCCATACACCAGCAGTATCCTGGACACTGGGGTCAATTTACCATTTTACAAAGCCAATTAACCTACAAACTTGTACATCTTTGGGGAATGTGGGAGGAAATCAGAGCAGCCGGAGAAAATTCATGCAGTCACAAGGAGAATGTACAAACTCTGTACAGACAGCACCTGTAGTCAGGATCGAACTCGGGTCTCTGGCGCGATAACGCAGCAACTCTACCATTGCGCTACCGTGCCGCTAGTATAAAACGTTATAATGAACATGGGAATTTATTTTCACTCAGAAGATTATGAGTGACTGGAAGTTAGTGTCCTCTTTTGCAGGGTCACATTCATTGCAATTTAAAAGCCCTTGGATTTCCACTAACAGTACTGTATTCTAATAGACTTTGGACAAGAAGCTGCAAAGTGGGATCAGAGAGTCATAGTGTCTAACAGCCCACAAACAGGGCCATTGACCCAAAGCATCCAATCTGACCAAGATACTCCATTTAAGCATGTCCCATCAGGTTTTCTTTCAGCAGGAAAGGGCTGAATGGATTCCTCCTGGTCTGTGAATGTCTCAGTTTCTCATAGTATTTTTCATTCTCACTCCATGCTACTGGCTCTATTCTAGATAAATATATATATATACACATACTGAATGGTTTATTCTGAAGATGTGTCAGTGTATTTTCCTCGGCCAGATTTTCTCCTCCTTTAATTTCATGGACTATAGCATCTTGGCATTCTTGCATTTCAAAGCAACAGGGAAACATCATACTCCATACAAAGGTAACGATGTGAATAAAAGGGCTGGATTCAACAGGTTAATAATTTTCTAGTTATTAATATGCTCTAGAAGTACTAATCCAGATGTTGTTTCATGCTCAACAGTCTCTTCTCTCCAACCTTACTTGTTGTATCCATTGTACTTGAGTTTGCCTTCACTATATTTATGTACAGTATTATCTGATCTGATCGAATAACGCAAAATAAAGCTTTTCATTGTAGCTTGATGTACATGACAATAATAAACTTAAACCTAAACATTTAGTTGAATTCAGAAGATCAAACTTGCTCGTTCTGATGTCCACACTGAGTAGTGTTATGCCAATGGTCCTCATGATCTTTCACGATTCATTGCAGCGATGTATAGGGCAAAACTAACACAGCCCATGAAACTTCTCCAGAGGATGTTGACCACCAGTGAAAACCTAGTGATAAATGTGGCAGCTCTCAAAGTTATAAGGGATTTTGAGAATGATTCAAAATTATTTTTCAAGAAAAAATAACTAAAACATCTTTAAAGAAAAATGTAAGTGAAAAATAAATTGTTTTGTAAGGAGGAATCTACTCTTCCCTTTAGACCACAGAAATCAATGAGTTGGTAGATCTTGTGTCAGGACTCACAATAAAATAAATTTCTGAGAGCAGATTGCTGGTATGATTGCTTGCAGAAACTCAGCAAGAAGCTGTTCCACTATCAGACTGCGTGAAAAGTTGTGCAATGGGGAACTAATGCCTTTTTTTTTTATTGACTGCACAATTAGACAAGTTTGATCACTCAACCAACCTTGATCACTCACCCAGCCTTTTCAAAATATCCCACAGCTGCTCTAACACTGAAATAAACTAATTCAACCAATCCATCGCCTTTTGAAATAGATTCAATAATAGGTAGAGCAAAGAGAAGAGTATGGATCACAGAATATGGTTCTCAGCATTGTAGTGCGCCAATTCCTTTGGCAAAGCCCAAAGTCCACAATTGGGTAGAGGTGAATCAGATAATTATGCAAGGACCATTCAAAAGCCTAATACACTGGGTTACGACATCCACAACTCTCTGCAATTTCTTGCATTCTTGGTCAGAGCTGCTCCCAAACCAAGCTGTGATGCAACCCAATGGCATGCTTTCTGTGGTGCATCTGTAGAAGTTTGTAAAAGTCCTTGGAGACATGTCCTATTTCCTCAGCATTCTTGGCCGTTTCTTCAATGTGGTTGGTCCATGGCAGATTGTTGGTAACATTAACAGCAAGGAACTTGAAGTTCTCAATAATTTCAACTTTGGCAGGATTGATGCTGATTGGGGCATGTACTCCACAAGGCCTCATGGAAGCACTTGACAGAATTGTGTCATTTGGACCAATCTTCATCTCCAAACTGCAACAGACATTTCATCTCTCTCTCTGCCCCTTCCCTTCACTGCTATGTAAAACTTCAATGTCTTCTCACTTTTCCAGAAGAAGGATTGCTATCCTGAAGTATTAAATCAGTTTCTCTCTTTCCTAATTCTTCCTGACAAAGTTGTATTCCCAGGATTTTCTGAGTCAATGGATCCTACGATAACAAGTCCTCAAAGTCCTGATTTCTAATTCCTTCCCTCTCCAGCAAGGTGGTGCTCTGATCTTCCCATCTCCCCTGCAACATCCTGCCTACCTGGGACTCTCATTGTAATACTCTGAGCCCCATTTACCTGAAACACTCCATTGTTTAGTGAAAAAAGCGAATGGTATGTTAGCTTTCATAGCAAAAGGATTTGAGTACAGGAGCAGGGAGGTTCTACTTCAGTTGTACAGGGTCTTGGTGAGACCACACCTGGAGTATTGCGTGCAGTTTTGGTCTCCAAATCTGAGGAAGGACATTATTGCCATAGAGGGAGTGCAGAGAAGGTTCACCAGACTGATTCCTGGGATGTCAGGACTGTCTTATGAAGAAAGACTGGATAGACTCGGTTTATACTCTCTGGAATTTAGGAGATTAAGAGGGGTATCTTATAGAAACTTACAAAATTCTTAAGGGGTTGACAGGCTAGATGCAGGAAGATTGTTCCCGATGTTGGGGAAGTCCAGGACAAGGGGTCACAGCTTAAGGATAAGGGGGAAATCCTTTAAGACCGAGATGAGAAAGACTTTCTTCACACAGAGAGTGGTGAGTCTCTGGAACTCTCTGCCACAGAGGGTAGTTGAGGCCAGTTCATTGGCTATATTTAAGAGTGAGTTGGATGTGGCCCTTGTGGCTAAGGGGATCAGAGGGTCTGGAGAGAAGGCAGGTACGGGATACTGAGTTGGATGATCAGCCATGATCATATTGAATGGCGGTGCAGGCTCGAAGGGCTGAATGGCCTACTCCTGCACCTAATTTCTATGTTTCTATGTTTCTATATTTCAATTCCAGATGTAATGGTGCTATGCCGGGAAAAACAGCCTTCACTCAATGGAATTTACAATGTTTTTGAAGCATATAGAACACTAGATGATGTTTCAATACATTGGAGAATATAGAGGGTAGTAGGATCTATTCCAGGTTAATAACTAAATTAAAATTCCACAACTGCTTTTGGAATTTGGATATCTGTATTTTTAGACCATTGTACCCTGTACAGAGAGTTACATAAAAAAATAGAACAAAGAACAATACAGGAGCCCTTTAGCCCATGATCCATGTGCCGACCAAGATGCTGATTTAAACTAATTCCATCTTCCTGCACATGACCTGTGTCCTTCCATTCCTTGTGCCTGTGCACGTGCTTGTCTAAATTCCTCGTGAATATTATGGTCGCAACTGTTTCGACCACCTCATATGGCAGCATATTTCAGGCAGTTACCACACTCATGTAGAAAACATGGCTCACATATCTCCTTTAAATTTTCCTCCTCTCATTAATATCCTTTGTTAGTTAACATTTCTCCCCTGAGAAAAAGACTCAGACTATCCCCAATATCCATGCCTCTTATTATTTTATATACTTCTATCAGGTTGCCAGTCACCCTTGATCCTTCAGTGAAAACGGTGCAGTGTGTCCAATGTCTCCTTAGAGCTATATCTCTCAAATCCAGGCAATATCCTGGTGAACCTCTTTTGCAGCCTCTCCAATGCCTGAACATCCTACCCATAATGTGGTGACCAGAACAGCAGACGATACTCCAAATGTGGCTCCACCAAAGTTGTATCCAGCTGCAATATGAGTCCTTGACTTCTATACTCACTGTCTGACCGATGAAGGCAAGTTTGTCCCTATTGCGCTTATTAAACAAAGTCTACTCTCAAATCTTTGGGACCTTGTCTGTGGCTAAAGAAGATACAAAGTTGTCCTTCCCTTGCCTCCCTCAATAATCTTGGATAGATTCCATCTGATCTATGGGAACCCTCCATCGAAACCCTCTAGATTTATCCACCTTAATGCTCTTCAAAAGACCCTACACCTAATCCTTTTCCTCAGCATATCCTTTCCTGATCTCACCATTTCTCATGTCCTTTTCCATCACGAATATAAATTCATTGTGTATCTTGCCCACTTCCTCTGTCTCCAAGCATTAATTCCCTCGTTGTCCTTGTGTGGTCCTACCCTCTCCATATTTTCCCTCTTGATTTTAATGTATGTATACAATGCCTTGGAAGTCATAGAGAGATACCGTATGGAAAACAGACCCAGCCCATCGAGACGAGTAGACTATCAACCACCCATTTCCAATAATCCTATAATTAACCCATTTATCATCAACTACCTCAGATCCTACCACTATTCTATACATTGTGATAATTTATTGTGACTAATTAACTTACCAACCCTCCAGGGTCGGATTTAGATGAAGAGAGGCCCTATACTGTTCCACTTGTGAGGCCCCTCCCAATTTCCCACCCCCACGATGAGAGGAAGATGGTCCAAAGATTGACACCGATTTGCAGCCGAGCGTGGCCAATGAGATAAGGAGTTGGAAAGCTGCGCTATGCTGCGGCACCTGTATCGGGGCTAATACATGTCTCCTTCTCGGAGGAGGAGAGCATGCGGTTTTATTCTGATGCCGGGTCCGTGGGTATAGCCGTGGAGCATACCCCAAGGGATGAAGGGCACGAGCCAGAGGTGCCAGTCCTGGCAGCAAGATTTGCTATCCCGACAGAAACAGGGGAACCGCTGGGTGAAGAGTTGGCCGTAAGTATAAATTACCTGGCCTCACACCAGCTTCAAGAGCATACTATGGAGGAAACGTCGAAAAAATATGAGACCCCTGCTAACTGTGTCCTGCTCAAAGTGCTGGCTGTTCACCACGCCATCTGGGGTCACGTGGGCATAGGTATCAGAGCTCACGAAATGAGGCTTCAGAGGATATTGAAGCTGCTCGTCTCGGGCATTACAGGGTTCGCCAGGTCGGTGGATGGAGGGCACCTGTCTGCTGTACAGCAGGATGACCTGGCCCTCATGTGCAATGCACATTTTGAGATAAATTGCCTGAGAAAGAGTGCCATCCGTTCAACTATCAACCCTAAGTTCGCGGCTCTGTGCAAACCCAGCAACCGAATCTGCTGCTCAGTGAAGATCTCTCAAAAATAGTCAAGGAGCTGGACGACGAGGTAAGAACGGTCAGACTCATCAAAGCAGCGACGACCAGAAAAACCCCACTTCGGCGGCAGCACCCCCTACAAACGGTTCGCTGAAACCGTTTCAGGTCAAGGACCAAGCCGACCATTCACAAATATGTGCAGCTGGCGCACTCCACAGGGGCACGGGCGAAACATGACCTTACCTCGCAAAAACCAGTGGCAGAAAATTCCACCAGTAACCATGGAGGTAGGTGGGTCTGGTTCTTAAGTGGGGATCACCTACAAGTAGGGGGGAGATTACACTTGTTCTTGAAGAAATGGTATGGGATAACATCATAGAAACATGGAAACATAGAAAATAAGTGCAGGAGTAGGCCATTTGGCCCTTTGAACCATTCAATATGATCATGGCTGATCATCCAACTCAGTATCCTGTACCTGCCTTCTCTCCATACCCCCTGATCCCTTTAGCCACAAGGGCCACATCTAACTCCCTCTTAAATATAGCCAATGAACTGGCCTCAACTACCTTCTGTGGCAGATAGTTCCAGAGACTCACCACTCTCTGTGTGAAAAATGTTTTCCTCATCCCGGTCCTAAAGGAATTCCCCCTTATCCTTAGACTGTGACCCCTTCTTTTGCACCTCCCCAACATTAGGAACAGTCTTCCTGCATCTAGCCTATCCAACCCCTAAAGAATGTTGTAAGTTTCTATAAGAGCCCCCCACAGTCTTCTAAATTTTAACGAGTACAAGCCAAGTCTATCCAGTCTTTCCTCATATGAAAGTCCAGACATCCCAGGAATCCGTCTGATGAACCTTCTCTGTACGTCCTCTATGGCAAGAATGTCTTTTCTCAGATTTGGAGACCAAAACTGTATGCAATACTCCAGGCGTGGTCTCACCAAAACCCTGTACAACTGCAGTAGAACCCCCCTGCCCCTATACTCAAATCCTTTCGCTCTGAATGCTAACATACCATTTGCTTTCTTCACTGCCTGCTGCACCTGCATGCCTACTTTCAATGATTGGTGTACCATGACACCCAGGTCTCGTTGCATCTCCCCTTTTCCTAATTTGCCACCATTAAGATAATAGTCTACCCTCCTGTTTTTGCCACCAAAGTGGATAGCCTCACATTTATCCACATTATACTGCATCTGCCATGCATTTGCCCACTCACCCAGCCTATCCAAGTCACCTTGCAGCCTCCTAGCATCATCCTCACACCTAACACTACCCCCCAGCTTAGTGTCATCCGCAAACTTGGAGATGTTGCATTCAATTCCCTCGTCAAAATCATTAATATATATTGTAAATAGCTGGGGTCTCAGCACTGAGCCTTGCGGTACCCCACTAGTCACTGCCTGCCATTCTGAAAAGAACCCGTTTACTCCTACCCTTTGCTTCCTGTCTGCCAGCCAATTCTCTATCCACATCAATACTGAACCCCCAATACCGTGTGCTTTAAGTTTTTATACTAATCTCTTATGTGGGACCTTGTCGAAAGCCTTCTGATTGTCTAGATATAACACATCCACTGGTTCTCCCTTATCCACTCTGCTAGTTACATCCTCGAAAAATTCTATAAGATTCGTCAGACATGATTTACCTTTCGTAAATCCATGTTGAATTTGTCTAATGATTCCACCACTTTACAAATGTACTGCTATCCCATCTTTAATAACTGACTCTAGCAGTTTCCCCACTACTATGTTAGACTAACTGGTCTGTAATTCCCCATTTTCTCTCTCCCTCCTTTTTTAAAAAGTGGGGTTACATTAGCTTCGTTTATACTGCACAGTATACAAGGGTTTCAAATTGAATTCCTTCCCAATTTGCATCCACCCACACAGCATACATCAAGCCGGACATTGTTTTATTCACAAGAAGAGAATTTGGAGGTACAAGCTGAAATTGAAAAGTTATACAAAAAAGGGCTAATTGAGAAGGCAGTTCACCAATTCATGTCTGATATTTTTCCTAGGCCAAAGAAGGATGGGGGATGTCGAATCATCCTTGACTTGATGAGCCTTAATCCCTTTGTGCAGTATAAACATTTCAAAATGGAATCCTTTGTTACTGCCAAACAACTGATTTCCAGAGGCTGTTATATGGCATGTATAGATCTTAAAGATGCATATTATTCCGTGCCTGTTCATAAGGATCATTGGAGATATTTGAAGTTTAGCTGGATGAGGCAATTATGACAATTTAAAGCATCGCCTAATGGGTAAACCTTGGCCCCTAGATTATTTACAAAACTGTTAAAATCATATTGTAATGGCTTATTTGGATGATATCTTAATTATAGGGAAGATTCGGGAAGCAGCTGAATTATCTGTTTCAGCTGTTAAACTCTTTAACTATTTAGAGCATTCTATGGTCTTAAGGCTTATTGTACTAGTATGTGTCACTTGCATGTTCAGCTTCAGATTGACAACACTACGGCAGTGGCATATGTTAATCACATGGGTGAAATCAAGTGGGAATCTTGTGATAGATTGGCTAACCTTAATTGGCACTGGTGTATTACAAGAAACATTTGGGTTTCAGCTATCTACCTACCAGGTAGATTCAACATGGTGGCGGATACCAGGTCACACAAATTCAATAACAACACAGAATGGATGTTGAATCATGTATTTAATAATATTGTTGCTCGGTATGGGATGCCAGATATCGATTTGTTTGCATCCAGATTCAATCACTAGTTACCAAAGTATGTTTCATGGGGACCAGACCCAGGGGCAGTAGCGGTAGATGCATTCTCGCTACACTGGGGTGGAATGTTTTTATATGCATTTCCCCCATTTTGCCTCATCAGTCGGTGCTTGCTCAAGATCAAGCAGGACTCCGCCTCATGAGCTTAGGTGGTACCCGACTGGCCTACACATCCATGGTTCCCACTCGTTTTGGGAATAATAACAGCCTCTTATGACTGCCCCGAACCGAAGTAACCTACTGATGCACCCTGTAACTGGGGAGCAACATCCATTACATGACCGTATTGATCTATTGTTTTGCAGATTCTAAGGAGGCCATACCTGGGCTTGGACTAACTGATCGTACCATGGATGTGATCACTGCGGCTTGGAGGAATAGTACCAAAACTCAGTACATTGCTCCCAACCCTCATATCACAAAGGTCATCTGGTAGCTCCAGGTTTCTAATCTTACTATGTTACTTAAATTACTGTTACCTGTGATTTCTCACTGCTGCTTTGAAGATTGATGCGCATGCGGACTGGCGGGGTTCTTCTTCTCACGTAATCGCTCATCGTAATGCTGCGTAAAATAAAGATCAAACTTCAAACTGGTAAGTTCTCATTTAATCTTATTATTTTATTTCTCTGTTGTCAGCCGGGCAACCTTGGCAGCTTTTTAAGTTGCCAAATGACAGTTTAGGTGGTCATTTAAGACGACTTGCGATGTGCGATAATGTGCTCGGACGAAGTGCATAGTTGCCAGTCGGAATTATGCTCTGTGAAGCATTCACATATTATTCTGTTTCAAATAAAGTCACTAACTAAACATATTTACCAATCAAGACATGATATATACCACAATGACATGAAGCAAAATTATAATACAGTATCTCAACTTTTTTTACACATTCCAATTAATGCAATTTCTATTATCTCGTTCCACTTCCAAACAAAAATGTGGTTGGATTATTCAGCGTATGATCAACCTCGGTGAGACCAAGCGCAGGCTTGGCGATCGCTTCGCACAACACCTCCACTCAGTTCGCAATAACCAACCTGATCTCCCGGTGGCTCAGCACTTCAACTCCCCCTCCAAGTCCGAATCGGACCTTTCTGTCCTGGGCCTCTTCCATGGCCAGAGTGAGGCCCACTGTAAATTGGAGGAGCAGCACCTCATATTTTGCTTGGGCAGTTTACACCCCAGCGGTATGAACATTGACTTCTTCAATTTCAGGTAGTCCCTGCTTTCTCCTCCCCTTCCCAGCTCTCCCTCAGCCCATTGTCTCCACCTCTTCCTTTCTTCTTCCCGTCCCCACCACCCTCACATCAGTCTGAAAATGGGTCTCGACCCGAAACGTCGCCTATTTCCTTCGCTCCATAGATGCTGCCTCACCCGCTGAGTTTCTTCAGCATTTTTGTCCACCCATTCACACAAGTTCTGTTATCCCACATTCCTCAGCCACTCCCTACACATTAGCGGCAATTTTACAGAGAAAAGTTAACCTACAAAGCCAATGCATCTTTGGGATGTGGGAGGAAACCCACACACTTGCAGGGAGAATGTGCAAATTCAACACAGACAGTGCCCGAGGACAGGATCGAACACAGATCTCTGGCGTGTGAGGCAGCAAGTCTACCAGCTGTGCCAATATATTTTGTTTTCCAACACACAAAAAATTATACGTTGATAACTTTGGTTACTTTGATTTTTAAATCTTGGAGTTTTAAATCTTGGAGTTTTAAATCTTGGAATTTTAAATCTCCAAGTGACGCTGTGTTCTCATTTACAGCTACTGTATGTTTTAATTCAGTTCAAGACTATGGAGCAGTACATTGGCCATAATGTTGCTGTCTAAAAGTGCCAGAGACCCGAAATTGACATGTATTCATTATATTCATATATAAATATACGCCGTTTTGTTTTCTCGTTTATAACATTGTTTACAGAGTACTATGTTTACATATTCTGTTGTGCTGCTGCAAGTAAGGATTTCATTGTTCTAACTGGGACGCGAGAGAATTAAACACTCTTGACTTACTCTGCTAATGTGTGGGATAGAACTAGTGTACGGGTGATCGGTGGTCGGCATGGACTCGGTGGGCCGAAGGGCCTGTTTCCACGCTGTATCTTTAAATTAAACTAAAAACACTATAACCAGAAGGAATCTAAAGAAGAGTCTCTACCTGAAAAGTCACCCAATTTCTTCTATCCAGAGTTGCTGGCTGCTCCATGAGTTCCCCCGCACAATTAAAGCATGGAATAGTCTTCATCCTACCATAGGTACCAACCAGACACAACTAAATTTAAGGTACCTCTTTTTTTCCCCAAGAACCCTTTTTTGCTTAAGTCCAAGTCAAGAGACCAGAGAGTTTTATTGTCATGTGTCCCAGATAGGACAGTGAAATTTGTGCTTGCTGCAGCACAACAGAATATGTAAACATAATACAGAACAGGAGATAAAAGTTCAGTGTTTATATACCATAGACCATATATATACACACACAATAAATAAACCGATAAAATGCAATAGGGTGTTATTTTTCAGCCCTCCACCACCAGTTTAAATTCCATTTAGAATATTTATGGAGGACCAGGAAACCAGAAGCAAGAGTTACTCCAGGGATATACTCCAGATCCAGGGTAAGGGAGTGATTCTGCATTGGTTTCCAGCGGTCGTGGCAAGGCGGCGACCGGACAGCAATGGCAGCCAGATCTCCCACAATTCAAAGCGAGGGAGAAAGTGCCCAGCGCCAACCAGTTGCCGTGGCAGTGCACATGCGCAGGGCGGCCGATGATGTGCTGGCCGTGGTTGTGCGCATGTGCAGGGCGGCCGGTGATGTGCTGGCTGTAGCAATGCGCATGTGCAAGGCGGCCTGCCATGCCGGCGGATGAGGAGCCGGCGGAGAGCGGAGACCCGGCGGCCTGGACACAGATATGGATGGTGGGCTGAGACGGAGAGTGACAGAGAGAGAGAGATAGAGTGGGGAGCCCGCCCAGAGTTGAATGGCAGGTCACCTGCCTTGGCTGGAGGCCCCCTAGATTTCAGCCTATGAAGTCTAGTGGTAAATCCGGCTCTGTGAGGCCTCCCCAAGCTCGAGGCCCTAAGCTTCAGCTTGTCAAGCTTATACGTAAATCCGGCCCTGCAACCCTCACGTCTTTGGGGTGTGGGAGGAAGCAGAAGCGCCCAGAGTAAACCCACGCAGTCATAGGCAAAACATGCACATGGAACAGACACACTCGAGGTCAGGATTGAACACGGGTCTCTTTTACTGTGAGACAGTGATTTTACTAGCTGCCTACTACTACTATGCAAACCCGCCACGTGCCTGTTCAATTCATTGCTTAAGGCACAATTTCATAACACTGAAACTGTCAACTTTCACTCAGGAAATTTCCTACAAATCATTAGCCTCTCTTTCATGCAATGAACCCTTAAGAATCTGTCCCATTTTACAGGAACTTCTTCCACTCTTAATCTTGCTCCCTCACTGCATCACTCGGTAATTAACAGCAAGTTATGCAAGAGATGAATTGAGTGTTTTTTTAAGCTGGTAAATGTTGCAGATTACTTCCCGTTTGTTACTAGTAATGAAAATGTACTTTAACTAAATGCAATCTTCCTTCTACCATGGTTTCCAGTTTAATCACTGAAAGCAATTCACCAGTTTCATCTCATCATGAAGTAATTGCTATGTTATTAAAAAAGATAATTGTTGAAATTTATTGCTAAAGTTATTAGCCCCGGAGATTGCACTGTGTATATTAATGGCCAAACATTGATTGCATTTGCATAAGATATTTCCTATCTCTGTATGTCCTCAAAAATAAATCAGGCATAATTTAAAACAGATTATATGACATGACACAGGAATGCCAGACTAGTACTCAGATGCCAGAATCACAAACAGTAATTTCTGAGCTATCAAGTTTAATATCCCTCATGTGACTTAAAATGGCCATTTATACTAGGTAGTTTATGGGTCCCAAACTATTTTACAATACTTCAATGAATGACAAAAGCTTCCTGCTTCCCAACCCATGCTCAGATGTTTTGAGCCTTTTCCAACTTATTCATGTCCTGCATCCATCTGTTCTACTTGAGATGTGGCCTTCACTCATTCCTGTTGATCTGTTTATCATTTTTGTCACTTCACGTTGCCTGGCCCTCTTTATCTTGATTTGATTCACTGGTGTTCCCTGATGCATGTAATGCATCTAGCTCCTAGGCCCAGATCTCTGAGCATTTTGCCTGCAGTGGATTGTAACTGACATGACTACCATTCAAACTTGAACAACTGCAGCATTCTTAAAGCACAAACTGAGTGAATCCGAGGCAAGCAACTGGCACGGATAAAGTCCCTGGATGTGACCCCAGGACCTGTCTGGACCAGCTGACAGAGGTATTCACAGATATCTTAAACTTCACACTAGTTCATTCCAAGCTAAGAAGACCATTATCAACCCAGTGCTGAAGAAAATTAAGGTAGTGTGCCTTAATGACTACCATCCAATGGCTATTATATCCACTGTCTTGAAGTGCTTTGTGAGACTGGTAATGGCACATATTAACTCCAGCCCAGTCAGCCTTGATCTGTTTAGATCTGATCGATTCACTGCAGTTTGCTTACTGTCTCAATGAGTCCATGTCAGACGCCATCTCCCTTGCCCTAAACTCATCTCTGTAGCACCTAGCCAACAAGGACACCACCTATGTATTGACTATAACTCTTCAACACCATAATCCCATCCAAACTCATCTCTACATTTCTGGACCTAGGTGTAAGAACTCCAGTCTGACCCACAGATCACAATCAGTGAGTATAGGTGATAGCCTTTCATCCACAATAAATCCCAACTCTGGTGCTCACAAGGATGTATTCTCAGCCCCCTACTATGCTCCCTATACATACATGTGCAACCAAATTTGGCTCTAACTCCATCTACAAGTTTTCAGATAAACCACTGTGATGGCCGATTCATGAACAATTACTAGATGGAGTACAGGAAGGAAATAGAGAGCTTAGTAACATGGTATCAGGACAACAACCTCTCCCTAAATGTCAGCAAGACAAAGGCGCTAGTTAACAACTTCTGGAAATGTGCTGGAGTACATGTCTCAATCAGCATCAATGCTGCTGAAGTGGAAATTGTTGAGAGCTTCAGGTTTTGGCATTAATATTACAAGTGATCCATCATGGACCAACCCCATTGATGCAACAGCCAAGAAGTCACCCCAACACCTCTGCATCCCGAGGAGATTGAGGAAGTTCAACATGTCTTCCATGACTCTTACAACTTCTGCAGATGCAGCACAGAAAGCAAACTGTTAGGTCGCATCACAGCTTGGTTTGGGAACAGACCAAGCCTGCAAAAAAATTGCTGAGGTTGGTGGATGTAGCCAAGACTGTCACATAGACCAGACTCCTCACTATTGACTCCATCTATACTTCACATTGCTTCAGGATAGCAGTCAACATAATAGTAAGATCAAATGAGAACTTACCAGTTCGAAGTTTGATCGTTATTTTATGAGGAGTTACGATGAGGGATTACGTGACGAAGGCTGTCCGCACGCATGTGCGTCAATCTTCAAAGTAACGGTGTGAAGTCACAGACAACAGTTGTTGAACTAACATAGTAAGATTATAGATGACTAGAACTGCCAGATGATCGTTAAGTTACGAGGGTAGGGAGCGGAGGGCACGTAATCCCTCATCGTAACTCATAAAATAACGATCAAACTTCGAACTGGTAAGTTCTGATTTAATCTTGCTATTTTACTTCTGAGTCACGTGACTGACTAAGTGAAGACTTTGAAGGTCTGTGATTTCACGCCGAGGAACGAGTCCACACGTCACAGCCGCATCAATTGACAAGGATGAGTGAGAAAATTAATGCCTTCAAACATGACATGTTTTACTAATGGTAATGGTTTAATAACAGAAAAGAAAAAACAACAGTGACCCCTCTCACCCAGGGGGAAACTGTAAAACAGAACTTAAAACAGAGTCAGCAAAACCCCCGGATCTGACGACAGGCTTATTATAAGACCTCTGGTACGTCCTCTCATTCGACCATCCCGCAGCCGCCAGAATTTGGTTAAGAGGAAAATCCATGTCCCTTGCTGCTGACGCCAATGCAGCCCTGGTGGAATGAGGTTTAAAAATGTCAGTGTCCACACCTGCACACGCCAGAACCTGTTTGATCCATCTAGAGATGGTCTGCACCGTAACCTGTTTGTGAGGTTTTGGGTAGCTGACCAAAAGGGAGAGTTCCGAGCCTCTCAAGCTCCTGGTGACCTTAATGTAATGGGTTATGGATGATATGACACACACTCGTGGATCTGAGGGATATGCCATGAAACTCAACTTGAGCCCTAGTACCCCTGGCCTGCTCTGTTTGATGTGGTCCCTAACGAAAAAGGTGCCATTATTGCCGGACAAACTCATACTGTCGAGTCTAAGTTTATGTAGTGTTTGGACCCGTTGTGCTGAGGCCAGGACCATGAGCACAACTACTTTCAATGTCAGATGGTGTAGGGGCAGAGATGAAACTGGAGCCCACTGACGGAGCAGCGTGAGGACCATGCTGACATCCCAAATATGAGTGCACCTGGGTCTAGGTGGAGTGGAATTAAAGACGCCCTTCATAAATTTAGTTATTAAAGGGTTGGACCCTAACGTGTGATGTGCTGACCACAGCTGTAAATAATTGGACAGAGCACCGCGGGCACTGTTAATGGCACTATAACTCAGTTTGCTATCGTGATAGAGTGATGATAGAAACTCCAAGACATCAGTGATTGTACCTGTGTGGTATGAAAAGTGAGAGCGGGAACAGTACATCTCCCATTTTCTTATGTGAGAAATATACTGTTTCTGAGTGCTCTTCCTCCAGGCCGCAGTGATGATATCAACAGTACGCTCTGAAAGCCCGAGCCCCAGTAACGGTCTCCTCAGAATCTGCAAACCAACAAATTTATACGGTCATGAAGAAGGTGGCTTTCCCCTGTCACTGGGTGTACCAGCAGATTTCTGCTCTTGGGCACTACCATAAAGGGCTGTGTGATTAAGACTAGAACCAGAGGGAACCATTGCTGAGTAGGCCAGTCTGGCAATACGAGAATACCAGTGGTGGAATCTTGCTGGATCTTAGCCACACATCGGGTAATGAGACAGAATACATACACAAATTTTCCACACAAATGTAGCGAGAATGCATCCACTGCTACTGCTATTTTGTGAATAGTCTGGGAGCCGAAGCTAATCCGTTAGGCAAAGCTTGAATGGCCACTGAATAGTAAGCATCTTTGAGGTCAATGCTTGTCATATAACATCCCCTAGAAAGCAGTTGTTTAGCTGTAACAAACGTTTCCATTTTGAAATGTTTATACTGCACAAAAGTGTTAAGCTCTGTCAAATCTAAAATAATTCTACATCCTCCATCCTTTTTTGGCCTCATAAAGATGTTGGACACAAATTGATAAGATTCATGCCTTGCCCTTTCAATTACACCTTTTTTTAAACAAAGACTCTAGCTCTTTTTGTGCACTCCTGTTGTGAGAACACAAACTTATGGCCAGGTGTGTGCTGAGTAGGTGGAGGCAAGTCAGAAATGAACTCAATTTGAAAACCTTGAATACTATGCAGTATAAATGGGTTAGATGTTATCCACTGCCATTCATGTAAGAAAATATTCAATCACCCCTCAACATGTAATGTATCAATTGCAGTCGCACTTACCTTAGGATTTACCGGCGGTAACGTCGCTGCTTCTGCCCCCGAGGTCTGGGGGGTAGGACTGCTGGAGCGCGCTGCATTTTGAACACGGCCCGGCTTGGGCCCTACCCTAAAAAAGGCCTCTGTGTAGTTTGCTCCAAACTACGTCCCCCAAACCCAGTGAACCGTTTGGCAGGCCCCTGAGGGTAGGGGTACAGTCTGCGAAAAGACGACCCCTTCAGAGGCACCTTGATGAGCCCAACAGTCTTAGACTCTTCGTCCAAATCTTTCACCTGTTTACTCAGATTTTCTCCGAATAGGAGGTCTGGGGATTGAACTGTTCCCGATTTACAAAGTCCAGCAAATTTAGGGTTAATGATAGGACTGATGGCATTTTTCCTGATACAAAATGTGCATTGCACATTAATGCCAATGTGTCCTCCTGAGTCTCTGAGAGAGGCGCCCCCTCCAATGAGCTTGCAAAGGCCGTGATGCCCAAGGCGAGTAGCCGGAGTACTTTCTGCAATTTTACCTCCTGGGCTCTGACGCCCCCTCCAATGTGCCCCCATATAGATTGGTTTACTATGGGGACACTCAGTGAGGCACAGTTCTGTGGAGTAGTGTACCTGGCAGTGGTCTCCATCGTCTGTTCTTGCAGAGGATGTGAAGCCATATAATTGATATTCTCGGCAAGCTCTGTGTCCAATGGTTCGCCGGTGAGGGCTGGGACCGCAAATATGGATGCTATGGCCAATACACCCGACGGTCCCTCTAGTCCAACTGTGCCTCCGTGCTCTGGGTCAGCATAGCTCTGACCTCATACGCTCCCGTCATCTGACAGGGAGATATCACGCAGCCCTGACTCAGGCGCTGCTGCCTCGGGTACAATAAACTCCCCGGGCTCCGATAGCTCCTTCCTCTGGAGCGTATTGTGCTGGAGTAACCTCTCCACAAGGCTCTCCAGCTGGGTCAGCCTGCCGGTAACACTGCCGTGAGGAGGGAACTCATCCACCTCCTCCTGGCCCGCCCTCAGAGTCCAGGGCCCTTACAGACTTTCTTGGGGCTTTCCTCCCCCGTGGAGTAGCCAAGGTGCCTTCTGGCCGCACCAAATCTGTGGCTGCTGGCTGCTCTGCCAGTGGCTCTCGAGGTGAATTCGGTGGTCACACGCTGCCCGCAGGGCCTGTTCACCTTAGACACGTTTGCACAAAACACAATACAAAAATTTTCCAATAAACGTACTCCGGACCGGGAGCAACGATTCCAGCAAAAGCTGTTTGAAAAAACACTTACCTGGATCTTTTAAACTTACCCGCTGGAAGGAGCGACGCGCCTGCGTCAGACGTAATGACGCGCATGCGTGGGGACGACCTTCTTCACTTAGTCACTCACGTGACTCCGAAGTAAAATCGAAGACTTGCCCCACCCGTGTCATTCTTTGTTTGCATTTTTCCCTTTGGACAGAAGATTCCGAAGCTTGAAAATACTTGCCACCAGATTCAGAAGCATCCTCTTCCCCTCTGTTTCCAGACTTCTGAACTGTACTTCCATAAGTTAGGGTACAGTTTGATTCACTTCTGCCCCATTGCGGACATTGGGCTTTGTCTATGGAACTGGGCGCTACGATGCTGAGAACTCTATTCTGCACTTTGTATCATCTCCTTTGCTCTACCTATTGTACATGATCTGTTTTGATTGTATTTATGTATGGTAGTATCTGATTTGGCCGGATAGCGTGCAGAACAAAGTTTTTTCATGACATTAGTACACGTTACAATAATAAACCTAAACAGGGATGGAAGAATGTGAATTACAAGAAAACTCAAAAACAGGCTTACTAATACTGGAATAAAGTCAGTGCAGTTCACATCCATGGTGTTTGTGAGTTACTTCACTTACAAATAACAGTCTGCACTTAGAATATTACATTCTGCACTTAGGAAAGCTAACAGCAAGCGATTAAAGACTGTAAAAAGGGGAGAAGATGTCAAAGGGCAAAGAAAAAATGGAACTGCTTCACTAAGGGAAAGCGTATGATCAGAATCGATGAGTAATATTACAATGAATCTTTGTTAGCAGGGAAAATAATGCAATGAAAAGAGAGAGGTGTACAGTTTTTTTCAGCAGATGTAACAACTAATAAAATGGTCACCCAAGCAGAACCTAGAAAGAAAAAAAAACAGTAGAAAGTCGAAGCCAGTATTGTAGATGAGATTGAGATTGTCAGCCTCTCAGAGGATCATCAACACAGGGTGGAAAGCAAATGCAAGATGAAAGTTAAAGTAAGGAAAAAAATGTTGAAGTCAATTAACTGGGGTAAAGGAATCTGTGGAGATTGGAGAGAGCAGAAGGCAATGGTACAAGAAAATAGGTGCAGGAGGAGGCCATTTGGGAAACTAGGCTCATGTACTTTAAACAATGTGTGCCCCGTGGGGGTTGAGAGCTGGATGAATGAAGCGATCAATCCATTAGAATATTGAATCCCGAAGTATGAAAAATGTGATTATATACTGGCAGTGATGGGGAGAGGAAGAGGTGGAAGAAAATGATGATCTAGATATGGACAAAGGCATTTGTACAAAGGCAAAGAGGCCCAGGTGTTGACCTAGGTAGTTTTCAGTGTCTGGGTCTGAAGAAGGGTCTCGTTCCAAAATGTCACCCATTCCTTCTCACCAGAGATGCTGCGTGTCCCACTGAGCCTCTCCAGCTTTTTGTGCCTATCTTCGGTTTAAACCAACAACTGCAGTTCCTTCCTGCACATTCCAGTGCCTGATTGTACTTTGCACTGTGGATTTACCAAGCATACATTGGGAATGACAACAGCAGGAAAATGCAGCGTATGAAAGAAAACAGAGATTGTAGAGGGATAGCCCCTAGAAGGCACTCAGCTAATATAACCTGGAACAAATAGGTAAATAGGTCCATTCATTAAACTAAAACTGAGATAGAGGCAGAAATCCTGTCAAGTAATAAATGCACTAAGCTCTGTGTTTTTTAAAATAATCACTTGCCTTCTAGTGCTGTATCTCCAGTTATGATTTTATAACAGTCTATATTTCTAGAATAGGTGTATCGATCATAGTCCTAAAAATAATGATAGAAACCTTTAAACCTTGGAGAGGAGAATGTATTCATAAATAAATGCATCTTATGCTTTTATTTGTATTACTTAACTATTTAGTTATATGTGATAATGCTGTTAGTCTTAGCTGAAATAATGTAAGTGATAATATTGAAGAAACATATTTCCTACCAGTTTTGATACATTTGTTATAAATTGGCAGCCAGCACTACTTGGGTGCATTACTTCTGACAGTGATAGGAAGACATTTAACATGATTTAATTTAATATTTAACATTTACCAAGAGCATCTTTACCTACCCAAAACAAACACAGACTTTGACGTGTAGGAAGGAACCGCAGATGCTGATTTACTCTGATATAGACACAAAATGCTGGAGTAACTCAGCGAGTTAGGCAGCATTTCTGGAGAAAAGGAATAGGTGAAGTTTCGGGTCGAGACCCTTCTTCAGACTGGGAGCCAGTTATCTTAAATATTTGGGAATAGAAATTTCAGTAGGCAGATCAAAAGCTGAAATTAATGGCGATAAGTGTGGTGACGGGAGTGTTGGTTTATTTCAGACAAGGTGGATTATATCCACCAAAACAAACAGTTTAAATTTGGGATGTTGTGGCATGATAACTAACTATTTAGAGAAATCCAGACAAAAGCAAAGAATTGCCAATGTGAACTCTAATGCGAGTTTATTTTCCTGTGACTTGGAATTTGTACTGTTTTAGTTCCTGTGGAGGCACCATTTGTAAAAAAAGTGTAGAAAGAAACTTGGAAAAGTAATGTGGCCAAAGTCACAGCTGCCACATATGCTTGCCTTTGGAGAGGAAAAAATACTGATCTAACAATAAAAATAATGTAAACATTTGACAAAGGTCATCAAAACTATGAACGTCTCTATAGTTTCTGCAGGACCATAAAATGGAGAAATTAGATATGTGGGAAATAGAACATCACTTGGCTACATCAGGAGACATATAACTACCAATTTATTGTAATATGTGCACCACAAAGTTTATATAAATGGTCCAGGCATTAGTCAACTTGTTGTAAACTTGGGTGTCAAATTATACCACTATGTTCTGGCACAAGATCAATCATTACAGAGCACAACCATTGCACTTTAAGAAGAAACGATTCCCCAAACTCATAGGTCAGGAAGATTGTGGAGCAAATAATCAAAAATGCTGGAAGCACTCAGCGGGTTGGGCAGCACCTGCAGGAAGAGAGTTAACTTTCAGTTTATAGCTCTTTATCAGAACCTGTGAGCTTACCTGGTCAGTCTGCTTCAAGTGTAGATGATCAAAGCATCAGACAATGAGTGTGTTGGGAATATGTACAATCTCCTGCCTCCTCTACTTCATTTAGAAGTGTTATGACACCCATTTCTTTGCAACAAGACTGCCATATCCCCATGTATATAAACATTGCTTAATTCTGTCTGCTCCATGTTAAGTCTTCCTTGTGTGTATGTGGATTTAGTAACTGAGACAATGAAAATTAATAGAAAGCTTAAACGAGAACTTACCGTTTGAAGTTTGATCTGGATTTTATGAGAGGTTGGAGTGAGAGACTATGTGAACAATCCGCCAGCCCGCATGCGCATCAATCTTCAGAGCCACTGTATGAAACCACAGTCCACTTAAACCAGAATCAAGCTATAGAAAAAATAATAACCCTTGACTTACCGGAATAAATTTATGAGATTCAGGATTGGGAGTGGAGGGCACGTAGTCTCTCACTCTCACTTCTCATAAAATCAAGATCAAACTTCAAACGGCAAGTTCTCGTTTAATCTCTCTATTTTATTTGGAAGTCTCGTGATGGACTACATGAAGCCTTTGAAGCTCTGTGGTTTCAAGCAGTAAACCAATCTGTATGTGAACACACTACACAGATAAACCATAAATGGTTGAAAAGAAATTGGCCACTAACAACATGATGCTAACTTTACATACTTTACATACATGTACATCACCCTTAATTGGACAACAGCCCCAATTGCCGTTGAGTTTAGACAACAGCTCAGGTAGCACTGTCCAGAAATCTATCTGCAATAGTCCAGACATGAACGCTATTTTATAACTTCCGAAAGTGCGTTCATCTGAGCCTCCTGCTGTTGCAAGAATGTGATCAAGAGGAACATCCATTCTATTGGCTGCTGATAGAAACATAGAAACATTGAAAATAGGTGCAGGAATAGGCCATTCGGCCCTTCGAGCCTACACCACCATTCAATATGATCATGGCTGTATCCTGTACCTGCCTTCTCTCCATACCCCCTGATCCCTTTAGCCACATGGGCCACATCTAACTCCCTTTTAAATATAGCCAATGAACTGGCCTCAACTACCTTCTGTGGCAGAAAATTCCACAGATTCACCACTCTCTGTGTGAAAAATGTTTTTCTCATCTCGGTCCTAAAAGACTTTCCCCTTATCCTTAAACTGAGACCCCTTGTTCTGGACTTCCCCAACATCGGGAACAATCATCCTGCATCTAGCCTGTCCAACCCCTTAAGAATTTTGTAAGCTTCTATAATATCCCCCCTCAATCTTCTAAATTCTAGCGAGTACAAGCCAAGTCTATCCAATCTTTCTTCATATGAAAGTCCTGCCATCCCAGGAATCAGTCTGGTGAACCTTCCCTGTACTCCCTCTATGGCAAGAATGTCTTTCCGCAGATTAGTAGACCAAAATTGTACACAATACTCCAGGTGTGGTCTCACCAAGGCCCTGTTCAACTGCAGTAGAACCTCCCTGCTCCTATACTCAAATCCTTTTGCACCTGCATGCCTACTTTCAATGACTGGTGTACCATGACACCCAAGTCTCGTTGCATCTCCCCTTTTCCTAATCGGCCACCATTCAGATAATAGTCCACTTTCCTGTTTTTGCCACCAAAGTGGATAACCTCACATTTACCCACGTTATACTGCATCTGCCATGCATTTGCCCACTCACCCAACCTATCCAAGTCACCTTGCAGCCTCCTAGCATCCTCCTCACAGCTAACACTGTCCCCCAGCTTTGTGTCATCCACAAACTTGGAGATGTTGCATTCAATTCACTTGTCAAAATCATTAATATATATTGTAAATAGCTGGGGTCCCAGCACTGAGCCTTGCGGTACCCCACTAGTCACTGCCTGCCATTCTGAAAAAGACCTGTTTACTCCTACTCTTTGCTTCCTGTCTGACAGCCAGTTTGCTATCCACATCAATACTGGACCCCCAATACCATGTGCTTTAGGTTTGCATACTAATCTCATTGTGCCTGCAGCCCTGGTAGAGTGTGACTTGTAATTATTTGTATTCATTCCTGCTTTCAGCTGTCTACACGCTATCCATCTTGAAATAGTCTTGCACCAACAATCAATTTTATAACTATGAAGAAACTATTCCTTCATCTCATAGGTTCTTATTAACCTCAATGTACCTTGCCACATAATAAACACCCACACTCTCCGATCGGGTATGCTGTCAACTCCAACTTGTACCCAACCGTTCCTGCTCTGCTTTATGAGTTCATTCACATAAAATACTACCCTCTTGTCAGATATGACCGAGTATCCAGACGGAGATTACGTAAAGACTGTGCTCTTTGTGCTAAAATCAGTGTCATAAACATGACTAACTTAACAGTAGATAAGGTAGACAAAAGTGCTGGGGAAACTCAGCGGGTGCGGCAGCATCTATGATTATAGATGCTGCCGCACCCGCTGAGCTTCTCCAGCACTTTTGTCTACCTTCGATTTTCCAGCATCTGCAGTTCCTTCTTAAACACTAACTTAAGAGTAACTGCTCCAAAGTTAGGGATACATCTGATGTCAATTTGCTTAAAAAAATATAATACTGATTACACATTCCACACTTGTATCTAGGCTATAGAGGGTTCATATTAAATACACCTTCCATAACCTTTATCACCAGTGGGTGAGAGCCAATCGTTTATTGTCCAACTTCTAGTACTAGATATGATGACAAAGCACTACGAGCAGTATTAATTGCACTATAAATTAATCGCTTCTCGGAATCCCACAAACCTCTGCTAGTTCTGTTTAAAAGTAGCTTACATGTGTCTCTTCAAAAAACCTTTCCATACAACCATGCAGTGATAGGTGCATGAGCGATAAGTTGAACTCACCACTGCTCGTGTCTGTGAGCAAATATAGGAGCTTCTTTCAGCAGACCTATTTGCAATGGAAACCATTGTTGAGTAGGCCACATTGACACTACTATAATTCATGTTGCCTTGTATTGAATTATCTTTGGAGGCATCTTCTGATATTTATACCCTGTGCTTGCCTCTACAATATTCTGTTTCTTATCTGTGGGTAGGGTCACAGACATATCTGCAGAGTTTATGACAAAACCTAAATACGTAATAGATTGTGTCGGCTCCAGTATGGACTTTCCTGAATGAATAACAAACCCTAGATATTCTAGGAGTGCCTTGGGTGCTGAAACAGTTAACTCTGTGACACCCTTATTGGTCGCCAGTGTGCGGAGCACATTCCCTTCGAACAGCCTCTCAATCAGGTTATCCAGTTTTGAGAGCCTACATATGATATTACAATGGATGTTGAGGCAGTACCTTCCTGCCCAGTATTGTCCTTTTGGACATATTTTGCCATTTTGGCCTTGGCCTTCATCGAACTCGGGACGCCAAACTGCTTCCTTTTGGAGCTTTTGCTTTTTATCTTTATTTATTTATTTATTTATTTATTTATTTACATCACAAACCTGCAAGTCAGGTAATAATGCTACTAGCCAGTTTGGCCTTTACTGGTTTACCTATCCCCGAGAGGATGGTAAATTATGTTCCAGAGTGCTGGCAGCTCCTTTTTGGCCATGAGCTGAAAGTATTTTGCATGTGTTTAGGGAATCATCAAACTCCCTGCCTCCGAGCAGGAAATATCCTCAAATATCTGAATTTAACTGCCTGTATCAGTGCAGTGCACCTCCCCCTCTCACTCAGTTATCCTCACACTTGTGAGCAGCCTGATAACCTCAATCTCGATGTTGAGGCAGTGCTTTCCTGGCCAATATTGTCCTTTTGGACAGCCAGTTCCGAGTTGGTCTTCCCTGAACTGGGTTCGACAAGCTACTCCTTTTCGGAGCTTTCAGAGGTTGCTGTGCAGGCCACCCTACCAGCATCTCTGAGTCCGGGTCGCCAACCTGCTCGTTTACAGAGCTAGCGGAGGTTACTGTACAGGGTATGCTGCCAGTGTCACCGAGCCCAGGTCGCTAAGCTGCTCCGTTTCGGAGCTTTCGCGGAGGTTTATATGCAGACCTTACCTGCAAACGTCTCTGAGCCCGGGTCAACCAGCTGCTCCTTATCAGAGCTTCAGTGCAGTTACTTGTGCACCTCTTTGGCCTGTTCACCTCTTTGGCCCCACGCTTGACAAACTGCTCCCTTTCGGAGCTTTAAATGGAGGTTGCTGTGCAGGTCGTGCCTGCCGGCGTCTCCGAGCCCGGTTCAACAGGCTGCTCCATTTCGGAGCCTTGGAGGAGATTACTGTGCAGGTCAGGCCTGCCAGTTTCTCCAAGACCAGGCCGGGCTACCTGCTCCCTTTTGGAGCTTTAACAGTGGTTGCTGTACAGGTCACGCCTGTCAGTATCTCTGAACCAGCTGCACCGTTCCTGTAAAAAAAAAACACCTTACCTGATGGAGTATTTCCGAATGCATCCATATCTCGCGCTATGCGATGACGTATTGATGCGCATGCGGGCTGGCGGGTTCTTCACGTGGTCTCACCATGAGACTTCGAAATAAAATTGGAAAATATAGTAGAGAACCTTAGACTCAGCTGAATATGGAGTAGGCCTTCAGTCGAACAGTATGTGTAGAAAGGAACTGCAGATGCTGATTTAGACTGAAGGTAGACACAAAGTGCTGGAGTAACTCAGCAGGTCAGGCAACATCTCTGGAGAAAAAGGATGGGCGATGTTTCAGGTTGGAATCATTTTCAGACTGAAAGTGGGGGGTGAGGGGGGGGTATCCAGTTTGTCACCTGTGACCTGATATATCACCCATCCCTTTTCTCCAGGGATGCTGCCTGACCTGCTAAATTACTCCAGATCTTTGTGTCTCTTTGGCAGATCAGTCTGGGCTGGACTGACAATCATGCCTATAAAACAAAAGGCATTGATAACACAAACCCTTTTGTATTCATTGTTTCAGCAAGGATATCTTAACCAACAAATGATTGGGCTGAAAGAAACATGTGTCTCAGGTTTTTATTCATTCCGTAAATGCAATGACTGAACTCGTTCAGGTTCTTTATGAGTCCCTCTTGAATACTGTACATATGAAAGTCTTGACCTACATTTTACATGGTGAATCACCAGTGAGAGTAAAATGGAAAACATTTTCTTATTACATTTTGCAATTGGTGTAGACTGAAAAGGACCCAATGCTGCTGAGTACATCCATTCGGTCTGGCTTTTAGTCAATATTTTTTTAATGGATTTGGCTGAATGTATTGAAAAATAATTTTATCTTACAAAAAGTCATGACCTTTTCTGAAACTGATACCTTACATCGTTTTACTGTGTCAGTACAACAACCTTACCTGTGCATTACTTTCTCTCTTAGCCAAGACTCTATATAAAATTCAAGATGCCTGGTTTGGAATGAAAACGAGCAAAGTGGTTTGAAACATGAACACACCACATAGACCAAACACCCAATTAGATATTTGCATTTACTCTGACTTCAATTATGTGTTTATTGGAATGAACATGGCAATAACTACTACTATTATGTAGTAATATCATGTAAGTTGAAAGTCGATGACTAGAATTGTTCTCTGTCCCTTTATTAATATTAGATATAATATTAAAATATCAGGATATGGAGCAAATAACCCAGTTTTCCTCTAATAACCCGCATCTTGCAAGATTAATGTTTTACATGCACTGGGATATATTTAAAGATTGATTAGACATAGCTCGTTGCTTTTCTGGTCATTTGGAATGGAATTCATTATTGTTCTTAAAGTTGAAAAGGAGGCATTCACCTATTGATTTGGAACAATGTTTAGAAAAACATATTTTACTTCATAAGATCAAAATATTTTTAAAACAAATGTCAGGTTTTCTTTCCTATGGCAATGCCTTCAATAATATTTTATTTGTCTCTTTAAATGGCTCCAATAACACCATGCAAGGATGGCACACTTTTTCAGTTAGTAGAGATGCTGCTCACAGCTTCAGTGACCTGGGTTCAATCCTGACTTCCGGTGCTGCCTCTGCAGAGGTTTCATGTTCTCTCTGTGTCCCGATGGTTTTGCCCCCATGTGCTCGGCTTTACCCCCACAACCAAGAATGTGCAGCCAGTTCAGTTTATTGTATATTACTCATGGTGTGCAAGTGAATGGTAGAATCGGGGGAGAGTTGATGGAGAAATATGAGAGTTGTGTAGCATTAGAACATAAGAACGTAAGAAATAAGGGAAGCAGCAACCCATTAAATCCCACAAATCTTTAATGGCTGATCTAATTTTTTACCTTTGCAATGCTTTCTTCTGACCCTCATAACCCTTGATTTCCCTAATTCTACCAGATTTGAATGGGTTGCAAAAGGCCATTTCACATCATCGGCCAATCCAGACAAGCTGCTTGCAGTTTCTGGAGCTGACGAGGAAGGAGCAATACGATGGTTTCAGGAACAGAGATACAAAAGGGAAGGGTCTTTACCAGGGGAGGTGCATGCAGCGATGATCGTTAGGGTACAGATTTTTTGAGGAGCACAAAAAGTAGAACCAATACCTTAAATGTTGATGGTGATTCCAGAGTAGTAAAACAGATACAATTACCTTGATGCCCAATTTTTAGTTTATTCTTTCACCATTAGCAACATGGAGAACATGCACTTCACAGACTGCCCACTGGTAGACACACGAAACTGCAGACTCTGGAATCTAGAACACAAGTGCTGAAGTAACTCACCAGATCAGTTAGTGTCTCTGGAGGATATGGATAGGTGATGTTTCGGGATGGAACCTTCGTTAGACTGATTGTAGAATGGGAGAGAAAGGTGGAAAAGGTTGGGGGGTGAATAAAGCCTGACCCACTGAGTAAATCCAGCACTTTGTGTATTTTGCACCCTGGCACCTGATGAATGTTCCTGCAATCAAAAGATGAAGACTGAAACATAATAAACAAAACTAGCAGTTATTGCCACCCCCCACAGATGCTGCCTGATCCTCTGATTTCATCCAGCACTTTGTGTTTCACGCAAGACTTCAACATCTGCAGTTCCTTGTGACTGTCAGCTATTTTCTCCAGAGCACTGAGAATCCAAGTTAAAACATGTTCAGAGAAGATGAGTTACCCTCAAGCACCATTGGCTGATAGGAAATCATTTGCCCACTACTAATTTTTCTGGGGATGGGACAATTGGAATCACCACTAATCATGAAAACAGAAGATTGCATTTTCTTTATGACCTGTATTCATTTTGCACCATTCAGAGAAAATAATTTGTTTCCAAATCTAATTGTGGCTTCAATTCATTATAAGTTTCAGGAAAAACTGAACAGATTGAAGATCCATTCACCTAATGTACGTGGGTGACAAACTCCAGCATGGATTTTTTGGGCAGAGAAACTTGTTTTTTGTACTAAAAGGGAAGACTTTGAGGTCAACATAACAGTGATCTTTAACACCATGTAGGAATTTAACAAGGTAGACATAAAGAAGTTCCACTCACCTGGGGAGTTCCGTCATATAACCATATAACCATATAACCATATAACAATTACAGCACGGAGACAGGCCCTCTCGGCCTTTCCAGTCCGTGCCGACCATTTGTTTTCCCCTAGTCCCATCTACCTGCACTCAGACCATACCTCTCCATTCCCTTCACGTCCATATACCTATCCACTTTACTTTTAAATGTTAAAATCGATCCTGCCTCCACCACCTCTGCTGCAAGCTCATTCCACACAGCCACCACCCTCTGAGTAAAGAAGTTCCCCCTCACTTTACCCCTAAACTTCTGTCCCTTAATTCTCATGTCATGCCCTCTTGTTTGAATCTTCCCTACCCTCAATGGGAAAAGCTTATCCACGTCAACTCTGTCTATCCCTTTCATCATTTTAAAGACCTCAATCAAGTCACCCCTTAACCTTCTGCGCTCCAAAGAATAAAGACCTAACTTGTTCAACCTTTCTCTGTAACATAGTTGCTGGAACCCTGGCAACATTCTAGTAAATCTCCTCTGTACTCTCTCTATTTTGTTGACATCCTTCCTATAAACTAGGCGACCAAAATTGTACACCATACTCCAGAATTGGTCTTACCAATGCCTTGTACAATTTTAACATTACTTCCCTACTCCTATATTCAATGCTCTGATTTATAAAGGCCAGCACACCAAAGGCTTTCTTTACCACCCTATCTACATGCGATTCCACCTTCAGGGAACTATGCACAGTTATTCCTAGATCCCTCTGTTCCACAGCATTCCTCAATTCCCTACCATTTACCATGTACGTCCTATTTTGATTTGTCCTGCCAAGATGTAGCACTTCACACTTATCAGCATTAAACTCCATCTGCCATCTTTCAGCCCACTCTCTGTAGACTTTGAGAATCTACTTCATTATCCACAATACCACCTATCTTAGTATCATCTGCATACTTACTTATCCAATTTTCCACCCCATCATCCAGATAATTGATGTACATGACAAACAACAGTGGACCCAACACAGATCCCTGAGGCACCCCACTGGTCACCGGCTTCCAACCTGACAAACAGCCATCCACCATTACTCTCTGACATCTCCCATTCAGCCACTGTTGAATCCATCTTGCTACTCCGCCATTAACACCCAAAGATTGAACCTTCTGAACCAACCTTCCATGGGGAACCTTGTCAAAGGCCTTACTGAAATCCCTATAGACAACATCCACTGCTTTACCCTCATCAATTTCCCTAGTTACCGCTTCCAAAAATTCAAGAAGGTTTGTCAAACATGACCTTCCAGGCACAAATCCATGTTGACTGTTCCTGATCAGACCCTGTTTATCCAGATGCTTATATATATTATCTCTAAGTATCCTTTCCATTAATTTGCCCACCACTGACGTCAAACTAATAGGTCTATAATTGCTAGGTTTATTCTTTGAATGAATATACATTGCTAATAAACCCAATCAAGGAGTTTAAGGGATATACTTGTTCATTCAGAGAATGATAAACATTTATTTTTCTAAGATAAGAGGGTAGCCCAAGAGTCAAGATTCAAGAGTGTTTTATTGTCATATGTCCCAGACAGAACAATGAAATTCTTACTTGCAGCAGCACAACAGAATATGTAAACTTAGTGCTCTGTAAACAATATAATAAATGAAAAAAGTTCAGTGTGTGTGTGTGTATATAAAAATATATATATATGTATATGCCTTTTAAGAGGGAATTATATTAAAATGAGACAGTAGAAGATATTGAAAGCGTATGCGGACGTGGCGTTGAAGGACGAGAATCCGAAGCAAACAAGTGGAAGCCAAATAACCGAAAGCGTACGAAGCCGAAACGCCAACTAACCGAAAGGCCGCGTCGCCTAGAAGCCAACTCACCAAAAGGCCGCTGTGCAGAAAAGCCAAATGATGACCTGACGTCGCCATGGGGCCGAACTTGTCAGCGATTGGTCCAGACCCCCGCGTCCATCACATCACTGGCTGGGGGCGACGGGAGGGTGGGGGTCATTTTCGCCCTCCGCCCACCCAGATGCACCGCCACCGGACCCCAACCCCCACAACAGGGTAATTCACCCCCCCGACCCACGGACCCCGACACATGGGGTGATTTACCCCCTGACACCCACACTGGGTGATTCACCCCCACCCCGACCATGGGGACGAAAGCTCGGGGCATTGGTAGCCATAGTAAATAGCTTTTAAAACATGGTGGGAGGGACACAAATTCCCTGGCGGGCCAGTGACAAGTGTGCATGACAACGACCAATTTAATCTCCTCCCACTCCCCTCCCCGCCCCCCCGAAAACAAGAAGCACATTTTATTTATTGTTTAAACACAGCAATACCATCTGGTTGCCTGCGTAATGCACACAACAAGTTCCCACGCACAAAACACCAGATAATCTGTAATCTGTTTTAATTGAAGATGGACACAAAAAGCTGGAGATACTCAGCGGAACAGGCAGCATCTCTGGAGAGAAGGAATGGGTGACATTTCGGGTCGAGACCATTCTTCAGACCTGAAGACTGAGCCTGAAGTGTCTCGACCTGAACCACCACCCATTCCTTCTCTCCAGAGATGTTGCCTGTCCCACTGAGTCACTCCAGCATTGTGTGCTATCTTTGGTGTGTGTGACAGTTGTCTCATTTCATCGGCTTCATGTATTGTGCGCATGGAAGAGACGCTAGACATTTACATGCCGCTTGCATCTATTCATCCAGAGATGTGAGATTTCATTAAGAAATGAAATCTCACATCTTTGCGAGGGAGGGATGGAATGGATGTAACCACCGGGTAAAGCAAAGGCATAGTTAGGATAGCCTGTGGGAAGTGCTTGCGACAGCTGGTTTCATAGTGCCTTCGTTGTTGGTAGGTGCTGATCTTTCACATGGAAGTGGTGGGATTATTTCCCTGTCCTAACTATGTCGGGGGGGGGGGGTGAATCACCCTGGTGTGGGGGTCAGGGTCCGGTGGCGGTGCATCGTGGTCAGTGACTCTGGGTGGGCGCAGCGACCAGACTGTCCCCAATTCTGCTCCACTCGGCCCTGTGTGTGTGTGCTCTGCCGACCCACAGCCCATCACATTGCAGCCGCACGGGAGAGATGAGGTGGAGGGCGGCCGTGGCTGTGAGAGAGTGGGGGCTGTCCTGAGGGATGCGCTCCTGCGGCCGCTTACAACTTGGTGCTCGAGTTCAGAGGGCCCAGTCACGCTCCAGCCCACGGCGGTCTTGTGTGGGAAAATGACGCCCACCCTCCCGTCTCCCCAGGCCAATGATGTGATGGATGTGAGCATCTGGTCCAATCGCTGACTAGTCCTGCCCCCCCCCCCCCCCCCCCCCCCCCGTGACATCATGTATTTTATTTGGCTTTTCGGCACAGCGGCCTTTCTGTGAGTTGGCTTCTATGCAACGAGGCCTTTCGGTTAGTTGGCGTTTCTGCATAGCGGCCTTTCGGTGAGTTGGATTTTAGGCGTCCCACCCTTTCGGTGAGTTTGCTTTTAGGCCTCCCGCCCTTTCGATCAGTTGGCTTTTAGACGTCCCGGCCTTTCAATTAGTTGGTTTTTCAGCTTTGTACGCTTTTGGTTATTTGGCTTTGTTTCCGTTCGGTTATTTGGCCTCCACTTCCTTGCTTCGGCTTCTCGTCTTTCCACGCCACGTCCTGGTACCATCGGGGTGAATACAGTAATAATAGAGAAGCCTCAGTTAGAGCAGTCAGGGTAAATGATCTGATTCTGTATTGTAAATTCATATTTTAGATCAGGATTGATATGTCAAGTAGTAACAAGCAGGGTGATGGTTTTGACTTTTGTTTATTTCTTTTAAACGTTTATAATACTCTTTCAACATAAAAGCTGCTTTTCTTCACAAAATTCATTAAAGGACACAAAGTGCTGGAGTAACTCAGTGGATCAAGCAGCATCCCCGGAGAACATGGATAGGTGACATTTAAGGTCATGTCTCTTCAGATTTTATTTGATTTACACTACTGGACATTAATTTTGTACTTTGTTATGCCAAGTTTGATCGATACTGAATCATTAGTATACTTAGTTTACCCAAATATACTCAAGTTCAGCAAATTTAAAAAAAAAAAGAGTATCTTGCTGCACAGATTTCTGGTTGATTAGAAACAGGCCTCTTGACTTGATTGTTGAATTCATCATAGAACCACTTTCACTTGTATCCTAAGCAAGTTGTACATGTTCTTTATCAAGATGTACAGTATTTGCACTTTCAAAGAAAAATGCATTACAGCCACATGCTTTAATCTGGACTGGTCAGTGTTCTTTTGATGTTGTCGTCATTAATCAGATTTCAGTCTGTTATTAGTATAACCTCCAGAGTATTGAATGGCCTTTGATGCTTGCAAAGCAAATGTATTTTCTATCATAAGCATTAGTCTTTACAGAACCGTGCCTTACGAATTTCTAATGCTGACTGCTGAAAGGATGAAATTACAGAGCTGCACAAATGCCTGGGCACTTGACCTCCAACCTGAATCTGAATCAGAATTTTGCAGGGGATAAGAGTTGAATTTCACCACACAGTAAATGGATTTTACTGCAAACCAAAGCTTGAGCCTCACACCAGATGTTAGATACGTGAAATTCTGTTGAATCCTGCCAGATGAAGTAGAATGAGGTGGTGTGTGGTGGTAGGGGGAGGGAAAGAGGAAAACGCAGCCTTGTATGATTCATCTTCTTTTAACAAATGATGGAACAGTATTGTTGTGAGGTTGTGGAGAAGGCTGCATCCCTGGAAATGGCAAATTGGAGAAGAAGGCTGAAGAAGGGTCTCGTTCCGAAACGTCGTATTCTTTCTCTCCAGAGATGCTGTCTGACCCGCTGAGTCACCCTTCGGTTTAAACCAGTATCTGAAGTTCCTTCCTATGCATTAATTACCATTATTGGGATTGAACTGTACTTTTGAATATTATTATTAAAAATAGAAACAGTTTTGTCTCATTCCAGTGAATAATTGATTTCACCATGTGGGTAAATATCAGCTCTGTCAAAAGCAAACCGCTTTGATGCTATCCACATTTCTAGTTTTCTTGCTGCCAATCACTATGATTGCATTCAAAATTTAAGATGAGTTTGTCATTTCTGATTTCTATTGTCAAACTTGCCACAAAAACAAGAAAAGTAACAAAACATCCAAAATTCATCGCAGAAAATTATCAATGACAATATAATCATACATTCAAAGTTGAAACAGCGTTTGCTCACGTTGACTGGCTAGATTCAAAATTATGTCATGGGTCACACACAATCTATGATAAATTCATAGCCAGGGTTTATAAACAAGGCACAGTCTTTTCTAGACTTCTTGGAGGAGAAATGCCTATGTCGGCTATGCTTCCACAAAAGTTGTCTTCATTGAAACCTGCACTTTGTAGAACCTCAAGTGTGATCTCATACATGTCTCATAGCATCCATGGTTGGAATACCCCTCACTCCCAGCACCCTGATGTCAAGATCAAGGACATTAGGAGCATGAGGAAGACAAGGAAACCAAGGGCAAGGGACCAGTCAGTCCAAAATCAGTACCGCACCAGGCTTCCTCAAAGAGATCACCTATCAGAATATACTGCATGGTGCTTAATCCTGGAATGATTCTCAATAACATCCATCCCTTCCCACACACTCATTCTCAAGTCCTACTATTACAGGGTATTTTAATTCTCTGCAGCCTATTGTGAATAATCTTGTGTATTGCAGCCAGTTATTGCTATTGTACACTGCAGCCATATCGATTTCCATAAGCAGCAGACAGAACCCAGTTCCCAGTCAAATATTGCAAGAGAATGCAAAACCACAGATTTAATTGATTGTCCATTTTTCATTGTCAAAAGGCCTTGCAAAAATATAAATGTGACTTTGCACAGTCCATAATTACTTCAGTTTTCAAGCTTCACACCTGTTGCATCTTAAATTACTTTCATGAAGTTGAATATGTTCATGGAAACAGCTCTTGCCCTCCACAGTCAGTGACCTCATGGGTGGCACTATGTTTCAGCAGATGGTGCTGCTGCTTTGCGTGCTCGGTTATGGCCTTGAGTATCATCTGTGCTGAATTTTCACATATTCCCCATGATTGCGGGGGTTTTCCCTAGGTGCTCCATTTTCCTGCCACTGCCCAAAGTGCAAGTTAATCGACCATGGTAGATTGCCGACTGGAGTGGGTGGGTGGTAGGAGAATTGGTGGGAGTTGATGGCCACAAGAAAATAAATAGGTTTGAAGGAAAGGGATGGGCATGTGAGACTTGCAGGAATAATTTAGGAGTCAGTTTGAATTCAATCGGCTGAATGGAAAACTTCTGTGTTGTAAGAAAATATGGTCTCATTGAAACTGCAATCCAGTCTCCAACAAGACAAGATAGGCACAAAATGCTGGAGTAACTCAGCGGGACAGGCAGCATCTCTGGAGAGAAGGAATGGGTGACGTTTCGGGTCCAAACCCTTCTTCAGACTGATTTCAGATGACGTGACATCAACCGTCTCAACCTTTCCACTTCCCTTACCTACTCTAAATTCTCCCGCTCCCCAATCCCCAACAATAGTCGATTTACCATATCAATCTATTCAAGCTCCCAGATGCCTGAAAATGTATTTCTCCATCCCACCCTTTCTCTGACCTTTCAGTCTTTGAACATTTTACATTGTTCCAAAGAAGCCTAATGTCAGCTTGTTAAATTGTATCACATCTTCCATCCAGGTAGCCCATAGAACTTTATCAATGCACTCAATGAATTCAGATAATTTGCCTTAATAGTTTGTATCAGGATTACATGGAGTGTATTTTGTAGTGGGGAATGTGAAAGGGGCAGGCAGAGTAACAGGGACATGGCAAGCAAGGAAGCCATGGTGCTGTCTAGTAGTTGTATGATGACCATCGATGGGCATGTTTAGAGATTTAGGGCTGACTAATGGGGTTGGAGTTGCATTACTAATTACCAGCTGTGCCAAGAAACACAAGGGAGCATATATCAATGTGATTATTAATCCATACTATTGATTATTAGATTAATGGATCGACTGCGCTTATATTAACTGGAATTTAGAAAGATGAGAGGGGATCTTATAGAAGCATATACAATTCTTAAGGGATTGGACAGGCAAAAAATGTTCCCAATGTTGGGGGAGTCCAGAACCAGGGGTCACAATTTAAGAATTAAGGCCATTTAGGACTGAGATGAGGAAAAACCTTTTCACCCAGAGAGTTGTGAATCTGTGGAATTCTCTGCCACAGAAGGCAGCAGAGGCCAATTCACTGGATGTTTTCAAGAGAGAGTTAGATTTAGCACTTCGGGCTAACAGAATCAAGGGATATGGTGAGAAAGCAGGAATGGGATACTGATTTGGGATGATCACCCTTGATCATATTAAATTTGCGGTGCTGGCTCGAAGGGCCGAATTGCCTACTCCTGCACCTATTTTCTATGTTTCTATATTTCTATGTTTCTGTTAAGGGGCTGTTCCACTTGGGCGACCTAATTGGCGAGTTTAGAAGAGTTTCGGAGAGTTCGAAAAAATGTCATGTTGAAGACCTCGATCATGTAGAAGACCTCCTTCGACCTCCTTTGACTATGTTGAAGACTAGCTTTGTGTAGCTACGACTAGCTATGACTAACTTCGGGAAAATTGGATACTGAATAGTGGAGAGTGAAGACGACCTCCTTCGATCTACTTTGACCTCCCTTCGAATATGATGAAGACTATCTGCGAATACCTTCAACTACCTTTGACTACCCTCGATTGCCTACGACTAACATGCCGTCCTACTATGACCTATACGACCTACTATGACTACGAGTAAAAAAAGTATCAATTTTTCCCATGCTGACCTTTTTCTACTCGCGGGCATTTTTTAACATTGAAAAAAACGCCGCGACCTAGCTGAGGCCTAGAGAAAGCGGAGACCGCTCTCGAGCATGAAGGAGAGTTACGTAGACCTCCTTCTACCTCGTGTCGACCATACTGCAAATATGAGTCGAAGGCAAACTCGCCAGAACACGCGGATTAGGTCGCCGAAGTGGGACAGGCCCTTTAATGATGAAGAACATGATGATTAATGATGATGATTCTAGTCAATGGTCTATAATGAGTAATTAACAATAATAATTAAAAATCATTATGTTATAACTTACCAGGAAGGAAATGTTTATTGTATATCTGGAACAGGCAGTAAAGTGCAGTCCATGGAAAAGGATTATTTTCAAAGGAATGAATTACTGCACTATTTAAGAGAAATATAAAATACAGGTTGTCAATAAACAGATGTCTTCTGGAAAGAAATGTGCAAGTTCCTAATTCACTATAAATTTGGAGTGCTTTGCAATATAATCAGATAATTAAATCATGGTTGTTCAACACTATTATGTTACAAGGAATTGTGTGCATATTATATGCATTCTGTAGATGTAAATGTGCTGATCTGAAGCATTTTCTATAGGAACTGACGCTAATCTTCCAGCAGTAATGAATAAAAAAATGGAAAGGTGATCCCATGGCTTCTCTTAATAACACGTGAAAATGCTGAAATCGGCAAGAATGAGAGCTAACGCACTGTCCATTCATTTTTTGGGTTGGAGTGTACCAGATTGCTGGGATAAAAGTCATTTCCCTTTCATTGTTTTTACAAGTTGGCATAGTCTCAACCTCCCTCTCATTAGAAGTGAACCAATATTACATTTCTAATAATTTGGCAATGATTGGGCAATTTCACTCTGAGGGGACATAAGAAAGTCTGGTGCATTGAACAGAAATGTCACATTGAAGCATGAGGAATATATATTTAAGACTGAATTTAATGGTTTATATTTGGGCATGAAGTTTGCAATTACAGTGGGGTGAGAGGAAGAGCGATTCAGAATTTTCTAAAGTTTCAATTTAGAGGGCTGCAAAATTTGTGTTTGTGGAAAGAAAATCTTTGCAATAAACCTAAGTACCTATGCTATTGTATTTTGGCTATAACTACCACATTTCACAATTATCATTTTTTCTTTTGGTAAGATGGAAAGTTCTATTAATGACTAGACTAAGTGGTACCCGTTGGGTCCCAGCTTCACATGGGAGGGCTGGTCCCCCAACACAATATTCCACCTCTCCACCAATTCCAAGATTGCTGGCGGGGGGTGGGGGGGGGGCTTTCTGGAGTGCTAGCATGAATTCCTGGACTGACAGCTCAGTCACTCAGGTCTGGCAGCTCAGAAACTGCCAGAAGGTCTGCCGAAAACAGGTGAGAGACTGTGAGAGAGAAGGGGGAGAGAGTGGACAATCAATTTTAGACATTTTCATCTTTTTTTACAGTTGCAAAAGGCACACAGTTGCAAACGGCACACAGTTGCAAAAGGCACACAGTGGCAATAGGCACACGGATGCAATAGGCACACATTTCAATAGCCACACAATTGCAAAAGGCACAGTTTAAAAACATATAAAGGGCACTCACAAGTCAGTATTCTCAGTGTTCTGTAGATTTCCAGCTCAGACTGAGAGTCGTGACCCTCTACCTCCCCATCTTTCAGAGCCACGCCCACACTTCCGGGTTTTATAGCCCCTCCCCCCCCCCCCCCCCCCCCCGGAAGGGCATGGTCTTCATGGCGTGATTGACAGGAGAGAGAATCTCAACATTTTTTAATCATTAATAAGTCTTTTATTTGTCATTGATGGGAAAAATCCTCTGGCAGCTGGAGGTGGCCAAAAATCACAGCGGTAAGTGGTCGCATTTTTTCTAAAATCAATATACAGTGCAAACTGGAAGTGGTCAAGTTTACACTTTTAATTATATAGATGTTAAAATGTTCAAGAAGGAAATGCAGATGCTAGAAAATCGAAGGGAGACAAAAATGCTGTAGAAACTCAGCGTCTATGAAGCGAAGGAAATAGGCAACATTTCGGGTCGAAATTGAGTCTGAAGAAGGGTTTCAACCCGAAACGTTACCTATTTCCTTCGCTCCATAGATGCTGCCTCACCCGCTGAGTTTCTCCAGCATTTGTGTCTACCAATTATGTTCAAATGGTGTGAAGTACTCTCTTCTAGCACAAGAAGTGTAATGGCTTTGCCATTTGCTAGTGGCATTGACAATATATCACAATATATGTATCTGGAGAAGGGTTCTGACCTTATCCATGTTCTCCAGAGATGCTGCCTGACACACTGAGTTACACCAGCACTTTGTGTCTTTGTTAATCTATAGAACTACATGGCTTCAAGCAGAAGGTGTCCATTGCAACAAAGTAAAATATTTTTACAAACTATCCAGGCATTGATCTTTAATAATTACAAATCTATCTTGGGAACATTTTAAACACTTCCAGTTGTACGCCTGGAAATTTGAATTCCAGTTAACAAGGATGGAGAAAAAAAAGGTGTTTTAAGAATGCAGCATTATTCCAATTGTAGAGGTCTATAAGATGCTGAGGAAACACAAACATAGGCCATTACTTCACATAGTTGCAGTTTCTGTTGAGTTTTATGCATTTTATTTGATGTGTTGACCCAAACCTGACACAATTTGGTTGAACGTATTTGTGACTTTCAAAATGAAAGATATTAAGGGAGGTCTGGAGACTGTAAGCATCAGTCTTGATTATCCTAATTAAATTTAATACCCTTGAATCTATAACTTGATTCCTTTTTTATGATTTAGAGCATACTTTCAACTCACAGTTAAGACTGCATGTTGTAAATACCTGTTTATTCTGGGAACACTTATTTTCCTTATTTGTCTGTAGCAATTGCCCCATCTCTTTGTATGGTATCTGCACATGCTTACGTCCACCATCAATTTACAGGAAATGCAAAGAATGTAATATACTGTATCTCTGCAAAGCTTATTTTAGAGACTCCCTTGGGATTATTTCCACTAACCTCAGATGGCAGTAATGATATAGTAACAGTTTTAAAATGGGGTTGGTGACTTTACTGCCTTCATTTTATAAAACTGCTGAACTAATTAGAGATGGGCAATAAATTAAGGATCGGGCAATAAATGCTAGGTTTGCCAGTGATTAATAAATCCTGTAAAAAGAATTAAAATAAAAAGAGAATTGCCCTGTTTAATGTGAAAATTGGGACCCTGTGATGTAAGGAACTTCTAACTGCTATTTTGAATCAGGAAAATATAAACCATTTTATAAACAAATGATAGACACAAAAAGCTGGAGTAACTCAGCATGTCAGGCAGCATCTCTGGAGAGAAGGAATAGGTGATGTTTCTGGTCCAGACCCTTCTTCAGGCGTAAACATATGTCCTGGACAATGACTTGAAAGATAATTCTCAAATAATGTTTGTGGGTTCAATGGAACCCTACAAAAGTTTGGAGGGACGTGGTTTGGAGGGATGTGGACCAAACGCGGGCAGGTGTGACTAGTGTAGCTTGAACATATTGGCTAGTGTGGGAAAGTTGGGCCGAAGGGCCTGTTTCCACACTGTATCACTCTCTCTCTTTAAAAAATAATCTCATCTCCACCATTGCAAACCATTACCCCTTAAATTACATCTATTGTCATTGCTGCTCAACCATTAGCTTAAGTCCTTGTAAGTTAAACCTTAAATTCAGGGACACTGGTACAAGAGATCAGCCAGCATTCCCTTTCCAGATGTATCACCAAAATCAGCTATGTGTAGGAAGTAATTGCAGATGCTGGTTTAATCCAAAATATAGGACAATAGTGGTATAAAGAAAAGTAGTTGATTTGGGCGATAGACACAAAATGCTGGAGTATCTCAGCGAGACTGGCAGTATCTCTGGAGAGAACGACCCTTGGGACTCGACCTGAAATGTCACGCATTCCTTCTCTCCAGAGATACTGCCTGTCCCGCTGAGTTACTCCAGCATTTTGTGTCTATCACTGGAATCAACTACTTTTCTTTATACCACCATTATCCTGCATCTTCTTTGGAGTAACTGTTTATTAAAGCCCTTTCAAATTGTTGGCAGGATTTTTAGCATTTGTAATGTAATAGTAGATTTTATGAGGTATCAATATGCCTATTTATTAAGTTATAAGACTATATAACCCTCTTTCATTTGATTTCCAGGCTTCTGCCATGTGGGAATATCATTATCCATTATCCTTTGTATATTTGTTGACCGGCTGTCTCACTTTTCTCTCTTTTATTTTGAGTCCAGTTTTTCCACATTTCACTAAACTCTACATTATTTCTCCTCCAACAATCTTGACTTTGGCTCTTTATCGTGCCTTTTTTTTCTTCACGTTGAATTTCACATCTGCTCTCACTTTAAAGAGTCTTTCCATACCATTGAATAATGTGTGCAATCCCAAAGGGAGCAAGGTTTGCAGAGAAGCATCTTTTTGTCATTTTGCAGTTTGATATCTGATATTTTGAAAAAGTAATTTTCAAAAATCTGTCCGCATTTTTATCCGTTCCCACAATTATTTTCCATTTAAGGCTACTGAAGCCAAGAGTAACATCACCAAGAGATTATAGTGCGGAACCCCAGATATTCAATCCAACATCCTTAAGAGATATCATGATGAAGCATTGTAAAATGGCAGAGGGGAAGGAAAGAAGAATCTAAAGGAGTGGGGACCCAATGTGATACGGGTTTGAACTCCTTTGGGGTTCACAAAAATAATTATGCATCGCTGTTTGGTGAACCTTTTTGATTCTCTTGCCAAGGCAAATGGACCCAGCATGTTGCAGCTCTGATCACTTCAGATTCAAAATGACAACTGAGATCCTATTTACCTCATCGGTCCTTAATCCCCATATAAACAGATGCCTATCAAATGAAGCAAGAAGGGCCTTTGCACACATGGACCCAACTATGTAGCTGGTTTAAAGGGACTAAATCTGGCTCTGGTTTACCAATCAATATTAGCAGTAGCTACAATACAATTCTAAAATACTTTTACATCAGTAATTTTGAAGAGGTATTTAACTTGATTTTAAATTGGAACATTTTGCCCGACAAACATAAAGATCAGATATACTGTTGGAATGTCCTGGGATTCTCCCTAATTTTACGCCAAATATATGGGACGACATAGTAGCACAGTAATATAGTTGCTACCCATACAGCGCTAGGGACCCGGGTTCGATCCTGACTATACGGAGTTTGTACCATCTCCCTGTGACAGCGTGGGCTTTCTTTGGATGCTCCGGTATCTTCCCATACTCCACGTCGTGATGCGTAAATTAAGTCGCATAAATTACATGTAAATGACGCCCAAGTGGGACAGGCCCTTTACGAACTTGATGGATCTAAACTTCAGAAGTGTTCAGTGCACTTATGTTATTGCATCCTCCACTTTGCAAACAATAGAGGACTAATTTCCCATTATGTCCCTCCAGGTTTAGAAGGGTAATTGTCAGGGTTACGTTCTTTAGGGCATCATTGACCTGGAATGTTAACATATTTTCTGCTTGATCTGCTAGGTAATATTCTGCTTTTAATATTAAAACACATTAGGGATATTTCAAAAATGCTCCATTAGCTGTGACATGCTCTGGAGAATTGGTGGTGGGGGCGGGTGGAGCTGGGGAGTGGGGGGGGGGGGGGGGGGGGTGGTTCGGTGAGGGGTTTGGAAGTTAGAGGTGTTGAAAAGTATTAAGCAATTGCAAGTCTTCCTTTTTAAAAGATGGTTAGCTTCTGTGCTGAAAATAAACTTCAACCCCTAAAAATCAGTTGTGGCTGCATTTTTCTACTTTTAAATTGAACTTCATAAATTCAAGGTTCAAGGTCGTTTGTACTTTCAGCATGACAAATGCATTCTGAAGGAATTGGAACTTTGTTCTGGATTGTCTTTCAGCAAATATAACCAGCTTTTAGTCACCTTAGGATTATGCAGTTTTTTTCCAACCAGCAAAATAGCAGATTAAATTATTTTACTGTTTTCACCTGCTATTAAAGAAACTTTGAAAATATTGAAAATGATATATGACCGAATACCTAATGATTTTGATCACTTCTATGTATAGAAGCAGTGATAAACATACTTTTAGAACAATTGTACTGATGACATGCATTTATGACTTGATTCCCACAGAGAATAACCCCAGCAGTCTTTAATTTGAAACTATCTATTCTCTATGTTACAAGGCATCCTTTGATTTCCCCAAAGTGACTTATACAGTATCTCCTACATCAGACAAAGGGTTTCTAAAATGATCGGGTGCATGAAAGGCCATGTGGATAGGTTCAATTTTTTTTTAACAGTGTAAAGTTTTTAAACAAAGCAAATGCTCTCAATTTGCATTTATAAAAATGTGCATTTCACAGCTCACTCATTAATATAAATTATCCTGATAAATCTGTGCGCATATTGAATTCTGCCAAGTCTTGTGCAAACAGCTGGGCAAATGCCAATATATGATTGCTGTTACAAATTTCAAGCTTTAAATTTAAATGTGCTTGGAGAGGATTCAAGACAGGGGAAATTTTGCTGGAAAAGTCTCTAAGTCTCCAAGCAATCTTTTTTTATATGATTGGAACTGAAGGGTGGGAAAGAACAGAATTCTATTAAGGGCATGAAGCAAATTGTGATTTTGAAAGGGACATTTGCACAGTTTCTAAGGTCTTGTTTGTAGCATGAAACCGCTAATCAGCTATCTCCTTAAAGTGCATATTTTCTGCTTAATGAATATACATATATAATTATGTGCTGAAAAGGTCAACCAACTTAGATCTGCACACACAGCAAAGTAGCTCCTGAAACATAGCCCAGATGAGCAATTCAATCTGGCTCTATACCAATCAATATTAGCAGTAGCTACAATGCAAATCAAAAATACTTTTACAACAGTAATAATGATGAGTTATTCAACTTGAATTTAAATTGGAACATTTCGCCCCACAAACATGTTGACCGATTTGCAGGGAGATTTCCAACCCAGGATATCTTCCTCCAGTGTTGTCCAGGCCAGAATAAAAGGAAAACAAAGGTGCTGTATCTGTTAGGAAGCTGAAATACTGGAACAGCTGAGTCAGCCACTCTGAAGGGGAAAAGCAGAATGGCAAAATTAAGCCCTACATGAACTGCAGAAATCAACAAAGGAGGGGAAGGGTGCACAGCAGATTTTAGTCAACTATTGGGTATTCTAAAGGGCCTGTCCCATGACCTCTGCTTAATTCACGATCTCTGCCGAGTTGCCCTCGCAGCATGGTCATCAAGAGATCGTAGGGAAGTCGTAGGTAGGTCGTAGCAGGTCATGATGCTAGTCGTAGGTACTTGTGGCACCAAGTAGGTCGCGGCATTTTTTCAACATGATGAAAAATGTCCACGAGTAAAAAAGACCGTGAATTAGGTCATGAAAGTGGGACAGGCCCTTAAGACAGCACTTTGAGGTCTTCAATGATGAAATAAGCTCCATCAACTATTTTAAGAAATTGGAAAACCTATTTGACAAAGAAGAACAATCACAAAATAAAAAAGCGTGAGAGCATTTAGTTGAGGACAAAAACACTAGAATGAAACATAATTGTACAGTTGTACAGGGTTTTGGTGAGACCACACCTGGAGTATTGCGTACAGTTTTGGTCTCCTAATCTGAGGAAAGACATTCTTGCCATAGAGGGGGTTCAGAGAAGATTCACCAGACTGATTCCTGGGATGTCGGGACTTTCATATGAAGAAAGACTTGATAGACTCGGCTTGTACTCGCTGGAATTTAGAAGATTGAGGGGGATCTTATAGAAACTTACAAAATTCTTAAGGGGTTGGACAAGCTAGATGCAGGAAGATTGTTCCCGATGTTGGGGGAGTCCAGAACAAGGGGTCACAGTCTAAGGATAAGGGGGAATTCCTTTAGGACCGAGATGAGGAAAACATTCTTTACAAAGAGAGTGGTGAGTCTCTGGAATTCTCTGCCACAAAAGGTCGTTGAGGCCAGTTCATTGGCTATATTCAAGAGGGAGTTGGATGTGGCTCTTGTGGCTAAAGGGATCAGGGGGTATGGAGAGAAGGCAGGTACGGGATACTGAGTTGGATGATCAGCCATGATCATATTGAATGGCGGTGCAGGCTCGAAGGGCCGAATGGCCTGCTCCTGCACCTATTTTTCTATGTTTTCTATGTTTCTATAATTGAATCAGCAACCTGGAAAATCAAGATAAATGAAGTAAAAAGGCATAGAACTGTTTTACAAATACACAAGAGTTTGTCCCGGGAATTTGGCCTGTCTTTTTTGATTTTTTTTTATAATGAGGATTCATAAAGTCATCAATATTATCTAAATGTCATAGTGGCAAGAATTATTTTTTGTTAAAATTATAAATGAACATTGCATCTTTGGGGGGGGGGGGGGGTTGACCCTTGCGGTGTGAAATCATAATCAGATAACATCAAAAACGGTGATGAAAAGAAATCAAAGAAGGTCGGGAATTAATAAAATGAATAGAAATGTGGATACATTGAACTTCTGGGAAAATTGAGCTAGTGCCGTATCCTTTTCAAGAGGAGAAATCTGTATTTGGTCATAAAGGACATGCAAGATTATTGAGCTCTAGTGCTCTCATGAGGAAGATTACTGATTTTCTCTTTTCCCTTCCTCACCATCATTGATTTCTGTTTCCCTTCATGTTTTTGATTGATTATCTAGCAAAACACATTTCCACAGCCCTGTCTCTTCCACCAGACGCTTAGTTTCATCAAACTTTTAAAAATAATTTTCAAGTTTTGCCTAGCTTTATCACAACTCAATAGATTCAGGATTGAACATAGATATTAAATATAAGAAAGCACATTTAAAATTCCTGAAGGAAATTTATGGGCCAGTTGGGTTTTCATGAGAATCAACTGTTCTTGGTGTATTCACCATTACCAAGAATAGTTTAGTTTAGTTTAGTTTCCTTTAGCTTAGTGATACACCAAGGAAACAGGACCTGCGGCCCAGCAAGTCTATGCTGACCATCGATCACCCCTTCACACTAGTTCATTATTATGCCACATTCCCACTTCATACACATTAGAGGTGATTTACAATGGTCAATTAAATTACAATTCCACACATCTCAGAGCACCCAGAGGAAAGCCAAGCAGTCACAGGAAGAATATACAAACTCCACACAGACTGCACCCGAGATCAGGATCAAATACAGGCCTCTAGTGCCCGGGTCTCTGGAGCTTGGAGGCCACAGCTTCACCAGCTGCGCCATCGTGCTGCCCATTGACTTAATAAATGACTCGGGTAGTAGCAAAGATAAAACTTCCTAATTCTTTTTGGATGAACCCTGGCTCCTGCTGTGGAAGAAATGGCAAGGGTAGACAAGTTCTATCCATATTGAGAATATGACACATATTCCAGCACCAAAGCTAGGCTGGCTTCAGAAATGCATGTGAAGAAATTAACAACAATGCACAACCTCCAAATGAATGTTATACTTTCCATTGACTTAAAAAATTCTGGTGCAGTCAGCAAGCATGGATATTACCAGTGTAAGATGCAAGATTGCTTTATTTAGATTTTCGCAAGATTTTTCCACTGAATTAACAATGAATGAATTACTGAAATCTAACATGATATGAGTATGTGTAAATCAGCTGAGCCTGTCCTGGGAGCTGCAGCGTGGATACCACTAGCTTTGTAATTGGCATCATTATTAGCGGGATCTGGGAAGGTTTTTTTTGTTGTAGGAAGGAACTGCAGATGCTGGTTTAAACCGAAGATTGACACAAAATGCTGGAGTAACTCAGCTGGACAGGCACCATCTCTGGAGAGAAGCGATGGATAATGTTTCAAATGGCCTCCTCCTGCATCTATTTTCTGTGTTTCTGCTTCATAGAAACATAGAAACATAGAAAATAGATGCAGGAGGGGGCATTGGCCGTTCGAGCCTGCACCAGCATTCACTCATCCACAATCAGTAACTCGTGCCTGCCTTCTCCCCATACCCCTTGATTCTGCTGGCCCCTAGAGCTCTATCTAATTCTCTTTTTAAATGCATCCAGTGAATTGGCCTCCACTGCCTTCTGTGGCAGAGAATTCCCCAAATTCACAACTCTCTGGGTGAAAAAAGTGTTTTTGCATCTCAGTTTTAAATGGCCTCCCCTTTATTCTTAGACTGTGGCCCCTGGTTCTGAACTCCCCCAATATTGGGAACATTTTTCCTGCATCTGGCTTGTCCAGTTCTTTTATAATTTTATATGTTTCTATAAGATCCCCTCTCATCCTAAATTCCAGTGAATACAAGCCCAGTTTTTCCAATCTGTCCACATATGACAGTCCCGCCATCCCGGGGATTAACCTTGGGAACCTACACAGCACTGCCTCAATAGCAAGGATATCCTTCCTCAAATAAGGAGACCAAAACTGCACACAATACTCCAGATGTCATCTCACCAGAGCCCTGTACAACTGCAGAAGGACCTCTTTACTCCTATACTCAAATCCTCTCGTTATGAAGGCCAACATGCCATTAGCTCTCTTCACTGCCTGCAGTACCTGCATGTTTACTTTCAGTGACTGGTGTACAGGGACAGCCAGGTCTCTTTGCACTTCCCTTTTACCTAATCTGACACCATTGACATAATAATTCTCCTCCTTGTTCTTGCTGCCAAAATGGATAACCTCACATTTATCTACATTATACTGCATCTGCCAAACATCTGCCCACTCACTCAACCTGTCCAAGTCACCCTGCAACCTCCTAGCATCCTCTTCGCAGTTCACACTGCACCCAGCTTTCTATCATCTGCAAATTTGCTAGTGTTACTTTCAATCCCATCATCTAAATCATTAATATATATTGTAAATAGTTGCAGCCCCAGTACCGAGCCTTGAGGCAATCCACTCGCCACTGCCTGCCATTCTGACAGGGACCCGCTTATTCCTAATCGTTGTTTCCTGTCTGCCAACCACTTCTCTATCCATGTCAATACCCTACCCCCAATTCCATGTGCTCTAATTTTGCCCACTAATCTCCTGTGTGTAACCTTATCAAATGCTTTCTGAAAGTCCAGATACACCTCATCCACTGGCTCTCCTTCATCTAATTTACTTGCCACATCCTCAAAAATTTCCAGAAGATTAATTAAGCAGGATTTCCCCTTCTTAAATCCTTGCTGACTTGGACCAATCCTTTAACAGCTATCCAAATGTGCCATTATTACTTCTTTAATAATTGACTCAACCAATTGACTCTACCCAATAATATTGCTCGCTTAATGCAAATTTATTTTAGTTCCTCTGTCTCCCTAGATCCTCTAGTACATCTGGGAGATTGTTTGTGTATTTTTTAGTGAAGACGGAGCCAAAGTACCTGTTCAACTCTTCTGCCAATTCCTTGTTCCCCGTAATAATTTCACCTGCTTCTGTGTTTCTACATCATCATTCCCTATGTCACGCCTCACAAGCGACTGGATTTCATCCCTCACCAACAGAGCTACCCTACCTCCACCTGCCTGGCCTTTCTGCAGGAGGTATAATCCTGAATATTCAGTTCCCAGTCCCGATCCTCATGCAGCCATGTCTTTGTAATCCCCACAATTTCATATCTACCAATCTCTATCTGAGTCTCAAGCTCATCCACTTTACTTATACTTTGCGCATTCATATATAATACTTTTAATCCATTACTCACCTCACCTTTCACATTGATTCCTATTTCACTTGTCCATACTCTCGTATTCCTTCGTGAACTTTCTGGTGTCTTTCTTAACTTTTCTTGTACTCTCTTTCCCTTTAACTCCATCCTTGTATTTCCAATTTGTCTCCAACCCCCCCCAATATTTAGTTTAAACCCACCCGTGTAGCAGTGGCAAACCTGCCTGCCAGAATGCTGGTCCCCCGCCTGTTAAGGTGCAACACGACCCTTTTGTACAATTCACCCTTACCCCAAAACAGATCCCAGTGGTCTAAGAATCTAAATCCCTGCCCCCCGCACCAGCTCCTCATCCACACATTCAGATCCCCTATCTCCCTCTTCCTGCCCTCACCAGCACGAGGAACTGGAAGCAAACCGGAGATAACCACCCTGGAGGTCCTGCTTTTCAGCCTTCTTCCGAGCTCTCTAAAGTCACGCTGCAGAATCTCTTTCCTCTTCTTTCCGATGTCATTTGTGCTGACATGCACTACCGCTTGCGGCTGCTCACCTTCGCCTTTGAGGATGATCTGCAATCGGTCCATGACGTCCTGGATCCTGGCACCAGGGAGGCAACACATCATCTTTGAATCCCGCAACACATCATCCTTGAATTCACGATGGAGTCCCTGAATACCATGGCTCTGCCTGATGTCTGCCTCTTTGGCTTTGCTTCAGCGTCACGTTTTGACTCGCAGACCTGTCCCCCGCTCAGAATGGCAGTGTCTTCTGCCCCGACAGCTTCCAAGAGGGTGAACCTGTTTTCAAGAGGTACATCCCCCGGGATCTCCTGTACTCCAAGTTTCCTTCCCTTCCTCATCGTCACACACCTTCTCTCTTCCGGTACCTTAGGTGTAATGATCTCGCTGTAGGCCCTGTCCAGTAAACTCTTGTTTTCTCGGATGATCCCGAGGTCATCCAGTTGCCTCTCCAGTGCCCAAACACGGTCCTTCAGGAACTGAACACACTTGGACACACTTTCCATAGTTGTAGCAGGCAGAGGCATCATCAGTGTCCCTGACCTCCCACATCCTGTAAGCGTCACACTGAATCAGCTTACCTGTTGTTTCTTCACTGCGTCCCACCCTCTCCAACTTTTGGCGTAGTCTCCTCACCTCAGCCCCCTCGCCGAAGACTGTCGAGCCAAGACTCAAACTTTTCTCACAACACTCGAGCCAAAGACTCGTACTTTTCTTACAAGGCACTGCCCTCGAGAAGGCCGCTCCCCTAGAGCAAACCATGCTTATATTAGCTGATAAATTGACTATTTTGCTAACTTACTGATTTGCTAATTCATTTCTTCAGCCAATCCCTGCACTCACTCCTTCACCTGCTGCTTCTCCGTCGACCTTGAAGGTTTCGGGTCGAGACCCTTCTTCAGACAGGTTCTTTTTTGGCCAGGAGGAGCCTTTGTGAGATCTTTGTGAGATCTGACCTTCAGTCTTAAGTTACATATTTGTTTTAGGGGGTTTCACCGGGTGTCCACTAGTCATTACCACGGTACCTCTTGTGGGAGCCCTGTTCAATAAGGTGATGTGGAGCAGCACCAGGTGGTAAGTGCATTGTCCAGTCCAAACCACAGAGAATAGACTCAAAGTGCTGGAGTAACCCAGCGGGACAGGCAGCATATCTGGAGAGAAGAAATGGGTCAAGACCCTTCCACAGATGGAAAGTCACGGGAAAGGGGAACGAGAGATATAGACGATGATGTAGAGAGATATAGAACAAATGAATGAAAGATATGCAAGCAAGTAACTATGATAAAGATACAGAGAATAGAGTTATATGACCCTCATATATTCTCATCTCTCCTTTAAAGACTAGATCATGATTTCCAGATCTTTTCATACACTGGAAAAAAAAGCTCTCACCACACAGAAAAAAAAGATTGGGAACATGGCAAATTTAATTTAGGAAATAGAAAAGCTGTCCAAAGAGAATGAACAAATTTTGTTTTGGCACCTGCTCAGTTAAACCGTGTAGTACAACCATTCACAGTGGGTTTAATTGAAGCTAATTTATATGTTTTTGTTTATTTGTTTCTTGCGCGGAGCTGTTAGATTTATGGGCAATGTGCATTATTCAGCATGAACTTCACCACTGTCAAACTCAGCAAAATGTATTGCTTGCTGCAGGCACCTTTCAGGATTTATTTGTAGGTCTGTTAAATGCTATTCTTGCTCAGAGCCAAATGAGTATTTTAGATTTAATGAAAAAAGTTCCCAAAGTTCCACAAGTAATCTCTTTGAATTAAGTGTGTCTTTAAAGGCAGGTATAAATTGAATTATTGGCTTTGAAATAGAAACGTCTTAACATCAAGACAAAAACACTATTTCAAATAACAGCAGCATGCGGCCATAACAGAACATTCACCACTTGTTGGTCTTACATAGATATCCCAATCATAGTTCTTGGAAATAAATCTTATTTATGGAGCTGTATTTATTTTTTGCTGCAAATCAATGTCAAAGGCCTTACTGAAATTCAAAGTCAAGTCAAAGTCAAAAGAGTTTATTGTCGTGTGTCCCTGACAGGACAATGAAATTCTTTCTTTGTATAGCACAACAGAACATAGTAGGCATTGACTACAGTTATATACTTAAATACACACATTAATTAATAAATTAATAAAGTGCAAATAACAGATGGAGGGGTATTAATGTTCAGAGTTTTGTCCGAGCCAGGTTTAATAGCCTGATGGCTGTGGGGAAGTAGCTATTCCTGAACCGGGTTGTTGCAGTTCTCAGGCTCCTGTACCTTCTACCCGAAGGTAGCAGGGAGATGAGTGTGTGGCCAGTGTGGTGTGGGTCCTTGATGATGCTGCCAGCCTTTTTGAGGCAGCGACTGTGGTAGATCCCCTCGATGGAAGGAAGGTCAGAGCTGATGATGGACTGGGCAGTGTTTACTACTTTTTGTAGTCTTTTCCTCTCCAGGGCACTCAAGTTGCCGAACCAAGCCACGATGCAACCAGTCAGCAAGCTCTCTACTGTGCACCTGTAGAGGTTAGAGAGAGTCCTCCTTGACAGACCAACTCTCTGTAATCTTCTCAGGAAGTAGAGACGCTGATGAGTTTTCTTAATAATTGCATCTGTGTTCTCGGACCAGGAAAGATCTTCACAGATGTGCACGCCCAGGAATTTGAAGCTCTTGACCCTTTCAACCATCGACCCGTTGATATAAACATGACTGTGGGTCCCCATCCTACTCCTTCCAAAGTCCACAATCAGTTCCTTTGTTTTGCTGGTGTTGAGGGCCAGGTTATTGTGCTGGCACCATATGGACAGTCGCTCGATCTCTCTTCTGTACTCCGACTCATCCCCATCAGTGATACGTCCCACTACAGTGGTGTCGTCAGCGAACTTGATGATGGAGTTCGCACTGTGACTGGCTACGCAATCATGAGTATAGAGTGAGTACAGCAGGGGGCTGAGCGCGCAGCCTTGAGGTGCTCCCGTGCTGATTGTTATCGAGTCTGACACATTTCCACCAATACGAACAGACTGTGGTCATAATGACCGACCTGAAGTCAAAGGGAATCAAAGTAACTAAAGTCTGAAGAAGGGTCTCGACCCAAAATGTTGCCTATTTCCTTCGCTCCATAGATGCTGCCTCACCCGCTGAGTTTCTCCAGCATTTTTGTCTAAAGTCATGTGTCTCTCTAACTAAAGTCATACTTGGTATAAAAAGATACATTAGTTGTAGTTGACCACACCAGGGGGCGGCAAATTGGCGCAGTGGTAGAGTTGCTGCCTTACAGTGCCAGAGACCCAGGTTTAATCCTGATTACGGGTGCTCTCTGTATGGAGTTTATACATTCTCCCAGTGACCACGTGGGTTTTCGCAGGGTGCTCCGGTTTCCTCCCACACTCCAAAGATTTACAGGTTTGTAGGTTAATTGGCTTCCAGTAAATGGTCCCTTGTGTGTAAGATAATGCTATTGTACAGGGTGATCACCGGTTGGCGCAGACTCGGTGGGCAGAAGGGCCTGTTTCCATGGTGTATCTCTGAGGTCTAAAGCCCAAAGTAACTTACCGCCACTCCGAGTGTTTCTCAGAGCAGTGTACTTGCTCCAACCATCTTCAGCTACTTCATCAGTGACTTTTCCTCCCTCATAAGGTCAGAAGTGGAGAGGTTGACTAATGATTGCGCAATGATCAATTCTACTCATCATTCCTCATTAGATGATGCAACCTATACCTGCATGCAGCAAGTATAAACAACATTCATGTGTGGGATAATAAGTAGCATTCGTACCATAGAAAAATAATGATCTTTTCCAACAGATGAGGGTCTAACCATAAAGACTATTTCCCTTTCCATGTTGCCCGCCATCAATAATCTGAGAGTCACAATTGTCCTGAAGCTCAGCGGAACCAATCACACAATGACTGTGGTGACAATAGCAAGTCAGAGGATGGGTATACTGTGGCAAGTGATGTACCTGACTCCCCAACACCATTCCACCTTCTTCAAGATGCATCTGGAGCATTTGGAATAGTTCCCACCGACTCGGTTGAGTGCAGTGCCTTCAACTCTCAGGACGGCACGGAGGTGCAGTTGTAGAGTTGTTGCCTTCCAGCGCTTGTAGCGCCGAAGACCCGGGTTCCATCCCGACTACGGGCGCTGTCTGTATGGAGTTTGTACTCCGTACCACGTGGGTTTTCTCCGAGATCTTCGGTTTCTTCGCACTTTCTAAAGGCGTACAGGTATGTGTGTAAATTGGGTTGGTATAAGTGTAAATTGTCCCTCACGTGTAGGATAGTGTTAATGTGCAGAGATCGCTGATTAGCGCGGACTCGATGGGCCGAATGGCCTGTTTCTGTACTGTATCTCTAAATCTAAAATAACTAAAACTAAGCTTGACACCATCCCTCAATATTTCCTCAACGTCAGCAAGACAAAGGAGATTGCAATTGACTTCAGGAATTGAAGCGGTTCTCGTACCCTGGTGTACATTAACAGCACCGAAGTAGATATGGTTGAAAGCTTCAAGTTCCTTGGAGTAAATATCACCAGCAACTTATCCTGGACCAGCCTTATCAAAGCAATCGCCAAGAAACCATACCAATGTCTCCACATCATTAGAAGGTTGAGGAACTTTGGCATGTCCCCAACAACTCTCACCAACTCCTACAGATGTGCTTTAGTAAGCATCTTATTGGGATGCTTCACAACATGGTTTGCAAACAGTTCCACCCAAGACTGCAAGAAAGGTGAAAGAATTGTGGACGCAGCACAGTCCATCACGTAAACCAACCTCCCTTCCACAGACTCCATCTACACTCATGCTGCCTCGGCAAGTCCACCAGCATATTCAAGGACTAGTCTCACCCCAGACACTCTTTCTTCTCCCCTCTCCTATTAGGCAAGAGGTACAGAAGTGTAAAAAATCCATATCTCCAGATTTAGGGCCAGTTTCTTCCCAGTTGTTATCAGGCAACTGAACCATCCTAACACCAACTAGAGAGCAGTTTTGACCTACCATCTACTTCATTGAAGACCCTCGAACTATCTTTAATTGGACTTTGCTGGATTTCTTCGTCTATCTATACACTGTGGATGGTTTGACTGTAATCATATATTGTCTTTATTGTACACGTGAAACTAAACTAAACTAAACCTCCAGAACTAAACATTAATTTTCTCCACTACTGGCACACAACAGTGACAGTGTGTACATCTACAAATTGTACTGCAGTTACCTGTATTTTCCGAGGCCACTCCAACAGCACCTCCGAAACCTTTGACATTTACCATCAATAATCTCTAGGGCAGTATGTTCATGGGAACACACACAATCCGCATTTGCCTTACGTCCATCTATTGATCTAAACCGCAGAACTCTCTACCTAACTGCAAGGTGGGAGTACCTCCATTCAGAAGGACTGCAGTAGTTGAGGGCAGCTCACGACACCTGCTCAAGGGTGGTGACAATATAAGCTGGCTTTATCAGAGCTAACTATATCGCAACAATAACAATTGATAGGTTGATGCCACAATCTGGTACTCTCGCATCTAGTGCACAAATGCCTCTGTTCTTGCTGGTCCACATTCTGACCAGCGCAATAATATCTTAGTTTTGAAAACATATCTGTTTAGTTTCCACATCCTTCAACTGCATAACTTTTTCCAGCCCTACTATACTTTGGGGTTTCAACACCTGTCATATTTTGGCTTCTTGCTCATTTTCAGTAGCTTCATCCATGACAATCGTGCTTTCAGGTGTCAACGCTCTAAAATCCAATCACAAAAAAAATCTGTCTCCCTATCACACCGAGTCTTTCAAAATGGTCCTTGAATTCTGGTCTTTGACGAAATCTTGCTTCATATGGCTTTCTGCCAATTTTTCTTTGGTTGGTAATACTCCTAGTATTTTATTCCTTCAAGGGTTATTAATTCAAGGCCAACTGAGCCAGCATGTAATTACCCATCCCTAATTGTCCTTGAGAAGATGGTGGTGTGCTTCCTTCATGAACCATTGCACTCCTTGAGGCACAAGTATTCCCACAATGCTGTTAAGGATTTGCTTCCAGCATTTGGATCAAGAGACAGGAAAGGAATGGCAATATATTTCCAAGTCAGTATGGTGTGTGGCCTTTGTCGGCAATTTACAGGTGGTGGTGTCTCATGCTTTTTCTGCCCTTGTCTGTCTAGTTGGTGGAGATTGTGGGTTTGGCAGGTGTGATGTGTCATGGTGTACACTGTAGATGGAATAAACTGCTGATCATCTGTGTTGGTGGTGGAGTGGGTCATTGGTTTCAGATGGGGTGCCTATTAAACAGGCTGCAATGTCCTATACAGTGTAGTGCTCCTTGATTGCTATTAAAGTTGCACTCATTCAGGCAAGTGGAGAATATTCCACTCCTAACTTGAACCTTGTAGATGGTCAACAAGCTTTCGGGAGATAGAAAGTGAGTTGTTCGCCATTGAAGTCCAAGCCCCTACCCTGCTCTTGTAGCCACAATACGTATATGACTATTACACTTCAATGGTCAATGGTAAGTCCCCAGGAAATTGATAGTGGGGATTCAATTATGACAAAGATTCAGTGATGATACCATTGAATGTCAATGGATGATGCCTGGATTTTCTCTTGTTGCATCTTAACTGCTTGAATTGATGTGGCATGGATTTTATGTCAGCCAAGGCCCTTTATTTAAAATTGTAGGTTAAAACCTGTTTAAAAGTTACAATACAATGATCTATGCTGACACTCATGCTGAGAGAGTGCTGCACCACTGGAAGTACTTACTTTGAATGAGAGGTTAACATGGGAATTAGAAGTAGGTGAACAGCCACAAACCTACTCCACCAATGTTTAAGATCATTGTTGTAACCACAATGTCATAATACCACCCACCTGAGGTATTCCTTCACCTCTTTATATATCAAGTGCCCTGTTTCTGCTTTAAGAATACTCAAAGACTGTCCCACTTAGGCACCTGCCTGAAAAACCTGCGAATGGAACGGCGACTGAGTGGAACACAAACACACACACACGCATCGCCTCCTTCACCAACCCATTGTGCAGGCGGGGGACAGGGCAAGTGGGCAGAGCACTGTCTGCGTGAAATTCACACGGTGCAAAGCCAATGTGATACAGACACAAACCGCGATGATCAGGAAGGTTGGCGCTGTAATTAAGATGGTGAAAGCACGGTGTATGGGAAGGGTCACGTAAGTCCTTTAAAAGGGGGAAAGTGGGGGAGAGGGGGGAGAAGGGGGGAGAAGGAGTGGAGACAACTTTTAAGAAGACAGAGATACACAGCTGTGAAGCTCGGCGGACATTAACATTACCGGTCGGTTATCCTTGGTTCTGAAAACTACTGTTTACGTTTTTTTTCCCAATGAGCCAATGAAATTCACCGGTCAGAACCGACTACAACCTTCGAGAACCTACGACAACCTATGACCTCCTGGCAACCCACTACCACTGCACCTATGGCACGAGAATTTGCGCTACTCTCCATGGCGGCTTCATTCTGGTCGCCGCTAATTTTTTAACACGTTGAAACATTTGCAGCGACCATAATGAGGCTGCGACTGGTTCCCAGAATGTGGGAACTTCTCACGACCATGACGTTGACTACCCGGCAAACACCCACGAACATGTGGCAACCATGTGGTGACCACATAGTCTCCTGCAGTCGCCTAAAAAGTTTCCTAAGTGGGACAGGCACATTCGTTTACATTGACCTTTGTGAAAGACTCAATACTCCCTGAGAGAAAGAAAATTGACTTATCTGAATTAAATGGGATAGCACTTGTTTTTTAACAGTGATCCCAGTTTTAAGTCACCCTATGAAACATCATCTCCACATTAAACATGCCAAGACCCTTAAGGCTTTTACATGCTTCAATCATGTAATATCTCTTCCAAACTAGAGCAGCCTCAAGCTTCGTCAATTCATGCTTTTCTCTGAAGGCAACTCACTACATCGAATAAACCTTCTATGAACTGTGTCAAGTAAACCTCTCTGAACTGTTTCCAATGCATTAATCTTTTTGTTATTGTGGAGACTATCCCTGTAAACTCCTGATGTGGTCTCTTCAGTTGTCTGTATGCATGGAGCAAAACCTCTCCACTTTTGTATTAAATTCCCCTCACAATAATGAATAACATTCTGTTGTATTTATTGATTACTTGCTCATCTCAGAGAGTCGCTACCTTGCCGTGTTGTGGAGAAGCTTGGGTGGGCCTCAGCTCCTGAGAGCTAAACAATCCGAAGCTATGCTCCTGGCATGGTTACTGATGGTAGGTAGGTCGAAGGGGAGGTTCCTGTGTAGGCGCAGCACAAGAAGAAGAACAATCAGTGAAACCAGTGTAGGAAGGAACTGCACATGCTGGTTTAAATAAAAGATAGATACAAAATGCTGGAGCTGTAAATTGCTCATATCTAAGCTTCCCCCCAGTCTAGTTTCAGTAAAAACACTGAATCAAGCACTTGAACGACTAATCTTTATTTTAACAAAAGCGCAAGTACAGTTCAACCACTGTACCTATCCCACCGCGGGTTTGAACCTTGTATCTGCCTGTTCAAGCCCTCTAGGCCTCGCTCAAACAGAAACACTCCAGAGAGTCACGCAGTCCCAAGCGCTCTCCCAGAAAATCGACGCTGGACCTCGTAGTAGCAGACTTTTATATGTCCTGGGACCTCGAGGGGCCAAACCACATGGGGGTGTTCTCTTAATAATCCAATTACAGATATCGATTAACCCCATACATAACAGACATTTTTCTAACCCAATAATACAGCGGCTCAATACATTATATTCAAACCAGGCTTCTCAAGGAAGCCAACTTAGAAACATTTTCCCTGATTTGCAAGAAACCCAGACAAGGCTCAAACTCAATCAACACTCGGCAAAGTCAAACTCGGCAACATTATTTACAATTATTTACAAGGTGTATGTCTGGTTTTCAGCCATCCAATCCATTCTACGCATTTTGCACCTAATTGACAGGGTCTGCAGATGTTCTTATTCTTTTCTGGCAAATTGTATCTAGGCTCTAGACACACTGGCACCACTCCACAGCTTGGCCCAGCTCTGCAGAGAGCAATTGCAAGTTGACCAAATCTCCCAGCAGCCCTGAAGCTTTTACCCTGTTTTAAAGTCCTAGCCTCTCCAATCTGGCTAGGATTAACAGAGTAACTCAGTGGGATAGCAGCATCTCTGATGAAGGGACTCAACCCAAAATGACACCCATTCCTTCTCTACATAGATGCTGCCTGTCCCGCTGTGTTACTCCAGCATTTTGTCTCTATCATCACAGTGAAACAGGTGGAGGAGAGAGGCTGGCCAGCACGTTGAGCACCACATGACTGAGAACATTGAAGTAAGCTACAGTAGAGATAAACTCCCAGCTGTTGTGGAATCCGTGTCAGTGGATTTGGGTCTGTCTCTGACATGGACCATATGGTGGCTGTCCGGTTTCCCACATGTTCGAAGATGTTACCATGCATAAGCGTCCATCTGGCGGGACAGCCACCAAGAGGATAATCATACCTGACCTCAAATTACTTGTTGAACTCACACATTACCTTTTGTGAATCATTGACCAGAACACCCGGAACATGCAGCATCTCAGAGCTTTGCTATCTCTCACCATTTGGATAATACACATTCTTTTCCCCAGGTAAACTGTACATTTCACCACATTATACTCCATTTGCCCACTCACTTACCTGATCAGTATCCCCTTTTAACCTCCTTACGTACTCTTCATGAATTACTTTTCAGCCATCTTTGTTATATCAGCAAACTTAGCAACTCTCATCCTGAGCCTTCAGGATATATAAAAAGCCGAGGCTGAAGAAGGGTCTCAACCCGAAACGTCACCCATTCCTTTGATCCAGAAGATGCTGCCTGTTCCGCTGAGCTACTCCGGCAGCTAGTGTCCATTTTCGGTGTAAACCAGCATCTGCAGTTCCTTGCCCCACAAGGCCCAGCACTGATCCCCATGACACACCATATGTTACATTTTGCCAGTCAGAAACAGAATTCATTACTCTTTATTAGCCAATCAATCTTCTATCCACTCTAATATATTACCTCTTACATCATGAGCTTCAACTTTGTCGAGTAACCTTTGATGCAGCCTCTTATCAAATCCCTTGATATAAGCCACCAGCTGATACTGTGCAGGTGATAGACATATGATCATCCAGTGCTGTCAATGGGAAATCTGATAGATACTTGAAGGAGAATCAGTTGCAGGGCTCTGAGAAAAAAATAAGGGGATAGAACTCATAGGTTGTTCTGCCAGGAGAAGATACATTCAACAGGCAAATTGTGATGTTCAATGTCAACATGGTTCTATGATAAAGATGGTATTCATGCCAATAATTGCATAATATTAGTAAATAGCATACCCACTGACAGAAAATGGTATGGGGTAAAGGAATCATCTGATACATGTTTACGAGGGCTTGGTCACTTTATCCCCACCTCCTTGGTTTTATCATTTAACTGGACCAAGTATGGACCCATTGGGCCCGCTCCCCCAACTCAATATTCCACCAAACTGCGCATGCGCAGTTGCCGTGTTCAAAGTTGTGCTGTTGTCGGCTGAAATTGTTAAAGTTGATAATAATGAATAGAGGACCCGTGGAGGTGTTTGCAGGAAGGAAACTTACCCATGAAGCCTTTGGGTCCCTGTTGTGAGGTAAGGCAAGTACCGCGAAAAAAAAACATGCCGATTAAAAAAAAAAATTTGGGATCCCACTGTGATGTCATTGTGACGTCGAACGCGGCTGATGGTCAGGTGGAGAAGTGATTTTTGTAAAGTTTAAAATGTGAATAACTTTTAAAATATACCATCAATCTGAACAAAACTTACATTTACATCACAGGATGTAACTTACATTTACATCACATCAATGGTGAGTAAGGTGAGCCAAAAATTGTAGCGCTAACATGTACCATTTTGGTGGGGTTACACACACACACACACACACACACACACACACACACACACACACACACACACACACACACGATGAAAGTTTTAGTAATATATAGATAGAAGATAGATATCACAGTACAAAAAGGGTGGCACACTGGCCCAGCGGTAGATTTGCAGCCTTACAGTGCTTTCTACGCCAAAGACCCGGTTTCAATCCTGACTATGGGTGCTGTCTGTATGCTCTCCCTGTTACCGCATGGGTTTTTCCGAGAACTTTGGTTTCCTCCCACACTCCAAAGGCGTACAGGTTTGTAGGTTAATTGGCTTGGAATATATGTAAAAATTGTCCCAATTGTCCCCAGTGTAGCTTAGTGTTAATGTGCGGGGATCGCTGGTCAGCGCGGACTCGGTGGGCCAGAGGGCCTGTTTCCACGTTGCATCGCTAAACCAAACTAAACAAAACAAAAAACATCGCTTGACAGTTCAAAACTAAAAAGTGTATGACATGTCGAATAATATAAAAATGATGAAAACCTTTCATTGTGGTGAGTTATTTATTTTGGCATTCTGATAGTGAATTTAGTGGGAGAAAGATTTTCTTTTTAACTGGATCACAAATAATATAGTCAGTCAATTAGCACCTTGGAATGCCTTTGCTGGTTAATATTGGATATAGTAGGAAGCCTTAGCTGAGCAAGCAGCTTCTTAAGAGTTTTTCACATCTCATTTATCACAATGGTTGACCCTTCTCATTACTGTGTAAATGAACTTGATAAAATGACTGTCACATTACATATATATCAATCTGAAGTGCGTGACCACATTAATCAGGATGTGTGGGTACATGCCATTTTTACTTTAGTACGTCTAACCCAGTCAAATAGCATTCATGGGGAAATCAATGTTTTAGAAAAAAAAAGATTGTTTCAGCAAAAAATAAACAAAGGGCGACTTAGGTGGTGATTCGTGTTCATCGTAATTTTGGAGCCTGTGGGAAAAGGGGAGCTGAGTGGAAGGGAAAGCTTGGCAAATGTATTTCTTGCACGTTGAATAATGGAGTAATAGTGACTACATCCTTCTAATGGTATAAAAAAATGTAACCAAATACTGATTAGCAGCCCTTGTGTGACACTCAGCAGCCATTCAATTTAAATTGCCTGAAGGCTTCCACTTTACACTAGGAAAAGCTGACTCGAGCTGGGTGACATTTTTGCCTCTATTCAGTCTTCAAAGCTACCCCCGAGCTTCCAGTAACCTGTCACTTTAATTTTCCATCCCATTTTATCTGTCTCTCTTTAGCCTCGTACGCACTTTCAATAAAGCCCCGAGGAACAGCTTTTCACCTGCTGACTCGGGACTTTACGTACCAAACTTACCACTCAATTCAACAATTTAAGATAATCAGCCAATTTGTTTCAGAACTGGAACATTTTGATAAAGGATTATTAATCTGTAATATTAACCTGAGTAAATAAAACAAACTGCTCGAGGAATTCAAAGATAGACACAAAATGCTGGAGTAACTCAGCCGGCCAGGCAACATTCCTGGTGAAAAAGAGTATATGATGTTTCGGGTCGAGACCCTTCTTCAGTCTGAAGAAGAAGGTCTGTAGAAGGTCTCAATCTGAAACATCGCCTATCTTTTTTCCCCAAAGATGTTGCCTGACCTACTGAGTTACTCCAGCACTTTGTATCTGTCTGTCTGTCTGTCTGTCTGTCTGTCTGTCTGTCTGTCTGTCTGTCTGTCTGTCTGTCTGTCTGTCTGTCTGTCTGTCTGTCTGTCTGTCTGTCTGTCTGTCCGTCTGTCCGTCTGTCTGTCTGTCTATTGAATCTTATAAAACTGATCGTTATTATATTTGCCTGCTTGTGAATCGCATCTTCTCGAAAACCTGACGTGCTAATGGTGAAATGTTTACATATTCTGGTGGAGATTTACCTCATGATATCGAAAATCGCCTCATCTGAAAATTTGGTCCATTATTTCTTCAGTTATTTCTTCAAATTCTTCACCAATCTGAAGCTAAAGCTAATTGAAGCTGAAGCTAACGGGCTGATGACGTCATAATGCCTCTGCTCCTCACGGCGAGCTGCGCAGATTTTTCAAGGCGTAGCCTGCTGGCCACTGTTTTCCACGAGCAGTGAGTTACATGCCCCCCCCCCCCCCCCCCCCATTACTCGCATTCCGACGGCCAACCCAGGAGATGCCGAGGAGCACCTGAGTGCAGCCGGCTGTAACGCCCAGCCCACCCTCTCCCCCCACTCCTTTCTCCCCCTCCTCTCTCCCCCCTCCCCCTCCCCCTTCCTCTCTTCCTACACTATTCCCCCTCCTACCCCCCTCTCTCCCCCCTCATCCCCTCCTCTCTCTCCCCCCTCCTCTCTCTCCCCCTCTCCCCCATTCCCCCTCTCCCCTCCCTCACCCCAATCCCATCCCCCCTCCCTGTTCATCTCCCCCCTCCCTTCCCCCCTCCCCCTCTCCCCTCCCCTTCCCCTCCACCTCCCTCCCCCTCCCTCTCCCCCTCCCCCCTCTGCCCCCCCCGTCCACCCTCTCAGCCCCCCCTCCCCCCCTCCCCCCCACCACCCCACTCTGCCCTCTGACCCCCTCCCCCCCCCTCCCCCTCCCATCTCCCCTCCCCCTCTCATCTACCCCCTCCGCAATATTAACAAACAAGGCCATCACCACTCTGAACTCTGCACTGAACACACACCCCCATAGCCAATATTTTGGACTGCCACCACATTATACTGTGAAATATTGCATATTCTGTCTTGACGACGTTTTTCTTGCTGTTTTTGTTGTTTCCATTGTCGTTCTTATTTATCTGATCCATTGGAGCTCCACTCAGGCAGTGTGCCTGAAATTTTGTTGTATGTATTTACAATGACAATAAAGTGTACTATTATTATTATTGGTATGATTGAGTAAAAAAAAGCACTAATTATATGTTCTTTAATCAAACAAGGCTTGATGCATAATTACTATGAGCTATAGATCATACTTGTGTTGCATCTGTCTACACTAACATCATCCATATGTTCTCATCTCTTAAGAATTCACAACCTTTGTGATAATTTAAAAACATGTTTCCTATTTATTTTACTGAGGTCTTTACCAAGGTCTTTTAATTACTATAAAGCAGCTATTATCTCTCGGTTCATAATGGTAAATACATTGAGGCCTCTTAAAGGGTTATCACCCCTCTGGAAACAAAAGAGTTTTTGAATCAATTGTCCTTATTGGACTTCAGGGCAGAATGAAGCGCAGGGGACTTCGGCCCCCACTCCCTACTATCCTACTGGCCAATGTACAGTCCCTTGAAAATAAAGTGGAGGACTTAAGGGCAAGGCTGCTCTATCAAAGGGAGCTGAGGGAATGCTCTGTGTTCTGTTTCACAGAGACATGGCTCACCCCCAGCTTCCCAGACTCCGCTTGGACCGTACACTGGCATCGGGGAAAGGGAGAGGAGGGGGCGTCTGTCTCATGGTCAACACTGCATGGAGCTCGGACGTTGCAGTCCTGTCCAACTCCTGCTCTCCACATCTCGAACATCTGGCGGTGAAGTGCCGTCCTTCTACCTTCCGAGGGAATTCACCTCCATCATCCTGATCGCGGTCTACATCCCACCCCAGGCAGACGTCCGTCTGGCACTGGAGGAGCTGCACGCCATGGTCAACAAACACCAGACGTCATACCCCGAGGCATTTACCACCATTGCTGGGGACAACAATAAGGCAAACCTGGAAAAATCATTCCCCAACTTCCACCAACATGTCTCCTGCTGCACCAGAGGATCAAACACCCTCGACCACCGCTACACCACCATCAAGATCTATCCCTCGCCCTCACTTCGGTAAATCCGACCATACCGTGGTGCTGCTTCAGACAGCAATTAAAGAGCGCACCCCCAGAGGTGAGGACGGTACAGACCTGGTCGAGGGGGGGGGGGGGGGTGGGGGCAGAGGAACAACTACAGGACTGTTTGGAGTCTGTAGACTGGGAAATGTTCAAGGACTCGGCAACGGATTTGAATGAATACGCCACAGTCATTACAGACTTCATTAAGAAATGTGTGGAGGACTGCATCCCTGCAAAAACCTTCCGAATGTTTCCCAATCAGAAACCTTGGATGAACTGTGAGATCCACACTCTTCTGAAGACCAGACACCGGGCATTCATGTCTGATGATACAGTGGTCTACACGAAGTCCAGATACGACCTTGGTAAGGCCATCAAAAAGGCCAAAAGGGCGTTCTGCTCCAAATTGGAGGATGAGACAGATGTTCGGCAGCTGTGGTGGGGACTGAATGCAATCACATCCTACAAGACGAAACCAGGAGGCAGCTCGGATGTCGGCAATACATCACTCCCTGATGAGCTCAATGCATTTTACGCACGCTTTGATAGGGAGAACACCGATGTGCCTTCCTGAGCCCCCATTCGCTGTGATTGTATTTCAGTCTCAGTCACAGAGGCCAATGTCACAAAATCCTTCAGTGGGGTGAACCCTCGAAAAGTGTCTTGACCTGTTGGCATACCTGGTCATGTTCTAAAAACCTGTGCGGACCAATTGGCTGGAGTTTTTACGGACATTTTCAACCTGTCACTTCTGAGGTCTGAGGTTCCCACCTGCTTCAAAAGGGCATCAATAATACCAGTGCCCAAGAAGAGCAAGGTGACGTGCCTCAATGACGATCGACCTGTGGCGCTAACGCCTGTGGTGATGAAGTGCTTCGAGAGGTTGATCATAGCGAAAATCAACTCCTACCTCGACAAAAACCTGGACCCACTGCAGTTCGCTTATCGCCACAACAGATCAACGGTGGACGCGATCTCGCTGGCCCTCCACTCCACTCCGGACCACTTGGACAACAAAAACTCATATGTCAGGTTGTTATTCATTGACTACAGCTCGGCATTTAACACAATCATCCCCTCCAAGCTGGTTACCAAACTCGCAGAACTGGGTCTCTGCGCATCCCTCTGCAATTGGATCCTCGACTTCCTCATTCACAGACCACAGTCTGTTTGTATTGGTGGAAATGTGTCAGATTCGATAACAATCAGCACGGGAGCACCTCAAGGCTGCGTGCTCAGCCCCCTGCTGTACTCACTCTATACTCATGACTGCATAGCCGGTCATAGTGCAAACTCCATTATCAAGTTCGCTGACGACACCACTGTTGTGGGACGTATCACTGATGGGGATGAGTCAGAGTATAGAAGAGAGATCGAGCGACTGTCCATATGGTGCCAGCACAACAACCTGGCCCTCAACACCAGCAAAACCAAGGAACTGATGGTGGACTTTGGAAGGAGTAGGATGGGGACCCAGAGTGCTGTTTATATCAACGGGTCAATGGTCGAAAGGGTCAAGAGTTTCAAATTCCTGGGCGTGCACATCTGTGAAGATCTTTCCTGGTCCGAGAACACAGATGCAATTATTAAGAAAGCTCATTAGCACCTCTACTTCCAGAGAAGATTATGGAGAGTCGGTCTGTCAAGGAGGACTCTCTCTAACTTCTACAGGTGCACAGTAGAGAGCTTGCTGACCGGTTGCATCGTGGCTTGGTTCGGCAACTTGAATGCCCTGGAGAGGAAAAGACTACAAAAAGTAGTAAACACTGCCCAGTCCATCATCGGCTCTGACCTTCCTTCCATCGAGGGGATCTACCACAGTCGCTGCCTCAAAAAGGCTGGCAACATCATCAAGGTCCCACACCACCCTGGCCTTCTACACCCGGGTAGAAGGTACAGGAGCCTGAGAACTGCAATGACCCGGTTCAGGAATAGCTACTTCCCCACAGCCATCAGGCTAGTAAACTTGTCTCGGACAAAACTCTGAACATTAATACCCCTCCATCTGTTATTTGCCCTTTATTAATTTAATTTATTAATTATTGTGTGTATTTACATATATAATTGTAGTCAATGCCTACTATGTTCTGTTGTGCTATGCAAAGAAAGAATTTCATTGTCCTGTCAGGGACACATGACAATAAACTCTTTTGACTGACTTTTGACTTTGGCATTAACAAGGTACTCAATCTGAGAAATGGCCCAGAGCTGAAGCATCATTCATGAACATAGGATGATACGTTCCTCATTGTTTTCTTGACTACTAGTCTCTAGTTTAACTTGATTATTAAATAAATGAGACAGTGCGACAGATTTAGGTTATTCATGACCTTGAATCTGCTTAACCATCTAATAAAATCTCACCCATAACTTAATTCAATATATTAGTTTTGGGACGATACCTGAAAAAACCCCATCAATTTTCAACCAGCACCCATTTTGTGGAAGGGTGGAAGGAAGAATTCCAGTTCCAGTGCTCGGAAAGTGTTTTCTGATATCAGGTCTGAACGAACAGCTCATGCTGCTGTTTTAGATTTTAGCACCATCTTAAATAGTGATTATTATCAAGTATCTGGAGCATTTGGAGGGATATGGGCCAAGTGTAGGCAGGTGTGGGCAAGTTGGGCCAAAGGGCACATTTCCACGCTGTATCACTCTATGACTATCTTAAGCACCTTGAAATATAAGAATGCATGGTTAATCACACCATGCTAATTCTTTAAATCATTATTACAAATAGTGTAACTGAACAACCTCTAGAATGTTTGCATGTTCACTTCAATACCATGCAAGATATATGCACTGCATTATTTTTTTTAGAAAGTAGTGATTATAATAGGACACACAAGCATTGTTTACATATAGCCATTGGGATATTCAGCACAGAAATGGGCTCTACAGCCCTCCATGAATCTGTTGGTTTGCTCATCTACACGATAAGACGGAAGGTGAAAAATAATGTACATTTCTTGAAAGGCAATACCTCTGATAAATAAAATCATTGTACTGTTTTATCAAGAGATCAATCTCTCCTGCTGGCATTTTTCTATTCCACTGTATCATCTTCAATACCTTTAACATGAGCAGAGTTGGACCCAGAGTTTCCCTACTGAACATTGCCCAAAGATGCTGCAGCAGATTAGTGAATTATTGATTAATAACTTCCTCAGCATCTGCCCTCACCTGGACCAGTGAATTAACTGACCGCACTTATCGAATTCTGTGGTGAGACAAATCAGATTTCTTCTGAATTATGTCATTGATCCACAAAAATCCAGTTTGCTAATCCAATTCTAACAGCAGAATTGCATTAGCTGATAAGGATTTATTTGGATGGTATCTGTTATGTTACCTAAATAACAAGGATTATAAAATCACTGATGAGCTATTCCCACTGTCCTTATCAATTCATTTTTGTGTACACATTTATCAGCTAGCAACTCTGCAATCCATTAACCAGATTTAATGAAACAGGGGATTCAGCATCCAGTCATTAAACCAGTTGTAGAGGAGTTTTGGCGATGGTGAAAAAGACTTCCTATTGGCAGTTGCATTTCTAATTAAAAACAAAATTTGCATTATTTTTTAATTATGCAAACAATATTTGAACATGCTGTAATTACACTGTTCAATTAAAATGCTGTTTACTGAAAATACTTAGGCTATTTTAATCCTCTCCAAGTAAAGGCAATTGTTAATAGATAATAATTTAAAAATCAGTGCCTCTTGTCCAACTTACTTTCTCACATGTCTATCTAGTTTTATCAAATCTCCCAAAGACAGGTTGGTTATTTAATTATAGTAATAATTGGGTGATGCACCGATAGAGTTGTTGCCTTACAGCACCAGAGACCCAGGTTCAATCCTGACCAATAGTGTTGTCTGTACCGAGTTTGTGCATTCTTCCCGTAACCTGCGAGAGTTTTCTCCGGGTCCACATTCCAATGTTCGGAAGAAGGGTCTCGACTCGAAACATCATCCATTCCTTCTATTGAGAGATGCTGCCTATCCTGCTGAGTTACTCCAGCATTTTGTATCTATCTTCGGTGTAAACCAGCATCTGCAGTTACTTCCTACACAGGTTTATATGTTAATTGGTTCCTGTACAAAGATTTTTTTAATTGTCCTAGTGTGTATGGAATAGTGTTAGTGTGCAGGGATCACTGGTTGGCACAGGCTCAGTGGGCCGAATGGCCTGTTTCCATGCTGTATTTCTAAACTAAACTAAACTAAACTAAATTAAAGAGGATCCTTTCGATAAATATAATCACGGTGCATCATTTAAAGGATCCAGGCTGGATTTGCTTGGGCTCAAGAAGCCAGGCAGCTGAATTGAGGTGGGAATGAAGGTGGGAATGCAGGTGGGAATGACGGAATCTATCAGGTAACTGCTTATGCTGCACAGCTTGTGGGCCAGCCAGAGTGGGATCTTGTGCTCAATGCTGCGGGAACAGCACCCGCCATACAGCTGTCTATGAGTCTCATTTGGTCCTCTTCCTGTTGTGGGTTACATGAAGCAGGACAGAAAAGTATTGAAGATAGAAACAAAGTGCTGGGGTAACTCAGCGGGGCAGGCAGCATCTCTGGAGAGAAGGAATATGTGATGTTTTGGGTCGAGACCCTTCTGAGGAAGATTCTGAGAAAGACCCTTTATGGTCTGAGCAAGGGTCTTGACCGAAAATGTCACCCATTCGTTTTCTCCAGAGATGCTACCTGTCCCGCTAAGTTAATCCAGCATTTTGCGTCTATCTTTGGTGTAAACCAGCATTTGCAGTTCCTTCAGACACAGAAAAGTATTAGATGTGTCCCTTCAACCATTGCAGAGAAGAGGTCACAATAGTTAATAAAATGTTGTCGTCCCATGTCCCCAGGGCCAGATAGACTGCATCCCAGAGTACTTAAGGGAGTAGCCCCAGAAATAGTGGATGCATTAGTGATAATCTTTCAAAACTCTTTAGATTCTGGAGTAGTTCCTGAGGATTGGAGGGTAGCTAATGTAACCCCACTTTTTAAAAAGGAGGGAGAGAGAAAACGGGGAATTACAGACCAGTTAGTTTAACATCGGTAGTGGGGAAAATGCTTGTCAGTTATTAAAGATGGGATAGCAGCACATTTGGAAAGTGGTGAAATCATTGGACAAAGTCAGCATGGATTTATGAAAGCTAAATCATGTCTGACGAATCTTATAGAATTTTTCGAGGATGTAACTAGTAGAGTGGATAAGGGAGAACCAGTGGATGTGTTATATCTGGACTTTCAGAAGGCTTTCGACAAGGTCCCACATAAGAGATTAGTATACAAACTTAAAGCACACGGTATTGGGGGTTCGGTATTGATGTGGATAGAGAACTGGCTGGCAGAAAGGAAGCAAAGAGTAGGAGGAAACGGGTCCTTTTCAGAATGGCAGGCAGTGATTAGTGGCGTACTGCAAGGCTCAGTGCTGGGACCCCAGCTATTTACAATATATATTAATGATCTGGATGAGGGAATTGAATGCAACATCTCCAAGTTTGTGGGTGACACCAAGCTGGGGGGCAGTGTTAGCTGTGAGGAGGATGCTAGGAGGCTGCAAGGTGACTTGGATAGGTTGGGTGAGTGGGCAAATGCATGGCAGATGCAGTATAATGTGGATAAATGTGAGGTTATCCACTTTGGTAGCAAAAACTATTATCTGAATGGTGGCCGATTAGGAAAAGGGGAGATTGCAACGAAACCTGGGTGTCATGGTACACCAGTCATTGAAAGTAGGCATGCAGGTGCAGCAGGCAGTGAAGAAAGCGAATGGTATGTTGGCATTCATAGCAGAAGGATTTGAGTACAAGAGGAGGGAGGTTCTACTGCAGTTGTACAAGGTCTTGGAGAGGCCACACCTGGAGTATTGCGTACAGTTTTAGTGTCCTAATCTAAGGAAAGACATTCTTGCCATAGAGGGAGTACAGAGAAGGTTCACCAGACTAATTCCTGGGATGGCAGGACCTCCATATGAAGAAAGACTGGATAGACTCGGCTTGTACTCGTTGGAATTTAGAAGATTGAGGGGGGTTCTTATAGAGACTTACAAAATTCTTAAGGGTTTGGACAGGCTAGATGCAGGAAGATTGTTCCCGATGTTGGGGAAGTCCAGAACAAGGGTTCACAGTTTAAGGATAAGGGGGAAGTCTTTTAGGACCGAGGTGAGAAAATTATTTTTCACACAGAGAGTGGTGAATCTGTGGAATTTTCTGCCACAGAAGGTAGTTGAGGCCAGTTCATTGGCTATATTTAAGAGGGAGATAGATGTGGCCCTTGTGGTTAAAGTGATCAGGGGGTATGGAGAGAAGGCAGGTACAGGGTTGGATGATCAGCCATGATCATATTGAATGGCCGTGCAGGCTCGAAGGGCCAAATGGCCTACTCCTGTACCTATTTTCTATGTCTATGTCTATGTCTATGTCATTGATGGGATGATTGGTGTCTTATTTGGATGGAATAATGAAATCTTTGCATGTCACAAGCCATACAGCACTCAGGCAGTCTGAGATCTGATTATCTTCGTAATAACTTCCAACTGATTCTACCCTGGACAAGTTCAATACTTTAATCTCCAATGGGCGTTCAATCATGTAATAGAAAAGCCTGTTTTTTTAATCTGAGGGAGCATCATCATGGGAAAGAGTGATTATGTGCACCAATTCAGATTCCCATACGTAGATAAGGCCAGACACATAAATAGTAGTATTTTCACACAATTTCATACTTCATTGGAGAAGAATAAGTGACAGGGACGGCACTGGAGAATTCAGAACTTGTTCGATCTACTCAGCTAGACATGAACACTGTATCTCAGGAGTTGGTGAATAGAAGAATCACTGAGGTGGGAATCCATTAATGTGCAATTCACTGAACAGAGAGAGGGCTTCAATGTCGATATAACTGGATTGTAAAGGGAATCTTCCTGCTGGTCAAGAACAGCTTCTGCCCAACACCCATTCAGCTATTAAACACTATAACCTCACAAAGCTACATAGACTATTATTGTTATTATTGCACTATTATTTTTTTGTGTGTGTACGTATGCTAAAGCTGTGTTGCCTTTGGTTTGGAAATGCTAAAGCTGTGTTGCATTTGGTTTGGAAATGCTAAAGCAGTGTTACCTTTGGTTTGGAAATTTTGTGTTGCCTTTGGTTTGGAAATGCTAAAGCTTTGTTGCCTTTGATTTGGAAATGCTAAAGCTTTGTTGCCTTTGGTTTGGAAATGCTAAAGCTCTGTTGCCTTTCATTTGGAAATGCTAAAGCTGTGTTGCCTAATTAAAATTGCTTTGCCTAATTAAAGTTGCCTTGCCTAATTAAAGTTGCCTTGCCTAATTAAAGTAGCCTTGCCTAATTAAAGTAGCCTTGCCTTCTATATCATTAAAAGTCTAATCTTAACCACTTCCTGTTTGCACTTTATATTGATTTTCAAAAACACGCTACCACGTACGGATGTGATTTTTGACCATCTTACTCAGAGTCCCCATCCGCTCATCAGGTGCTGAGGATTTTTCCCAATGATGAAAAATAAAAGAGTAATTAGTGTTTAAAAAATGATGAGATTCTCTCTCCTGTCAATCACTCAATGAAGACAATGCCCTTTCTGGTGGGAGGGGGGGAGGACTATAAACTCAGAAGTATGGGCGTGGCTCAGTCTTTGCAAGATGGAGGAGGGAGAGGTCACGATTAGCTGTCTTTAGTGGCCTTGCACCATGCTTGAAGTGGTATGAAACTGCAATTGAATTTGGTGACCCTGCACCCTACTTGAAGTGGTAAGAAACTGCACTTGAATTTGGTGGCCTTGCACCCTGCTTGAAATGGAATTTCAAGGAATAGCCGTGCGTCAACTGCCAGCTCACCAACCGTGAGTGAGTGAGCTGCCAACACAACAGGCTTGAGTGACTGAGCCGCCAGCCCAAGAATCCATTCGGCCCACAATGTCCATACTAGCCCTCTGGAAACCAGTCCCTTCAGCCCATAACACCCATACTAGCGCTGCAGAAAGCCCCCCCCCCACTGGTCACCAATATTGGAATTGGTGGAGAGGTGGAATATTGCTTTGGGGGACCAGCCCTCCTGTGTGATGCTGGGACACAAGGGGTCCCACTTAGTCTAGTACATATACATATATATATATATATATATATATATATATATATATATATATATATATATATATATATATATGATTGTTATATATGTGTATTTGTGAGTATGTATGTATATATACACAGGCTGAACTTTTTTTTCTCTCTTGTTTATTATATTGTCTACAGTGTACTATGTTTACATATTCTGTTGTGCTGCTGCAAGTAAGGACTTCCTTGTACTATCTGGGACATATGACAATAAAACACTCTTGACTCCTTAAACATGAATGGGTTACTATTGCATATGACACATGCAAACCAGACCAACACAAACTTGAAAATATTTTTGTGTAGGCAGATGATCCATTTTGTTTTTATGGTTCTCAAAACAGTCAAATACATTGAATAATTCAGGATTTACGAAACCTCTCTTTTACCTTCAATATATTTCACATGCTTGATCTCTTTAAGTTTGAGGGTTTAATTAAACCCACGCACAAAAGTGCTGGCAGAAATTTGATGGCTAAACAAACTATCAAATAATAATTATAATAATAATATTTTATTGTCATTACACATAAGTGCAACGGGATTTGGTTTGCAACTTCCATCCGATGTCATAACTTAATCGACAAATACAATGTAAGTTTAAATACCCTGCAAACAAGGTTTGTAAAAACGAACATTAGACCAGTAAAATCAACACAGACTAAAGTGCGAGGCCGGGGGAGACAGTCCATGGTGGTAGGGGGGTACTCAGCAGGGCCGGTTCAGAGCCGCTATAGCTCTGGGAATGAAGCTGTTCCTGAGTCTGGTGGTGCGGGCGTAGAAGGCCTTGTAACATCTGCCAGAAGGGAGTAGTTCGAACAGTCCATTACAAGGGTGAGAGGAGTCTCTGCTGACAGCCTTCCTGAGGCACTATGGTGGCTGTCTTCAGGCACTTGGGGACCGTTGCCAGAGATGGAGACAGGTTGAAGATCCTCGTAAATACCTCTGCCAGCTGTACAGCACAGTCCGTTAGTACCCTACCCTGGACTCCATCCGGGCCTGCAGCCTTGCGTGGATTGATCCTACGCAGAGCGCACTGTGCCTCCAGGGTGCTCAGTGTTAAGGCCTGTCCCTCCGCCCTAGCCGGGGTTGTTCCTCTCCTGGTGGTGTTGCCAGTTTCAAAGTGGACAAAGAAGGTGTTTAATTCATTGGCCAGTGTGATATCACTGTGGGGGCAGACGGGGCTGCTCTTGTAGTCAGTGATGTCCCTGACACCCAGCCACATGCTTCGGGTGTCCGCGGTGTTGAAGTGATCTTCCACCCTTTGCCTGTGGATGTCTTTGGCCTTTTTTATGCCTTTGTTCAGGTTTGACCTGGCAGCACTGTAGGCAGAAGTGTCCCTGGATTTAAAGGCAATGTTGCGTGCCCTTAGCAGATTCTGAACCTCCTTGTTCATCCACGGTTTGCAGTTTGGGAACATCTTTATTTCCTTGTCCACTGTGACAAACTCCACACAGCAGTTGATGTAGGAGAGCACAGTGGATGTGTACTCCTTCAAGTCTACCTCTGTACCACTGGTAGCCTGTTGTGCAAACAGGTCCCAGTCGGTGCGATCAAAGCAGTCCTGGAGTTGTAGGGTGGCATCCTCGGGCCATATTTTGACCGTCTTTATTGCAGGTTTGGTCTTGCGGATGATAGGTTTGTATGCAAGCAGTAGAAACAGTGAGAGGTCATCGGATTGTCCCAGAGATGGGCAGGGGAGGGCTCTGTATGCGTCCTTGATGTTGGTGTACACTTTATCCAGCGTGTTTGAGCCCCTGGTAGGGCACTGCACATGCTGGTGGAATTTGTGGAGTGCAGCTCGTAGGTCAAAGTCCCCTGCAACAATGAAGGCACCGTCGGGGTGAGCATCCTGCTGCTTGCTGATGGCCGAGTGCAGCTGTGCTAACACTAGGTTAGCATTAGCCTGTGGTGGAATGTATATGGCCATGATGATAACCTCCCGAGGCAGGTAAAACATTTAAGCAGTAGGTATTCCAGGTCTGGGGAACAGTAGCTCTCTACTGCAGTGTGGTTGGTGCACCAGTCCTTGTTGATATAGATGCAAATGTTTACTTCATGTTATTTAGAAGCAATCAAAAACTAAAACTATTAACTATGTAAAAATAAATTACATTCATCAAATTGTTTCAAAAATAATCCCAAAGTAGTTCATTACAGTTGCTAATTATAAAATAATATAAGTTTCTTCCATGTTTTGCTCCAATGTAATGCTGGGGAATCACTATGGCTTGATGCTTCCTCACTGCAGCAAGTCCAATATCAGATAGTGCTTTGAAAAACAGCCAAGAATAGCTGTTCACAAGGAAACCTAATTGTTGTTGACAGTTACAAAACGTAAAATAATCATCTACACCCAGATATCAACATCTTCCCACAATCCAAACCAAATTGTCAAGAGTTTCAAATGAAAAATGTACTTCCAGCAGTTTACCAGATTGTAAAAGCAATCTGGTAATAGAATAGAATGCCTTTTATTGTCATTCAAACAGCTTGGTTTGAACGAAATTGTATTTCTACAGTCTTAAACATATATATATATATATATAACATATAACATACATAATAATCTTATAATATACATATTTAATCACTGATACTGCATATACCAAGGTCCTCAATGCAACCAAATACAGTCTAATGAAGTTAATAGTTGCTTAGGTTGGTGTTGTGCAGTGTTCAAGAGCATTCTTAGATAGAAAAAAACAATTCTTGATCCAGGTGGTCCCAGTTTTCAGGCTTCAGTACCTTCTTCCTGATGCAGGATTGGAATGAAAGCGTGGCCAGGGTAGTGTGGGTCTTTATCAACATTGGCTGCTTTTTTGTGGCAATGCCTCTGAAAGATCCCTACAATGGTGGGAGGTCAGTACCTGTGATTGACTGCGCAATGTCTTCCACTCTTTGCAATCTCATTCTTTCCTGGATGTATGAGTTGCCCAGTTGAGGATGCAACCATTCAGTACGGTCTCTACCGTATACCTGGAGAAGTTCAATAAAGCTTACATTGACATGCATGAGATCATAAGATCATAAGAGATAGGTGCAGAATTAGGCCATTCTGCCCCTCACGTCTACTCCGCGATTCATCTATCTCTCCATCCTAACCCCATTCTTCTGCCTTCTCCCCATAACCTCTGACACTCCTACTAATCAAGAAAATCTCCTCAATCCTCTAACAAATTAGTGGCATTGATAAGCTTTCTTAGTGATTGCATCGATATGTCCAGGAACTCGAAGCTGTTTACTCTCCATCGTCACGTCGATGAAATAAGGTTCATTTTGTAGATGGGGGTATGAGGAAGGGTCTCGACCCGAAACGTCGCCTATCTCCTTCGCTCCTTAGATGCTGCTGCACCCGCTGAGTTTCTCTAGCCTTTTGTGTAACCCTTCATTTTGTAGATCCTTAGTTGTCCGTTCCTGAATCCTACAATCGGCCCATCGGTTTTGCTGATATTGAGATAGTTGTTCTGGCAACATTCAGTCAGATTTTGGATCTCCGTCTTATACTTAGACTCATTATCACCCATTGTTCATCCAACAATGGTGGTATTGTTTAATTTAAAGATGGCCTAGGAAGTGTGTATGGCTACACAGTCATGGGTATAGAGAGAATAGAGCGGGAGACTGAGCACTTAGCGTTAATGTGCTGTTGGTTATTGAGGAGGAAGACCAAGTCATCGGGAAATTTTTAAGCGGAGATAGATCGGTTCTTCATGAGTGAGGGTGTCAAGGGTTTCAGAGAAAAGGCAGAAAAAAATTGGATTGAGAGGGTAAAATAGATCAGCCATGATCAAATGGTGGAGCAAACTTGATGAGCTAATTCTGCTCCTAAGTCTTATAAATTATCAATCTTCTGAATTGCCCCTTCCGAGAGACTGGTTGGGAGATTCGTTTTTAACTTACAGCGATGAGTGGCTGAGGATCGAAGGGAGAAGCTGATTAGATGTTTCCAAAGATAGACACAAAATGCTGGAGAAAATCAGCGGAACAGGCAGCATCACTGGTGGGAAGGAATGAGTGACGTCTTTGGTCGAGACCTTTCTTCGGACAGATATCAAGAAAGGTCACGACCCAAAATGTCACCTATTCCTTCTCGGCAGAGATGCTGCCTGTCCCGCTGAGTTACTCCAGCATTTTGTGTCTATCTTCAGTTTAAACCAGCACCTGCAGTTCTTTCCTACACTAGATGTTTCCTAATTTACTTTTTGTCAGTGGCATTGGAAGGGGATCTGAGGGGGACCTTTTCCAGCTGGAGATTGGTGAGTACCTGGAATACTCCGCTTAAGAGAGTGATGGAAGCTGAGTGGCTGACAGCATTTAACAAGTGTTTAGAGAAGCACTTGAATCATCCAGGCATCGAAGGCTGCAAGACAAGTGGCAGAAGATAGGATTAATTGTGGATGGGTCGACATGAACATGGTGAACTGAATGCCCTATTTAGAACTAATGGCATATTTTACAAAATTAAATGTCTAGGCTAAAGAGTTTCATCAGCAATAATTAAGGATCTGCACGGGCAGAAACTTACACCAGAATGTTCCTGATCAGCAGCTGATAAGTAATCAGTGAGTAAGTATGCACCTCATGTACTTCATGAAATTTAATGGAAAATCTATTGGTGAGCTATCCATATAAGCAACCATTTGGAGAAGAAATTGAAAATGGATGTCCACTCCAATCTTGACATTTAATTGCATATCCTCTTGATGTATTTGCTCCACTATAACCATGCACAGCGAACCATGTTCACTTCACTGTTATAGTTGTAATTGACTACTGTACAACTATTTGTAAGGCACAAATATCGCAAAATTATTTTAAAACAACAGTGCCAGCAGGCGATATGGTGGCGCAGCGGTAAAGATGCTGCCTTACGGTGCTTGCAGCACCAGAGACCCGGGTTTGATCCTAACTATGGGTGCTGTCTGTACGGAGTTTGTACGTTCTCCCCGTGACCACGTGGGTTTTCTCCGATATCTTCAGTTTCCTCCCACACTCCAAAAACAGGTTTGTAGGTTAATTGGCTTAGGTTTGTATACTTGGTATAAGTGTAAATTGTCCCTAGTGCGTGTAGGCTTGTGTTAATGCGCGGGGATTGCTGGTCGGTACGGACTCGGCGGGCCGAAGGGCCTGTTTCTGGACTGTATTCCTAAACTAAATTAAACTAAAGTACCAACCTATCAGCTGTTAATGTAAATAGGTAATACGTAGTCATATGTGTTGTTGGTCTGCAAGGTGGAGTGTTTCCGTTCTATCCTGCACATTCCACTGAGTTCCTCCAGCACTTTCTGATTTTTTCAATATTGCAACATCTGCTGCACCTTGTGTCTCCTTCTGTTGCAGGGCAGCACAGTGATGCAGCAGGTAGAGCTGCTGCCTCAGAGTGCCACAGACCTGGGTTTGACCCTGACTACGGGTGCGGTCAGTTCGAAGATTGCACGTTAGCCATGGGTTTTCTCAGGGTGCTCCGGCTTCCTCCCACATTCCAAAGACATGCAGGTTTGTAGGTAAATTGGCTTTGGTTGATTGATCCTAGTGTGTAGGGTAGAACCAGTGTGCAGGTGATCACTGGTCGGCATGGACTCAGTGGGCTGAAGGTCATGTTTCCACATTGTATCTCTAAACTAAACTAAACTAAATTAAACATTCTCTCTAATGCCTATAATAACTGAATCTCAAAATAAGTGTTCTATTTTTCAGGACGGCACAGTGGCGCAGCGGTAGAGTTACTACCTTACAGCGCCAGCGTTCGGAATCGCTGGTCAGTGCGGACTCAGTGGGCCTGTTTCCAGGCTGTATCTCTAAACTCAACTAAAAAACTAAATGTGCTCCCAACCAGCCCTTCCATTAGTTGTTATAAAAAAATCTCCATTTTGATGATAAACAGGAACAAAATATGTTCTGTTAAATATGAATCTTCAATTGATAACTTAGCATTGATCAAAAATACTCAGGTCTCGGCATCATCTGATAACACAAGTAGACCTATTCCGTTTGAAGAAGTTTTCATTTATTAACCAGCAAAATGGTTCACTGTTTTCCTCGCATGTAAAGGATAATGATAGTTCACAATAGCATTAATTTCAATGCTTTGACTAAGATTCTCCATAGTTTGTGCAAGTATTAGTGCGTGGTTATGAGAATAATTAGATTTAATAAATTCTTCAATTTTCATGCAACATTAATTACTGCATCAGCATAAAATGAATGCTGCAGGCCACAGGATCTCACAGGATTGCAGTTTAAATGGCACTGGAAGAAATAATGGTGTACATTAGAGGGCACTGTTGATATCTACACATCAATTCAAATTTCTTGCAGGAGATAATGTCACAGAATCATGTCTAGTAGTATCTTGCTCTGAAAATGGAAGGAGTGCAGGGCCCAATAAACCTGTCACTTATCAGCCCCTCTGCAAAATAAACATCACATTCTGTCCTTTAGTCAAATTATTTTTATTCCCCACAGTTTAGGACTAGTTTATTGGAGGTCTGATTTCATCCATGCCCCATGAAATGAAGAGGATGCACACTGGGAGAAAGGTACCTTCTGTCTCCTAATCCCCATTGGGATGAAAACTTTTGTTTTCCTCTTTAGGGGCAAATGTGAGCCATCTTATTGTGCACAAGACGAAATGTGTAGGAAGGAACTGCAGATGCTGGTTTACATCGAAGATAGACACAAAATGCTGGAATAACTCAGCGGGACAGGCAGCATCTCTGCCGAGAAGGAATAGGTGACATTTTGTGTCGAGACCATTCTTCAGACTGTCAGTGTAGGGGGAGTTATAGAGATAAGGAAGTTTAAGTGGGGGAAAAACGAGACATCAAAGGGGATGGAGATCAAGGAAAATGTAGAAAAGATCATTGTTAGCTAGGAGAAGGTGACAATGAAGCATACAAAGATAAGATTTAATCAGGGGACAGTCAGACTGGTCGGAGAACGAGGAAGGAGAGAGGATGAGTGCATGGGGTACGTGTAGTTAGAGAGATGAAATTCATAGAAATATGTGTGTAATTCAGGCACATTGATAGAAGCTATTGTAATTAACTAGTAAATACTACTGTCATTGGTCGCACCGAAACACTGCAGCAGTGTATTAATGGGTAATCACTTGTAGGTAAGTGAATGACAGAAACATGTTGGATGGATTGTCAGGCAAAGTTCCAGCTTCTTCCTTGGTTTATTTTGTTGGGTTACTGACTCACACTCAAGTCAAGTCAAGTTTATTCGTCACTACAGTAAGTTCTGTTTTATTGGCAGTTTATTTTGGATGAAGAATCAGCAATAACAGTATCCTCAGATGCTAACTGGTGCACTCAGAAGTAAACACAAGAAACTGCAATCTTGAGCAAATCACAAAGTGCTAGAGGAGCTCAGCGGCTCGGTGGAAGGAGCTTCCCAATTAAGATTGGTGGCACTGCGGTACAATTTCTGCTTTACAGCGCCAAAGAGCTGGGTTCGATCCTGGCTACCGGTGCTTGTCTGTACGGAGTATGTATGTTGTCCCTGTGACCTGCGTGGGTTTTCTCAGAGAACTTCATTTTCCTCCCACACTCCAATGACGTACAGGTTTGTAGATTGATTGGTTTGGTATTAATGTAAAAATTGTCCCTGGTCTAGGGTAGTGTGGACTGGTTGGACCTGTTGTGGTATAAAGGGATATATGGATCCTAGCAAATGAAATACAAAAAAGAATGTAAACTCTAATTGCTGGGAGATTTGGATATAAAAGTAGGTATGGTTTTAAAGCAACTTTACGAGATTCTGAGGAGACCTCATTTAGAATAGTGTGTATGTTTTTTATCTGCAGATTTAAGGAATTATGCGCCCGTGTTGGAGAGCATGCAGAAAAGACTCACTTGCTTTATTCCTGCGATGAAGGAAGTGACATACAAGGAAATGTTGAGCAGTTTGTTCCTGTATTCACTGAAATATGAAAAAGTGAGATGTGATCTTACTGAAGTATGAGATTTTGTGGGGTGCTGACAAGGTGGATGCTGAGCAGATGTTCTCCAGAAATCGAGTATACTTTCAGAATAAGGAATCACCCATTTCAGATGGAAGCATGAAGGAATTTCATCTCCCAGAGAGTCGGGAATCTTTGGCATTTTCTACCCTGGAGAACTATGGAGCTGTGTTCAAGGCAGAGATTGCTAAACACTGAATTTACAAAGAAATAAACGGATATAAGGGGAGAATGTGAGATGGAGATTGGATGAGCCACGTTCTTACTGAATGGTGGAGCAGGCTTAGGAAACATGCAGTTAGTCCTGTTCCTGCTTCCTGGATAGAAGAGAGTAGGGTTTTAACTGGTTATTTACACATCTGGAGACAGAGACAGTTATGAAAGTCTGTATCAGAGATCACAAATCTGCTGTGGTATAGTCTGGTATAGGAAAGATTAGGGGATCAACTATGATCTCCACAAACGTGTTCAGAAAGCATTTCTCCTTGATGCATCTCAGTGAGGAAAAACAAGCGAGAAACAAATCTTCGCCAGACTAAGATCCTATCTGAAATATAATACATGCTAATGCTACCACTGACGTTCAGAGCAAACCCTGTTGCCAGGTGCAGTTAAAGCCAGATAATGGGATATAATGCAGCCAGATAATAGTCAAAATATCTTTTTACCAGTCTGCTCTGCTTCTTCCACCATTCGGCTAAGCCAAACGCTGGGTGTTAATAAAGTGTTGTTCCTTCCCATGTTACTGATTCGTACTGCACGCAAAGACAATGTGCTTAGAGCAGTTCACAGCTTCACTGAGCAGACCACTAAAATGCTCAATAACATTTTGCGCTTCACCCTGTGGAAACCCTCGGCTACGCTCTCACCCTACCTGGCTGCAGTTCACACTTATTCCATTATTCACCAATTTACATCAGTTTACGTGATGGCATTTCTCAATCGTGGGCGGCACAGTGGCACATCTGGTAGAGCTGCTGCCTCACAATGCCAGAGACTCGGGTTTGATCCCGACCACGGGTTCTGTCTGAGTGGGGATTGCACATTCATCATGTGTCTTTAGCAACTTCTGTTTGAGTAGCAGAGGGAGAGCAACCACAGTGCATAGTGGATAGCACAGTGTGGCCACTGGACATCAATGTTGGTGTGATTTATTGGGTGCTAATAAAACGGGCTTCTTTCAGCTAAATGTTGAAACGTCTTGTGAGTTTTTGGTGCTGAACACATGCAAGCAAATGGAGAGCATTCCATCAGTTTCCTGTCAGATCCCATTCCCAGAGCGAAGAAGCGTCTCGACCCGAAACATCACCGATTCTTTCTCTCCAGAGAAGCTGTCTGTCCCGCTGAGTTACTCCAGCATTTTGTGTCTACCTTAGGTTCCCGTCATGTGTGTGTTGTTGATGGTGGAATGGCTTTGGGTTTCTGGAGATGAATTCCTCTTGCGAGGATATTCACCCGCGGATCTGGTCTTGTAGTCATGCAAAGCAGTCATGTGGCTGCAAGACCAGGTGTGAAGGAGTGGGGGGAAGTTAAATTACTGAAGGATGAGGGATGAAAGCACTAAAACATCTGGAAACATTATACAAAGGAGCAGAAGGTTTGTAATTGCAGACCAGCTGAAATGCCAGGACTTGCAGTTGTGATCTGGTAATTTTTTTATTGCTACTTGAGTGCATTTGGCGACACTTATTGCCTCTGGTAAACAAGCCACAGCTACAGGCCCTCGCACTTACTCATTCTGATTGACATTGTCACCGGAAAGGTTGTTATAACTGTGGCCTTAGCAAAAAAAGCATCAATCACGTAGATGGCTGACTGCCAGATCATGCAGATGTCTCCAGCAAAACCAGGGATTGATCTAGAGCCAAATAAGTTGAGGTTAATGATGGCTTTGACAGCCACTGTTAAAAGAAAATGGCCACCATGTTTGGCACGGAGATGGCCCTGTTCCAGCGCACTGCAAGTATCTGTCACCGCCTGATGTGATATTCTGAACCTGCTCAAATCCTGGCGTTCTGGCATATCAAGAAATCTCAGCCACTTCCTGTAGATCCTTTGCAATGGACACCACCTACCGCAAGCTCTCTTTTAATCTCTTCTTTCCCGTGCATCCTTGATAGATTTCTTAGAAATTTGGTGTGAGCGTATTATAAGCCTCCTTGGGGTCCTACATGGTTCAACATCCATTGGATGTGGAAGTGGCGAGATGAAATGAGCAATTAACAAGTTGGCACTTAAGTTAACAGCAGTGTTCACAAACTCATTTCAAACTCTAACAACTTTTTTTCCCCTAAATATTCTGCAAAATCTCCCAACCCAAAATTTGTAAAGAAATACTTTCACGGTCACGCAAGCAAGCAGCTGTGTGCCTGTAGTATTTATTGCCAGATTTGCCTGTCAACACATTAGCCCCTATACGGTGTCATAGTTCTCTCACCTTGGTTTCACTGGAAAGTTTCAGGAAGTTTGGGAATCCCATCACACCATACTTAAGTCCCAAACATCTGGTGATACTGTTCTTATTGAACGCTTACCATTTTTAAATCGCCAACCCGCCTCTCTTGAGTCATTTCTCTTAAGCAATCAAACATATTGAGGCTAAAGGCAGAAGCCCTATGTAGATATCAAGTTTCCAATGCAGTTTTACCTCTGCATATTTATCCTACCTACGATCTGCTCCCAATCTTGCCCAATCATGGAATTTCGTATTTACCTCAGTTGTTTCTGAGCATACATGTGATGAAATCAATACTGTGTTCTGCAAAACTGTCAGCTGATGGCCAGTATTATGAGACTGCAGTCCAATTATTATAGTATGTGCACATGGGAAGAATATGGATTGGCGTCAGGCTGGAGTTACATTACAGCTCAAACGTAAGCAGCAAAATGTCTGGTTTTCAAGCATTTGGGAATTGGATTAGAATCACATTGCAAGTCCCCCTCATACATTTGCATCAATTCACATCTGAGACAAATGAGCACACATGGGAAAGGCATAATAATGGTCATAGATCAGGATCCAGAAATCTGGGCATTGATCTGAAGTCCAGATCCAGCTATCAAAATAAGGGAAAATTAAAATTGAGAATTAAGTTAGTGTGACATTAAAATGTTAGTAATGGTGGCATTAAATCACTGTTTCATGGTTTCAAATGCAAGTTGCTTCCCTAACCTCCTTCAAGTAGTGGCACCGAGGCACAGCTGGTAGAGTTGCTGCCTCATAGTGTCTGAGACCCAGGTTTGACCCTAAGCTCAGATGCTGTCTGTGTGTAGGGAGTGGATGCAAAATTGGATAGCATGGAGTTTGTACATTCTTCCCGTGACTGCATGGGCTTCCTCCAGGATTTCCTCTCTGGTTTCCTCCCACATCCCAAAGATGTGCGTATTTGTAGGCAAATCGACCTGTACATTGCCCCTAGTGTGTAGGGAGTGGATGCAAAGTTGGATAGCATAGAACTAGTGTGAATGGATGATCAATGGTCAGCATAAAAAAACTACATCCACTCTTCCAATCTTTGTTGCATGAATTCACAGCTCCTCATTTTGACTCTTATGGCAGGGATTTGAACCAAACTATTTTTCTAATGTGCCTCACCTGCCATATTTAACCTATATTTGTTAAAACCAAGTTTCAGATTTTAGCACAAAGAACAGATTTGTTGAATGCATCAAGCTAAGACATGAAGTACTCTGTTAGGTCAATTGTATATCCAGTATAGCAGGCCCATATGCATCAGAATTCAATTTGCTGAATTCAATGGTTAGCTGAATGACCTGGTTTCCATGCTGTCTCTTTCAATCATTCAAAAAATGAAGAACTTTCATTATCTTTACCTGGTCTGATATGTATGATTTCAGACCCATAGCAGTGTTGCTCATTCTCTTCCTTCGTTATGGCCTAACGAGCCACAGCTTAAAGGGCCTGTCCCACTTGACAATTTCTTCGGGGACATATCAGTGTCGCCAAAAGATTTTGAACATTTTGAAAAAAAAGGTTGTGACACTTGAAAAAACACCGCGTGTCATATGTCATCACACCGTTTCGCGCTGCATCGCTCTGCATCACTCCACATCACACCCTGAACTTTTTGGTGACCTGATACGTCAATGATGCTGGCAGTCGCCGAAAAAATACCAAGTAGGACCTTTAGTTCTTTAAGGGTAGTTAAAAACAGAATAAAAAAATGCTTGTGATATATGTAAGTGGCAGGTTAGAAATTCCTTGTGCTAAAGATTTACAAGCCTCTAAATGTGTAAAAGATAGTGTCGAATATAATCTCCATATTCACAATGATCATTCTTCATGTACTCTCTCTACAAATTAATCCTTTATATCAATTTGGGGCAGCACAGTGGCGCAGTGGTAGAGTTGCTGCCTTACAGTGCCAGAGACCTGGGTTTGATCCTGACTATGGGTCCTGCCTGTACAGAGGTTGTATGTTCAGCCTGTGATCGTGTGGGTTTTCTCTGAGTGCTCTTGTTTCCTTCCACACTCGTAAGACGTACAGGTTTGTTGGTTAATTGGCTTTGGTAAAATTGTAAATTATAGTGTGTAGGATAGTGCTAATGTACAAGGGTGATTGCTGGTCGGTGTGGACTTGTTGGGCCGAAGGACCTGTTTCCATGCTGTATCTCTGAAGTCTAAAACTAAAATTTAATTAAATTAGTTGTCATTTTGATCCCATCCAGAATATAAGTTTAATTAATGTTCTTGATTTAATATTGACACCCCTGCTGGAGGTATGCTTGCTCTGTACAATACTCTTTACCTCTTGTGACATTGATATCTGCTTTAATTTCAGTTAGAAACTTGATTGCTATCTGAAACTTAGAAACTTAGTACGCTTTGTCGTATAAAAGCAAGTAATAAAGTAGCTGGTGAGTTTTTCAATTTAGATTGCTGCTGCTATGGTTGGAAATGCACCCTGGCCTTTTGAGATTGACTGTCCTCTTCTGGCCAACTTCCAGGAGATGATTGCCTTGGGTGGGCTTTCCCTGGTGGCCCATACATCTGGCTGCAGGGGAGGTCTTCACTTGGTGGTCTACTTTATACAAGTACTTTCTGAAGGCTAGATTACTTCTTATAACAATTATACAGACTACTTGGCAAATTCAAAAAAGAGCATGATAGTTATTTTTGGCAAAGGTTTAAGGGAACGAATATACAATGGGAATTGTAAGACTTTAGGAATCATCACAGGGCTAGAGAATTGAAGGTGACAGATTATCCATTGTGTAATGGAAGAGAAAATACAATAAGTATTTCAGCAAATTCTTCCAATTAGCTGTAGTAACTTCAGCAAAAAAATAGCATCAAACCTGTTTAGAATATTCCTCCAGTTGTGATTTTGCATCCAAGTTGCAATGAGAGTTTGCTGAACCTCTAATGAAATGTCAGGCAAAGTTTTACCAAGAAGGCACTTAAGGTTTGTTAGGTTAAATATGAGATAATTTAGTGGTCAGAATTTAAATTGGTATTCCCTGTAACATTTACATAAAAAAGCAAGAAGTCATTAACAATGTAGATGTCATCCAATTATACACATATAAACTTTTTTTTTGCCAACAGAAAATTATTTATAATAGTCCTAAGGAATGTTAGAGCCAGTCTAATCTTCAATATGCAGTAGAGAATTTGAATAGCCTTTACTTTCCTTGAGATTAGAACTGAGATTGCATTTTGTTCATTTGTCTTCTTATAAAACAATACAGCAGGTTGTTAGTCTCTATCACCAATAAATATAAGTCATTGATTGGATATAGGCCATTCATTGGATAAAGGCCATTGAAAGTTATAGAATGCAGGTAAGATTCTGAGAAAGCACATAAGATCAATTTTGCCAGGTTAGCATCCTGAATTCAAGGCTTAATTTTGATGGATCATCTACTTTATACAATCAATGTTACCGGTATCCATTTTGGTTTTCATTAAGAATGCAAGAATCTGGAAAGAATGTGTTTCTGTAAAGAAAGTAATCCCTTCTCAAATTTCATGTGAAAGCAGACTGGTCAGTAAATGAATTGAAATTTGCAAGATTGGATGTGGGCTTTTACCTTATTTTCTCTGGGTTACTAAAAACACTCTGAACTCTCTTCAAATTATGCTACCTCTGTTTGAATGATAGCTGAAAAGATTTTGGATGAAAATATTTTGTACATACCTTAGCTCTTTAATGAATGATGTGCTCTGCAATTATTTCAAATATTTCAGATGGGTAACCAGTCATATCAATTCGCAATATTTGTATCCACTCTCAGGATGTGGGTGTCGCTTCAAGGCAGTAGTTTTTGTCCGTCTTCAATTACCTTTCAATTTGCTAAGCCATTCCAGAGGCAGTTAAGAAACAACCACATTGGTGTGGTCGGAGATCATAAGCATGGCAAATATCCCCCTGGAGCACTTCAGTGAAGCAGATGGTGTTTTATAACAATCCAGTAATTTCATGGTCATTGCTACTGATTGTAGCATTTTATTCCAGATTTGCATCATTACTTGAGCTTAAATTCCACACCTGCAGAAGTGGGATTTGAGCTCATAGCATTCGATCGGTTTTCCTGCCCTCCGGATACCAGCCCGGTAACCTATCCCCCTATACCCAATAATTCCATATCCCATTCAATGTTTAAAAAGTGCTTGTACTTTGACTCGAACATCAGATGAACTTAAACTGGGTGACAGCAATTATAACATAAATGTCAAAATCAATTGAACACTGAACTGCATGCCTGCTGTTAAGCCTGACACTTTATGACACTCTTCACATTATTTCATTTTTGATCCATTCATATTTTTGTAACTGCATGTTCTTCAATTCAATTTTGAATTTAATGTTGCTGAACTAAATGTCAACCAGCTTTTTGCATTAGAAGCTTTTCCCATCATTGCTTAATCCGCCTGTATCTCCAATCAAGTGAAAACATTCACATTTGCTGCAATTTAATATAGATTTTTATCTTCACCGTTTGGATACTAAAACCTTAAACAAAAACTGCCTGATTTTCATTCCATTGATTTCAAATTACCACTGAAGTAGTGGAGCCAAAAGAAAATCTGCTCCTTAATCTGTGCAGGGTTGACCATCTGTTCAGCAATGGTGCAGTGTACTTTTAATCACTATCAGTTGTACTACCCAATGACTTCTGAATATGGAATTGAAAATGTAAGGCTCAATCACTGTACCATATGATGCCCCCCTCCCTAACGTTATCCATTTTGAACATCTGACAGTACAGCTGGAAAATCAAAGCCGGTCATTACAAAATTGTATGAGAAAATGGAAAAGGCAATGTGCTGTGTCAAGGTCTTGCCTTCTTCACGAAAGGTATTAGCCACATTGCCAGTAAAGCTAGTCAGTAACGAGTTATTGAGCTTATGAAAACCCTATTATGATTGGTGGAATTGAAAATAATCAATAGAGAAAAAGATTTGTTAGAAGTGTAGCTGTTGAAAGAATTTGGAGGCAGCATTTTAAAGGCTTTCCCAGTCGACACACACAGGGCGTTTAGAGAAACAGATAATTTGCCATCTCCGTGAAGGCAGTCTCCGTTCTTGTCCAGCTTTTGGCCTTTTTTTTGAAAGATTTCTCTGATTCATCAGTGATTTGAATTGGCTTTTCACTGATTTCACTGACGGAAGAAATATTCTGGAGATGCTTTGAATTTTTATGGTTGGAGCACATAAGAGCATAGTTAGTTTTGTTTAGTTTATTCTACCGTGTACCGAGGTAAAGTACAAAGCTTTTTATTGTGAGCTGTCCAGTCAGTGGAAAGACGACACATGATTACAATATCTACAGTGTTTTGATACGGGATAAAGGGAATAACATTTAATGCAAGATAAAGTCTGATTAAAGATGGTCTGCTGTTCCCTAATGAGGTAGATGATAGCTCAGGACTGCTCTCTAGTTGATGATATGATGGTTCAGTTGCCTTATGATAGCTGGAAAGAAACTGTCCCTGAATCTGGAGGCATGCATTTTCATTATTCTGTAGTTTTTGCCTGATGGGAGAGGGGAGAAGATAGAATGTCTGGGATGAGACTTGTCCTTGATTCTGCTGATGGCCTTGATGAGGCAGCATGAAGTGTAGATGGTCAGACTTGCTGAGTGGATGATTTGTTTCTGCTTTCGCGTGAGATCCCAATTATAAAGTTGGTCATCAGCCCAGGACGGAATGGTCAGGAAATGGGAAGGGGAGTCGAAATGGTTGGCAACCGAGAGATTCCGTAGGCCTCGGCGGACAGCATAAGTGTTGAGCTAAATGGCTACTGAGTCTAAGTTTGATCTCGACAATGGTGGAGGGGGCCCACATCGGGAAGACCGAATGCAGTAGATAAGGTTAGAGGAGGTACATGCGAACAACTGTCTTACCTAAAAGGTCTGTCGGGGTCCCTGGGTGGAGTCAAGGGAGGAGGTATAAGGACAGGTGATGCATCTCCTGTGGTTGCAGGGGAAAGTACCTGGGTAGGCAGTGGTTTGGGTGCGATGGGATGGGATGGGTTGAGCGAACCAAAGTTGTGAAGGGAGCAGTCTCTGCGGAAGGTGGTGGAGATGGGAAGATGTGATTAGCAGCGGGATCCCGTAGGAGGTGGCGGAAATGTCGGAGGATAATGTATTGGACGCAGAGGCGGGTGGGGTGAAGGGTGAGGGCCAGGGGAACTCTGTCCCTTTTGCGACTGGGAGGAGGGGGAGTGACAGCAGAAATATGGAACATCAGCGGAAAACGCATGCATGGGCCTATTCTATGACAAAAGGGGGAAACCCATTTACTCTGAAGAATGAGGACATATCAGATATCCTAGTATGGAACACCTCACCTCACAAATACAGTGGAGATAGAGGAATTGAGGGTAGGGAACAGCATTTTTACAAGAGGCAGGGTGAGAAGAAGTGTAGTTCAGATAACTGTGGGATTCGGTAGATTTGTAAGAGATATCCATCGATAGTCTGTCTTCTGTGATGGCGTTAATAGAACATGTTAATGGAACTGTGGTTGATGATATGAAAAGGCTTGTCCAGTGGCACTTCAGTCATTTACCCTTTCCCAATTTCCTAAGAGTAGATACTTTCTGAGAATAGGCCAACTTCCTAAGCGTAGAATAAGAAGATGAAATGATTAGGACCACCTGACACAAGAAAGACCATGAAACTAGTCTTGATGGAGAAAACGTGAAATCCAGTTCCCTGACTCCACTCAAGTGGCACAGTTGCAGCTGTCGAAGCCACTCGATAACGTGAAAAATGTACCCAAATATCTCCGGTAATGTCTGTCCAATCATTCCATTCTGAATCAATGGTAAGGTGGTAGAAAATGAATGTTGATTTCACCTACCACCTTACCAATGACTCAGAATAGAATGGTTTTGATACAGCAATGCCTCTTCAATAAAGAGATGATTGTTGTGAGGAAAGGAACTTCAGATGCTGGTTTATAACGAAGACAGATACAATGTGCTGGAGTAACTTAGCAGGTCAGGCAGCATCTCTGAAGAAGTAACGCTATCCTACTCATACTCGTGACAATTTATAATTATACAAGCCAATTGCTCTACAAACCTGTACATCTTTGGAGTGTGAGAGGAAACCAAGATCTCGGAGAAAACCTACGCAGGTTACAGGAAGAACGTACCAACTCCGTACAGACAAGCACCGGTAGTCAGGATCGAACCCAGGTCTCTGGTGCTGTAAGGAAGCAACTCTACCGGTGCACCACTGTACCGCCTATGAGATGATTGGTGTTCAGTTTGGGTTTTACCTGTACTATTCAAACTAATACAGACACAATTCTAGATCTAAACTCCAAGGATGAAACATAGTGATTGCTTTTGAAAGGAAGGCCAACCGAATAAACACTGTGAATACAGAAGCTGTTAGAGGTTAACCCTGCTGCTGACTCTCAAAAGCCTTTTCACCAACTACAATCATAGATCAGAAGTGTGATGTAATATTTGCTTGGATGGATGTTCTCAAGAATTTGAACACCATCCAGGACTAAGCAAGCTACTTGATTAACACATCATGAACCATCATAAATAATCACTTCCTCTGCCACCAATGCTCTCTGGTTGTTGTGTTTACCATTTACAATAGACTAGTCCAATAGTTTCCCAAACACTCAACCTTTACATACTGTATCACACACTGTAGATGCAAGAGAACATTACAACTTGTGGGTTCACTTCCCAGTCATACAATTCTGACTTCATAATCCTTGTCTAAATCCAAGGAATCCCTGCATGACTGCATGGAGATTATCTTCAGTAGAAAGTAACCTTCGCATTCACTAAGTGGCATGGTAGTGCAGTGGTGAAGTTGCTGCCTAATAGCGCCATAGACTCGGGTTAGATTCTGACTATGGGTGCTCGTCTGTACGAAGTCTGTACAAATTTTGTACAAGTGTGATTAAAGCACATTACAGACCTCTTTCCCAAGAATTAATTTACTTCAAAGTTTGTACAATCTCCCCGTGACCTGCGTGTGTTTTCTCTGGGATCCACAGTTTCCTCCCACACTCCAAGGACGTACAGGATTGTAGGTTTATTGGCTTGGTATATTTGCAAATTTCCCTAGTGTGCGTAGGATAGTGTATGTGTGCAGGGATCGCTGGTCGGCATAGACTTGGTGGGCCGAAGGGTCTGTTACCGCGCAGCATATCTTAACTAAACTAAACTAAGAAGGACTCTAGTATTTTTCTGAAGTCAGTTCTCAAGGGCAATTAGAGATGGGCATTGAATGCTTACCTTAAACAAAGTGCACATCCTGTAACTGACCAAGAAAAAGTGCTGCAATGGGTTGTTAGAGCATATGGGAGGTCTTGGATGATATGGTCAAACATGTGTTGCCTTCAAAGTATCACTTCTTCATATTAATTTTCTGGATTACCTTGAAGTATTCTCTTTGCGTTCCTCTTGAGTTTGTTTAAACTCAGAGAAAAAAAAAAGGTAGAATCAAGACTTGGAGTTTGGTATCCATATGCCTTGGCTGATGTAACAAAGTTGATATCAGATTATTATTGCTTTGAACCTTGTGTTTGCTTGGGAGAGGATGCTGATTATTGGTTTGGCTGGCTTCTCAGAGTATTAGTATGTTCTGTCACAAGCAGTAGCGATAATTCTTCTTCAGTGCCTTGGAATGTCTTCCTGCTTATTAGAGGATCAGGACATCCCAATGAAGCATAGACTGGCTTTCAGATCCTGTGTCTTGATTTTTTTTTTTAAACAAGTATAATCAGGCACATAAAATGTGGTACCCAACCTAACCAATATTTATTAGTGCTGCAATGTGAGTTGCATGATGAAGAACGTTGTGTACTGATGCGGTTGCTGAAGTAAATTAACTCTTGGGAAAGAGGTCTGTAATGTGCATTAATCACACTAATTGGTTTGAACTTGATCTGCCTGTCTTATGAAATTAGCATTCAGAATGAGAAAAGATACAGCAGCGAGGAATTAGTGAGTGAGATGTGATCGGGGAGACATCACAATTGTTAAAAGTGCACAAGGTGCCGTCAAATTTTAGAAAAACATTTTAAAGTACATTTCAAATTAGGCAAATTTAGTTTTATGTTTATCTTTGAGACCTTGGCCAGTCTCATTAGATTCCCCCAGGAATACACAGAACATTGTAAGAGGAATGAGAGCTTGACTGATTGAAGAAGAAATTATACACTCTGCACGTCATGCGATGTTAGAACTACAAAGTAAGAAATATAAAATCATGTCTTTATAATTGTGTTCTGACTGCAAAAGGCATCTCTGTGTTCCACACGGTAATTGATCAGGCCAATTTAGATTGAGAAGCAAATAAAAACGAGCTGATGGAGGAATTCAGCAGATCAGGCAACATCTGCGGAGGTAAAGGGAAGGCCGATGTTTAAAGTGGTGTTTACTTATGGAATCTGTCGTGAAATGAAAGTGAGAAGTTGCTGCTTGGTCTCCTCCACTGCCAGAGTGAGGCCAAACCCAAACGAGGAGAATAGCACCTCATAGTCCACCAGGGCTGCTACAACCCAACAGCATGAAGATGTTTTTTTATAATTTCAGGTAACCAGCATGCCCTCTGTTCCATTCTCTCTCCTTCTAATCCACCCTGGTGCTCTTACACACACCATCCTGTCCATCCCATCCCCAATTCCGCACATTATCCAATTTATTTCCCCTCTCCGAACCGGTTCTATCCATCGATCATCCACACACTCAACCCACTGGGCCTCTTTTCCCATCCCCCCAATCTGCCCAGTTCTCCCTTACCTGGTTCCATTCATCACATTCCTTTCTTACCATATTCCATAATCTGCAGCCATTAGTTGTTTATACATTGCCTCTCAGCATCTATTGAGGAAGGACATTGTTGTGATTGAGGTAGTGCAGCGTAGGTTCACGAGATTGATCCCTGGGATGGCGGGACTGTCATATGAGGGAAGATTGAAAATACTAGGCTTGTATTCACTGGAGTTTAGAAGGATGAGGGGGGATCTTATAGAAACATATACAATTATAAAAGGACTGGACAAGCTAGATGCAGGAAAAATGTTCCCAATGTGGGGCGAGTCCAGAACCAGGGGCCACAGTCTTAGAATAAAGAGTACTGGCAGCACCTCCACCTTTTCTCACCCCATTTGACACCAACTTCCCATCAATCCAACCTCACTTGTTGTTTGCCAGGACCTGCAACATCCTTTCCCCTCACCTCTGTATACTGGCTATCTCCCCTTTGCACTCTAATACTGATTCAGGCTCTTGACCGAAAACATTGACCATCCCTTTGCCTCCACAGATACTGCCTAATACTCTGAGCTCCTCCAGCAACTCATTGTTGCTCCAGTCTCCAGCATCTCCAGTTCTTGTGTCTCCAATTTCTAATACTAAGAGTTTATGCAAAGATTGAAACAGAAAAGGTATTCCAGCCAAATAAAAGCATGGCCATTGATTGGAACAGTATTAAACAAAAACCTGAAAGTAGAATTACATTTTATCTTTTTTTTTTAAGCTGTAAGACCATATTCCATCAAACCAACCTCCTTGACCAAAGAGCTCTAATAGCTCTAATTTTAACAATGTCGAATTTTACTGACAAAATGAAGTGCTCTGCATGTCCCCTGCTATCCAAATGATAAATGCAAGCATTGATGCAACAGTAAACTTGTAATAACTGTAAAGTTCTAGCTTTGAGAGCATAGAAAAATAGAAACATAGAAAATAGGTGCAGGTCATTCCGCTCTTCAAGCCAGCACCGCCATGCATTGTGATCATGGCTGATCGTCCACTATCAATAACCTGTGCCTGCCTTCTCCCCATATCCTTTGACTCCACTAGCCCATAGAGCTCTATCTAACTCTCTCTTAAATCCATCCAGTGACTAGGCCTCCACTGCCCTCTGTGGCAGGGAATTCCATAAATTCACAACTCTCAGGATGAAAAAGTCTTAAATGACCTCCCCTTTATTCTAAGACTGTGGCCCCTGGCTCTGGACTCGCCCCACATTGGGAACATTTTTCCTGCATCTAGCTTGTCCAGTCCTTTTATAATTTTATATGTTTCTATACGATTGCCCCTCATCCTTCTAAACTCCAGTGAATACAAGCCTAGTCTTTTCAATCTTTCCTCATATGACAGTCCCGCCATCCCAGGGATCAATCTCGTGAACCTACACTGCACTGCCTCAATCACAACGATGTCCTTCCTCAAATTAGGAGACCAAAACTGTACACAATACTCCAGATGTAGTCTCACCAGAGCCCTATACAACAGCAGTATCAAACAGACTGAGTACTGGCAGTTTTACTAGGAGCTGTTGGCTGTCAGTCACTCACAACTCAATGTGTTTTGAGCTTCTGCAACTTTGATCAAAAATGGAACTCAAAAATGACCTAGTGGTCAAAAGCTGACACCTCTTATCTCCTTTACTGCCGCTGGGTTAAGTTGTCCAACTCATGATCCTCACACCAGAGATGGCTTACGTTTGGACTGTAATTAGATTACCATTCCAGTGGAAAAAGGCAGGTGCAGGTAAAGGGATTGTTTTACTTTGATAACTCATGGAGTCAGAAAGTAGAGAAACAAGCCCTTCAGACGACTGAGACAAAAACAAGCATAGAACAGTACACAATAACAGGCCCTTCATCTCACAATGTCAGTGCCAAACATAATACCATCTACACTTCCTGCGTGTGATCTGTAACCCTCTATTAACTTTTACTGTACCTCAGTGCAGGTGATAATGATACATCTAAACCTGAACCTAAGGATGGTGGTAGAGATGCTGCCTCGTAGCAACAGAAACCCAGTTTGATCCTAACTAAGAGGGCTTGTGTGTATGGAGTTGAACGTTCACCCCATGACCTGCTTGGGTTTTCTCTGGTTTCCTCCCACATTCCAAAGACGTACAGGTTTGTTAGTTAATTGGCTTGGTATAATTGTAAATTTTTCCCTAGTGTGTGTAGGATAGTGTTAATGTGCAGGGATCGCTAGTAGGCACAGACTCGGTGGATGGAAGGGCCGTTTCCGTGCCGTACCACTAAACTAAATTAAACTATACTAACTACATATCCATGTGGCTATCTAAAATCATCATAAATGCTGCAATCATATCTGCTTCCACCACCATCACTGGCAGCGTGTTCCAGGCACTCATCCCTCCTTGTGTGAAAAGATTTGCCCCACACATCTCCTCTGAACTTTTTTCCCTCTCATCTTAAAGCTACACCCTGGGAAAAGGTTCTGCCTGTATCTGAGTTCTTATCATTCATCCATCTACACTGGCAATACAGTGATCTGATTTTATCCTCCCCATATTTTAATCATATTTTGTCACTTCCACATCCTCCACTCACCTAGACACCAGGGGCAATTACTTTGAACCAATAGCCCACCAACCTGCATGATTTTGGTTTGTGGATAAACACCAAAGTATCTCGAGGAAACGATCAGTCAGAGGGAGAACTGAAGTCAGAGGGAGTCAGTCAAATTCCAAACAGACAGAACTGGAGGTCAGGATTAAACCTTGGCTGCTGGAGCTGTTGGACAACACATCTCCAAGCTATGCCACTGTACCGCTTTGATTAACTTTTAGTAATTTATGGTACTTTTAATTTCATTTTTTTATTGTTTGATTTTTTAATTGTTCTACTCTTTACCAGCACCCGTTCTGCATGGCAGATGATATGTCAGGTGCAGAATCATATGTCTCTTTGTATCTGACATAGGTACGTACTGTTAGGCAGAGATTGCTGCTCCAAGTCCATTACAATATGTATTCTAGTGCAGTGTCTGATTATTAGGAATTGTAATGCAGGAGAGATTAGGGCCCCTTAGAAACCAAGTCCAGTTTAGCTTTAATGACTACATACGTGGATATGGTGCAGGCCAAGCAAGTGTTGGGTTACTAGTTGCATTAGTTGGGTTAGCAATCTGCTTGTCATGGATGTGTTGCTCCAAAGGGCCTGTTTCTAAATGTTAGGTAAATGTTTACCCGAAAGTGTGAGTGTACAGAACACCATGACTGCAGTTTATTCGGTTTATTCCAGGTACACTAGGTAATAGATGTCAATTTTACTTCGGAGTCACGTGAGTGACTTCGTGAAGACCCCGCCAGCACGCATGCGCGACATATCGTCGCGCGCATTTGCTCGACAAGCTGGGGAGGGGGGGAAATGCGCTCTCTCCACCAGCTCCTTCATAAGAACCGTTAGGTAAGTACTTACCTTATTCCCACAGGATGGACAAAGGTAAACGGAAGGCGACGCTCTCCAGGAGCCGTGATGCATCGACCAGCCAGCGGCCTTTGTCACCGGAGCTGCACGCACCACCGGCAACTTCGGGACGCTCGGGGGTACACCAGCGCCCAACTCATCACCTGAATGGTTTACCGCACCGGAGCTGGAGCCTGCTGACCCAGACTTCGAGCCCCCATTCCCCAGGAAGAGGGGGGGCAAACAGGTACGTGGGAAGGAGCCTCGCTCGTCACCAGCGACCTCACCTCGAGTTCCAGCAGACCCACGGGGACTGGGCCGGGGGACAGCTGCGCTGCAGGGGAGCCCTGCAGCTGCACGCCGCCACGTACAACTGCCAGGGATATCTGTCGTAGGGCAGTCTGGGAGAACTACTGCTGCATCGAGCAGGCCTGCAGGAGCAGGTGCTGCCGGCAAAACACCTCGTCAGGCTGCGATCAAGGGCGTTGGTGGCAGCAGTAGACGGTCGGTCAGCTTAGCTCTGGGAGCAGCCGACCATGTGCCTCCACGCCGATTATTGGGCGACAATGGAGGGAAGCCTGCACGGACTCCGGGGAGCCAGGTTCCAGGGGCCGTCGCCGATCCAACTCACCTGCCTTCGCACCAGACAGGTGGGCCGCCACAGTCTGCAAGAAGACAAACTAGCGGAGAGTCCGTGCGGGAGTCGTATGAGCCTACTCGGGCGGTAGGCCACGACGACCTGCCATCGGACCCTAGTCAGCACCTTACGGAGGTGTGGTCCGATGGTGGAAGCCCCAGTGAAATCGCAGGGCCTGGGAAGTCAACTTGTCCACTGCAGATAGCAGGGACGGTCTCATTGAGCGGTTGGAGCTCTTAGTGGAGCAACTCCTCCAGCGGGACAGGGACCGGGATGAACGGGACTCGCGGGCCTCTACAAGCCACGCCAGGAGTCCACTCAGCCTCTCGTCTTCACCAGCCAGAAGTGCCAGCAGTTGCCCAGCCGCTGTATTTGAAGATGACCCGGGACTGCCAGAGACCGCAGAGCCAGAGCACGAGGAGGATATGCTGGACCTGGTGGGCAAGTCTGCCACGACCACACAAACTATGGAACCCCTGCACCACAAACTGGCGGGCACCATTGATTACCTGACCACTCACCAACTTCAGGGTCAGGTACTCAATGAGACAATGGAGAAAATAAAACCACCCGAGAACTGCATCAACCTCAGTGTTCCCCTGGTCAATGCTCAGATCTGGGGACATTTGAGCACGGCCACCAAGATGCAGGATGTCCGTCTCCAGCGTATCCTGAAGCTCCTCTCCACGGGCATAACGGCGTTTGCTAGGACGCTTGATGGGGACAATGTGTCCAGTGAGCAACAAGATGCTCTGGCACTCTTATGCTACGCCCAGTACGAAATCAACTGCCTGCGCAAGAGCTCCATAAAGCACACTCTCTACCCCAAATTTGCGGGGTTGTGCCGTCCATCTACCGCTCCACCACCTCATCAACTGTTTGGAACAGATCTTTCCAAACAAATGAAGGAACTAGACGAGGAGGCCAAAACAGCGGGCCTTATGAAACCTCATCCGACTAGAACCCAACCATACCACCGGCAACAACCATACACCAACTGGAAACCGCGTCAGCTGGATAGGGCGCCAAGGACCTATCCCCCTCCACTTCCCCAACCACAGCGGGCTTTTTTAGGGCAAGGCCAACAGCGGCCTGCATGGAAGATGCGGCCGCCATCCCGACAACCTCCACAACGTCCACCCAAAACGCCATACGCCAGGACCCGCTGTTAACCATGGAGGTAAGGGGGCCTGGTTCCTCTCAAACAGTAGCATCCCTTCCTGCACAAATTGGTGGACGATTGCAGGCCTTTTGGGGAATTTGGGACACTATCACCACTGACGAATTTATTTTACAAAGTGTTCAAGGTTATGTCATAGAATTCATTGATGGCAAAAATCCCCCTACCTAGCATTCGCCTCATCGAAAATTTACACTCTCCCAAAAAGAGGTTGAAGCAGGACATGCCGAAATTTTACGGCTTGCAGCAAAAGGGGTGATTGGGAAAACAACGCACGAACCCCTTGAGTTTGTGTCCAACGTCTTCACCAAAACCAAAAAAGATGGGGGGTGAAGAATTATTATAGACCTAACTGAGCTGAACACTTTTGTACAATATACCCACTTTAAAATGGATACCTTTGAAACAGCCAAGCAGATGCTTTACCCGGGGTACTTTGTGGCATGCATCGATTTAAAAGATGCTTACTATACAGTGCCCATCACTGAATCTCACAGAAAGTTTCTGAAATTTGTCTGGAAGGAACAGTTGTGGGAATACAAAGCATTGCCCAATGGTCTCACCACAGCCCCCAGACTATTTACTAAAGTAGTGAAACCTATATTGGCCTTCCTCCGACAACAAAATTACATTGTCATGGCATATTTAGATGATATCCTTATTGTGGGTCAGACCCTCCAATTGGCTACACGGGCAGTTACAGCAACTAAATCTTTATTCGAGAAGCTAGGATTTGTAATCCACCCAGACAAGTCAAAACTGCACCCATCTCCGATTATGGATTATTTGGGGTTCACACTAGACGCAACTTTAATAATGATCACCATCCCAACCAACAAAGCTATCGCTATAAAAGAAGCGTGCCACAGCCTTGCTTGCACCAAGGTACCGACTATCCGGTAAACGGCAAAAGTAATAGGGAAGCTGGTAGCTACATTCTCAGCTGCACAATTCGACCCGTTACATTACCAAAATTTACAAAGAACAAAGATCGCAGCATTAAAAGCAAATGCTGGGCACTTTGATCGACCAATCCGATTACCACCAAAGGCTAGAGCCGAGCTACAATGGTGGATTGACAATATTAGCGAGTGTCAAAGACCCATCATAGTAAGCAACCCATCCGTCGTACTACAGATTGACGCAAGCGCACAAGGCTGGGGTGCAAGTGACACCATGTCCAGTTGTGGTGGCAGATGGGATCTCATGAGTCTACCCTCCTTCAGTCACACGGGATAAATTTTATTGAGATGTTAGGGGCTTTCCATGGACTGCGGGCTTACTGTACTAACAGGACTTACATGTCCGCCTCCAAATAGATAACACAACAGTGGTGGCTTATATCAATCATATGGGTGGTATCAGGTCGCTATCTTGTGATGAATTGGCAAACACAATTTGGCACTGGTGCATCGAGAGAAGTATTTGGATTACAGCGACCTATTTGCCAGGGAAGCTTAATACAGCGGCGGACACCAGGTCACAAGTATTCAATGACAACATCGAGTGGATGTTGAACCCCCAAATTTTTGGAGACATTATAGCTCACTATGGGACACCAAATATTGACCTCTTTGCGTCCAGGTTGAACTATCAGATACCAACGTATGTGTCTTGAGAACCAGACCCTGCGGCAATAGCAATGGATGCGTTTTCTATCCATTGGGGGAAATGGTTTTGCTACGCATTTCCCCCATTTTGCCTCATCAGTCGGGTATTGCAGAAAATTAAACTGGACTCTGCAACTGGCATATTGATCTGGCCTACACAGCCATGGTACCCGATGGTCCTTAAAATTTTGAAACGACCATGGCTTTCGATTGGAAAACACCCCAAATTAATTACACACCCCATAACGGGGGACAGTCACCCATGCCATGGTCACCTAAACTTGTTGGTCTGCAGGTTCTAAAAAGACCGCTCGTCAAGGCTGGCATCTCACCACGAGCCGCATCATGCCGAGAATCAACCCGGAGGCAGTACCTCACACAGATCAGGAAGTGGGAGGCATTCTGCTCTCGTACCAACAAGACTACCAACACGGCAACAATCCCTGATGTCCTGGAATTCCTAGCTGGCCTTCATTTCGATGCTGGCCTTAGCCACAGTGCCATCAACAGCGCCAGGAGTGCACTATCCTCATACCTGGACATAGGTATAGGCTCAAACCACCTGGTGTCTAAATTCATGAGGGGAGTGTTTAACACCAACCCTCCACAGCCCAGATACACCTTCACCTGGAATGTAGGGATTGTTCTGACCCTACTGAGGAGCTGGTCTCCAATGAACAAGTTACGACTCAAACAGCTCACCCTCAAGTGGTGATGCTGATGGCAGACTACAGCCCACGAGTCCAGGCATTACAGAGCTGTGTGGATAGCACCTCCACACAGATGAATTTCTTTGTCCAGGACTTATTGAAGCAGCACAGGCCAGGGGGTCATGGGCTGCAAGTTTCGGGATGCATACCCTACTGATGCCACACACTCTGCATAGTTACAAGAACCATCAGGAAGAAGGAGCAGGGGCTCCTCATCTGCTCATTTCCATTAGGGCTGCACGAGGGCCATGGAGGTGCCCATGGACCACATCCTCGCCACCGCGGGCTGGGCCAGTGAGCAACCTTCCAAAGGTTCTACAATAAGCCACTGGTCGCCCCCGCGACATTCGCAGAAGCTGTGCTGGGAGCCGCTCAGTGAATGTTTATCCCGAATTAGGTTATTTGTTTGTTATTATTTGGTTAATAAATATGCATTAGTTTTCAGCCAGTTTCGACTGAACTGCATTAACAGCCTTCCTCCATCAGAATTGCAGCAGTGTGATAGCATGACGTTGTCCAGGGCGTGAAATCACAGAGCTTTGAAATCTTCACGAAGTCACTCACGGACTCCGAAGTAAAAATAGTAAGATTAAATGAGAACTTACCAAGTTCGCTATATTTATGAAGAGTTGCGGTGAGGATTTCGTGCCCACCGGGTCAAATGGGAAGTTCACGTTCTTCATCTTACTATTTTCAGTCATGGTGCGTTCTGTGATTCCACACCGCTGCTTTGAAGGATGTCGCACATGCGTGCTGGCGGGGTCTTCACGAAATCCCTCACTGCAACTCCTCATAAAATAAAGATCAACCTTCGAACTTGGTAAGTCTCGTTTAATCTTACTATTTTAGTCTCCTCTAAAATATTTCCGTCTATAGTTATATGGTAGTCAATCATTTAGAGGGAATGGAGTCAAGGATTAGCATAGCATACATGAGGGGAGTTTGGAACAGACCTGAGAAAAGTTAGGGAAAGAATTCGAGAAGAATATACTTTAAAGGCAAGAGCAGAGGAATACAGAGATAAATATTAATCACAAGAACCAAGAGGAACACAATAGAAGCAGCTGAATGAATGGATTCAATCTCATAACATGATGTCAGTGAGCAATATCCTGGTAAAGGTCTTGGTAATGGGCCTGTCCCACTTAGGTGATTTTTCAGCAGACTGCCGGCGACTCTTGAAAAAATGACGCCTGCCTACGGCGACTTTTGCACAGCTCCAGAACCTAGGCTTAAATACAACTTCAATCAACTCACCTGGATCAGGAAAACGGCAGAAAACGGTGCCGTTTCAGTCAAGCTGCTTGAACACCTCAAGGCTCTCGCAATGTTGCGATCCCCCGCAGTTGCAGGAGCCCCGGACTTTAAACTTTCCCACGGTCGCTGGAAATCACCCGACCCGACGGAGGAACCCAGGTACTGTACCTCGGAACTCCGGGATGACCTCCAGAGCCGACGGGCTGGATCTCCCAGGAACAATGAAACTGGAGCTGCAGCTGCCGACTTTGAAGGAGCTGGAGCTGCTGTCCGTGAAGAAATCCCTGTTCCAGCGCAGGTCCACAGAAACCGCAAGTACAGTAAACTCAGTACCTGGAAACAAAGGGGAAGCCTCCATTGTGTCCGGAAACGTGGCCGGCGGGCAGGACTTCAGGTCAGACTGAAGCGCAGGGGACTTCGACCCCCTCGCCCTACTATCCTACTGGCAAATGTACAGTCCCTTGAAAATAAAGTGGACGACTTAAGGGCAAGACTGCTTTATCAAAGGGAGCAGAGGGAATGCTCTATGTTTTGTTTCACAGAGACATGGCTCACCCCCAGCTCCCCAGACTCAGCGGTCCAGCCTGAAGGGTTCTCCATCCACCCCATGGACTGTACACTGGCATCGGGGAAAGGGAGAGGAGGGGGCATCTGTCTCATGGTCAACTCTGCGTGGTGTTCAGACATGGCAGTCCTGTCCAACTCCTGCTTTCCGACCTCGAACATCTGGCTGTGAAGTGCCGTCCCTTCTGCCTTCCGAGGGAATTCACCTCCATCATCCTGATCGCGGTCCACATCCCACCCCAGGCAGACTGGCACTGGAGGAGCTGCACGCCATGGTCAACAAACACCAGACGTCATACCCAGAAGCTATTACCAACATTGCTGGGGACTTCAATAAGGCAAACCTAAATAAATCACTCCCCAACTTCCACCAACATGTCTCCTGCTGCACCAGAGGACCAAACACCCTTGACCACTGCTACACCACCATCAAGAATGCCTATCGCTCTATCCCTCGCCCTCACTTCGGTAAATCAGACCATACCGCGGTGCTGCTTCTCCCTGCCTACAGGCAGCAATTAAAGAGCACACCCCCAGAGGTGAGGACAGTACAGAGCTGTCCTCACCTCTGGGGAGGGGGGGGGCGGGGGTGGGTGGGGCAGAGGAATAACTACAGGACTGTTTGGAGTCTGTAGACTGGGCAATGTTCAAGGACTCGGCAACGGACTTGAACAAATATGCCACAGTCGTTACAGACTTCATTAAGAAATGTGTGGAGAACTGCATCCCTACAAAAACCTTCCGAGTGTTTCCCAATCAGAAACCTTGGATCAACTTTGAGATCCATACTCTTCTGAAGACCAGACACCGGGTATTCATGTCTGATGATACAGTGGTCTATAAGAAGTCCAAATACGACCTTGGTAAGGCCATCAAAAAGGCCAAACGAGACTTCTGCTCCAAACTGGAGGATGAGACAGATGCTCAGCAGCTGTCGCGGGGCCTGAATGCAATCACCTCCTACAAGGCGAAATCAGGAGGCAGCTCGAATGTCGGTGAAACATCACTCCCTGATGAGTTCAATGTGTTTTACATAGGGAGAACACCGATGTGCCTTCCCGAGCCCCCATTCGCTGTGATGGTATTTCAGTCTTAGTCACAGAGGTCAACGTCACAAAATCCTTCAGAGGTATACCATCAGCGCCTGGACCTGATGGTATACCTGTTCGTGTTCTAAAAACCTGTGCGGACCAACTGGCTGGAGTTTTTACGAATATTTTCAACCTCTCACTTCTGAGGTCTGAGGTTCCCATCTACTTCAAAAATGCATCAATTATACCAGTGCCCAAGAAGAGCAAGGTGACGTGCCTCAATGACTATCGACCTGTGGCACTAACACCTGTGGTGATGAAGTGCTTCGAGAGGCTGATCATGGCGCAAATCAACTCCTACCTCGACAAAATCCTGGACCCACTGCAGTTCGCTTACTGCCACACCAGATCAACGGTGGATGCGATCTCGCTGGCTCTCCACTCCATTCTGGACCGCTTGGACAACAAAAATTCATATGTCAGGCTGTTATTCATCGATTACAGCTCAGCATTTAACACAATCATCCCCTCCAAGCTGGTTACGAAACTCGTAGAACTGGGTCTCTGCGCATCCCTCTGCAATTGGATCCTCGACTTCCTCATTCACAGACCACAGTCTGTTCGTATTGGTGGGAATGTGTCAGACTCGATAACAATGAGCACGTGACCACCTCAAGGCTGTGTGCTCAGCCCCCTGCTGTACTTACTCTATACTCATGACTGCGTAGCCGGTCACAGTGCGAACTCCATCATCAAGTTCGCTGACGACATCACTGTTGTGGGACGTATCACTGATGGGGATGAGTCGGAGTATAGAAGAGAGATCGAGCGACTGTCCAAATTGGTGCCAGCACAATAGCCTGGCCCTCAACACCAGCAAAACCAAGGAACTGATTGTGGACTTTGGAAGGAGTAGGATGGGGGCCCACAGTCCCGTTTATATCAACGGGTTGATGGTTGAAAGGGTCAAGAGCTTCGAATTCCTGGGCGTGCACATCTCTGAAGATCTTTCCTGGTCCGAGAACACAGATGCAATTATTAAGAAAGCTCACCAGCGCCTCTACTTCCTGAGAAGATTACGGAGAGTCGGTTTGTCAAGGAGGACTCTCTAACTTCTACAGGTGCACAGTAGAGAGCTTGCTGACTGGTTGCATTGTGGCTTGGTTCGGCAACTTGAACGCCCATGGAGAGGAAAAGACTACAAAAGCACTGCCCAGTCCATCATCGGCTCTGACCTTCCTTCCAGCGAGGGGATTTACCGCAGTCGCAGCCTCAAAAAAGCTGGCAGTATCATCAAAGACCCACACCATCCTGGCCACACACTCATCTCCCTGCTACCTTCAGGTAGAAGGTACAGGAGCCTGAAGACTGCAACGACCAGGTTCAGTAATAGCTACTTCCCCACAGCCATCAGGCTATTAAACCTGGCTCGGACAAAACTCTGATAACTAATAACCCATTATCTGTTATTTGCACTTTATTAGTTTATTTATTCATGTGTGTATATATTTATATATGGTATATGGACACACTGATCTGTTTTGTAGTAAATGCCTTCTATGTTCTATGTGCTGATGCAAAGCAAGAATTTCATTGTCCTATCAGGGACACATGACAATAAACTCACTTGAACTTGAACTTGACTGTCAAGTCGCCCGCAGTCGCCTGATAAACCGGGAACTGGAACAACGACTGTCAGAGTGGAACACACACACACCCCCCCCCCCCCCCCCCCCGCAAAGGCGGGGGCCAGGGCAAGCGGTTGAGCGGTGTCTGAAATTCACACGGTACAAATCCAAGGTGATACAGACACACACATGAGCAGGAAGGTTGGCGCTTTAATGAAGACAGTTAGCACATGTCGAAAAATTTGCGCCGACCATACTGAGGCCGTGACTAGTTCCCTGAATGCGGGAACTCCTCGCGACCATGAAGGAGACGCACCAGAGACCATCGGCGAACATGTGGCGACCATGTGGTGACCATGTAGCGAGCGCAGAGTCTCCTGCACTCGCCTAAAAAGTCGCCTAAGTGGGACAGGCCCATTAATTTCACAGTCTGAGTTATCCATACACTTTGTTCAAACACATGGGATTTAGTAAATGTGATGAAGCAACTAGGTTTTGGCAAATTATTGGAATTGAGGAAAGAGTAACCTGGAGCAGAATGCAAATAAAAGAGAAACTGATGAGCAGCAGCTCTCTGTATGGTTCACCACAACCTGTGACAGACAGTTGGTAAAACAAAAAGTGCAGGAATAACTCAATGGATCAGGCAGCATCGGTGGAAGGATGCTGAGTTACTTCAGCTCTTTGTGTTTTTAGCAAGATTCAAGCTACTGCAGTTCCTTTGTCTCTCTAGTTTGTAAAACTAGATATGCTCAAATCTGCAACCAGGGGCATGCAGTTGGAGCAGGCACCAGGAAAAAGAATACGAGTTTTGCAGGGTGGACTAGAGTGGAATAAATAATGACAACAAGGACAATGCGATAAACTAAAGGCCAAAGTACGCCCAACTCCTTCTGCTTTGAAAGTTTAAACTGATATAAAACGTTTGATCAGAATCTTTGGGTTGGGTGAGTTAAAGGTCACAACAACTAACAAAAAATCACAAGGAAATAATCTGAACATTTTCTTCATTTCCAGTTTCCATTTTATTTTTCCTATATTCTGAGACGCTAGCAAAATGACATTTCCCATCTCATCTCATATGTTAGACCAAGGATGTCGTCAAATGCAAAGTTTGAATTGTAAATTTAGGAAGATAAGGAGATAAGTTTTTTTTCCTTTTGCATATTAGTTAATTTTGGATTCTTCAGGATGTAAGGCATTAGTTCTGGAGAAAAGCACTTTTTTTTAATTCAGTCAGCTTTGGGGTCTGCTGTATATCAAAGAAGACCAAGGATATCTTTTATCCAGTTATTCTGAGCTGAAATGCAACTCTAACCTCAAAGGTATATAATCCCTTGCGCAAATTCCTTATACTATCCGACTTTTTACTGATGATAGATTAAGGACTAACACACATAATCTAGGTCAGGCTGGGCAACGAGTCAACTCACAGGGAGAAAATGTTACCTTCCTCTAGCACAGACTGAAAACATCCACTTCATTTAACCCCCCCCCCCCCCCCCCTCGACCCCCCCCCTCCACCCCTCCAACCTCCACTCCCACTCCCACCCCGATCATCACAACTGTCTCAGCTAGCACTGGAAACTGGATGTTGAAATGGAGATTGTAACTTTCAGCCCAGCTCAACCCACCCGAATCAGGCAGGTACCCGTCATCCCATGGAAATTGAGGTTCTAGGACTTGTAATGGGGTGAAAAAATCTAAGTAGCCTAAAGCATCTGTCCATCTGCACGAGATGATGGTGTGGCTTTGATGTTGCCATGTTTGGAGAGGCGAATGTTTTAGCTCAGGTTGCATTTCCTGCTGTGGCTGACCAGGCTTATGTTACAACATCTGCTCACTTAAAACTGAAAAGTTAGAACGAGATAGAAGTAGTCCAAAAAATAAAGGTAATATTATTTGTACAGATGCAGTATTCATTCATGCTTTAATAAGGAGAGGGGCTTTCTCTGCAGCCATCAAAACCCCAGACCCCAACACCCTAATGGAAATCCACGTCCTAATTGGATGTGGCGAGGATGTTTCCACACGTGCGAGAGTCTAGGACTAGAGGCCATAGTCTCAGAATAAAAGGACGTATCTTGAGAAAGGCGATGAGGAGGAATTTCTTTAAGTAAGAGGGTGGTGAATCTGTGGAATTAATTGCCACAGAAAGCTGTGGAGGCCAAATCAATGGATATTTTTAAGGCGAAGATAGATAGATTATTGATTAGTAAGGGTTATGGGGAGAAGGCAGGAGAATGGTGTAGAGAGGGAAAGATAGATCAGCCATGATTGAACGGCCGAGTGGACTTGATGGGCTGAATGGCCTAATTCTGCTCCTATGAACATAAACTAATCTTTGCTCTTTGAAGCTGGTGGTGGAAAATGAGTCCCAACAATTGGCCAGTCTTATTGGAACCACTTTGCTTCATTGAACTGATTTGGCCCCCTTCTCACCTTGTATTCAGTCAGTCCAAGTCCAGTGAGGCTTAACGGGTTAACCATATGGTGCACAGTACAGGTTTCACAAAGACTCTGCTTCCAGAACAGATTGGGCTTCTTACAGGCACTACTCTCTGCCAGTCAGCTGCTTGATAGTTAAAAATTGCTTCATTTTTTTTCTAGTCTTAAAACATTCAATTTTGGTGAAACTGCATGGTGCAGCAATAAGTTGGAGGGGAGAGCATGATTGGTTACACATGATGATATTCATTTCTCTTTCTGCAGTGAGACCTAGGTTTGGATTCAACCCAGACTAAAGAATGAGTTTTTCCCATCTCTCCAGCAGCTGTTAACGATGCTAAACAAAACTACTTTGGGCAATTGCATTGTCGTTCCCAGAAGGTAAGCTTTCATAATTACATAGGACCTTCAGATTTGGCACAATCCCTGCTGTTAGATAACGGTGCAGAAAGGCTGATGAAATAGCGTGTTAATGGCACATTGACGATAGAGGTTCGGGAACTGACGGAAGATGTGAGTTGTGCATTCTACTCTTCATGGTTGTTCTCAAACAAATCTGGAAAATTCTTGCTCCTGTCACAGGATATAAAGTGCAACTTGTTTCAATCCTCAACATGTGCCGTTGAATGTTGAGTGCACATGCAGAGAGAAGGAATTGTTTTACAAGTCATGGCATGAAGTATTGTCTACTGGCTGCACGTATTGGGAGCTGAGATGTGTTTTTCCATATATTCCCTCTTTCTTGTCCATTAAAATGAATGAGCTGTAAAATCATAAAGAACATGTGTCCAGGTTGCTATTGTTGTCGATTCCCAGATCAGAGGCACACAATGAGGAGTAGAGAGGGCGTGCAGGGAATGCAGATTGAAGCAATGTGTACGCTCATAGTTTCCATCCTATTGAAAAGTTATAGCCAACTAGTCAAGACTTAACGTTCCTAAGCAATAAACAAAGAAATAAATGCATAGATGCACATCTTGCTTTTTACATGCTGCCTTTCACAACTCTCGGACATGACACCATCAGCAAAAGTACTGTAGAAATATGATGTCTTCTTCTAATAGAGGAAATGCAGCAGCCAAATGCTGCAGACAAATTAGAAGCAATAATATCCCAAAAACAACAATGCGATAATGAACAAATAATCTGTAATGATGCTGCGGGAATCATAAGTACCAACCAAAATACTTTGGAGAACTGTCTTTGAAGGGTTGGCTTGTCATCATTAAAGTCCACCAAAGAGTACTAGATTCCATTAGGAAAACCAGATTGATGAATCAGCTCCAATAGGTCAGCAGAGTAAATTTGTAATCCTATTCAGAAAACATTTGAGATCATTCTGTGGACCTGAAAAAAAATAGTCCTGTATTCACTGGGAAATATTAGCTCATCTGTTTTTAAATACACCATTTGTTGGCGGCTTGTCAGGTGAGAAGTTAATATGGCATCCAGGAAATGTGTAGTTAAACAATAAAAGTAAACATATTTTCTGCAGTGCTAGCTCAGAAAGCGTTAATAAACTTTGGCAGAATAATTCAATCTAAATAAAATGGAATCAGTGAAAACAGATTGAAAGAAATCATTTGGTTTTTTTTAGACTGCCACAGCATACCAGGTTCTTCAATTTTAATGACTGACAGATTCCTCCTCATGGTGATAGCCTGTGTTATAACACTATTTACCCACTGGAGGCAGTAGGTCTGCAGAGGATAAGTTTGATCATTGGGATTGTTATTTTTTTTGCAATTATTCCAGCTAAAGTGACATTTAGAAGACACGGCACCAGAATACATAATGTAAAAATTTACTAAGCATGTCCATGTGCCAAACAATGAAAAATACATAAACACTGCTGTCCTTATATCAAAGTGAGATTGCCCAGAATTCTGAATTCTGAGTTATACATCACGTATCCAGCTGAAGCAATGCTTCATCAATGCGTGAGAGGCTGTTTTTGGTTCTCAGGAAGAAATATTCTGTATGGATTAAATTACATTTGGAAAGTATACATTTTATTCACTGGAAAAATGGTCAAATGACCTGGGCACATGGTTCATTGTTTCATGTTCTGCACGCTAGCTTGCTTTTCCTATTAATCAGAACCACCTGGAATATAAAATAACAGCAGCACAGGGTCAGCCACAGCTAAATTAGACACAAAAGGGGTCCCCGTGAAGCAAAACTCCAAACCGCTATCACTTGAACTACTGTATCTGCTTGATGTGTTCCAGGAAAGCAACTTTAATATTGTGTACAGTAAAATATGGAGCTGAGACTAAGCAGACATTTAAGGAAATAGTTTGTAATACATTTGTTAGACAGCTGTGCCTTCGACTGTTGCAGTACAGCAGGAATACATTGTGTTCATGCAAAAGGAGAATGGCATTTCCATGCTGAATGATGCCAGATGACATTGGAAATAAAAAATGGAAACCATGTTATACAAATACAATAATTAACAGTGCACCAGTTTGTGAAGTGCTTTTCCTCTCAGAAACAAAAGAGAAATAATTACTGCTGGAATTATTTTGATGCTGCCTCATGAACACATCTTTCCATTTTACAGTGGTCAGTAAATATTTACTCTGCTCTGTTTAATTTAACACGATTATTTATTTGTTTATTTTTGCGCCACATATAAAAGATGGCTTAAGGTAACAAGTCGGTGAACAAATTAAGTAGACGATAAATATCTCTATCTACTATTTATACTTGGCATCTCACAGAAGACTCAAGGCTAAATTATGTGGTTCCATGGCACTTAAATTTGAATCATCTGTGTAGCTCAACATATAACATTATAAAAGGAAATATTGCTTTTTAGAGAAAAAAAAATGTCAGCTTGCAAATACCGAGCAGTTAGGGTGACTGCTGGGAGTGCTGAGAAAGATAGAGCGAGATCTTGGGAGAATTTTAGAGTTGATAAATCAGATGCAGAATGGTATAGCAACAATGGATCGGCCACAGTTAAATTAGACACAGAAGGAGCCCTTATGAAATGAAACTCTTTTGTGTTAGTAGAGCAAGAATAAAGATGCAGAAGCCAGGGTTCTGATTGAATCAAGTTATGTAGAGGAAGGTTCAGGCAGCCACTGAGTTTTGTGGGGAATCCAGAACAAGAATTAGTCCTTGGAAATGTTAAGCCTTGAGGTGAAAAGCCACAAAATACGTTTTTGGTGGCAGTGAAGCTAGAATGAGGGCAGATGGGTGATATGACTGAAGGAAAAGCCTATTACAATGGATTTAGTGCAAGGTTTGAATGTTCTCTTAAGTTGAACAATGTTTTACTACCTGCATCCAATGCATCCTGTGACATTTGATAGCTGTTTCTTATATACAGGTATTAAATATAAATATTTAAACTAAAATCTCTTTAGTTTAGAGATCTAGGATGAAAACAGGCCCTTCGGCCAACCGGGTCCACACCGCCCATCGATCACCCGTTTACATTAGTTCAATGTTATCCCACTTTATCACACTCTTCCGATACATTAGACACAGTGGAACAAGGCCAATTAACCTACAGACCTGCATGTCTTTGGAATGTGGGAGGAAACTGGAGCACCCAGAGGAAACCCACACGGTCACGGGGAGGATGTGCAATCTCCTGACAGACAGCACCTGAGGTCAGGATCGAACTTAGGTCTGTGTGGGCAGCAACTCTACCAGCTGTTGTCACAGTGTTGGCCTGTTGTGCTGGTGAAGAGAAAATGTGAATGTTCCTGATAGGAGATGCCATAGCTTCATATCAACCCCATGACAATGAAATGTCTTTCAAATAGTGATGATAATATATCTGAATTTGAATTTGATGTACAGTTTAGTAGCTGAGAAAGAGAATGATTATTTGATATTTACAAGCTAAGGCAGAAAGAGCGTGAAAGGATGGGAAATGGATGGGCAAACAATTATATCGACAATTATTAGAAATATTCTACGTAGAATATGAAATTTGGTAGAATATGAAATGGTATGCATTCCAAAATAGCAAATGTTTCACTTGTATAGTTAAGCAATCCTGGCCAAATAAAGAAGCAAAGGGCACTATCAGACTGATAAAATGCTTTTGATAAGTACGGAGAGCGTAAGTTCAGAAGGTTAGAAGAATAATTTTTAACATACATATTAAGTCAAAAAGGGTAAATTAAGTCAAAAGGAACATATACAAAATTAAATATAGTTGGTCTTCTGAACACTTTTTAAATAATAAGACGCTTGGTAAGATAGGTGCACCAAAACTATTTCCCTAGAAGAATTCCAAAATAAGAAATGTAATAGTAAAATTCTAACTCGGTCTTTTTAGGCTGAAAGCAGAAAGGCATTTTTTACACAGTTGATCTTGAATACTGAACATGGATAGATACTGTATATGGATAGATAGTATACTGATATTTTCAACATTTAGCTGATAGCTAGAATCATGTTCGGCATGGACATTGCGGGCCGAAGAGCCTGTTCATGTGTGTATTATTACATGTTCTATGATAGTAATTTGTTATTTAAGCTACTAGGGCAAAGGCAGATTTTAATGGGTCAGGTAAAGAAGAGTTTAGACAATTAAAGTTCAGTAGCATGAAAATGCTGAATAGCCTTCACATTTTTGGGGGGCGGGGAGGGGGGCGGGCGTTTAAAACAAAAAGCACTCCTCAATCTTTATCTTTTTTTTAAATGCTCTTGATCTATGCTCACATCGGAACTTCACACTTACTTCTGAAATTTGAGTCTTTGAGCTGTCAGGAATTACAAACACAATAAGACTTCAACCGCACCACAGCAAAACGCATTACAAAAGGAATATATTGCAGCCCCAAGCAGGTCAGGCCGCAGCTTTAAGCTTTTCATTCAAACATCCTGGGATTTTAAAAGATGTGTGAAACTCCAATGCAAGGCCGAAAAAAAAATCACAATGGGCCATATTTTCAGACAGTATTCCTGTCCCAACATAACTTCTCATCTTCATATTTCCAATTACACTGGGATTATTGGGGTGGCAATAGATATCAATTGGTTGTGCATGTAGAAAACCTATCATTAAAAAACTGGCAGCCATATAATGCTCGCAAAAGCTCATGAGCATTTCCTTCTAAGCATTGGCTCAACCAGACCATTAATTGGCAATTTACGGTGGTGAAATTATTTGAATTCATTAGCTAAATCTCTGGTAACACATCCTGACACTTGTATTTTTGGTGAGATGATCACAAATTATTTTGTGATAAATGCAAATAATGATAGCACAGTCGTCAGTTCATTCACAGTGAACCTTATTATATATAAGGTAACTTTATTGTGTATCCGCCCGGATCTACCTGATCTCCCGGTTACTAAACACTTTAATTATCCTTTCCATTCCCACACTGACCTTTCTGTCCTAGGTCCACTCCAGTGTTAGAGTGGGTACCCGGACGCGGTTCCGACAGACAAGAGGCCGAAGCAAAGAAGCGGAAGCCAAAGAACCAAATAGAAACGAGGCCGAAACGCGAATGAACCATAATAGTCCAAAGACGAAACGCCTACTAACCGAAAGGATGGGACGCCTAAATGCAAGCTAGCCAAAAGCTCGGGATGCCTAAACGCCTACGAACCCAAAGGCTGCGTTGCCTAAAAGCAAACTTACCGAATGGCTTCTCAGTCGATACGCCACCTACCCGAAAGGCGGCGCCTACAGGCCAACGGACCGACTCCCACTCAACAGAAAAGTCCAATAACGGACTTGGCATTGCCGGGGGGCGGGACTAGTCAACGATTGGTCCAGGTGCATCGTGGTCAGTGACTGTGGGACGCTTCCGTGGGTGCAGATGGAGGAGAGAGAGAAGGGGAGAGAGAGGAGGGGGGAGGGGAGAGAAAGGGGAGAGAGAGAGAAGAGGGAGAGAGAGGAGGAGAGAGAGAAGAGGGGAGAGATAAGGAGAGAGAGAGAAGAGGCTAGAGAGAGGAGGGGAGAGAGAAGAGAGAGAGAGAAGGGGGGAGACGGGAGCATGGGGTTCATTTTCCCACACAAGCCATAGGTGACTGGGCAATCTGAACCGAAGCACCAAGTTGAAAGCGGCCGAAGGTCTGCGTTCCTCGGGACTATCCCCACTCTCCCACGGTCACCCTCCGCGGGCTGTGGGTCGGGTGGAGCGTAATTTCGGGCAATGTTCCGGGTTTCGGGCAATGTTCATGCCTTCACGGTGATGTGATGGACGCGGGGGCCTGGACCAATCGCTGACTAGTCCCGCCCCCCCAGCAACGCCAAGTCCGTTATTGGACTTTTCTGTTAAGTGGGAGTCGGTCCGTTGGCCTGTAGGCGCCGCCGCCTTTCGGGTAGGTGGCGTATCGACTGAGCGGCCATTCGGTAAGTTTGCTTTTAAGCGACGCAGCCTTTCGATTCGTAGGTGTTTAGGCGTCACGCGCTTTCGGTTAGCTTGCATTTAGGCGTCCCATCCTTTCGGTTAGTAGGCGTTTCGTCTTCGGACTATTTTGGTTCATTTGCGTTTCTGCCTCATTTCTATTCGGTTCTTTAGCTTCCGCTTCTTTGCTTGTCTGTCAGCACCACGTCCGCACACGGTCAGAGTGAGGCTAAACACAAAGTGGAGGAACAGCATCTCATATTTCGCTTGGGCAGCTTACACCCCAGTCGTATGAATATTGATTTCTCTAACTTCAGGTAGCCCTGGCATTCCATCTCCCTCTATCCCTCCCCCACCCAAGTCGCACTAGCTTCTCATTTTCACCCAACAATCAGCTAACTATGGCCCGTTTCCTTTATCATCATTACCTTTTGCAAATCTTTCATTCATTGTTCTTTTTCTCACTACATCATCATGTAAATCACTCATTTCCCTGATCCCTAACCAGTCTGAAGAAGGGTCTCGACCCGAAACTTCACCCATTCCTTCTCTCCAGAGATGCTGCCTGTCCCGCTGAGTTACTCCAGCTTTGTTGTGTATATCTTCTTATTATGTATTAATGGTTTGGCGTTCACAGGGCATTGCCAATCTGTACCAGCAGAAGCTCCTCAAAGAGTAAGTAAATGAGAAAGGAAAAGAACCACTGCTCAAAAATGAAAGTGTTACAGAAGAAAATACACCAAATGCCAGAAAGGAGTTGAACGAAGCCCAGGATTACCTTACCTTCGAGAATTACATCAAAATGTGAACCTGCTGTGCAAATGAAATATGAACAGATTAAATGTCTGACGCTGCAGTTCAGTGTGGGAAAATGGAAGATAAGCTGCTTGGATTCATTACTAATAAGTGAGCGACTCAAAACTGGAACAACAAAGCAATTTTGATCCTCATGCTTTGAATTTATTTATACACTTGATGTGACATGATGGCAAAAGGAACATTTATTGGACACCCCAAATTACCTCAGAACAATTTACCTTTTGAATGTTGTTCATGTGTATTTCATACAGTCAGGTGGATGTCTACCTTGTAGATGGTGCAAGACATTTCGTTTTTGACTGAATAGCCATTATGCCCTGTGTAAAGTAAAATATTTTTGCCTAAAATGCTGAAGAATTCATTGTATTCATCGGCTGTTCAGGTTTACATTGATCCCAGGTTATTGATGGTGTTGGAATTGACAAGGGAAAACAAGAGTAAGTAGTTACACTCTCTTGTTGCAGTTAGTCATTGTCTGGCACTTGAGGCAAGCACGTACTGACCTTGAACTTCATTGCAACTTCATTTGCACATAATTACCTCGAGATGTGATGGGAGCTGAACATTTTTTAATCATTGGCAAACATACCTGCTCTAACCATAGCAGAGCATAAGAAATAGTAGCAAGAGATGGGCATATGTTCCATCAAGACTGCTGGACTATTCAATAACATTCAATAACATCATGGTGAATTTCAAGAGAATTTATTGTCATGTGTCCCAGATAGGACAATGACATTCTTGCTTTGCTTCAGCACAACATAATATAGTTGGCATGAATACAGAACAGATCAGTGTGTCCATATACCATTATATAAATATATACACATGAATAAATAAAACAGATAAAGTGCAAATAAATAGATAATGGGTTATTAATGTTCAGAGTTTTGTTTGAGTTGAGTTTAATAGCCTGATGGCTGTGGGAAAGCAGCTATTTCTGAACCAGGACGTTGCAGTCTTCAGTCTCCTGTACCTTCTACCTGAAGGTAGCGGGGAGATGAGTGTATGGCCAGGATGGTGTGGGTCCTTGATGATGCTGCCAGCCTTTTTGAGGCAGTGACTGCGATAGTTCTCTCAATGGTAGGGAGGTCAGAGCTGATGATGGACTGGGCAGTGTTTACTACTTTTTGTAATCTTTTCCGCTCCTAGGCGCTCAAGTTGCCGAACCAAGCCACAATGCAACTGGTAAGCATGATCTTAGTGTCAATTCCTCTTTGCTGTTTGTTTCCTATTACCCTTGAATCTCCTGTAAAACTATACCTGTCCATCGCAGCTATAATGAATCCAAATGGCACAGCTTCCATTTTCCCAAATTTATAAATTACTAGACAAAGTGGGACCCGTTGGGTCCCATGTTCACACGGGAGGGCTGGTCCCCCAACGCAATATTCCACCTCTCCACCAATTCCAATATTGGTGGCCAGTGGTGGTGGGGGGGGGGGGCTTTCTGGAGCGCTAGTATGGTTGTTGTGGGCTGAAGGGACTGGTTTCCAGAGGGCTAGTATGGACATTGAGGGCAGTTGACTCTCGGCTATTCCTTGAAATTCCATTTCAAGCAGGGTGCAAGGCCACCAAATTCAAGTGCAGTTTCCTACCACTACAAGCAGGGTGCAAGGCCACCAAATTCAAGTGCAGTTTCCTACCACTTCAAGCAGGGTGCAAGGCCACCAAATTCAAGTGCAGTTTCATACCACTTCAAGCAGGATGCAAGGCCACCAAATTCAAGTGAAATTTCATACCACTTCATGCAGGGTGCAAGGCCACCAAATTCAAGTGCAGTTTCATACCAAGTAGGGTGCAAGGCCACCAAATTCAAGTGCAGTTTCATACCAAGTAGGGTGCAAGGCCACCAAATTCAAGTGCAGTTTCATACCACTTCAAGCACCAGTCATCCCTCATTGGAACAAAAATATCAACATGACATAGGACATGGGATCTTGCTACTTGTCCAGTAAGGGAGACTTCATTCCCACAACAGTGAACTTCTCGCAAACCTAGGAGAGAAAAAGAATCCTGCATGTCTCCACCATGAAGGACAGCCCCTTATTCTGATTCTCTCTTCTAAATCTGGATTTGTCAAAAAGAAAAACCATCCACTCAGCATCTACCTTGCCATGGTCACTCAACATCTATATATTTCAATAAGATCAAATCATGTTCTCCTAAATTCAGTAAGCAGCATACAGCAAACTGGCTCAAGCTTTCTTTGCAGCTCAATCCCATCACTTCAGGGATCAATCTGCTGAACCTTGTCTGAACTGCCTCTGAATACCCTATGTCCTCAAACAGGGTGAGCAAATTTGTTTGCATACACTCCGGGTATGGTGTCTTCAATGCAACATTGGTTTTATTCTCAAAATCACCTTTCCATTTGCTTTTCCACTAACTGGGCTTATACATTAACTTTCAATGTTTCAAAGAGAAGACATTCGGTTCCTTCTGCATTTTTTGAGCGCTGTAGAGATGTCTGGGCACAGAAAACAGCCCTGACAATGTCCAACAAAGGTGCGGCTGAGAATCCCATTGCAATTTATGACTGCATCCTGTGTTTTCTCCTTGAATCTCAGAACAAAGGCCTCATAACCTTTCATGAATCCAGTATGTAGGGTTACTTCCGAAAACTGGCTTCTGCTACGTTTGTGACTTCAGGAAGAAGCTGAGGTGGATCATACGGTTGATACTTTTACTGTTTAAAAGTAATTAAGCTTTGTCTTTTGTCTTATTCTGCAGGACTTCATCATGTTTGTGGATGAGAACATCCTTGGAGAGCCTGATGCTCACTTTATTGTCCATTACCATTCATGAGTTAACAGGGCACCCATTGGTTATGCATTTGTTTGACTGCGGATGTGGCATCACTCTTTCACTATGTGAGATTAATAGTAAGATTAAATGAGAACTTACCAGTTTGAAGTTTGATCTTTATTTTATGAGGAATTGCGATGAGGGATTTCGTGAAGACCCCGCCAGCACGCATGCGCAACATTCTTCAAAGCAGTGGTGTGGAATCACAGATAACAACAATGACTGAAGATAGTACGATTTAAGAGACTCTAATATACCAGCTGACCTTATGATAGAGGGTTGGGAGTGGAGGGCACGAAATCCCTCATTGCAACTCCTCATAAAATAAAGATCAAACTTCAAACTGGTAAGTTCTCATTTAATCTTACTATTTTACTTCGGAGTCACGTGAGTGACTTTGTGAAGATTTCAAAGCTCTGTGATTCCATGCCCTGGACCATGTCCATGGTCACACACTGCCGTAATTACTGATGGGGGAAGTATGTTAACGTATTTCAGACTTGAACAAGCTGAAAAATAATAACATATTGTTAATACAAACAATAAACCCCTGAACTCGGGGACAAACGTTTAGGGAATAGCACTTAAACTGACTCCGCAAATGTTGCGGGAGCGGCCACAGGTTTGTTATAAAAACGCTGAAATGTACTTTCACTGGCCCAGCCCGCTATTGCAAGGACATGATCCATGGGTACCTCCATGGTCCTCGCCGCTGATGTGGATGCAGCCCTGGTAGAATGAGATTTAAAATGTTAGTGTTTTACCTGCTGTACCGAAGTCCATCCTGAGCCACCTGGAGATAGTCTGCACCATCACCCTGTGATGTGGGTTTCCTGGCTGATAAACAGTCCCATCTCCATATTCCTGATGGTGCACCTATATCCAACATTAATATAATGTCGGATATAGGTGGCTATACAGAGTCTTACATCAAGGAGATATGCTAGGAATTCTATTTTCAGTCCTGTAGTCCCAGGTCTGTGTTGTTTAAGCAACTCATCTATAAAGAAGTCACTTTATTGCCGGTCGAGACCATACTATCCAGTTTTAGTTTCTGTAGAGTCTGGACCCGTTGTGCTGTGGTCAGTGCCATTAACATCATCACTTTGAAGGTGAGTTAGTCCAGTGGTAAATCCGTCATAGGCGACCAGCTCCTGAGTAGGGTCAACACAACCCCTATATCCCAGGTAATATTATATCATGGTAGGGGAGGGTTGGATTGAATATACCCCTCATAGTTTGGATACCAGCTGGTGAGATCCCACTCCAATGTTGAGATGGGATGACAGTGCACTCCTGGCACTGTTTATGGCACTGTAACTGAGGGCTTCGTCATAATGAAGGCCTGCGTGGAATTCCAGCACATTGGAGATCGTAGCAGAGTTGTAGGTGGTCTTGGTCTGACGACTGAAGGCCTCTCATTTCCTTATGTGGGTGAGGTACTGTTTCTGTAGAGTCTGGACCCGTTGTGCTGTGGTCAGTGCCATTAACATCATCACTTTGAAGATGAGTTAGTCCAGTGGTAAATCCGTCATAGGCGACCAGCTCCTGAGTAAGGTCAACACAACCCCTATATCCCAGGTAATATTATATCGTGGTCGGGGAGGGTTGGATTGAATATACCCCTCATAGTTTGGATACCAGCTGGTGAGATCCCACTCCAATGTTGAGATGGGATGACAGTGCACTCCTGTCACTGTTTATGGCACTGTATCTGAGGGCCTCGTCATAATGAAGGCCTGCGTGGAATTCCAGCACATTGGAGATCGTAGCAGAGTTGTAGGTGGTCTTGGTCTGACGACTGAAGGCCTCTCATTTCCTTATGTGGGTGAGGTACTGTTTCCTTCTGGACTCTCAAAACGATGCTGTTATGATGTCCATGGTTGTTGATGACAGCCTGAATTCCAGTAGTGGCCTCTATATTGAGGACCACCGGGTACCATGGTTGTGTGGGCCAGTTGAGCATTATCAGCATACCTGTTGCAGAATCTAGTTGATTTTCCTGTAATACCCGACTAATGAGGCAGAATGGGGGAAAAGCATAGAAACCCATTTCCCCCAACGTAGCGAGAACGTGTCCATCGCCACTGCCCCAGGACCTGGTTCCCAAGAAACATATGTTAGTATCTGATGGTTCAACCTGGATGCCAAAAGGTCGATATCTGGTGTTCCATATTTGGCTATAATTTAGCAATATTTGGGAGTTCAATATCGACTCGATGTTGTTATTAAATACTCGTGACCTGGTGTCCGCCACTGCATTGAGCTTACCCGGAAGCTACGTTGCTGATATCCAAATATTTCTTTCAATACACCAGAGCCAAATTAAATTTGCTAATTCATCACAAGATATTGACTTGATACCACCCATATGGTTTAAATACACCACCTCAGTGGTATTATTTATTTGAAGACGGACATGCGTATGATGTAGATTAGTGCAGTAAGCCCGCAGCCCGTGACATGCTCCCAGCATTTCCAAATAATTTATACCTTGTGATCGAAGAAGAGTAGACTCGTGCAAATCCCATCTGCCGCCACAACTGGAAGTGGTGTCGGTAGCTCCCCAGCCCTGGGTGCTTGCGTCGGTTTGTAACACCACTGAAGGGTTTGATATAATGATGGGATTAAAACAATCACAAACATTGCTAATCCACCATTGTAGCTCAATTTTTGCCTTGTTTGGCAGCTGCATAGTCCTGTCAAAATGTCCAGCATTCGCTTTTAATGCTGAGATTTTGCTCTTTGCAAGTTTTGATAGTGTAACGGCCCAATTTGTGCAGCTGGAATAGCAAGGCTGTTACATGCCTCTTTATGTCTGTTGTTTGTTCCCTGGGATAGTGACAATAATTTTTTTTTTTTTTTTAATTTCAAAATATACTTTATTCAAATGATAAATATATACGATACATGAACCTTGCGGAAAATCCATCCGACATTTTCGGAGGCTGTACAAATTGATGAATAGTTTAGACATTTCTTTTCCCCAAATTTCCACAAATCAGTCCCCCACTTGCTAGATCTTTTTTTTTTTATATTTCAAAATATACTTTATTCGAATGATAAATATATACAATACATTAACCTTGCGGAAAATCCATCCGACATTTTCGGAGGCTGCACAATAGATCAATACAGTTTAGACATTTCTTTCCTCCAAATTTCCACAAATCAGTCCCCCACTCGTGCCACAGTGGCGTGGGATACCTTCCCTTATATTGAGGGGCGTCTCCACCATACCGTACCCCCCATGTCCAGTCAGCGGAAGGGCGTTTAGACTGTGGCCCTCCCCCCCCACGAGCCTTGGCGTTGGCTGCACCGAGCTTCAGTGCGTCCCTCAGCACGTACTCCTGCAGTCTGCAGCGGGCTAGTCGGGCAACATTCCCTGACGGACATCTCGCTCTGCTGGGTGGTGAACAATGCTCGGGGCAGACCAAAGGGCGTCTTTTACCGAGTTGATGACCCTCCAGCAGCACTCGATGTCAGCCTCTGAATGTGTCCCTGGGAACAGTCCGTAAATCACTGAGTCCTCTGTGACGGAGCTGTTCGGGATAAAGCGTACCAGGGACCCTTGCATTTTTCTCCAGACTCTTTTAGCAAACCCACACTCTGTGAAGAGGTGGGCAACCGTCTCCTCGCCATAGCAGCCATCCCGAGGGCAGCGTGCGCTGGCATTGAGGTTCCGACGGTGCAGGAAGGATCTGACTGGGAGGGCTCCCCTCACCGCCAGCCAAGCCAGGTCTTGGTGCTTGTTGGTGAGTTCTGGCGATGAGGCATTTTGCCAGACAAGCTGGGCAGTCTGCTCAGGGAACCACGCCACCGGGTCCATAGAGTCCTTTCCCTGCAGTGCCTGCAGGACATTCTGTGCTGACCACTGCCCGATGGACATGTGGTCAAAGGTGTTGGTCCGGAAGAACCCTTCCACCGACGACAGATGGGGCGGCAATGTCCAGCTGACTGGCACATTGCGTATCACCTGCGCCAGGCCCATCCTTCTCAACACCGGGGACAGGTAGAACCTCAGCAGGTAGTGACACTTGGTGCCCACGTGCCTTGGCTCTACACTCCGCCTGATGCAGCCACACACGAAGGTGGCCATCAGAATGTGGGCGACGTTGGGCACGCTTTTACCCCCGTTGTCTGCCGACTTGTACATTGTGGCCCGTCGCACCCGGTCCATCCTCGACCCCCAGATGAACTGGAAGATGGCCCGGGTGATCCCTGTGGCGTATGAGGGAGGGACAGGCCACACTTGTGCCAAGTACAGCAGCCCCGAGAGCACCTCACACCTGATGACCAAATTCTTTCCCCGTTATGGAGAGGGAGCGTTGCCTCCACAGCTCCAGCTTCCTCCCCACCCTGGCTATCCGCTCCAGCCAATTTTTGTTACATGCCTCAGCACCACCGAACCAGATCCCCAGCACCTTCAAGAAGTCAGGCTTGATGGTGAAGGGGACGGAAGATCTGTCGGGCCAGTTGCCAGAGAGCATGGCCTCGCTCTTCCTGCGGTTCACCCTGGCTCCCGTGGCCGACTCAAACTGGTCGCAGATACTAATCAGTCTGCGAACCGACCCTGGATCCGAGCTGAAGACAGCGACATCGACCATGTACAGGGAGGTCTTTACTTGAATGCCCCCACTGCCTGGCAATGTCACTCCTCTTATGCCAGCATCCTTCCTGATGGATTCAGCAAAAGGTTCAATACAGCAGACAAACAAGACAGGAGAGAGAGGGCAACCCTGCCTGACTCCAGACCTTACAGGGAAACTGTCTGATTCCCACCCATTGATTTGGACTGCACTACGGATGTTGGTGTAGAGCAGTTTGATCCAATTTCTGATTCCCTCCCCAAAACCCATTTTGGAGAGCACGTCCCTCATGTATGTGTGCGAAATCCTGTCGAAGGCCTTCTCCTGGTCCAAGCTGACTAGGCAGGCATCCACCCGTCTGTCCTGCACGTAGGCGATGGTATCTCTCAGCAGCGCTAGGCTGTCTGATATTTTCCTGCCAGGTACAGCACAGGTTTGGTCCAGGTGGATCACCTGTCCCAGAGCAGACTTGACCCGATTGGCGATGGCCTTGGACAGGATCTTGTAGTCTACATTCAAAAGTGTTATGGGTCTCCAATTCTTTATGTCCTTCATCTCCCCCTTCTGCTTGTAGATTAGGGTGATGTTGCCCTTCCTCATGGAGTCTGACATGCTACCAGCCAGAAGCATGTCGTTGTACACTTCTAGCAGGTCTGGGTCCCATTCACAGTAACCATTTATTCCCCACCTCTACACTTGACTCAACCTTTCGACAGTGGGGTTTGAATGGTCTTATGTCCATTAAGGATTTATACACTAACAACATATTTGATAGTTTCGACAACCTACACAAAAAACACGGCCTCCCACATAATCATTTCTTTAAATATCTTCAGGTTCGCCACTTTGTCATGAAACAATTTCCTTCTTTTCCTGATCTCCCTCCTGTCACAGTGTTGGATAAACTCACTCTTACCTTTGCAAATAAAGGACTGATCTCTGCAGTATATTCTCGATTGATGCATTTAGGAGATCAAAACCTGAACAAAGTTAAAGCTAGGTGGGAGGATGACCTTGGTATGAATCTGTCTGAGGAATGCTGGACAGAAGCGCTGAAAAAAGTCCACTCCTCGTCATCATGTGCTAGATTGGGGCTCATACAATTTAAAGTTTTACACAGGGTTCATTTAAGAAAAGCCAGGCTTGCTAACATATATCCAGGGATGGACGCTGGCTGTGACAGATGCTCGTTCTCTCCAGCCAATCTAGCTCATGCATTCTGGTCTTGCCCCAAACTTGTTAACTACTGGGCAGTGGTTTTTAAAACCATCAGTGAAGTCCTTGGGATGACAGTGAGACCTTGCCCGCTTGTAGTTGTATTTGGTGTAGCAGATAAAACCTTGGGTTTAAATACAACCCAGTCTGATATCATTACATTTACATCACGTTTGTCCCATAGGAGAATCTTGCTGGTCTGGAAATCTAACACTCCTCCATCTGCTGCTGCTTGGCTGGAAGACGTCATGTTTTTTTTTAAGGTTAGAAAAGATTAAATTCCCATTGAGGGGGTCTGTGAAAAAGTTTTATTTGAAATGGGAACCCTTTTCATCATACTTTGAGGGTCTAAAGGAACTACCTGTTGACTGAGGGCACTTGACATTAAGTGGGGATCTGCCTTTATTCTGTTTTGTTACTTTATTATTGTTAAAAAGTGCATTTGATTTCGTGATATATTTGAATTGTGAAAAAAATAAGCTGCCAAGGGGCGTTTAGGGAGGGTGGGTTAGGATTATTTTGTTCATATTATTATTATTATTATTTATAAAAAACAAAATGGAGGAAAATGTAATGCTATACATCAGATGTACGGGGTTTTTTTTTTCTTCCCTCCAATAAAAAACTATTAATTAAAAAAAAAAAGGCTTTTGTTGATAGGGTGTGACCAGTGGATAGGCTCTGATTGCCCTGTCGGGTTGAACCCGAAGCCTGTTAGATGTAGCGTAAGGACGCTGTCTGCGATACGCCGGTGGCCTGCTTGAGGATGGTGGTTTCTCAACCTGACCGCTTTTGCCTCCTCTTCCAGTTCTTTACCTGATTTGGCAGGTCTTCACCGAACAGCTGTCTCGGTGGCGGCGTAGCAGAGGCTTTGCACAAACCCGGGTATTTTGGGCTGTGAGTAGGGCGGATGGAGCTTTCGCGAAAGCAGTTTATTTCTTAATGTGTATTGCACAGCAACGCTAGTGCATCCTGCTGCTCCTCCGTCATGTCCGTCCCGTCTATGGACCTGGCAAAGGCAGTAATGCCTGAGGTCAACAATTTCAGGATTTTCTGTCTTTTTAATTCCTGAGCCCTGATTCCGTGACTGCCCCAGATGGGTGTGTTGACGGTCGGGACATTGAGCGACACACAATTACCCGGAGCTTTGTACTTGTTTGTAGCCTCCGTGAGCATCTGTTCCTGCAGCTGGTGTGTTGTTGAGTAATTGATGCTGGCCGCTAGTTTGGGCTGAAGAGGTTGCCCTGATCGAATTTTGACACTCCTTCCAGTAGTTCCTCTTCAGACATCTCTGGCAACATCGGTTCGTGCGCCAACCCCTCTTCAAAGTCAGCTAACGACTGACTTTAGGCACTCCCTATTGTTGAGGGAGAGATATTTGGTGGTTCCGCTGTCTGTCTCCTAGATCCTAGGGACACACGCTCTTGATGGAGAAGGTCCCGTTCGAGCACCTGCTCGACCATTCCCTCCATACGAGCCATGCGACCGCCGCTGCATCTGCGGACGACAAGTCGACTTCCCCAAGTTCTCTAGAACTACTGGGGCTTCTGCCAACAGACCGCACCTCGTCGAGGTGATGTCTAGGGTACGTTGGCAGGTAGTCGCTGCCTGCCGCTCCTGCGGGGCTACACGACTCCCGCGCGGACATGCCGCTAGTCCGACGTCTTCCGGACTGTAGCGGTCCGCCTGTCTGGTATGACAGAAGCGGAGACGAGTCGGTGCCGGCTGCCACAGCGGGGCTCCCCAACATCCGCGCGGGCTTACCGCCAGTCCCGGTTATATGGGGCTGAGACGGCGCATAGTCGCTGCCAGCCGCCTCAGCGGGGCCACACGACCGAAATACACTGCCACCGGCCTGCACTCTGGCAGCCTGTCCCGGTGGTGAGCCGGTACCTCCCGCTCCTGCGGGGCTCCCCGACTTCCCAGCAGGTACGTCACCGGTACGCGATCTGGCAGACTTCTCCGGTGGCATGTCGATGCCGGCCGTTGCAGCGGGGCTTCTCGACCTCGGTGCGGCTTCCCCCTCCCTGGTCCGCCCTCTGGAGACCTGTAACAGAGGGGAAACAGAACGTGCCGTTGAACGAGGCACGGGTTTACGCACCTGTTTTCCACTAGCCCGGTGATGTTTGGGCGATAGCGGCAGGGAGTCAGGGTCTTGCCTACCCTGCTCCCGCGCGGTGCTCCGACCAACGTGCAGCTCCCTGGCCTGCTGTGGTGGAGAGTCGGGCCCTGCCAACTGAACAGGGCTCCCCAACCTCCGCGTTCATTTCCCGGCCCGCGGAGCGGCTGCTGCCGGTGTTGCGGGCAGCTCCGGGGATTGTGGCCGCTGACTCCCGTCCAAAGTCCCATGGCCCTTGGAGGCATGCTTCGATGCCTTCTTTCTGGTCTTCCTGTCCATCGTTTCTGTAAGCAAACAAGTCTACTACAGAAGCTAAGCAACTCAAGGTTAGTATAACTTACCTGAGGGCCTTTTTGAAGCTGCCAGTGGAGGAGCACACTACCCCCCCCCCCCCCCCCCCCCCCCCCCCCCCCCCCCGCCCCCCCCCCACAGCTCCCATGATGACCAGACACTCATGCGGGAATATATACTGCCGCTAACGGATGTCTCACGCCTATGTAGTGAGTCGGGGCCCCAGCTCTGTCTTCGCTACCTCTACCGGGTAGCGTTACCGTCAGTCCACGGTATTCCTGGGCCTGCGGCGTTGAGTCGGAGCTCCTGCTCTTCCTTGGCGAGTCTGTGAGCCCGGACTCTCCTGGGTCACGGGCTTGCCCGACTTCCGGGTAGCTTTGCCATCAGCCTGCGGTGATCCTGCGGGCTGCGGTGTTGAGTCAGGCTGCCGCTCTGCCGTCGCTACTGAACGGCGACTCTGATAAGCCTGGACACTGCCGGGTCAATGGGCTGCCCAACTTCCGGTGAATTCACGCCGCCAGTCCGTGGTGATCCTGCGGGCTGCGGTGTAGAGTCAGGCTGCCCCTCTGCCGTTGCTACGAATGGCGAGTCTGTGAGCCCGGACCCTCCTGGGTCAACGGGCTTGTCCGACTCCGGTCTGTTGCTGCCGCCGCTGACTCCCCGCATCGCGGTCCGCAGTCAGTCTCAAAGCGACCCGTGGAGTACTCTGTTACACAGAGTCCCTGGTGAAGAAAAACCGACCGCAGGTTAGTTTACCTTACCTGCAGGTCCGTTGCAGTAGAGGAGCAACCCTCCTCCCTGCCTGTCGCTTCGCATGCGGTCGATGATATATCGCGCATGCATGCTGGCGGGGTCTTCACGAAGTCACTCACGTGACTCCGAAGTAAAATGCAATCCTGTGCTATAGTTTCACCAAATTGACACATAGTTTATTCTGGTCTTCTGCATTCTTTATTGGACGAGGTTAGTAACGGCTGAATTAAGTTTACACCTAACCATGATATTACCAATTACCATTGTCCTAAATCCAAAAGGACTGGTACTAAAACTAAGCAATAAATCCTATCAATGTAATTTCAAATACTCAGCTCAGATTCGGGATTCCAATGCTGATGGGATCTTATGTTCCTGGAATGGATGAAGGGCAAATCGAGCGGTATTATTCTACGGTTTGGAAGATAACTTGCATTAACTTTGGGAAGTTGAAGGCTGATAACATGGAGAGTAACGTGGCAGAAAAAGTGGAGGTGAAGTCCACAATCTTATTTTACATTTGGTGCTGCCATTTAGAAGTAACGGGGAAACAGTTTAGCATGGATAACTGAAATCTCAAACTTCCTCACAGAAACACCTGTAGCTGCTCAGTCAAGGGAAGGATTATTGTTTATTCTTTGTTCTCTTGTGGCTTGTGAGTGCACATGCTCCTCATCTACCTATGGGTATTTTTTGCACAGACCATTTATCTGGCACAGATTGTGCGGATTTACTCTTCACCCTCTCCATCGCATCACTTCCTCTGTCTGACCCAGAAACTCATGGTTCATGGATGATTCCACACTCCTGCTCAATACCTTCTCCATCATGGTCACATGTCAACACGTTCACATGGACCATTTAACTGGTTCTATTCTGATCTTTTGGTTGGTATAACTAAACAACTCTGGAAAAGGGGTTACTTTGTAGGTTGATAAATTGCTCCTGCTCCTCCTTTCTGTCTGTTGGTACCTTATGTATTTGTTTCTTTGAAGAAAAATTAGCTCCAGGCAAGCAAATGGAATGCATTGCACATGCACTAGAGGACATCTTGCCAGCATGCTGGCCCTTTAGGGATGTATAACCATGTGTCACCATTAACAAGCTATTCAAATACCACAGATCCAGCATGGTATTTAGCAGAGTATATTTAATTCGTAGACAAGTGGCAAGATCTAACCTATTCTAGCTTAATTGAAAAGCTAATATTTGAGCATGGCCATAAAATAAATTGAATCGCATTTACTATGAATAAATATATATAATTATCAGAGAAGCTAGTTTATCTGACCAGTCAGCAATGTGACATTGAAAGCTTTTTAATAGTCAAATCTGAATGATGAATTTCACTATTAATTTTCACAGTTGCAGCCATCAAGCTTAGTAACTTGATTGCAAAGCAGAGAAAAAAAACAGTTCGATGTGAATATATATTCATCAGCAACCTGGTAATTACATCCTAAAAAAGCTTGTTGATGTTAAACCACTACGCTAAAACATGATGCAAATAGAATCTGAACAATAGAGTGCAAATATAAACTGCTGGAGCAACTCAGTGGGTCAGGCAGCTTCAGTAGAGGGAAGTAGAGTGATGATGCTTCAGGTCGGATGCCTTCAGCAGACTGAAGCATGGAAGCATGATTGTATATGCAGAATTAAACTGTCCCGTGACTAATGGATCATTGTTCATGCCATTCTCCATCCCTTCCTCTCATCTCATCTCCCCTCTATTCCATCAGAATGAAGCAGGGTCCCCACCTATGCCCGCAGCACAGTGGTGCGGCTGATAGAGTTGCTGCCTTTACCTCCGCTACATCGACAATTGCATTGATGCTACCTCCTGCACCCACACACAACTCACTAACTTCATCAACTTCGTCACTAACTTCCATCCGGCACTCAAATACACCTGGACCATTTCCGACACTTCCCTACCATTTCTTGGCCTCACTATCTCCATCGCAGGTGATAGACTTTTGACCGACACCCACTATAAACCCACTGACTCCCATGGCTATCCAGACTACACTTCTTCCCACCCTGCTTCCTGCAAGGGCTCCAACCCGTACTCCCAATTCCTCTGTCTATGCCGCAACTGCTCCCAGGATGATGTGTTCCATACTAGGGCATTGGAAATGTCCTCATTCTTCAGGGAACGGGGTTTCCCCTCCCCTACCATAGATGAGGCTCTCACCAGCGTCTCTTCAATACCCCGCAACACTGCTCTCTCTCCCCACCCCACTAGTCCCCCTAGTCCTCACCTTCTACCCCACTAGCCGTCACATACGACAAATAGTCCTCTAACATTTTCGTCACCTCCAACGTGACCCCACCCCTCGCCACATCTACCCATCTCCCCCCCATCTGCTTTCTGCAAAGACCGCTCCCTCCATAACTCACTGGTCAATTCTTTCCTTCCCATCCCCTCCCTGGGCACTTTTCCTTGCAACCGCAAGAAATGCTACACTTGTCGCTTTACCTCCCCCCTCGACTCCATTCAAGGACCCAAGCAGTAATTACAGGTGCGACAGAGGTTCACCTGCACCTCCTCCAACCTCATCTATTGCATCCGCTGCTCTAGATGTCAGCTGATCTACATCGGCACGACCTTGGCTATCGTTTCGCCGAACACCTCCACTCGGTCCACATTAACTAACCTGATCGCCCTGTGGCTCAGCACTTCAACTCTCCCTCACATTCCAAATCCGACCTTTTGTCCTGTGCCTCCTCCATTGCCAAAGTGAGCACCACCGGAAATTGGAGGAGCAGCACCTCATATTCAGCTTGGGCAGTCTGCACCCCAGTGGCCTGAACATTGACCTCCAATTTCCGGTAGCCCTTGCTGTCTCCTCCCCTTCTCAGCTCTCCCACAGCCCTCTGGCTCCTCCTCTTCCTTTCTTCTTCCCGCGCCCCCACCCTGCATCAGTCTGAAGAAGGGTTTCAGCCTGAAACATTGCCTATTTCCTTCGCTCCATAGATGCTGTCACACCCGCTGAGTTTCTCCAGCATTTTTGTCTGCCTTATTCCATCTGGGTTGAATTCTGGCCTTGGGTGCTGTCTGTATGGAGTGTGTATGTTCACCCTGTGGCCGCGTGGGATTCCTCCAAGTGCTCTGGTTTCCTCCCACACCCCATAGATGTGTGGGTTTGCAGATTAGTTGGCCAGATGCCAAGATTTGATCCTGACTATCGATGCTGTTTGCGTGGAGTTTAAAAATGTTCTCCCTGTGACTGTGTGGGTTTCCTCCAGATGACCCAGTCTCCTCCCATACCCCAAAGAAGTGCTGGTTTATAGGTTAATTGGCCTCTGGAACATGCCCCTGTGTAAAGTGTGCAGGGAGTGAATCAAAAGTGGGATAACATAGAACTAATGTGAATGGGTGATTGATGGGCAGTTTGCACTCAATGGGCCAAATGGCATGCTTCATTGCGATATATTTCAATCAAAATAGAATCCACCATCTGTTCCTTTCCCTCTACGGATGTTGCCTGGCCTACTGAGTTTCTCCAACAGTTTGTTTTTTTGCTCAAGATTCCAGCATCTGCAGCCTCTTGCATCTCCTTTGTAAAATAAATATATTATTTTGGATTTCATTAGCAAATGAATGGCTAAAGGAATTACAGTAATAATAATAATTCAAATATCTTATCAATCCCTCTGAGAATACTCCAAATAACATCTTCCCCTGTTCACACAAGTTCTATATTGCAATCCCACTTTTGCATCCACTCCCTGCACACTTTTAAAGGGGAATGTTACAGGGACTAATTAACTCCAAACCTGCAAATCTTTAAGATGTGGGAGGAGAGAGGTGCTCCTGGAGGAAACTTACTTGGCCACAGGGAAAACATGCAGACTCCACAAGAGACTACCTGGTGGTACTAAATATACTGAAGGAAAATAAAGAGTTATTTTAAGAACATTGGAAAATAGAAATGGTCTGTAGTGTTTCTTGTTCTTGGTCCAACATTCAATGGGATGAGAAATCTTTTTTATCAAAATCAATCAATCAATATCAATATCAATATCAGTTGTACATTAGGTGCAAGTGAAATGAATTTGCCAGCAGCAGTCCAATGAAAAAAAGAACACACAAAAACACAATAAAAATTTAACACAAACATCCATCACTGTGGTGGAAGGCACAACATTTGGCCAGCCCTCCTCCATTTTCTCCCGTGGTCGGTACCTGAACCCTCCGCAGCTGCCGCTGCAGGCGTCCAGATGTTCAGACAAGGTAAAGTCCAGATAAGGTCCAGGTAAGTCCTGAATCGGTGCTTCCCTACCGCAGCTTCAGGTTGGTGTAGGGAGCAGGTTGGCGGTCGAAGATTTAAAGTCCCCGCCACGCTGCAGCCAGAAGCACCGCAGACGGCAGTGCCGGCGGTCAGAGCTCCCCTCCAGGGGTCCCCGGCGAGGGACCCCGCTCCTGATGGTAAGTCCCCGCCACGCCCGTGGTAGAAGTAGGCCGCGGGCCGGCGGTCGGAGCTTCTTCTCCCCCGGGTCCCCAACAAGGGATCCCAGGCCCAGGACGCCGCGCCGGCTGGAGCTCTGCAGACCCTGGCTTCAGGGTTCCGCGGGCCAGCGAATGGAGTGCTCCCCTCCAGCAAGCCCCAGTGAGGGCTCGCCTGCTCCGCGACGAGAGTCCACACTGCGCCCGCTGCTGAAGCCCCGAGCACGTCCCCAGGAAAGGCCGCACCGATCCTTGATATTACGCTACGGGGGAGGCATCATGGAAAAAGTCGCCTCTCCGTGGAGGAGGCAACCAAAACGATTTCCCCCTTATCCCCCCCCGCCCCACCACCCACCACACAAGACACACAAAGAGACACCAAAAACACGTATTAGGACACTCTAATCAAGTATGTTTTCCATCAAAATGACTATTTCAATCTCAGTTTTGAATATAACAAAGAACTGGGAATCCACAGACATCTGAAGTTAAGAGGAACAAAGATACATGATTGTCTGAGTAAAGAAATGTTTGTTACAGTCTAAAATGATTGATCATTTAGTCAGGGAATATTTATGTTCTATTTCTTGAGTCTTCAGCCAGAGCAAACAACCACACAGCATATCTAGTTAATCACTCTCTGAATCCTGTACATGTCATTGAGATCAGAGTCTCTTGTTTATTCATTCTCTTCTCAAACACCCCTTCATTCCAGAAATGTTCATGTATGCAGTATCACGGCAAAGGCAGGTATATATATTCTTCCTTGGATTTAGACATCAAAGTTGCACATGGTATTCCAGGGTACGCTAGGCAAAGTCTTGGTCAGCTCAATATGATTTCCTTACTGTGTAGGAAGTAACTACAGATGCTGGTTTAAACCAAAGATAGACAGAAAAAGTTGGAGTAACAGCGGAACAGGTAGCATCTCTGGAGAGAAGAAATGGGTAGCTTTTCAGGTCAAGACCCTTCTTCAGACTGAAGAAGGGACTCGACCCAAAACGCCAACCAAGATTTCCTTATTATTATATTCCACAACGCATGCAATACATCACACAAATTAAACCTGTTTCCTTGCATTTCTTCCATCACATTCTGATTTGTGTTATCGCAGGAGTGACACTGGTGTAAAGAAACACATGCTCGCAATACATAGAGGAAACTACTTGTCTGGCAAAGGCAATATTGTCACAAAGGAGATATTGGGAATTTTTGATGTCACTAACATTCCCATTGTCGTGCATCTCATGACGAAACAAGTGCATTGTCGCTCAGTGTAAAATGAAAGCATGTTGCAATGTGGAATGGGAAGATTTTCATGTGCATGAGTTTGTTTTTTGTTAACTGGATAGCAAGAATATTGGCAATATTAGAATACATTGTAATCTCATTGAAGCGTGCTGCATTTTGAGAGGGCTCACCATGAACATCCTATTTCTTATCCTTTCCATGATTATTTATGTTGACATGACATTATTTTGTGTGCAATGTATATTCGTGAAATGCACATTCCGTAGGAAATAATATTTCCTGACAGTTAAATTGTTTACTAATCAAAATGGTGTATTTTTTTAGTCAAAGATCTTAGACAGGATTCCTTACATGAAAACATGTTCATCATTGATTTCCACCGCCCCACGGCATAAGGACATCACAGTAGCGACAAGCGGTTAACACACGAGAGTAAATTATAACTTGCATGGTCCTTTTGTTTTGAAGCTGATCTTCCTCTGTCATATAATGTGCCTTTTCTTTTTAATCTTTTAAATCTGTGTACTGACTTCACGCTAAGGGACAATTCGAAGGCACCATGTGCCCTTCTATTGCCTTTTAAAATAAATCTTGATATTGCTTTTGAGTTCATCTTGGTATAATATCACCTTTAGCTTAATTGAATGATAAATAATCCAACTGCGTATTTATGCTCGTACACAAGCAGAAGCTAACAGCTCCCATGTGCTAAGAGATACTCATGTGGGGGGAAAAAAAGGACGATAGGTTTAAAATAAATTTCAGCCATTCTTCATTTTGTAACCACATGCATTGTAACACTACAGGGCGGCACAATGGCGCTGCGGTAGAGCTACTGCCTTACAGCGTCAGGGAGGTGGTTATATCCTGACCACGGTGCTGTCTGTATGTAGTTAGTCCGTTTTCCCTGTGACCACGTGGGGTTTCTCCGAGTGCTCCGGTTTCCTCCCACATTACAAAGACATGTAGGTTTGTAGGTTAATTGGTATCTGTAAACTACCCCAGGTGTGTAAGATGCGAAAGTAGGAAAACACGGCAGTCACGGTGGCGCAGCGGTAGAGTTGCTGCCTTACAGTGAATGCAGCGCCGGAGACCTGAGTTCGATCCCGATAACGGGTGCTGTCAGTACGGAGTTTGTACCTTCTCCCCGTGACCTGTGTGGGTTTTCTCCGAGATCTTCAGTTTCCTCCCACATTCCAAAGACGTACAGGTTTGTAGGTGCATTGGCTTGGTAAATGTATAAATTTTCCCTAGTGGGTGTAGGATAGTGTTAATGTGCAGGGATCGCTGGTCAGCGCAAACCCGGTGGGCCGAAGAGCCTGTTTCTGTGCTGTATCTCTAAACTAAACTAAACTAAAGAACTAGTATATGGGTGATCATTGGGCAGTGCAAAGTCAATGGGCGAAGGACATATTTTCACACTTTATCTTTAAACAGGCGCAAAACTATGAGCATTACAACACATAAGAAGAGAGGAGACATAAGACGTAGGAGAAGGACTAGGCCATTTTGCTCTCTGGATCTGCTCTGCCTTTCATTAATGTTACAGCCAACCCACTTCTACCTCCACCTCAACATTACTTTTGTGTGTGATTTCCAAATTCCTTGATTTCCTTAATGTCCAAAAAATCTAGCAATCTTTGTTTTGAATGAACAGTGACTGACCTTCTACTACCATCCTGGGTAGAGAATTGCAAAGATTTGCCAATCTTTGTATGAAGGAATTTCTCTCCATCTCAATCTTAAATGACATTTTCCTTGTCCTGAGAATTCCTGCAAAACTAATGGGAGGAACAACCAACAAAGGGAAAAGGACTATGGTGGAGACTTTGGGTGGGAAATTAGAGATCAGGATAAAAGTGAAGGCCTTTGACAATTGGGATGGGGGATTGAGATGGGTGTTCGAGGTGGGGGGAGGGGTGTGGTGGGGTCTAGAGCAGCAATCACAAGGGAGGGATGGCATTGTGAAGAGCAATAAACAAGACATTTTGAAAGAAAAGAGGGAAGCAATAATGTCAAACATATACTGGATGAGAGAACCAAGAAGCTGGAGAGTAGTTATTGAAAAACAATGGCAGATGAGAAGGAACCAAAGGCATGAAATATAGTATGTTACTGTAAAGTATAACATACTTCCATAGAATGATTATGTTACAATGTTTAAAATGTATTATGCCTACATTAGGATGATTATGTTACAATGTTTAAAATGTCTTATGCCTGCATAGGGGCGCAGTGGTAGAGTTGCTGCCTTAACAGCCTGTCCCACATGCGATTTTTCAGCGGCCTGCCCTCGACTGTCAAGTTCGCGGCATTTGCCTGAAAAACGGGGAACTGGAACGGCGAGTGTCAGAGTGGAACACACACAAACACATCACAAAGGCGGGGGCCAGGGCTAGCTGGGGAGCGCTGTCTACAATTCGCATGGTGCAAAGCCAAGGTGATGCAGATGCACACCGCGACGAACAGGAAGTTTGGCGGCTAGCACAGTGTATGGTAAGTCCTTTAAAAGAGGGGGGGAGGGGAAAGGGGGAGAAGGGGAGAGAAGGGGGGAGAAGGAGTGGAGACATTTTTAAGAAGCCAGACAACTTTTGATAAGCCAGAGATACACAGCTGTGAAGTTTGGCGGGCATTCAACATTAGCGGTCGGTTCTCCTTCGGATCTGAAAACTCGTGCTCATGTTTTTTTTTCCCCCAATAAGCCAATAAAAATGCCCGGTCAGCAAAGGAGATTGACTAAAACTACCTACGACTAGCTCGACTACCTCACTACAACTGCACCTCCGACTACAAAAGTATCGATTTTCTCGATGGCGACCAACATGTTGAAAAATTTGTGGCGACCATACTGAGGCCGCGACTAGTTCCCAGAATGCGGGAATTCCTCACAACCATGAAGGAGACTCACCAGATACCACCAGCAAACATGTGGTGACCATCTGGGGATCATGTGGCGAGCGCAGAGTCTCCTGCACTCGCCTAAAAAGTCGCCTAAATGGGACAGACCCTTCATAGCGCCAGAGACCTGGGTCGATCATGACTATGGATGCTGTCTGTACGGAGTTTGTACGCTCTCCCTGCGACTGTGTGGGTTTTCACCGGGTACGCTGGTTTCCGCCCGCAGGCTTGTGGGTTAATTGCCTTGGTAAACATTTTAAATTATCCCTGGTGTGTACGATAGTGTTGCTGTCATAAGGTCATAATGAATAGGAGTAGAATTAGGCCATTCGGCCCATCAAGTCTACACCACCATTCAATCATGGCTGATCTATCTCTCCCTCCTTACCCCATTCTCATGCCTTCTCCCCATAACCTCTGACACCTGTCCTAATCAAGAAACCTGCAATCTTCTGATGTCAATGGTGATCACCAGTCGGAGCGGACTCGGTGGGTCGATAGCCCTGTTTCCGCATTGTATCTCTAAACTAAACTAAGTGCTTCCTGTTACTTTCCCTTATATTTATTGTGTAAATTCCTGTGCGAACTTCACGCTGTAATTACATCCTCTCCCAACTAAAAGTGCTGCTGCTCCACCATTGCGGGATGAGCGTTCACTGTTAACCTGATGGCCTCACATAAGCAGTTCCATCATTAATGAGTAATTAGGAATTCATAGCCAAAGTATAAAAGTTAGGATACAGTGGTCCTAATATTTATAGGAAGGTATTGAACTGCAGTAGTGTATCTTCAATCTGGCAATTTTCGGGGAGTGGGATAATGAGAGGGTGGAGATCCTGCCATATTTAATGACACAACCTTTTATAATCTTGTTCTCCTGCTTCCTGATCAGACCAGACTTCCCACCATTGACTCCATTTACACTTTGCACTTGGGGAAACATAATTCAAGGACCTTTCCCACCCCTGTCATTCCTTCTTCTCTCCGCTCACATCAGGCCGAAGATACAGAATTTGAAAGCACAAACCACCAGGCTCAGGAACAGCTTCTTCCCCTCTCTTATCAGACTCATGAACGGTCTTCCTTTAAGCTAGGGTGCACTTCAGATTTTACTTCGGAGTCACGTGAGTGACTACGTGAAGAACCCGCCTCACGCTGGTAACGGCATGACGTCGACGCTGACGGCAGAAGGTGGAGCTGCAGTAAGGAGCAGCTCCTCGCAGCGGTCGGAACGGCCCGCAGGTAAGAACAGTAAAGTTGGGTTTTTTAGCGGGCGCTGGGTAGGTCCAGCAGTATAGGAAATTTGTTAAAACAGGTCAGAGTCATATTAGTGCTGGATAAGCACAAATGATGAAGTAAATTTATATTCGCGGGTTAAAATGCTTCCTGGGGTGAAAAATAAATATACGGGAAAGCTAGTGCGGAGCCGGTTCCGATACCGGTGGCCGCAGATATACCCGTTAGCGAATTAGTTTACAAAAATGATAACCACGGAGAGAAATGCTCCCGAATATGTAAAAATGGAAAATAAAATAAAATAAAAAATCTGAGAGGTCCGTGGTTCTGATGACTCTGACATTGAAAAGTCCTCCACATAAGTAAACTATGTGGAACTGATTATGGAGCATATGGAGAAAGTTCTCCAAATAATTATGAGACTAGGGTCATAGTACCCTGAAGGTTCCTAAGGTTAGCCCTGAGGGGTTTAATTATTCTGAATATGGCCATGGGCCTAATGGAAGTTGGAACTCCGGACCCAGGATTTGGGCCGGAAGAAGTCTCATGGGATGAAATCCCAATTGATTTAGGGCTGCAGAAGGCAGACCCTGTTGATGGTGATTTGCATTTTTGAAAGCACACCACAAAATAAAAATAAAAATAAAATGAAAAAATATGAAAAGAGGCCAAAGATGCATGGAATAGCAAAAGGTTTTGCTATATATGAAGGAAGTGGTGAGGCTATGGAAGAAATCCTAGCTGCCAACATATATATATGGTATCTCACCAACTTCATGATTCTGTGATGATTGAAATATTAAAATTGCACAGCACAGGAAATTGTGCCTCATTGGAAGAGCCTACGGTTTATCCGTTAATATGGGCATCCATGACTCCAAATATGAGAGCGTCAAAATAGTGAGGTTTAAAAATCCTCACAAATTATTCTGCTGCTATTATGGCTTTTGGGCAAATGAAAGGAAAACATAATAAAGACGCTATTGTGCAATTCTTTCTATGAAATTTTATATAATATAAATGGCTATTTGGGCCATTTTTTCACCCAAGGTTGCATACCTGTGTCAAGCAAGTGGTGTTTAAGCTCTTGGTTATCTGTTTGGAGTAATCTGCCTAACTTATTGAAATTGGATGAAAAGCTAAATTTTTAGCTGCATGAAAACCTTCGTCTTTGGACGAAAAGGTATTTTCGCCCAGAAGGGGATTTGATATTGGAAATATAGGCAGAAATATGTCAAGGAAGTTTTATTGTATTGCACAACCAAATACTTACCCGAATTCAGGGGATAAGGAGAACACCACGCTCATATGCAGAGGAATTAAAGACTTGTTCCCTGCTTAAAGAAACTGCGGATTAATCTCCAGTTAGAGGGAGATTACAAAAAGTTTATTAAGACTGGCTTACTATTATTTTTGATCAGTATATTACGAGCAGTTTCATTAGCTACTATTACTTTTAAAAAAAAAGAGGTTAATCCTCCTGTACAGAATAAACCTGCTTATGTTTTCGTGTTTTCTGCAATTGAAAAAGCAGAGATTTATGTTCACATTGCCTAATTATCTGGAAAAGAGGTAATGGAAAAGGTTTTTGAACACGAGCATAAATTTGTCTTTAATGTTAGAAGGCATTACAGATGATGGTTGCAGAAGTATTCTGGACCTTACAGGTCTAAATAAGTTTGTAGAATACAAACATGTTCAAATGGAGACATTGAATACTGCAAAATATTTAATTCAGCAGGTTGTTATATGGCTAAGATTGATGAAAAGACGCCTATTATTCTGTACCTATGCATCAGGTCTCGGTGATACTTAAATTTTAATTGGTTGTGACAATTATGGCAGTTAAGCTTTGCCAAATGGACTGAGTTCAGCTTTTTACTCTTTACGAAACTGTTGAAACCAGTTTAGCCCAATTTAGAGCACAAAATGCACATCATTATGGCTTATCTCAATGACATTCTGGTCATTAGTGATTATCAGGAGTCAGCTGAGGACTCAGTTTTCAGTTACTAAAGCTTTGTGGAAGCTAAGGTTCTTAATTCATCTAATTAAGCCCCAGCTGCACGCCAGCACAAACAATTTACTTTTGGGGTTTGTAATTAACTCAGTGACTATGTTAATACCTTTACCAACAGATAAAGTCGATGATATTTTGGTAACTTGTCATTATCTCATTCAAAACCTTATCCTTCCATCCGAGAAATGGTGACAACCATTGGTGAACTGCTAGCAGCATTTCCTGCACTAGAATTTGGTTCATTATATTTATTGATATCTTCGAAGGTACAAGATACAAGCTCTCAAAGAGAAGGCAGGCCATTTGACAGGCCTATGTAATTAACAAAAGAAGCTGTATTGGAATTTACAATGGTGGGTTAAAAAAGGAAAAATGTCCCACAAGCTGCTAATAAATATTATGATTAAACAGCCTGAAATGGTTTACATACAGATGCTAGTGCTCTCGGATGGGGGCCACAGATTTATCCTCCAGTTGTGGAGGTAGATGGAAAACTGAAGAACAAGTGTTTCTCCAAGAGTATGGTATTAACTATTGGGAGTTATTGGGGGCCTTTTATGGGCTTAAAGCATATTGTTGTGCTAAACAAGGTCTGCATGTGTTAATACAATTACACAATAAAACAGCTGTGGTTTACATTAATCACATGGGGAGAGTTGGATCAGTATCATGTGATTGTCTGGTCAATGAGATATGGCAATGGTGTATTGGTCGGCAGATATGGATTGCAGTAAGCTATACTTCAGGTAAAGACAATGTGGTAGCAGATGAAAGGTCCAGGATTTTTAAAGATTAATACGAAATGGATGTTTAAGCCACCAATATTTAAGAATATTGTTCGACGATTTGGGTTGCCAGAAATTGATTTGTTTGCATCTAGGCTTAATCATCACTTGCCTCATTATGTGTCTTGGGAACACGATCCGGACGCAGTTGCAGTAGATGCATTTTTATTACACTGGGGAAAAAATGTTCTTTTATGCTTTTCCACCATTTGCTCTGATCCAGAGATGCTTGAAGAAAAATAGAGCAAGATTCAGCTTCGGATTGTTGGTAGTACCAAATTGGCCAACTCAACCTTGGTTCCCAGTTATGCTGAATATGATTAAAGAACCGTATATGCAGATTCTTAACTGTAGTGATATCTTGACTAATCCAGTAACAAATGAAGATTACCCATTATATGCATATATGAATTTGTTAATCTGCAGGTTTTGACCAGACCACTACAGGAACTGGGATTGTCGGACCAAACTTGACAGTTATTGGCACATCATGACGAGATAGCACACAGAAACAATATATGACACATATTAAGAAATAGGAAGAATTTGCATACAGTCAAAATATTTCTGATGATTATGTGAATGTTACTCATGTTTTGGAATTCCTTGCCAATTTGCGCTTTGGTCAACATTTAAGTTACAGTGCCATTAACACTGCACGCAGTGTCTTGTCGTCCTATTTAGGACTTATGACTGGTGAGAAATCAATTGGGTCGCATCCATTAATATCACGATTCATGAAAGGAATTTTCACATGAATCCGCCAAAACCTAGATATACAGAGATTTGGGATGTGAGCATAGTACTTGCTCTACTTAGAGAATGGACGCCAATTGAAGGGTTGTCATTGGATAGGTTAACATTGAAATTGGTCATGTTAATGTCACTGGTCTCAGCCAAAGAGTGCAAACTTTACAAATGTTGCGTTTTAGACTGTATGCATGTGACTACAGATAACGTTGTATTCTATGTTTACGATCTGATCAAACAAAGTAGACCAGGGAGATCTGGAACAAAGGTAACCTTTCAAGCTTTTCATATTGAGCTTGCTTTGTGTGTGGTTAGACATTTGAACCAATGTATTAAAGTGACGGACACTTTTCGAGGAAACGAAAAGACATTGCTGCTTACGCACAAAAAGCCACACACAAAAGCTTCAGTTCAAACTATCTCAAAATGGTTGAAACAGGTGTTGGTTTTAGCGGGAATAGACACTGATGTCTTCAAATCTCACTCCACCAGGGCGGCAGCTACGTCCGCGACGAAGGGGCGGGGACGTACCTCTTGAGCATATTTTTAAAAATCGCAGGGTGGAGTAAAGAAGAAACTTTTTCAAAGTTCTACAACAAACCTGTTCACACTATGACAAGCTTTGGACACGCGGTGTTGGGAGCACTATAATCACCTGCTTTGTTTGCTATTAATTGCTATAATCAGTTGTGTAGTCACTGATATTTTTTGTCACTTGTAATCATTTTTTCCTCAAATATAAGGAGGGTATTATATGGTCTTTCAGCCATTAAAAAAACTTGATTGTGAAAAGATCTAACATTTGTGGGCTTTCTCATGTATGTGTTTACTTAGCCGGATTGTCGTACGGATTAATTCTACGACATAAAAAACACAGAAAGCTTTAAAAACTCTTCACGTAGTCACTCACGTGACTCCGAAGTAAAATAGTAAGATTAAACGAGAAACTCACCTGTTCGAAGTTTGATCGTTATTTTACGAGGAGTTACGATGAGGGATTACGTGCCCTCCACTCCCACCCTCGTAAAATAAATGATCAAATGGTGGTTCTAAGTCTTTTTATGAGCCTTACTATGTTACTCCGGCTTTGGTGTTCTGTGTTTTTCATGCCGTTGCTTTGAAGTATGCCGTTACCAGCGTGAGGCGGGTTCTTCACGTAATCCCTCATCGTAACTCCTCGTAAAATAACGATCAAACTTCGAACAGGTGAGTTCTCGTTTAATCTTACTATTTTCCAACCTACCCCATTGCGGATATTGGACTCATGTTGAAAACTCACCTTTGGAAAATTGGGAGCTTCCCGAAGTTTCGGAACACAAGATGACAACTGCACAATTTACATTTGGATATGACTGAAGCAGGGACTCTTATTTAACTACATGGTAGGAATGGCCATCTCTCTTTGTTAGAAAATAACTTATTACAATAAGTACACCAACATTTGGGATGATACCCTTTTGCGATAGTCTCATTTTCCAACCTCCTAAATTTCTCTAGGCTGGGTTGAAGAAGGGTAAATTTAAATAGCCAATGTATATCTGCGAAGCACAGATGGAATGATATCTTTCCTCCTTGCTTCTATTGGTCACCTTCCCCTAATTTTGTTTCGTCTGGAACCCATGCTGGATTTTACTTCGGAGTCACGTGAGTGACTACGTGAATAGAAAGCCCGTACAGCCGTTGGTGCGTCATGACGTCAGACGCTGGTGCAGTCGGGCGGTTGGAGAAGCAGCGCTCCTCCGAGCGGTAAGTTTAAAGTTTATACGAAGAGCTGGAGAATTTAGCGGGTGCAGCAGCATCTAAGGAGCGAGGGAGATGGGCGATGTTGTGGGTCGAGACGCTTCTTCAGACTTCACCCTCGATTCTCCAGCATTTGCAGTTCTTCGTTAAACAAGTTTAAAGAGGTAAGGTTTTTTTAAAAAAATTTACCGCATGTCATTTTCTGCGACGGTTTGGTAGAGAATGTTGCAGAAAGTGAAGAAGGTGTCGGCGAGGCGCTCCGGGGGTAGAAAGGAAAAGTGGCAGGAGAGTGTTGAGGATGGAGGCCCGTCTGGTACACCTGGTCCGGTGCTGGCTACACAGCCAGTGGTTGCGGACCCACTGCCGGGGGGCAGTGGAGGCTTGTCAGTAGGGTGGAAGGCCACTGGCAAGTCTCTGTGGCCCGTAGATGAGTCGGGCCTGGAGGTTATACCCTCCATAGGAGAGTCCGTTTGCTCACGGCTCTCCCACGTCGAGATTCTATTTCAAAAGAATGCTCGACAGGGACCAGCTCCGTGGGGAGGAGTGGTGCCCAAGCCAGGCTGATGGAGAGCTTGTGCTAGCAGCACCTGTTTCAGGGCTGCAGAACTATCCTGCCTGTGAGGAGGATGTTCCAGCTCCGTGAGGAGGAGTGGTGCCCAAGCCAGGCTGATGGAGAGCTTGTGCTAGCAGCACCTGTTTCAGGGCTGCAGAACTATCCTGCCTGTGAGGAGGATGTTCTATCAGGGCAGTTTGCTGACACTGTTTCTATGCTGGGGGAGAGCAGTAAAGGTGTTCGGTTGGAGGTAATTCCGAACATTGCTGGGAGGTTTGCTGAGTGTAGAGAGGCAGGAAAGGCGATTGATGTAGAATTGGCCGAAGCCATTCAGTATATGCTCTCCCACCAGTTACAGGAGCTAGCTATGGATGAAGTAGCAAAAAACTATAAAGCTCCTGTTAATTGTGATCTCCTGAAGGTACCGGTGGTTAATCACCAAATTTGGTCATGCCTGCTAGGGCCCAGGAGATGAAGTTTTAAAAAAGTGCTTAAACTGTTGTCAGCAGGTATTACAGCTGTGGTGTAAGTTATTGATACAAATGATATGGTTGAAGCACACCAGGATGAACTGGGATTCCTTTGTAATGCATTTTGAAATTAATAATATCGGGAGGGCCGCTATTAGGCCAGTGCTAACCCGAATTTGGCGAGTTGTGCAAACCGACCAGTGTACCACCACGAAATCTGTTGTTTGGTGGTAACCTTGCAAAAAGGGTCAAAGACTGTTATGAGGTTGTTATAACCATGGCCCTCATTAAGCCAGCTGGAAGCAAGGCAAAAAAGGTTTCTCTACAAGAAGTCGAGGACAACAAGGCCGCAAGGAAAGTTGCTGGTAAGGAATATAACATTGACAGACGATGAATTAACTGATGTTCCTGTTCAAATTGGGGAAGGTTACAATTGTTTCTCAAACAATGGCAGCAGTTGACATCAGATTTGTTCATAGAAACATAGAAACATAGAAATTAGGTGCAGGAGTAGGCCATTCAGCCCTTCGAGCCTGCACCGCCATTCAATATGATCATGGCTGATCATCCAACTCAGTATCCCGTACCTGCCTTCTCTCCATACCCTCTGATCCCTTAGCCACAAGGGCCACATCCAACTCACTCTTAAATATAGCCAATGAACTGGCCTCAACTACCCTCTGTGGCAGAGAGTTCCAGAGACTCACCACTCTCTGTGTGAAGAAAGTCTTTCTCATCTCGGTCTTAAAGGATTTCCCCCTTATCCTTAAGCTGTGACCCCTTGTCCTGGACTTCCCCAACATCGGGAACAATCTTCCTGCATCTAGCCTGTCCAACCCCTTAAGAATTTTGTAAGTTTCTATAAGATCCCCTCTTAATCTCCTAAATTCCAGAGAGTATAAACCGAGTCTATCCAGTCTTTCTTCATAAGACAGTCCTGACATCCCAGGAATCAGTCTGGTGAACCTTCTCTGCACTCCCTCTATGGCAATAATGTCCTTCCTCAGATTTGGAGACCAAAACTGCACGCAATACTCCAGGTGTGGTCTCACCAAGACCCTGTACAACTGAAGTAGAACCTCCCTGCTCCTGTACTCAAATCCTTTTGCTATGAAAGCTAACATACCATTCGCTTTTTTCACTGCCTGCTGCACCTGCATGCCTACTTTCAATGACTGGTGTACATGACACCCAGGTCTCGCTGCATCTCCCCTTTTCCCAATCGGCCACCATTTAAATAATAGTCCTCTTTCCTGTTTTTTGCCACCAAAGTGGATAACCTCACATTTATCCACATTATACTGCATCTGCCAAACATTTGCCCACTCACTCAGCCTATCCAAGTCACCCTGCAGTCTCCTAGCATCCTCCTCACAGCGAACACTGCCCCCCAGCTTAGTGTCATCCGCAAACTTGGAGATATTGCCTTCAATTCCCTCATCCAGATCATTAATATATATTGTAAATAGCTGGGGTCCCAGCACTGAGCCCTGCGGTACCCCACTAGTTACTGCCTGCCATTGTGAAAAAGGACCCGTTTACTCCTACTCTTTGCTTCCTGTTTGCCAGCCAGTTCTCTATCCACATCATACTGAACCCTAATACCGTATGCTTTAAGTTTGTATACTAATCTCTTATGTGGGACCTTGTCGAAAAGCCTTCTGGAAGTCCAGATATACCACATCCACTGGTTCTCCCTTATCCACGCTACTAGTTACATCCTCGAAAAATTCCACAAGATTCGTCAGACATGATTTACCTTTTGTAAATCCATGCTGACTTTGTCCAATGATTTCACCACTTTCCAAATGTGCTGCTATCCCCATCTTTAATAACTGACTCTAGCAGTTTCCCCACTACCGATGTTAGACTAACTGGTCTGTAATTCCCCGTTTTCTCTCTCCCTCCCCTTCTTAAAAAGAGGGGTTACATTTGCTACCCGCCAATCCTCAGGAACTACTCCAGAATCTAAAGAGTTTTGAAAGATTATCACTAATGCATCCACTATTTCCTGAGCTACTTCCTTAAGTACTCTGGGATGCAGCCTATCTGGCCCTGGGGATTTATCGGCCTTTAATCTATTCAATTTACCCAACACCACTTCCCGACTGACCTGGATTTCACTCAATTCCTCCTTTGACCCACAGTCCCCTGCTATTTCAGGCAGATTATTTATGTCTTCCTTAGTGAAGACGGAACCAAAGTAGTTATTCAATTGGTCCGCCATATCCTTGTTCCCCATGATCAACTCACCTGTTTCTGACTGCAAGGGACCTACATTTGTTTTAACTAACCCTCTTTCTCTTCACATATCTATAAAAACTTTTTGCAGTCAGTTTTTATGTTCCCTGCCAGTTTTCTTTCATAATCTATTTTTCCTTTCCTAATGAAGCCCTTTGTCCTCCTCTGCTGGTCTCTGAATTTCTCCCAGTCCTCTGGTATGCTGCTTTTTCTGGCTACTTTGTACGCATCATCCTTTGCTTTGATACTATCCCTGATTTCCCTTGTTATCCACGGATGCACTACCTTCCCCGATTTATTCTTTTGCCAAACTGGGATGAACAATATTTGTAGTTCATCCATGCAGTCTTTAAATGTCTTCCATTGTATATCCACCGTCAACCCTTTTAGAATTAATTGCCAGTCAATCTTGGCCAATTCACGTCTCATACTTAGTGTATTGAAGGGGTGAACAATTGGATTTTACTATAAGGACAGTCTACCTAATCAACATTTTCCTAGTCGTAAACTTATTTTTCAGATGAGGAAAATGTGCTTATTCAAGCAGAGATTCAGTCGTTACATAAGAAGGGGTAATTGAGCCTTCTGTCTATCAAAGTCAACAATTTCTGTCAAGTATATTTCCCAGATCTAAAAAGACTGGGGGATGTAGAATTATTCTGGATTTATCGAATTTGAACAAAATTTGTTTGTTATAGGCATTTCAAAATGGAGACCTTTACCACGGGCAAACATCTAGTGTCCAAAGGATATTATATGGCAACCATTTGATTTAAAGAATGCGTATTACGCAGTGTCTATTCATGGTGATGATAGAAGATATTTGAAATTTATATTTGGATGACTGAGCTGTGGCAATTCAGGACATTGCCAAATGGATTAACTTCAGCTCCTAGATTATTTACTAAATTGGTAAAAACCTGTGTTAGTATTACTTAGAGCTCAGGGGCATGTGGTAATGGCCTATTTAGATGATATTCTGATTGTTGGAAAGACTCATGCTGAAACTCAATCATCAGTTTCAGTTGTTTAAAATCACTTTTTGAACAAATGGTATTTGTTATTCACCCAGATAAATCTAAATTATCACCAGTCCAAATTATTGATTATCTGGGATTTACCATTAATTCCAATCACATGTTGGTAACTTTGCCCAGGGATAAATTGAATCAGTTAATTGAGGACTGTGTTAATCTCGTTGGAGAACAACGACCTTCGATTAGACAAGTAGCCAGTTTTATTGGGAAGTTGTTGCAGCCTTTCCAGCTGTGCAGTATGGTCCTCTGCATTATCAACAATTACAACCATCAAAGGAACAGGCACTGAGAATACAAAGGGGCCATTTTTGATAGGCCTATGCAGTTGTCAGTTGGGGCGATTGCTGACATACAATGGTGGATAGTACATGTTTCAAAAAAAATAAATAAAAATAAAAATAAATTTAAGGAAGGTTTTGGTGGAATCACCGTCACTGATATTACAGACTGATGTAAGTGCACTGGGTTGGGGTGCAACAGATATGTCTTCTAGTTGTGGAGGCAGATGGAATGTGGATGAGACATTGCTTCCTCAATTAAGAGGGATTAATTATTTAGAGTTGTTGGGCACCTGGTATGGGCTCAAAGCTTATTGTTCTACAAGGAGGGATCTGCATGTGCAGGTCAGATTGACAACACCACAGCAGTGGCATATGTAAACCACATGGGTGGAGTTAAGTCACAGTCTTGTGATAGACTGGCTAACCAGATTTGGAGCTGGTGTATTGACCAAAATATCTGGCTTTCAGCACTTTATTTGCCAGGAAGAGGTCACGTCAGGTTAATAACAACATTGAATGGATGTTAAATCAGGATGTATTTAACCAAATGATTGATTAGTATGCATTGCCAGATATTGACTTGTTTGCATCTCGATTAAATCATCAGTTACCTAGATATGTTTCATGGTAACCAGATCCTGGGGCAGTAGCAGTGGATGCATTTTCGCTGCATTGGGGGAGGAATGTTTGTGTATGTATTTCCTCCATTCTGTCTCATCAGCAGATGTTTTGCAAAAGATCAAGGAGGACTCCACTTCAGGGGTATTGGTAGTGCCAGATTGGCCTATACGAGCATGGTTTCCCATTGTATTTACAAATGGCTAGGGAGCCTTACATGCTTATGCCCAAGAATAAAAATCTACTGGTAAAATCCAGTCACTGGGGATCAACATCCTTTATAGGATCGTATTGATCTGTTAATTTGCAGATTTTAAGGAGGCCATACCTGGGAAGAGGACTGTCTCATCGACTGTGGATGTTCTCACGTCGGCCTGCAGGGATAGTACACAGCAGCAATATATCACCTCACCTATATAAGGAAGTGGGAGCAATTATGTCTACAGCAGGATATTGTATATCACACTGCAGGGATCACGGATGTATTGGAGTTTGTCAACTCTTTATTTTGACCAAAAATTAAGTTACAGTGCGATTAATTCAGCCAGAAGTGCTCTGTCTTTCTTATTTACCTATGAATGCAGAATTGCATACAGTAGGGACACATCCGTTAGTTTCACGATTCATGAAGGGAGTTTTTCAATTTTAATCCTCCTAAACCCAGGTATGCCGGTATTTGGAATGTGAGTGAGGTTTTATGGCTCTTTCGCCAGTGGGCTCCGGTTAACAAGCCTATCAGTAGCCAAATTTCTATGAAGGTGGGTCATGGCTTATGGCGTTGGTTTCAGCTCAACGTGTATAAAATGTTGCAAAAGCTACGGCTAGATAGAATGCATGTGTCGGCTGATGCATTATATTTTATGTCTATGATTTGCTTAAACATAATAAAAGAGGCATGACAGGATGTAAGATTGTGTTTTCAGCATACCCGCAGATGATCGCTTCTGTGTAGTCTCACATTTATCTCGTTACATTGAGATTACTAAACCTCTGAGAGGAACAGAGTTGGCTTTGTTTATTAGTCACAAAAAACCACACAGTAAGGTGTCGGTGCAAACGATTTCAAGGTCCTCACGGCCGCAGGATGGTCCAGTGAGCTAACTTTTCGGAGGTTTTATCACAAGCCGATTTCAAGGCTCGGGGTGTTTGCTGATTCTGGTGTCAGTACTGTTACACTTTTCCTCCTGAGTTAGAGGGGTTTGTTATGATTTGTTTGTAAATAAACTGTTATTTCATTTAACAAATGTATTACTGATGCATGATTGTTAACGACTTTTGAGTCAATCCAGGCAGTGTGAACGTCGGATTTTGAGTCTGCGGCATAAATTCACAGTGCTTTGAAGTCTTCACGTAGTCACTCACGTGACTCCGAAGTAAAATAGTAAGATTAAACGAGAACTTACCAGTTTGAAGTTTGATCTTTATTTTATGAGGAGTCGAGTTGAGGGACTACGTGCCCTCCGCTCCCACCCTCATAGATCTCATCTGGTAGTTCTAGTTTTATCATCTTACCGTTATACTTCGGTCATTGTTAGCTGTGAATTCATTCCGCTGCTTTGAAGATTGACGCACCAACGGCTGTACGGGCTTCTATTCACGTAGTCCTCAACTCGACTCCTCATAAAATAAAGATCAAACTTCAAACTGGTAAGTTCTCGTTTAATCTTACTATTTTGCCCCATTGTGGCAGTATCAGATAGATTGGTGTCTGTAAGCATAAATCATTTGCTAAGCATAACATTACAACCCTGACATCTACTTATATGAATTTATTTTATTGGCTGCATTGTTATTTCTAGGAAATAACAGCGCCAGATACCTAGGTTTGATCCTGACTACATGTGCAGTCTGTATGGAGTTTGTATGTTCTCCCTGTGACCACATTGGTTTTCTCCATGTACTTCAGTTTCCTCCCACACTCCAAAGAAGTACAGGGTTGTAGGATAATTGGTTTCTGTAAAATTGTAAATTGCCACTCGTGTGTAGGATAGTGCTAGTGTACGGGGTGATTGCTGGTCGGTGCGGGCCCAGTTGGCTAAAGGGCCTGTTTCCATGCTATAGCTCAAGAAATCTAAAGCATAAAGTCTAAATCAGCAGCTATGTTTACTGGAAAAAGACCTTGGCTCGATCAGATTTCCTCTCAATCATCATCAAATTCCACCTTGGTTTACCTCAGAAATACAACTATTGAAAAATGATTACCTACGCCTTTGATTCCTCGATGAGTTCTATGCAGTTGACTGCAAATGCAAAACAGAATATAGAACTGGATATTCATCATTTCACCTTTTCATTGGGTAGAAGAATTTATTGTGATGATGGACTAATATTCTGAAAATTATTTTGGCCACTATGAAAAATTTATTCAAAGTCTTTGCCATTGACTTGATCAACAAGTTTAGTTTAGTTTAGAGATACAGCGCGGAAACAGGCCCTTTGGCCGACCGAGTCCGCATCGACCAATGATCCCCGTATAGTAATGCCCCTGTCCCAATTAGGAAACCTGAACGGAAACCTCTGGAGACCTTGTGCCCCACCCAAGGTTTCCGTGAGGTTCCCGGAGGTTCCGGTCACTCTCCATGAGTCACCAGAGGTTTTGGTCACTTGCCTGGGAAAGCCTCGACCGAAGCGTGAGCTGCATCTACTGATCAAAGATCCTATAGGACCTTTGCTACCGACCGCACACACACAAACACATCGCGAAGGTGGGGGCCAGGGACAGCGGAGGAGCGCTGTCTGCACGATGAAGAGCACGGTAAATGGCTGCCACAGAGCACGGTAAGTCCTTTAGAGAGTGCGGGAGGGAGAGAGAGAAGGGGAAAGAAGGGGAGAGAAGGACAGAGAAAGGTAGAGAGAAGGGGAAGAGAAGGGGAGAGAGAAGGGGGAGAAGGAGAGAGAATGGGGGGGAGGGGAAATGGAGTGGAGACAGTTTAAAGAAGTTTAATACAGTTAGCGGGCATTTTACCTTCCGGCAGATCTTCTAGGTCCTGAAAACCAATGTCCGACAGGATCTTTGCTGAAAACTCCAATGAGCCAATCAAAATGGCCAGTCAATGACGGAGATTGCCTTTGACTGCCTGTAAGTCTATAGCAACCCCACTCCACTGGCTTCGATCAAACGGCAACCTATTTTTAGTCGAGGCCGGTTTTGGTTTCATTGAAATAATCGCAGGAACATAGAAGAAGCCTTGAATACACGGAAACCACTTTCCACCATTAGAGATAGTGACCGGTACCTCCGGGAGTGACCGGAACCTCCGGGAACCTCACGGAAACCTTGGGTGGGGCGCAAGGTCTCCAGAGGTTTCTGTTCAGGTTTCCTAAGTGGGACAGGGACATAACACTATCTTATGCACACTAGGGACAATTTTACACTTATATCAAGCCAATTAACCTACAAACCTGTAAGTCTTTGGAGTGGGGGAGGAAACTGTAGATTTCGGAGAATACCCTTGATGTCATGCGGAGAAGGTACAAACTCCATACAGGCAGCAGTCGTAGTCGGCATTGACCACGATCTATGGCGCTGCAAGCGCTGCGAGGCAGCAACTCTACCGCTGTGCCGCCCTGCATACCCTCATGGTGTTCTGCTTGCTTGTAGACCTACCTGTACTCATAACGGTAGAAAGGGTTTTTAGTTAATGACAATGTCATGACACTGTTTGGTGCTTCGGGTTAATATCCTGCATCTGAACTGGAAATGTGGAGGAAGAAAGTATAGAGAGATAAGAGAGAGAGAGAGGTGAGACAAAGACTACCAGGTAGTAGGTGGAACCAGGTGAGGTGGATGGTCATCGGTAGATGGAAATAAGTGTTGGAGGGTAAGGTGGGAGTTTTGAGACAGAAGCTGGTGGAAACATACACAAAATAAAGATTGCAAGATTAATTGAGTATTTTTCTGCTTAGTGAACATTACAAGCTTCTTACCCAACCACCTGTTCTTCACTTGTAAACAAAGTGAGCTTGTGTTTGTAGACCACTCAAATATGAATGGTATCACAGTTATGTCCAAACCCAAGAGATGTTTTGATGCTATTACAATGCATTCAAGCAAACACACACAAAAAATTGTCATGGCTCTTTTCTTAAAATCAACAAAATGGTGAGAAATGAGTAATGGGAAGTAAAGGTCTTAAAGAAGGTAAGTTGCTTTGTTTTACGATCATTTAAATTACATAATTGCAGGATTAATTATAGTTTCCAATGGATTTTGTGTTCTGCCAATGAATCAAGGCACAGGTATATAAGAAATTATAATTATATTTTGAGACCTTAGACTAGAAGAGTGGAAAAGTTAAAAGAAAACTTTCTCATGGATATGAGTTTGTTTAAATTTCATGGGACAAATGTAAAGATTACTAGCCAGGTTAAAAACTCAATATCATTGGAAGATTGAAGGAAGGTTTAAGCAAAATTATTTTACGTGAAGGATTAGTAAAATGTGGAATGAAGAATCTGAACAAAAAAAATGTAGCGAGCAATACCTTAGTTATGTTTAACTTTTAAATGTGGCCATTTCCAGGGGACCCCTTTTGAAGAAAACATTTTAACCTTCGAGCGACAATTCAATTATTTTCATTGCTTCTTCACTTTTCCTCAAGCCAGGCTTTCCTCGGCCTGATACTTCATACCATGCAAGGCAGAACATTGATTAAGGTTGCCAAATTGATGCCAATATTTGGATTAACCAGGTTAACGAGAGTCTGCAGATGCCAGGCAGATCTAATAAAAGAGCAATCAAAAGACAGATGAGCATCCTGTCAACGGATTTGGATTCCCAGCGAAGTGACGCCAGATGATCTTTCCAAAGAATCAACCATGAGTAAAGCAAAAGCCCTTTCTTCATACAGGATGAGCAAAGGCTAGAAAAGATATGAGAATGACTTGACTCTGAAAAACTTATTGAGACTAGGGCAGAATTCAAATTTTATGGAAACAGGTGGAGTGGTGTAGTTAGCCGATAACCTTCTGATCCATGGTTCCTGGGAATATCTCCCTCTCCTGGAGGGATGTCTAATTTGCACATAAATAATGTTGCGGATCATTATATCACACTATTATAAAGTTTTATTGAATTCAGCAAGTAAGTAGAAATAGGTAACTTAACAGATGCACCGTGCAACCCTCACTTATTATGCAAATCCTCCCACACTGTCAATCCTTCCCCATCCCACCATTCTTCAACTTAGTACAATTTTGCCATAAATTCCATCTCCAATTACTTATTTTTGTCCTCATTTTTTTCCTTCCTCCTCTCCTTTTCCATCTACCAAGTCCTTTCTTCCTTTCCTCAAGTACAATCCCATCCCACTTGTCTTATCTGCTCCAAAGTCCACTTTCCCGCTCCCTCACTTTAGTTCATCCTCTAACCAAATTTGTGCTGAAAAATTCACACTGGTCTTGAACTACTAATTGAAAAGCCATTTGAGATCAGCTTACGAAGCGAGTTCAAGATTATTTGTTGGAAAACGAAATAGATATGAAGTGACTATGGTCAATGGGGTGCACAATTGTTTCACCTTTCTTAATAGTCATATTGGGCTCATCTGTAACAGAACAAAAATAAGGATTTTTTTTCATACATTTTCCCTATTTCTCAGCATGCATTATTCCTCTTCATAGCTGAGGAAGAATTTTGTTAAAAAATTCTAACAACTTATGTGATGTACACTAGCAAATATTCTTGAAAATAATCTGCACAAAAAGCACTAATGCACAAATGTTTAGATATCTTAAACATCATTTGATACTTTGACTGACCTTGATGTGTCCATTGATAAAGAATAGTGTTGTTTTTAGGCTGCACTTATTTCATCAAACATTTTAATGTGAATTTAAAAATTTTGTAAGGGGTTGTAGGAATTTGTTTATCTTTAATAGGCCCCTGTAGGCAATGTGAGCCGGTCAATTTAATTAGTCAGAAATAGAAAGAGCTTTTTAGTTCCTTCAGATGTTTAGAACTAAACTTTTACATTTGCAATCTGGTTATAAATATTGCTAGAGAATAGCGCAAAGATATGAACATAGATTACTAATCCATTATGGAGCTACGATGCTGAATCATCTCTTTATAAACCTTAATTAACCATCAGGAACCATTCCATAAATAAAGCCAATTTAAATGGAGAAAGAAGAGTCAATTAACTTTCATAAGTCTGCATAAGTCCCTCTAACATGAACTGAGAAACTTACACATGGCAGCACAAATAATTTGGATCCTTCATTTGGCCGGTCATCAAACTCAGATAAAAGATCGCTTCATTTCAACATATTCCAGTCATCCAGTTTTGGATGCTTATTTGAATGAGGAAGGCTCACACTTTGCATATTACCAGATGCTGAATAACTCAAAAAAAGCTGCAGGGTAAGTTATCGCAATCAATAGAATCTAATCAAGTTACAACAGCCGTTAACAACTTACATCTAGTCAGAAACTAATGCCAAGCTGTTTCAAGTATGAACTTTTTAATGAGTGACTGAGGATGGGGTGATGCCATGAGGTTAAAATGGGAGGACCATAGAGGCTAGACAGAGTAGTGTTTAGGAGCTTCATAAGTACCAAAGACTATTCTAAATCTGGGTACAAAATGCCAGTCAAGGATGATGGTTGAGTAGCTTTCAGTGCAGGGCTGTTTGCTTTGAGCATTTGCTTTGAGATCTGGAAAAGTTGCAGATTGAATTAAATGTATTTCAAAAATATGAAGAGTGGTGGAAGAGAAGTATAAAGTCATTGTTGAGTGTGTCAGCAACAGTGAGGAGCTGGGCAATGGGCAGAGGCCCACTGACCATTATCAGCCCTCTTCCAAATTAAAATTTGGACTTATCTTGCTGCTTGGAGCATCCTGGACTCCAAGGGCAAGATACCAAGGTTAAGCGCGTCCTTGAAACTCTGACGTAAGAGTATCCTTCAAGAGAGAGAATGGCGCTTGCTCCAGATGGCATACCTGGCCGGGTCCTGAACACCTGTGCAGATCCATTGGTTGAAGTATTCAAGGATATCTTCAATCTTTTGCTTCCGCTGTCTGAGGTTCACACCTGCTTCAAAAATGCATCTCTTGTACCAATGCCCAAGAAGAGCACAATGATCTGCCTCAATGACTACCATCTGGTAGCACTTATACCCACCATATTACTGTATTACCTGATTCAAAGGTTATGGTGCAAATCAATTCCTACCTCAGAAATGACATAAATTGATTCAATTTTCCTATCACCACAGCAAGTCAACAGCAGAAGCTATTTCAGTAGCTCTCCTCTTTGCTCTGAATCATCTGATAACAGGAACATACACGTCAGGCTGCTGTTCATTTATTACAGTTCAGCATTCAATACAATCACCCTCTCCAAATATCACCAAGCTACTGGACCTGCGCCTCTGTCCCTGGATTGTTGCAACTGGATTGTTGACTTCCTCATCAGCAGATTTCCTCCTTGTTGACCACACACAGGTGCTCATCAAGGTTGTGTGTTTAGCCCCCTGCTCTATTCTCTTTAGACCCGTGACAGTGCGGTTAAGCATAACTTCAATGACATCTACAACTTTGCCAGCCACACCACTGTGATTGGTCGAAGTACAGATGGTGATAATTCAACACCCAGGAGTGGGATAGAACATCTTGTTGAGCGATGTTGCAAAAACAATCCCTCGCTCAACGTCAACGAAACGAAGGAACTATTTGTTGACGTCAGTGAAGGAAGTCAAGAAACCATTACCTGTTTTAATTAATGGGTCAGCTTTGGAGAGAGTTAGCAGCTTCAAATTTCTGGGAATTAACATTGTGGATAATCTGATCCTGGGCCCAACATATATATGTAATCATTAAGAAAGCATGTCAGTGCCACTACTTATAAGTTTACAGAGATTTGGAATATCATCAAATACGCTAACAAATCTCTACAGATGCAAGGCAGAATGTATCCTAACTGGTTGCATTAAAGCCTAGTATACTTAATCCTACGCAAATAAATTTAACTGGGGGCCGAGAGTCATGGATACTGCCCCGTCTATCACTGACACAGCCTTCCCAATGATCAAAAGCATCTACATGAGGCACAGCTTCAAGACCGTAACATCCAGGAACCCAACAATTGGGCCATGCCCTTTTCTCACTGCTTTCGCCAGGCAGGGATTACAGAGACCTGAAGTCCCACATCACCAGGTTCAGCAACAGTTAGTTTCCTGCAACTATCTGTTTCTTGAATCGGCCTGCACAACCCAATCTCTACTTCAGCAATGAAACACTACAGATACCACATGGTCTTCCATGGGCTAGTTACTAATTGTTTTTGCATTCATGCCCTGTTTTTACAGTTATTTTCTTTTCACTATTGCCTTGGATAATTTATGTTGTTGGTGTTTATGTCTGAGTCTATGACCCAGTGTTGCTGCTACAAGCAAGCTTTTCATTGTACCTGTACCTCCCTGTGCTTGTGCACTTGACAACAAACCCAACATAATATCGCTTGTAGAAATGTCTTCTCATCTGAGTCTGGAATGGTGAGCCTCATGATACCATGCCATCAGTTAGAGATTCACCAAATAGGTGATACAACCTCTCAGCTTCTTCCCTATCAGTCCTATTGAAAATATTGCACTTCAAAGAGATTATAACTGATAGAAGAAAGAGGCCATTCAGCCCATCAAGTCTACTCCGCCATTCAATCATGGCTGATCTATCTCTCCCTCCTAACCCCATTGTCCTGCCTTGTCCCCATAACCCCTGACATCTGTACTAATCAAGAATCTATCTATCTCTGCTTTAAAAATACCCATTGACTTGGCCTCCACAGCCTTCTTTGGCAAAGAATTCCATAGATTCACCATGCTCTGACTAAAAAAAATCCTTCTCATCTCCATTCTAAAAGAACGTCCTTTAATTCTGAGGCTATAAACTCTGGTCCTAAACTCTCCCACTAGTGGAAACATCCTCTCCACATCCAGTCTATCCAGGCCTTTCACTATTTGGTACATTTCAATGAGGTCCCATCTCATTCTTCCAAATTTCAGTGAGTAACCAGGGCTGTCAACTCTCACGAATTGAGCGTGAGACTAACGCATTTGAAGAAATTCTCAGGCTCTCACGCTGATGACAGAAGTTGTCATGCTCAAAATTTTTTTTTTTTAAATATATGAATAAATAAATAAAGTCACACTCCTCCACACTCACCAATGAGAATAGTTTTCTGTCGGCGGGTTCCCCGTAAAGAACAAGTAATTTAATTGGCTTATGCCCATCGCACACTATTTAAAATGGCAATGTAGACAAAAATGCTGGAGAAACTCAGCTTGTGAGGCCGCATCTATGTCTCAGTTTGACCCTTCTTCACACTCAAGCATTTCTCCAGCATTTGTGTCTACCGCTCCATAGATGCTGCCTCACCTGCATTCACATTCCCGTGCAGATGGTGTGGTAGGTGAGACACGGCTGTGGTCCCAGCACCGACCCCGCCCATCCCCCCCTCCCCCCCGAGGCACCGCTCACACCTCCCACCATCACCTGCGGCGGCTCTGTGTCTGTCGGCCGCTCTGTCCACACTGCATGGAGTTGTCAGCAGCGAACCGGGTGAGTGGAGGCGTCAGTGCCGTCTCCGGAGCCGCAGGGATGAATCTCGGGCTATAGCTCCGTTCCGATGCCCGATTAATTTCATTGAACCATATACGGTTGAATGTGTGGCATTATTTTTGTCTTGTTTCTATAGTCAAAGGGTAAGGTTGATTGATTTATTTGTGCAGAACAGTGATGGAAATCCAACTCCTCTTGCCTTGTTTCTAGGTTTTTCGTTTCTCTAGATATATGCATAACAGCATGAATTATAATCTGATTTCCATACATGAATATACTAAGGTCATTCATGTGCTGCCTACCAAAAACACCCCCCCCCCCCCCCCCCCCCCCCCCGGCTCGGTCGCTACGCCCCCTCGCAATTTCTCACTCTCAACTCTCACCCAATGTTGGCAGCCCTGGAGTACAGGCCCAGTGCCATCAAAGCTCATCATGTTAACCCACTAATTCTTGGGTTCATTCTTGGAAACCGCCTCTGGATCCTCTCCAGGGCCAGCCCATCATTCCTCAGATATGGTGCCCAACATTGCTCACAATATTCCAAATGCAATTCCTTGTATTCTTCTACATCCTTGTGAGTGAAGGCCAATTTGATTCAATTAGGCTTCAATAGGGTAATTCAGAGACACTCCAGTGAATCTACACTGCACTGGTTTGCACTGAAAATGCATTTTTCATGTTGAAGTTTGCAAAGTGCTACAAATGTGGTTTCTCCAAATTTCTAAATTATTTTTTTCCAGAACACCATTATTCTTGTGCTCCATTCCCCTGGCAATGAGACTGAGATACCAATTGTCTTCTTAATTGTTTACTGTATTTATGTTTACTTCTTATATCTCAAGAACCAGTACATCTCCTGTGTACAATTTCAACATGAGCAAGGACACAATTATTTTTAAGCCTCAGCAATTTAAAAAAAGTTACCTATTACAATCACTCTTTTCATTTCCCGAAATGACTCACATTTATTTTCTGTATGCGTAATAGTAGAAATGTATGCAATTTTATGCTAATTTACTCTCATTGTCAACTCCATTGAACATTTCTTTCATTCATTCATTACTGCTTCCTAAAACTACCAATCCCAAGGATTAGTTTAGTTTAGTTTAGAGATGCAGGTGGAAACACGCCCTTCAGCCCATTGTCCATTTCGACCAGCGATCTCCCTTTCAAACTAGTTTAGTTCAGAGACACAGTGTGGAAACAGGCCCTTCAGTCCACTGAGTCCACACCGACCATCGATCACCCATTCACACCAGTTCTATGTTATCCCACTTACACATTCATTGCCTACACACTAACTGTAAACTTTACAGAGGGCCAATTAATCTACCCTCATGTCTTTGGGATGTGGGAGAGAAACACGAACTGTGTGGGTTTCCTGCATGTGCTCTGGTTTCCTCTTGGCAATAATATAAATTTATTTTAATCTAATATCTTAACCTTTCTTGTTATCAGCAAATTAATCACCTCTTATGATTTGTTTTAACTATATATTCATTGAGAATTTTGAAATATTTATTTAATGATTTTTCATTGTTTGCTGCTAGCGTTTTTAATCTAATTTTTAAATCTACTTTTGTCAATGTGTCTCTCATTCTTATATAGGTTGATGGTCTGTTTCTCCTTTGGGCTGTATATAAAATGTTATCATACTGTGAACACATTTCTTTGAAGATTTTTAAAAACTATTTGCGCATTGATCATATCTGGGAATCTCATAAGCAATCAAATGGTGGTTTGTTAAAAAACGTTACGAAACTGGCTGAATCCAGGCAAGAGGTATTAATTGGACAAATTGGTATTTATTTATTCATGAAGCAATTTGAACAAAATGTTAAATTAAAAGTTGTAAGTAAATGTATGGTTCGGTAGTCACTCAAGGCATCTGAAGTTGCTTGATGTATAATGAACGGTCATTGATTTTGTGATGAGCATATTGCTCTTCACTACAGCTAAGGTCATAAGGTCATAAAAAATGTAGAATTTTACTTCGGAGTCACGTGAGTGACTACGTGAAGAAGCCCCGCCTGGCGCTAGAACGGCATTACGTCGACGCTGACGGCGGAAGCAAGAGTTGCAGAGCGCAGCTCCTCGCAGCGGCCGGAACGGACCCGCAGGTAAGTGTAAGGAAAAGTGGGGACGTTCTAAAAAAGACGTTACGCTGGTAAAACCAGCAAAAGAGAAAGTAAAAGTTAAAATCAGAGTCACGCTGGCGTACTGATTTAGCCAGATAAATGGAAAAGAAAATGGAGAAGTCTCAAAGGAAAATTTTGCGGGTAAAAAGATCGTCCTGGGGTGAAGCTAAAGATACGGGACAAGAGTTTAGTGCGGATCCGGTTCCGATACCGGTGGCCGCTGACTCACCCGTTAGTGAGACTATAATTTCTCCAGAAATACAAACCACGGAGGAAAATGTTCCTAGAAAATGTAAAAAGAAATCCGTGAGGCCCGTGGTTTCTGATAATGACTCTGATAATGAAAGTCCTTCGGATAATAAAGCTATATGGCTAAAAATGGAACATATGGAGAAAGTGCTGGAAAATATAATGAGACAAGGGTCACAGTACCCAGAAGTTTCCAAAAATGACCCTGAGGGGTTTGAATATACAGAATATGGCTAAGTGCCGAATTGGGAATTTGAAACTCCGGACCCAGGATTAAGGGCGGAGGAAGTCTCATTGGATATAATTCAATGTATCAGGGCTGCAAAAGACAGACCCTGCAAGTGGTGATGTGGATTATGAGTGCACACCACGAATAAAAAAGAGAAGGCCAGATGTGCCTGAGATGGCAAAAGATTTTGCTATACCTGAAGGAAGTGGTGAGGCTATGGAAGAAAACCTAGCTGCCAGTATTAATGGTATCTCACCAACTTCAAGATTCTGTGATGATTGAAACAGCAGAATTATATAAAACACCGGAAAATTGCACCTCATTGAAGGTACCTACGGTTAATCCGTCTATATGGACGCCTATGACTCCAGGCATAAGAGGACAAGAAATAAGATTTCAAAGAATCCTCAAATTGATTTCTGCTGCCATTACTGCTTTTGGAAGGCAAATGGAGGGGTTGGAGATGGATAAAATCCAAAAAGATACTTTGGGCTTATTATGCAATTCCTTCTATGAAATTAATTGTATGAGGAAAATTGCGATTCGGCCCATATTTCATCCAAGGTTTGCAGGTCTGTGTCGATCAAGTGGTGTTCAAGCTCCTGGTTATCTATTTGGAAAAAACCTGCCTAAACAAATAAGAGAAATGGATGAAGAGGCTAAATCTATTAGCCACATGAGACCTTTCGTCTTTGGACAAAAAAGGTATTTTTCGTCAAGAAGGGGATTTGATTTTGGAAACAGAGGCAGGAGTATGATAAGAAAATATTATCATCCAACACAGCCTAATGTTCACCCGTATACGGGAAGAAGGAGACCACCACGTTCATATGGAGAGGTACAAAAAATGTATTCTATGCTTAAAGAAAATGTGGACAAATCTCCAGTTGGAGGGAGATTGCAAATGTTTTATGATGAATGGCTTGCCATCACATCTGATCGGTTTATTTTACAAACAGTTTCAGGAGCTACTATTACATTTAAAGAAAGTGTTAATTCTCCGGTACAAAATAAACCTGCTTATGGTTTCATGTTTTCTGCAATTGCAGAGGCAGAAATAAATGTGGAAATTGACAAATTGTTTAAAAAAGGTGTTATTGAAAAAACTGTTGAACATGAGCATCAATGTGTGTCAAATATATTTCCAAGAAATAATAAAGATGGTGGTTGCAGAATTATTCTGGACCTTACAAATCTTAATAAATTTGTCGAATATAAACATTTTAAAATGGAAACATTTAACACTGCAAGACATTTGATATCAGCAGGTTGTTATATGGCTACAATTGATTTAAAGGATGCATACTATTCAGTACCAATACATCAGTTCTTTCGAAGGTATTTAAAATTTAATTGGCTGGGACAGCTGTGGCAATTCAAAGCTTTACCAAATGGGTTAAGTTCAGCTCCCAGGCTCTTTACAAAGCTGTTGAAACCAGCTTTAGCACAATTAAGAGCACAAAAGCACATCATTATGGCATCTGGATGACATTTTAATCATCAATAGTAATCAGGAATCAGCTGAAAAAATCAGTTTCAGCAACTAATACTTTATTTGAAAAGTTAGGGTTCTTGATTCATCCAATTAAGTCCCAGCTGCAGCCAGCACAGTCAATTAACTATTTGGGGTTTGTAATTAACTCAGTTACTATGTTAGTAACTTTGCCAACAGATAAGATTGATGATATTTTGGTGACCTGTAGGGGTCTCATTCACAAACCTTATCCCTCCATCCGAGAAGTAGCAAAGGTTATTGGTAAACTAGTAGCAGCATTTCCTGCAGTAGAATTTGGTCCATTACATTATGCAATTAACAAAAGAAGCTTTATTGGAATTACAATGGTGGATTGAAAATGTCCCACAAGCTGCTAAAAACATTCTGATACAACAGCCTGAAGGGACTGTCCAAGAGGAAATGTTTCTCCAAACATATGGTATTAACTATTTAGAATTATTGGGTGCATTTTATGGGTTGAAGGCATATTGTTCTACAAAAAAGAATCTGCATGTACTAATACAATTAGACAATAAAACAGCTGTTGCATATATTAATCACATGGGTGGAGTCAGATCGGTATCATGTGATTGTTTGGTCAATCAGATATGGCAATGGTGTATTAACCACCAAATTTGGATTTCGGCAAATTACATCCCAGGTAAAGACAATGTGGTGGCAGACAATAGATCAAGGATGTTTAAAGATAACACAGAATGGATGTTGAACCCAGTAATTTTCAGTAAAATTGTGACTCAATATGGGTTACCAGACATTGATCTGTTTGCATCAAGACTAAATCATCAATTGCCTAAATATGTGTCTTGGGAACCAGATCCAGACGCAGTAGCAGTAGATGCTTTTTCACTAAACTGGGGGAATATGTTCTTTTATGCTTTTCCGCCATTTGCTCTGGTTCAGCAATGTCTGAAGAAAATAGAACAAGATTCTGCCACAGGATTATTGGTAATTCCAAATTGGCCGACACAACCATGGTTCCCATTGATGTTAAACATGATTAAAGAACCATATATGTCAATTCCTAGCAGCAGTGATTTATTGATAAAACCAGTAACCAAAGAAATTCATCCATTACATGCTTATATGAATTTGTTAATCTGCAGGTTTTGACCAGACCACTACAGGAGCTTGGATTGTCGGATAGAACTATGGATATTATAGTCGCATCATGGAGAGATAGCACTCAGAGACAATATATGACACATATAAAGAAATGGGAAAAATTTTGCAGACAGTCAAATGTATCCTATCATACTGTGAACATTGCAAACATATTGGAGTTCCTTGCCGAGTTGCATTTTGAACAACACTTAAGTGCACGTTGTGCCTTATCATCTTATTTAGGACAAATCTCTGACCAGAAATCAATTGGATCACATCCATTAATATCCAGATTTATGAAAGGAATCTTTAACAAAAATCCACCCAAACCAAGATATACAGAAATTTGGGATGTTAGCATTGTACTTACTTTACTTAGGCAATGGACTCCAATCGAAGTTTTGTCATTGGAAAAGTTAACATTTAAATTAGTAATGTTAATGGCATTGGTATCAGCTCAAAGGGTGCAAACATTACAAATGTTACGTTTAGACTGTATGCATGTGACTGCAGATAACATTGTGTTCTATGTTTACAATTTGATCAAACAAAGCAGACCAGGGAGAACTGGAGCGAAGGTAATGTTTCAAGCTTATCCCATTGATCCAACGTTGTGTGTAGTTAAACATTTGAATCATTATGTAAAAGTTACCAGAACTCTTCGAGGTGATGAAAAAACATTAATGATCACGCATAAGAAACCACACACAAAAGCTTCAGTGCAAACAATCTCAAGGTGGTTAAAACAGGTGTTACTTTTAGCAGGAGTAGACACTGATGTGTTCAAATCTTACTCCACCAGGGCAGCAGCTACATCCGCGGCGAAGTTACAGGACGTACCACTCGAACATATTTTAGAAACCGCAGGGTGGTGTAAAGAAGAAACTTTCTCAAAGTTCTACAATAAACCTGTTCACACAATGACAGGCTTTGGACATGCGGTGTTGGGTTCACTATAATCACCTGCTTTGTTTCACTATTGATTGATATTATCAATTATGTTATCACTTATATCTTTTATCACTTTGTAATGGTTCCCTCAGGTGTAAAAAGAGGGTTATTATATGTTCTTTTATCATTAAAAGTTTTATGGAAAGAACTAAAACTAGTCTGGTTTTCTCATGTATGTGTTGACCTAGCCGGACTGTCGTATGGAAGAATTCTATGACATGAAAAACACAGAAGCTTCAAAATCTTCACGTAGTCACTCACGTGACTCCGAAGTAAAATAGTAAGATTAAACGAGAACTTACCAGTTCGAAGTTTGATCTTTATTTTATGAGGAGTAACGATGAGGGATTACATGCCCTCCACTCCACACCCTCATAAAATAAATGATCATCTGGTAGTTCTAAATCTATGATGAGCCTTACTATCTTACTCCGGCTATTGTGTTCTGTGTTTTCATGCCGCTGCTTTGAAGTATGCCGTTCCAGCGCCAGGCGGGGCTTCTTCACGTAATCCCTCATCGTTACTCCTCATAAAATAAAGATCAAACTTCGAACTGGTAAGTTCTCATTTAATCTTACTATTAGGCCATTCATCCCATCAAGTCTACTCCGCAATTCAATCAAGGCTGATCTATCTCTCCCTCCTAACCCCGTTCTCCTGCCTTCTCCCCATAACTGCAGACACTTGTAAGGGTAGAGAGATTCTTTCATTTTCCACTTTTCATTATCCAGAAGTTAGATGTTCCTTTAACGTGTTTAAGTGGAATTAAGAACAAACCATAGATGTCTCCACCAGTTTGAAACAAGATTAGTCTACCTTCGATTATTCCAGAGCTCTGTCTTCATCTCCGTGCATGGTTGAGATACGGCGGGGCATTTGACATTCTCACTATTGATTGTCACGACCTTCAGCCCATGTAAAAATCAAAAAGCTTTGAGGGACGTCAGCTGGCCCAGTGGCTTACAATGAGTTATTTGTGAATAAATGGCTACATGTTTATCAGGATCTTTCCGATTCTCACCCAATACTTGACAATGGGATTTAAAAAATAACTGTTAATCAGCATTATTAAGATATATGTTGGGTCAGTTGGAAGGTGCTATTGTTTTAAAGGTGCTACCTTTGTTAACATTGAGTCACACTGCTTTTGCCGAACAGTTGTACTGTAGCAATTTCCATAGCCATTGCAAACAATAGTTATGTTTTTATCACAGTTCTTGTAGTCCATGAACTCATTCAGTTCGATAGAGAACTGAAAGATTTGAGGCTCTTCAGCTGTCATGTTGTGGGTTGAACTGTACCATTGATTATTATCACTGTATTAATTGTATACCAATTAAATTTGTGTGTGTATTTTTCAACCTAGCTGGTGAGCAGTATTCCACTGTTGATAGGGACGACATTTGTCATGGTGTCGTATAGCACAGGAACAGACCATTTGACTGAGCATCCATGCGACTTCCATTTTTAAATCTTAGGCCAGTAGCGTTCTTTGCCTTCGTACTTTTGGTGCATGTCTTGATATTTTTCTCATTTTGACTTTGCCTTCAGACATCTTATACTGTGAATTCCAGATACCAACCATCCTTTGGATGATTATTTTAACATCAGCGCTCCTTTAAATGTCTTATCGCTTACCTTAAACCTAAGCCCTCGGATTTCACACATATCTACTATGGGGGGTCCATACTATTTAGCCTATATAGGCACCCTTTTGTAGTGTGTACCTCCATCAGATCTGCCCTCAGCCTCCTCTAATCCAATAGATACCAATATCCAGAGAAATTGGGCTCAATTCTTTAGATTTTAGACTTTAGGAATACAGTGCAGAAACAGGCCTCTTTGGCCCACAGAGTCTGCTCTGACCAGCGATCATCCCCCTACACTAGCACTATCCTACGCACTAGGGACAATGTCCAATTTTTACCAAAGCCAAATAACTTACAAAACTGTACTTCTTTGGAATGTGGAAAGAAACCAGAGCACCTGGAGAAAACCCATGTGGTCGTTGGGAGAACATACAAACTCCTTACAGACAGCACCTGTAGTCAGGATTGAACCTGGGTCTCTGGCTGTGTAAGGCAGTAACTCGACCACTGCACTACTATACCATCCCAATTCTCTATGTTGTTCTGCATGATGTTCACCAAGATCAGCTTGTTGTTAGTGTTTTCATGATAATAGCAGTAGCTGATCAAACATGACTTCTTAGCACAAGGAAGCACTCCAGATTCTGGTGCTGAAGTATCTGTTGAGGTGAAGGATCTGTTGAGGTGAAGAACAGAGCCGACTGTCTCAGCAGCGTGGGCCATAAAATGGCAATTCTTGAAAATGCTCTTCACTATTCCAAAATCTCCTCTGACCTTTTGTTCTTCCACTTTAACTGTGATCTATATGTGGGGAAACTGCTCGATAAATAGGGTAAAAAAGGAAAGAAATAGTCAATTCTACCCTTCTTTATGGAAGTACAAATTACAAAATTGCAGAAAGCAAATAAGAAAAAGATTGTGGCACAGTGTATTGTGAAAGTAAACGGGGAAATTTGTAAGCAGCAGCCACAGCTGGAGGGATCAGGAAGCCGAAAAATGATCGATTCAGCCAACCGGTATTAATTATAGTTCAGAGAGATGCATGACTGGATGTTATGGTGATTAGTATTCAAATGGTTGATCATACGAGAGATTACTGGAGAAGGTTGGCTGAGCCCTGATTCTTGGAATCCTTCTATATCCTAAGATTCACTTTCACTGGGTTAAAATACCTGTGTTCCCTCTGTAATCCAGTTTGCCATTTGTATGGAGAGGAGATTTTGAAGTGAGATTACTGCAATATTTTCTTTTCTTTCCACTTTACACACTTATTTTCATATTAACTGATGATTAAAAATAAAGTTCTACAATATTGCAGTGTCTAATAGTCTGCCAAACAGCTGAAACATAAAGTGCTTCTAGAACCATTATTATCAAACCCAATGTTTGACAGGAAAGTTAAGATCTAAATGATAGATGCTAAATTCTGGTTTATTTCCAGGTAGTAGAATATTGTTCCAACTGAATAAAACCCATAAGTCATTGAAGTTCATGCATAAACAAAATATTAATATATTAGAGATCAGCCTCTTCCTATTGTACTTGCATGCAAATTCTTCATTTTTATTTAACCACGAGCAGCAATAAATGAGTATAGAAAAAGGGATTAATCATATAACAGCAGGCAGGGCAACCATTTTATCATTTGTTCTGGAGAGGAATATATATATACAGAGGAAAATAAAAAATGCTCCCACTTCAGGCAGATTGGAATTAGTTTACAGCTGGAGTCTTATCACAATGAGATGAAACGGTCCTTGAAACTGGTTTTTGGAATTGTTTAGCACAGAAGGAGGTCACTCAACCATCTGTACATGTACACACTCTTTGAGTGTGCTATCTAATTAGTCATATGACCTTATACTGTCCCCATTGTTGCAACATTTTTCTATCTCCAAATACTGTAGTGATTTGCTTTTGGAAATTTTGATTGAATCCACCTCTATTATCCTTGCAAGCACTGCTTTACATATTTATAGCAACTCCCTGGGCAAAAATCATAATCATAATCACACTTTATTAGCCAAGTATGTTTTGCAACATACGTGGAATTTTTAATTTTCCATACAGTCATACCAACAAAAAGCAACAGAGCATACAAAATACATTTTAACATGAACATCCACCACAGTGACTCCTCCACATTCCTCAATGTGATGGAAGGCGAAAAAAAGTTCAATCTCTCCCTACTTTGTCCTCCAGCGGTCGAGAGCCTCTAACCTTCCGTTGATGGGACAATCTTACTCCCGTAGCTGGCGGCGGGCATCCACGTCGGGGCGATCAAGCTCCTGCATCGGGGGGGCAATCTCAGCTCCCCCGCACCGGGCGATCTACCCCGGGTCAGGGCTAGTCGAACGTCGTGCGGCTTTTGGAGCTTCCCATCGTCAGCCTCAACCCAAGACTGCGAGCTCCTTGATGTTAAAGTCCACAGGCCGTGGTTGGAGAGTCGATCCCAGGCAAGGAATCAGCTCTGATAGTAAGTCCACGCCTGGCGGTGGGGCTCAAAGTCCAATCCCGAGCAAAGCCTCCAGCTCCACAATGTTAGGCCGCAGAGTGACCAGAGATACGATCTGGAAAACAATCGCATCTCGGGCAAGGTAAGAGATTTCCTCCGACCCTCCCCACCCAGCCCTCACATTAAACAAACCAGAGAATATTAACACAAACTTTTTAAACACACTAAAAATAACAAAAAAACCAACAAAAAAGACAGATAGGCTGTAGGCGAGGCTGTCATCGAAGCGCCACCCGGTGGACAAAGATGATCATCTTCCTCCTGGCATTTTTGCCAAGGGAGACATAAGAGACAGCAGATGCGGGAATCCTGAGCAAAAAATCAAACTGCTGAAGGACTTCAGCAGGTCAGGCAGCATTTGTGGAGGGAAATGGTCAAAACATTTTGGGATTCAACATACAAGAACTGCTGATGCTGGTTTATAAAAAGTGACACAAAGTGCTGGAATTGCCCTATTTGTGTCCGTTTGGTTGGAACCTTCCTACTTATGGAAAAGAGCAGCATGATGGCACAGTAGGGGCAGCACAAGTAGAAATTCTACTTTACATCGCCAGAGACCTGGGTTGGATCCTGACTACAGGTGCTGTTTGTAAAGAGTTTGTACATTCTCCCTGTGACCACAGGTTTTCTCCGGATGCTCCGGTTTCCTCCCACACTCCAAAGATGTACAGGTTTGTAGGTTAATTGATACGATTGTAAATTGTTCCTTATGAGTTGGATAATGCAAGTGTATGGGGTGATTGCTGGTCGGCACAGACTCAGTGGGCCTGTTTCTGCATTGTATCTCTAAAGTCTAAAATTTCTCCATGTGTATGTTATCACACCCCTCATAAAGTTTTGTGTTCCTCTATCTCCCCCTCCTGTTTCCTGGGACCAGTAGGTTTTGGCAAGAGTGCAGAACTGACCTCCCATCTACCTCATGGGAGACCTTTGAACTATATTTAATAGGACTTTATCCATTGTATCTCGGTACATGTGACAATAATAAACTAAATTAAACAAAAATAATGTTAAAGATTGCTTTAGAAGGGTTTTGACTGTGAGGAAGTTTAAAGTTTATCTCGTGAGAACAAAATTTAAATCCTAGGGAAATTCACATTCAACTGCATGCTCTAATATATAATGGAAATATTCTAAACATGTTTAGAGTCATAGTCACAGTTATACAGCATTAAAACAGGCCCTTCGGCCCAACTTGCCCACACCAACTGCAACATGTCACATCTCCACTTGTCCAATTTGCCTGTGTTTGACCCATCCATACTATTACTAAAACTCTCATCTTGACCACTTCCGGTTTGCTTTTTTTTTAATGTGCGGAAAAACGGTAACCTATATCGCTAGGATTTTTTCGCCACCTTACTCGCCGTTCTCCTCTCCTCCAAGCGCACCACGTTTTGTTCCGATCAGTGAAATATTAGAAAAGTTATGAAGGTTTAAAAAATCATGAGATCATCAGATTGGGGCTGCTGTGTTTGCGGCTCCTGTGATCGCGGGCGGCAACCACTATGATGAGCCGTGTGCTGATGAATGCAGCTGGGGCTGGCAGCCACTGAGTGTGACAGGCACCGGGTCTTGAGGCCAATGAGTGAGTCCGGAGCCGGGACCTGCAGCCGGTGAGAGCGGTTGGAGCCAGAGCTGCTGAGCCCACACACCCCCCTCCCATGCACACACCCCTCCCCCACACTCCCCTCCCCCACACTACCCTCCCCCACACTCCCCACCAACACACTCCCCTCCCCCGCACACCCCCTCCCCCACACACCCCCTCCCCCACATTCCCTTCCCACACACTCCCCCATATCCTCCTACCCCACCCCCCTACCCTAAACCCCCCTCCCTCACACACTCCTTCACCCATACCACCCTCCCGCACACACCCCCGCTCCCCCACACCCAACCACTCCCACACACCCCCTCCGCCACACACACCCTCCTCTCCCACATAACCCCTCCACCCCCACACACCCCTACCTCCCCTACACACCTCTTCCTCCTCCACACGCACCTCCCCCACACGCCCCCTCCCCCACACTCCCTCCCCTCCTCCAAAACCCCCAATCCCCCGCACCACACACCCCCCCAAACCCCCCCCACCCCACACACCCCTATCCCACACCCCCCTCCCGCACCCTCCCCTCCCCCACACCCCCCCACCTTCCCCACACCAACCCCCCCAACACCAGCCCCCCCCCTCCCCAACACTCCCCTCCCCCACAACCACCCTCCCTTCTCCCATACCCTCCTCCCCCACATACCTCCTCCCCACACCCCTCCCCCACACAACCCCTCCCCACACCCCTCCCCACACACCCCTCCCCACACCCCCTCTCCCACACCCTCCTCCCCACACCACTCCCCCACACAACCCCTGCAGTTTACTGCAATGCATTACACAATGCACACATAGCCCATAATTCCTCAAAGTCATTCCACCATCCATAGATGACGACTGTCTGCTTTCTTCTCTGATGTTTTCTTATCTTATGAGCAGATGAGGTTGTTTATTGAGGATACATTAAATTGAAGCATTTCTGCTTGCAGAACCGAATGGTAGTATTTGAAGAGTGGAAGGATTTTCCCAGAGTGCTGTCCAGCAATGCTAGAATTAATTGCTCATTATATTTTGTGAGATTGCACATATATGACATTCTAAAATTCATCAGCGTAAAATTGGGAGGAAGGAAGAGAGGAGAAAGTTAATCCCATAGCTGATGGGGCACAAAGGTTTTGAGAAATTTAAGCATTTCCTTTACATGAATATTGCATATCCTTTGATTCAGGGGAAGACAGGGCTTTGAGACTCACATGGGACAAGAGGATTAGCTTAGGTGTCCTCCAGTAGAAGAACTGGCACAATTACAATCAGCTAAGTTTGCAGAAATAGCTTTGGTTCCATGGTATCAAAGCACAGAACAAGTAAAATAATCAATTGTAATTAACCACAAAACTCTAATTGTGCATCGCATATTTCCCTAAATTAAACATAGGTTTCAGGACCAAAATGAGCCTAAGCATTATGTCATAAATCCATCTTTGGTCTGTAATCAGATTTCTAAGTGCTCCGGGATTCTGTTACTTAAATGGCCACAACTGAGAAACCCAAGATCATGAATCAGTAAATGAAAATTGCTGGCAAAGCAATACTGAAAAATGCCAAATTCGTCTGATATTTAAACACACTTTTCCGTTTCATGAATTTCCACGAATTTTCCTTAATTTGGAGCCCTTTGGATTTGTATCATAAGGTTTAGTGCCCTGGTGAGCAATAGCGAATGACAACGACTAATTAATCTGACCCAGCAGCCAGAGCAATAAAGCTCATTAAACAAAAATAGTCTATACTGATGATCAGATGTGAATTTTAAGATTGCCGTTAATCAATCCAGTCTGCTGTAGCTGTAGCAATGTCATCTTGTTATATTAGATAGTCTGGTAAATTACTGTAAGGGTATTAGAAAAAAGGGGAAATCTCAATATGAATTGATAAGCATATTGAGAAATGGTGAGGTAATGCAAATATGATATGTATGCGGCTGCATTTGTCTTTTGCGTGGAGTATTGTCTTTAGGGGATAGACACAAAATGCTGTATTAACACAGTGGGACAGGCAGCATCTCTGAATAGCAAGAATGGATAGAAGAAATTCCTTGTAGCCAGAGATGCTGCCTGCCCCGCTGAGTTACTCCAGCATTGTGTGTCTATCTTTGGTGTAATCCAGCATCAGCAGATCCTTCCTACACATTGGCTTCTGGGAAGTGGAAAGAGTTGCTCAGCTATTCTTCAAAGGCAGCACTTTTGAAAACAGACAGATTGCCCTTCCAGGGAGGCGGAAGCAACTGCTGATCCATTCAGGGATCTTGCATTTTGCTGTTGGATTGATAACATTTCCTGAGGTCTACTAGAGGCAGTGACATACTTTGATGCACCAGCCGACTGGGGATATGATAAAAATATAATCCTAGCTCAGTGAGGTTCGGGATAGATATTCAAAATTAAGATAGAAAATCACTCTTTTGAAAGCTTTCTTTTAACAAGAAATACATTTGAAAGAAAAATGAATAGAGCAAGTATATGCTCCGTATTAATGGAAATAATCTGAAGCCAAATGGGCCAACTGGGTAGGTCATGAATTGCTCAACAGGATATATGTTGTTCATATGTTTGAGCACAAATCAGTCTGCGAACTTCAATCGCTTTATCTAGATTGTTGTAACTTTGATAGTCTCTCGAGACCTCATATGTTTTGCTCAAGATGCCCGTCAAAAACCTAATGCACATTTTGCTAGCCTTGCTATTGAACTTCATACCTTCATTGTTAGCTTCACCAAAGTACACACATTCAAAACATTCACACGCGCCTCCTGGCTATAGAAAATAGAATTAAAATAACAGAAAGGTGATGTATGAAGAGGGGGGAAAACTGAAAGGATCATGTTGGTATCATTCCCCAGGACATGAACTAAAATGTCAAAGTGTCTTTGGCATTTCTGGCTCTGGGATATTGTATGCAGTGATCATTTCCAAACCTTTTTGATGTTGAACAGAAACAAACCTGTGCAGACTGTAAACCAAATATTGTTCTTTATTCAGACTTGAAAGTACTTCTGATTAGTTTTAACGGAGGTTCCAGGCCTCTTTACTGTCATAAAGATCAAAGTCAACCCTCTAGGATCAAATAATCGGAGACTATTGTTCCAGATAATCAAAAGGATTAGCATTTTCTGCACAGCACTCGAAACAGTTTGATTGGGCAGAGCAGTTGATTATATCTTCACAGCAGAGGAAATGTACTTTTTTAATAACTGAAACATGCGTCTTTGTGATTAATGTGGTACTTCTGTTTATTATTAAAACTGCAATAAAGATTTCTGTCATATAAAAATGAACGGGTCCTGAGAAAGGTGGTTTATCTCTTTCAAAACCATGTGTGGATTCCAGAGCAATGGTGTAATATGAGTGTCAGTGCATAATACCAATAGATTAAAAACTTTGCTGCCAAAGTCACTGGAATATCCTCAGAAGGACTGTTCACTCGTCAGAAGACTCCTTAAATTCTGATCAATGATAAACATCTATGCTTGCAGCTGGAAGGGAAACATTAAGAGTCGTCCCCACTGACAAATTAAAGATGTGTTTGAACCATGCGGGTGGTTAATTCTGAAACACAAACTCCAAGAAGCTTGAATCTGACCACTTCTGCTTTTAGCAGATTAGGAATAGGGATCGACCAACAGACATATGGAGTGGTTATGTAGCCCATTACCCACTCTTGCGCTGCAGCAGTCACATTTTATTGGGAAGGGCAATTGACTGACGATAGTGTCCGTAGGTGAACCTGTTAGGACCATGAACAACCGTTCTAGTTCTTTAAAATAGTCATGGATCAGTACAAGGAGTGTCCCCACGTTAAAGTTCTGAAGTTGGGTAAGGCCAACTTTGACGGTATTAGACAGGAAATTGTTAAAGTTGTTTGTAGTAGGATGTTTGTGAGCAAAGGAGACATCCAGAAAATGGGATGTTTTTATAAGAATGATGGTGAGAGTTCAATGCATGCAAATTCCAGTTAGAGTGAAGGCAAGGCAGGCACAGTGGAGCAACGGTAGAGTTGCGGTACAGTTGCTGCCTTATGCCCCTGTCCCACTTAGGAAACCTGAACAGAAACCTCTGGAGACTTTGCGCCCCACTCAAGGTTTCCGTGTGGTTCCCGGAGGTTATGTCCTCCGGCAACCACCTTCAACTAGCATCGCAACCGGCTTCGACTAAAAAATTACCGATTTTTAAAGCGGAAACCACTTTCGACCATTAGGGAGACTGACAAAAACCTCCGGGAACCGCACGGAAACCTTGGGTGCGGCGCAAAGTCTCCAGAGGTTTCCGTTCAGGTTTCCTAAGTGGGAAAGGGGTATTACAGCGCCAGAGACCCGTGTTTGATCCTGACTACAATGCTTGTCTGTACGGAGTTTGTACGTTCTCCCCATGACCTATGTGAGTTTTCTCCGAGATCTTTGGTTTCCTTCCACACTCCAAAGACGTACAGGTTTGTAGGTTAATTGGCTTGGTACAAATGTGTATTGTCCCTAGAGGTCAATGTTCATACCGCTGGGGGTGTAAACTAGAATAGTTTTAATGTGTGGGGATCACTGATTGGTGCGGACTCAGAGGGTCGAAGGGTCTGTTTCTGCGCTGTAGTTCTAAACTAAATTAAACTAAAAAGGTGGAAGTAAGGAACACTGAATGACAAGATATAGGCAGGTATAGGCAGCTGAGATCAAGTGTATTCTTGAAGGAGTTTCTGGGACATATTTAAGAAGTAAATCAGGAGCGAATAAAGGAAACAGGTGATAGCTTCTGCAGATAAAATTAGGAGAATCCAAAGAGATTTTACGTACATTAAAAAAAAGAGGGTAATATCTAGAGAGGTATTAGAGTCCCTCATAAACCAAAGTGGCTTTCTACGTGTGGAGCTGCAGGAGATATGCAAGGCCCTCAATGAATATTCCTCCTCTGTTTTTACTGTGGCGAAAAACATGCAAGCTGGAGAATATTCTCAGGGATAAAATATACATCCATTTATATAGACAGAAGCTAATTATGGATTGCCATCATGGATTTGTACATGGGAGATCTAATTAGGGATAGTCACTACGGTTTTGTACATGGGAGATACTGTCTCACAAATATGATTGAGTTCTAAGAAGTAACCAAAAGGGTTGACAAGCCAAGGGTATAGTGTTGTCTATATGGATGTCAGCAAAGCTTTTGATAAGGTTCTGCATGGCTGGATGCTCTGGCTGGTTAAATCGCATGTTGCGATTGTGGTGATGTTGTGCCTAGTATAGTGTGTATCAACAATTCACTGGATGTTTGCATGAGAGAGGTGGATTTAGCTCTTAAGGCTAAAGGAATCACGGGGTATGGAGAAAAAGCAGGAACTGGGTACTGATTTTAGATGGTCGGCCATGATCATATTGAAAGGCGGTGCTGGCTCGAAGGGCTGAATGGCCTACTCCTGCACCTATTTTTCTGTTTCTATGTTTCTATGCATGGGGTTCATGAAGAGAGGGCTAACTGTGTACAGAATTGGAAGGAAGCAGAGGTGTGATGGCAGAGGAAGGCTGTTTTTTGGACTGTAGACATGTGCCTAGTATTCTGCCTTGTGTAGTGTATATCAACAATGTGGATGAGAAGGTAGAACAAAAGATTAGTAGGTTTTCTGATGGTACTGAAGTAGGTGGTATCATGGACAGTGAAGATGGTTTTCAAAAATTACCGCAGCATATTGATCATCTAGGCAAGTGGAAGGTAGACAAAAATGCTGGAGAAACTCAGCGGGTGAGGCAGCATCTATGTAGCGAAAGAAATAGGTGAAGTTTTGGATTGAGACCCTTCTTCAGACTGATGTGGGGGTGGGGGCGGCAAGAAGAAAGGAAGAGGCGGAGACGGTAGGCTGTGGGAGAGCTGGGAAGGGGAGGGGAAGGGGAGGGGAAGGAGGGTGAACACAAGGACTACCTGAAATTGGAGGTCAATGTTCATACCGCTGGGGGTGTAAACTATGAGGGGTAAAATATGAGGTGCTGCTCCTCCAATTTGCGGTGGGACTCACTCTGGCCATGGAGGAGGCCCAGGACAGAAAGATCGGTTTTGGAACAGGAGGGGTAGTTGAAGTGCTGAGCGACCGTAATCAGGTTGGTTAATTCGAACTAAGCTGAGGTGTTGGGCGATGCGATCGCCAAACCTGTACTTGGTTTCACCGATGTAGAGCAGTTGGCACCTAGAACAGTGGATGCAATAGATGAGGTTGGAGGAGGTGCAGGTGAACCTCTGCCTCACCTGGAAAGACTGCTTGGGTCCTTGGATGGAATCGAGGGGTTGGAGGTAAAGCGACAAGTGTAACATTTCCTGCGGTTGCAAGGGAAAGTACCAGGGGTGGGGGTGGTTTGGGTGGGAAGGGATGAATTGACCAGGGAGTTCCAGAGGGAGAGGTCTCTGCAGTAAGCCTAAAGGGGAGAAGATGGGAAGATGTGGGCAAGTGGGCTTTGTAATGGTTAATGGAGTTTGATGGCTAATGAAGTTTAATGCAGATAAGTGTGAGGTGTTACATTTCGGGATGTCAAACTGGGGCAGTGAATGAAAGGGTCCAGGGAGTGTTTTAAAACAGAGGCATCTATGAGTGCATAGTTCCCTTAAAGTTGTGTCTCAGGTAGATAGGGCAGTAAATAATGTTTTTGGTACATTGGAAGATACTAAGTAAAGCCCGAGTTGGGACAGTGTACCAGAGACAGAGTAGACTATTATTTGAATGGTGGCCGATTAAGGGGATGTCTGGAACCAGGACATGCGAGATGGGAAAAACATTTTTCACACCGAGAGTGGTGAATCTCTGGAATTCTCTGCCACAGAAGGTAGTTGAGGCCAGTTCATTGACCATATTTAAGAGAGAGTTAGATGTGGCCCTTGTGGCTAAAGGGATCATGGGGTATGGAGAGAAGGCAGGTACGGGATACTGTTGGATGATCAGCCATGATCATATTGCAGGCTTGAAGGGCCTAATGGCCTACTCCTGCACCTATTTTCTATGTTTCTATGTACAAGACATTGGTGAGGTCACATTTGGAGTACTATGTACAGTTTTGGTCACCCTTCTATAGAAAGTATACAATTAAGCTGGAAAGAGTGCAGAGAAGATTTATGAGGATATTGACAGGACTTGGCGGGGTGGGGGATGGGGGGAGGGGACGGACCTATAGGGAGAGTTTAGACGGGCTAGGATTTTATTGCTTGGTACACTGGAGGCTGAGGGTCTTAGATAGGGTGAATGCACAGATTATTTTTACACAGAGTAGTTGAATTAAGAACATTAATTCAACTACTCTGTGGTTATTAACAGAATGAACAGAACTGAGAAAATTCAATGTTTAAGCCCAAAGGATGCAGACTCCCCAAGCGGAATATGAGGTGCTGTTCCTCCAACTTGCGGTGTTGCTCACTCTGGCCATGGAGGAGGCCCAGGCCCTCTCGGTCCTGTTAACCCTTGCTGTCTCCTCCCCTTCCCACCTCTCCCTCAGCCCTCGGGCCCTGGCATTCCCTCTCTCTCTATCTCCCTCCCCCACCCTAGTCGCACCAGCTTCTCAATTTCACACCACAAACAGCTTCCAATGGCTTGTTCCCTTTATCATCGATACTTTTTTGCATATCTTTCATTCATTGTTCTTTATCTCTCCACATCACCGTCTATATCTCTCGTTTCCCTGATCCCTGACCAGTCTGAAGAAGGGTCTCGACCCGAAACGTCGCCTATCTCCTTCGCTCCTTAGATGCTGCTGCACCCACTGACATTAGATTAAGTTTGGGCAATATTTTATTGGAACCTGAGGGACAACTTTTCCACCCAGATCGTGGTGCATATATGGAATGAGCTGCCAGTAATTTGAGGCAGGTGCTGTAACAACTTGGATAGCTATATAGATCGGAAAGATTTAGAGGGATATACATAGGTCAAATGAGATTAGTTTAAGTAGGCATTTTAGTTGGCATGTATGTGTTGGGGCGACGAGCTTGTTTCCGTGCTGTATGACCCATGACTCTTACCAATGTCTGCAGATGCGCAATAGGAAGTATCCTATCCAGATGAATCACAGCTTGGATGGCAACCGCTCGGCCCAAGACTCCAAGAGATTGCAGAGAGCTATCGACACAACTCGACACAACTCAATGCATAATGCAAACCAACCTTATCTACCTCCCATCAATTCTGTGTAAACTTTGCATGCCTCAGGAAAGCAGCCAACATAACCAGACACCATCACAACCCCATTGTTCTCTCTTCTCACTTGTCTTGTAGAGCGTGATACAGGAGAAGGGACATGAGAGGAAAAGGAAGTAACTTGCGAAAATCCAGGTGGCTGCAAGGAGAAGATACAAAAGCTAGAAAGCAGTTACCATCTAATTCAAGATCAACTTCTTCCCTGCTATTATCAGACTCTTGAACGGACTTATCATATGCTAAGGAAAATTCCCAATCTTCCAAACTACTTTGTTGCGGCCCTTGCACTTTTAAAATTATCTGCACTTTATCTGTAGCCATAACAATATATTCTGCATTCTGTTCATTATCTCTGTTGCACATCACGTTGTACTCATGTGTGGTCTGATCTGCCTGGATAGTATGGAAACTGAATGTTTCACTGGATGTTAGTAAACATGACAAATAAAACCAATACCTTTACAGATACATAGCAATACCAATACAAAGAGCTAATGGGGAAATACCACAGTTTAAGTGTGTCCAATCGCTGCACAATGAGAGGAACTAATCGGTGTACAAACTTTTCAATTTTATGCCAGCTCTCTCAGAGCAAAGCTGCAATTTATTACACCTCTGATGCACATCAACTCCTCCCTGACTCCTCTGGCATCGCCTACATTAGATGGGGGTGGAAGATTGCAACCTTCACGTGGTCCGCCCTGTTTCGACTAATGAAATCAACTCGACGTGCACAAATGGAAGATCAAATAGAACAAGTTGTCCTACAACTTTAGGCTGTGCACGCCACACGAAAGAAGACCTACATTAGATGAATTACACTGTAGCCAATTAATGTACCTGCACAACATTGGGATATGAGAAGAAAATTAAGTAAATTGAGAAAATTCAGGTGGCTGCAGGAAAAACATGCAACTACCACATGGAGAGCACTTGAGATCGGGATTGAAAACAGGAGGTGTTTAATAGCACCACCACTGTGCGCACAAGTCAGATATGAAAGAACAATCATTACATGAGAGCTAGTGGGCAAAATGTCAAGCCTAGGACTGGGTCAGGATAAATTTGGACACTGATTACAAAAATTGTAATATAATTAATGGAAATGTAAAACAGAAGGCAAGTTTTTCTATATCCTCCGAGATCAAGGTAAGTGGAGTTCTATCACTTTAACTTTGGAAAAATATCCAGATCTTCTCGGATTGCACCTTTCCAAAGCAGGTAAAAATCAAAACAATTTAAAAATAATCCCAGATTAGTGGCCCCTAAAATTAATATTAAAAAATATTAAGGAAATATCTTGCAATTGACAAAATTCAGACAAAATAAATGGGGTTTTTTGAAATCAGAAGACAATGGAATATCAAAAAATAGTATGAATAATCGGAAAATAGCACATGGCCTGAAGGATAAAACCTGTAATTTTTCAACTTAAAGCAATGTAAAATTTGGAATGCAGAGCACTGTAATAACATGCCATATGACAGATGGCTTGAGTAATTGTGCAGTATTAAAAATTGAGACCACAATTTGTATCATAATTTTTAAAATAAATTCTCACATAACGGAGCTACGAACGTGCTAGGAATAGAATACACAAAGAGCTTTAGTGATGTGTAAAGCCTGTGCGACTTCTGACCGCAATTACTATAACTCAATGATGACCTTGTAACTTAGTTATAAATTATTGTGGCCCATACCACAAACAGTTGTCAGCTATAATCCATAATAGGTAATGATTAATTTCCTGAAAAAAAAGTTAATACAACACCAGCAGGAACTCAAGATTATTTTCTCATCGATTAAAATTTCACATTTCAGGTCATTTGCAAAGAATGTTAAAGAGGTCCTTCAGTAAAATGTTAAGTTCCATTATGCTGCAGCAATCATTAATTGTAACTCAAAATGTATTTTTGACACTTGAATACTGGCTCTCAATTGTGAAAGAAACAGGTAAATATGCATGATTAACCATGCCTATAGTGGTGAACAAAATACAGTATGAAGGCAGGTGGGCAGGGTCCATGTTGCAAGCTAGAAAGCTTCAACTCTTCCATGTTGATTAACTCATATGTTCTGCTCTGCAGTTGTAGAGGGCTCTGGTAAGACCAAATCTGGAGAATTGTGTACTGTTTTGATCTCCTAATTTGAGGAAGGACATCCTTGTGATTGAGGCAGTGCAGGTGATAGGTTCACGAGATTGATCCCTGGGATCGTGGGACTGTCATATGAGGAAAGATTGAAAAGACTAGGCTTGTATTCACTGGAGTTTAGAAGGATGAGGGGATAATTTATAGAAACATATAAAATTATAAAAGGGCTGGACAAGCTAGATGCAGGAAAAATGTTCCCAATGTTGGGCGAGTCCACAACCAGGGGCCACAGTCTTAGAATAAAGGGGAGGCCATTTAAGACTGAGGTGAGAAAAAACATTTTCACCCAGAGAGTTGTGAATTTGTGGAGTTCCCTGCCACAGTGGGCAGTGGAGGCCAAATCACTGGATGGATTTAATAGAGAGTTAGATAGGGCTCTAGGGGCTAGTGGAATCAAGGGATATGGGGAGAAGGCAGGCACGGGTTATTGATTGGGGATGATCAGCCATGATCATAACGCATGGCGGTGCTGGCTCGAAGGGCCGAATGGCCTCCTCCTGCACCTATTTTCTATGTTTCTATAGAAGTAACCTAAGAAAAAGAATAACATGGCCAATGTTATTCTTTTCCATAACATTGCACAAAATTGGCCATTCAATCCATCGTGCTTGTGCCAGCATGCTACTAGAGTAATTCACTAATTCCACTCACTGGCCATTTCTCCACATAATTGCAATTTTTTAAATTGCCATTTATTCATATATTTCCCTCTTGAAACCTCACAATGAATCTTGCCTCCACCATGACCCAAGCCAATTTTTACCACATGCCTAAAATAAGATTTTCTTCATCACACTCTTAATTCTCTTCCCTTTTATTTCACAACTGCTGGAGGGTCAAGGGCAAAAGATTACCGTTTCTCCCTGTTCCTGTCCTGCAGAAGGCACAGAAGGTTGAAAGCACGCACCGCCACTCAGGAAGAGCTTCTTCCACTCCGTTATCAGGTTTTTGAATGGCCCGTCATAAGCTAGGCTACTGTTCGATTCACCTCCACTTCACTGAGGACATTGGACTTTCTCCGTGCTACAATGTGCTACAATGCTGAGAATTATATTCTGCTCTCTGTATCTTCTCCTTTGCTTTATCTATTGTACTTGAGTTTGTGTATATCTGAATTGTTTGGGTAGCATGCAAAACAAAAGATTTCAACATACCTCAGTACAAGTGACAATAATAAACCTAAACCTAACCCTAAACTTATCCCAGGAACCTTAATCTCATAAGCGTTTACCGGAGCATCATTAACGCTTTCCAATATTGCAGTGCCCAGAATTGAATGCATTACACCAGTTTAGCTAGTGTTTCAGAAATGTTCTGTATAACTGCCCATTTATAACCCACACCACTGTAAATAAAACCCAGAATTTTATAAACTTTATTAGTTACTTTCTCAAATTGCTCAGATACTTTCAATGATTTGTGCACACATGCATCAGGTTTCTATGTTGCTGCATCCCTTTTAAAACAGTATTAATTATTCAATATTGTCTCTCCTCACTCTTTGTTCCAAATATATATATTATCTCACTTGTTCTGCATTACACTTTATCTGCCATCTTTTATCCATCTCACCAGCCTGCATTTGCCTACTGCAATCCCTTACATATTTTTCCGCAAGTTCATAACACTGCCAAGTCATAGATTCAAGATTCAAGAGAGTTTATTGTCATGTGTCCCTGATAGGACAATGAAATTCTTGCTTTGCTTCAGCACAACAGAACATAGTCATAGTGATGCAGCATGGAAACAGGCCCTTCTGCCCAACTCATCCATGCTGACCAAGATAACCCATCTAAGCCTGTCCCATTTGCCGCATTTGGTCTATATCCCTCTAAACCATTCCTTTCCATGTACCTGAGCAAGTGCCTTTTAAATGTTGTTATTGTACCTGCCTCAACTAGCTCAGTCCATATACCCACCACTCTTTGAGTGGAAATGTTTGTTCCTTAGGTTGATATTCAATCTTTCCCCTTTCACCTTATGGGCAGTCCCACTTACCCAACTTTTTCGGCGACTGCCATCATCAGTCATAGATCATTGCAGGTCACCGAAAAGTTCAACATGTTGAAAATCCAGCGGCGACCAGAACAAAGTACGACTCTTTGGGCGACTACTCACGACCATACAGGCTTCAACCCGCGACATGTCGCCAGGGTGTCGTCTGTATGGTCGTGAATAGTCTCCTCAGTCGCCCAAAGAGTCGTAGTGTCTTTCTGGTTGCCGCTGGATTTTCAACATGTTGAAAATTTTCAGCGACCTGCAACGACCTATGACCGGTGCCGACAGTCGCTGAAAAAGTCGCGTAAGTGAGACAGGCCCATAAAATCCATGGTTCTTGATTTTCCTAGCTCGGGGAAACGATCTGTGCATTCGCCCTATCAATTCCCCTCAAGATCTTATACACTTTTATAAAATCAATCCTTAGCCTCCTGCCCAATCTCTCCCTACCACTCAGACTCTTAAGTCTTGGCAACGTCCTTATAAACCATCTTGGCACTCTTTCCAGCTTGATGACATCAACTTTTATGTAATCTACAAATTCAGTAACCGTAGCCTAGGTTAGTTGTTCCAAGTCATTATTATAAAACATCAAGAAAATTCCCTGAACATTGATTCCTGAGGAATGCCACTATTCACCTTCTTCCAGTCCAAATAAAGTTATTCTTCACATCGCTCTGTTTCCTGCCAATTTCATAACCAGGCAATCAGTTCATTTTATCAACTTTTGTGATAAATCTTATTAAACAACTTTATCTGTTACCTCAATTCGAACAATTTGATGAAGCCCAATTAATTCATAATCCTGAGGTGAGCACTAATCATATCAGGATTACAATTTTTAAAGGTTTTCATATTTTCCAAATTTCATACCAAAACACAAAAGCAGCATATTTATCTTTTCAATTCTGTACTGTCTCTGTGTATACCCATCCATCTCATATCCCCATTTATTGGTCTATAACCTATTATCCCATTAACTCAGCCCTGGCCTTTCTGCCACCTGCTTACTACAAAGGTCACTGCACAGGTGCCAACTAACCAACCACCATATCTGTGGAGAAAAACAGAGCATTTGGAACAAACCTAGGAGGAAAATGCAAATTCTTCACAGACAGCATGGAGACCAGGGTTGTACACTTCTTTGGGAAAAGGGAGTAACATTTGCTATGCTCCAATTCTCTGCCACCCCCAATTCCAGAGAGCATTTGGAAGATTATGATTAGTGCCCCTGTGCTTTTTTCAAATTTCTACAATTCAATACGCATGGTGACTTATCTAATTAAGTTGAGCCAACTTTTCTATTGCTTCCACACTACCACTTTTTAATGTATGTTTTGTTTTGACTATTTTATGAGGCTTCTAGCCATCTCATTTGTTGAGTTTTTATTTTAATATCCCATTAATGGAAAATAATTCAGACTTTTTACGAAATCACATTGTGGTTATACATGGAAGAAGACTTATTGTCTCCAGAGATGCAGCCTGACCAGCTGAGTTAATCCAGCACATTGTGTCTTTTTTTGTAAACATGCATCTGCAGTTCTTTGTGTCCACACCATCTTCTTGGTGCAGACTAACATGAAATACCTATTTTGTTTGTAAGGGAGCATCCCTGCCTCCATGGGAACAGAGCTGTTTACTATTTGTGTGTTCAGACAAAAATGCAGCTGACATGAAACGAATATTTATTATTCAACTTTCAACTATTCTCTGGTGTTAAAAACACAATTGGATAAGAATTATAGAAGTCTGGCTTTGGAGTAATTTGTCATTGAGAAACAACATGTGAATTTAAGAATTTTATCTGCAGGCTTAGACTTCAGTGAAACTCTCCATATTCATTATGCAGCCTGTCATTTTCTGCTTTGACATATCCTTTTAGTTCAAAGGCTGTAACATTATAAAATGAAATCAAATAGTTATTTTATGCATGGACATGCTTGTGCAATTTAGTGCTGCCTTCTCAGAATCGAAAGCTAGTAACTTGTTGAAACTTACAAATTAAACTGCTGTGAGAGATTCTGTAGTGATTCTCAGTTCTATGCTCCAGGAAATTCTTATTCATTTGTGTTTCCTTAGTTCTTGACAGTTTCTTAAAATGAAAAATAACTTTCCAGCTTATCCATGCATTTTGTCATTCCCCAAGTGTCATTCTGTGTTGCGGTCAGAGAGATAGCAGTTTTAGTCCAGGTTTGATGAAGACTTCCCTGCAGCGGGTTTGTAAGTACAGGAGGCTTGAATTGAAAGACAAAACAGCATGCACCATGGTGTGTGATGAATTAAACAGTGCAAGAAAGTTCCAGGTTCACATCCTGGTCTACCCTGAATGAGTCAACGTCAGTCACAGCAGTGATGGAGCACTGCAATTAGTATCAGCAACTCTGGGTTATGAAGGAATAAAAATGACAAGGGTTCTTGCAACTTGTCCTTAACTGCTGACCTGTCTGGATATTAGATGAGAGAGGGAATGGACTGGGCTGTGATTTTCCTCATGGGAAAATAGCCGGCCAACAAAAACTCTCCAGATTCACAAGTGCAGAATGCCAAGTATAGTACCACAGAGGGCTGGAAAGAAAGATTGTTTCCAACAATTTGCTGAACTCCCACCTCATTTTCGTGATTGTGAAGGAAACCGAGCTGGAAACAAAGACATTTTCTCATGAAAGGAGAAAAGTAAAATTCATTGCTGAGAATTTCTAAAACAATTATTGGTTCAAGCAAATGCAAGATTATGACCCATATCCAATCAATCACAGAATGCGTGTGTGTGCGTGGATGTGTTTTCTGTGTATGTTTTATTCTATGTGTGTATTCATGAGTGTGTGCAACCGTGTGTGTGTGTGCACAGGAAAATAGACAGTAAATAGGAACATAGGAAGTGCAGAGATGACATCCACACAGCAGGAAGTCCAGAGTTTTAAGATTCTATGGTAATTTTCACAGACATGTCAGCTTAAATGTCAGTGATAATTACCATTAATTATATCTTAAATTCACTCAACAGAGTGGATGGGAAACAAACACACACAGCTCATTGCTACACTGGGTTTATTTAAAGTAACATACAGCACTTGTAAGATGACTACATTTATTATTGAATCCATGAAAGATCAACAATTTAATTTGTTTTAAAAATCCATTTGAAGCTGTGTGGGATATGCTGATCTGCACAGCATGCAAAGCATCATAAGAGTGTATATGGTCATAAGAGTTATAGTGTAATAAGAGTATACATCATAATAGTCTGAAGAAGGGTCTCGACCCAAAACGTCACCCATTTCTTCTGTACAGAGATGCTGCCTGTCCTGCTGAGTTACTCCAACATTTTGTGTCTGTCTTCGGATTGAACCAGCATCTGCAGTTCTTTCCTACACATATATCACAAATCATGTGCCTTGTGCATGTAATCAAGTACAAAAGAAGGCCTAAAGTAATATTAGAAGCCTCCATAATTTCCCGTCAGGTATCCCAATGGGATACACAACTTGAACATTTAAGGCTAGTTTGAGGTGCATGTCCCCTTAAAAGAGTAAATGCATGTGCAGGTACAAACTCATCTTTCAGCTGCTGTCTGGTGATATCAAAGGTGAAAATCAAGGACATGGATCGTGGCAGCCAGTAGCATCTCTCACTGACACACGGCACAGGAAAGGAGTTTACCTTGAAGCATCTTTACCTCAGCATTCACCTTGATGTTACTGCAAAAACACCCAGCAGTGACCTGGATAGGGATTGTCCCTAATCTAATTGGCCTTAATCTGAGCCTTCACCTTCCAATTAAGGCCAGGACCTTCAAAAATTTACAAAATGAAACATAATTCCTGTTCTGCCATTCGATAAGATCAAGGCTAAATATTTTACTCAAGCAAGTTATCTCTATTTGTGTACTTAAATCTTCTTGTTATAAAGACCAACACATCATTTGATTTCCCAATTGCTTGTTAAACCTACACGGGAACTTTCAGCGATTTGTGCACAAGAATGCGAAGGTCCCTCGACAAATAGCACTCCCATCACTCACCATTTAAAAATTACTCTGCAGTCCTCCAGTCCTGCTTTGACTGCACTGATTGGGATGTGTTCAGGGAAGTAACCACAAGCCTCGATGAATATACAGACACCGTGACATCATATGTCAGCTTTTGTGAGGACAGTTGCATTCGCACTCGGACCCGGATCAGGTTCAACAATGACAAGCCCTGGTTTACAGCAGTAACTCAGGCAGATCCATCAGCCTGAAGATGAGGCCTACAGTGTGCGGGGATGCAGACCTCTCCAGACAGGCCAAGTACAAGCTGAGAAGAGGAATCAGAGCAGGCAAGGAAAGATAGACAAAAATGCTGGAGAAACTCAGCCGGTGAGGCAGCATCTATGAACAGAAGGAATAGGCGACGTTTCAGGCCAAGACTCTTCTTCAGACTGATGTCGGGGGGGGAAGAAAGGAAGAGATGGAGAGAGTAGGCTTGTGGGACAGTGGGACAGCTGGGAAGGGAGAGGGGAAGGAGGAAGAAAGCAAAGACTATCTGAAATTAGAGAAGTCAATGTTCATACCACTGGGGTGTAAACTACCCAAGCGAAATATCCAAGGAAAGGTACAATGAGAAGTTGAGGAGCAAGTTCTCAGCTAATGACTCATCTTCAGAGTGGAAGGGCTTGCAAGAAATCACCACTTACAAGAGGAAAAACCCCCTTGGAAAACTGCTCCTTGGACAATCATCAGCTGACCAATGACCTGAACGAGTTCTACTGCAGGTTCAATAGACAGAAACAGCAAAGCCGAAATCTCCAGGACCGGACAATGTTTCCGCCTCTACCCTCAAGCTCGGTGCCAAACAACCGGCATCAGTCTACACAGACATTTTCAATGTCCCTGCAAACCCACACTGCCCTTGCCAAGGATTACTGGTCTCAATGACTAAAGGCCTGTTGCACTGACCTCTATAATTATGAAGACCCTTGAAAGATGTGCTGGCCCACCTGAAAAATATCATAAACCTCCTGCTGGACCCCATGCAGTTTGCATACCGGGCCAATAGATCAGTAGATGACGCAGTCACCCCAGGCCTACGCTTCATCCTCCAGCACCTAGACCGCCAGGGGACATATGCGAGGAATTTGTTTGTGGATTTCAGCTCTGCATACAACACCATTGTGCCAGAGCTGCTACACTCTAAACTCTCCCAGTTGACTGTACCTGAACCTCTCTGTCAGTGAGTCATCAACTTCCTGACAGACAGGAAGCAACATGTGTGGCTGGGAAAGCACATCTCGGACCCGCAGAGCCTCAGCATAGGAGCACCGTAAGGCTGCGTACTCTCTCCTCTACTCTCTCTGCACAAACAACTCTGTCAATCTTCTCAAGTTTGCGGACAACACAACCGTGATTGAACAGATCCAGGATGGGGAGGAATCTGCCTACAGACAGGAAGCGCCACAGCTGGCTTCCTGGTGCCATCACAACAACCTGGAGCTCAATGCTCTTAAGACAGTGGAATTGATTGTAGACTTTAGGAGAGCTCCCCCTCCCCTCACCCCACTCACCATCAACAACACCACAGTCACATCTGAGGAGTCATTTAAGTTCCTTGGAACTATCATCTCCAAGGACCTTAAGTGGGAGGCCACCATTGATTCCACAGCCAAAAAGGCCTAACAGAGGATGTACTTCCTGCGGCAGCTGAGAAACCACAATCTACCACAGGCAATGATGGTCCAGTTTTATACTCCCATCATAGAGTCTGTCCTCGCCTTCTCCATCATGGTCTGGTTTGGCTCAGCCACCAAGCATGACATCTGGAGCCTGCAACCATCAGCTGAGAAGGTTGTTGGCTGCAACCTTCCCACCATTGACGAACTTTACACTGCAAGGCCCAGGATGCGAGTGGGTAAGAATGTCTCTGACCCCTCTCACCCTGGCCACAAACTCTTTGAATCACTTCCCTCTGGAAGGCGACTCCGGACTGTCAAAGCCGCCACAGCCAGACATTTTTTTCCACGAGCAGTAGCTCGACTCAATAACCAAAAGTCTGTAGCCTCCTTTTGCTCTGGTATTTTATTTCATTCTTCAGTGATTTAAATTATAATGTTTTATTCTTAATTGTTTATTGTATATCGTGTTGTTACTTGCGAGCAAAGCACCAAGGTAAATTCCTTGGTTGTATACATACTTGGCTAATAAAATTGATTCAATTCAATTCCATTTTCAGCCACCTCTCATATTCCCACATTATATTCTATCTCTCGTGTCTCTGCCCATTTACATAGTATATTTCCCCTTAAATCCTCTCCGCAACTTCCTCGTAGCCCAAAATCCCCACTCAAATCTCTATCAATTGAGATCTTTATTATTAACGAACCATGTATTTAGCGAAGAAGATTGTGTGAGTGATACCACGTGTGCTTTTTGTACTACAGTTGATATCTCTGTATCTACCCTGTTCTATCCAAGTATCAGCCCATTATGGACCATGATAAAACTTATGTCTCTGCCCATTTACATAGCATATTTCCCCTTTATTCCTCTCCGCAACTTCCTCGTAGCCCAAAACCAGACTATTATCTAAATGGTGGCCGATTAGGAAAAGGGGAGATGCAGCGAGACCTGGGTGTCATGGTACACCAGTCATTGAAAGTAGGCATGCAGGTGCAGCAGGCAGTGAAGAAAGCGAATGGTATGTTAGCTTTCATAACAAAAGGATTTGAGTAAAGGAGCAGGGAGGTTCTACTTCAGTTGTACAAGGTCATGGTGAGACCACACCTGGAGTATTGCGTACAATTTTGGTCTCCAAATCTGAGGAAGGACATTATTGCCATAGAGGGAGTGCAGAGAAGGTTCACCAGACTGATTCCTGGGATGTCAGGACTGTCTTATGAAGAAAGACTGGATAGACTCGGTTTATACTCTCTAGAATTTAGGAGATTGAGAGGGGATCTTATAGAAACTTACAAAATTCTTAAGGCGTTGGACAGGATAGATGCAGGAAGATTGTTCCCTATGTTGGGGAAGTCCAGGACAAGAGGTCACAGCTTAAGGATAAGGGGGAAATCCTTTAAGACCAAGAAATACTTTTTTCACACAGAGAGTGGTGAGTCTCTGGAACTCTCTGCCACAGAGGGTAGTTGAGGCCAGTTCATTGGCTATATTTAAGAGGGAGTTAGATGTGGCCCTTGTGGCTAAGGGGATCAGAGGGTATGGAGAGAAGGCAGGTACGGGATACTGTTGGATGATCAGCCATGATCATATTGAATGGCGGTGCAAGCTCAAAGGGCCGAATGACCTACTCCTGCACCTAATTTCTATGTTTCTATGTTATGAGTGACAATATCTGCTTTCTTAGATGGGGATTATATTCAGTGATCAGGTTTAAGATGAAATTCCATTCTACATCATATAATTTCTAGACACTATTATTTTTCCATGGCTAAGTGCTGGGAGTAATTGTTAATACTATCCTGCAAGTTTTGCTGGTTCTCAAAGATAATGCTTTGGGATGTCCAAATTAATTAATAAAATGGATGTGTTTCTTTACAAGTCTTATCGATAACGCATGTAGAAAATATTGCCTCTGGCTAGTTAGTGGAGAGTAGCTGATTCCACTCGTGAGATGAGTCATTTACCATATGTTACTTATTTACTACAGTTATTTATTGGGTTATAAATGGGTTATTCGCAAACAATAAATTCCTTTTTTTATGAGCAATGCCATATTTCAAATCACAGGAAACAAAATGCTAGGATCCTACAATATAGAGCAAATACACACCTATCAGAAATATATTATCTGTACATGGCACTACTACATAATAAGGATGCACTCGGTATTAATATGGTGTTAATGATAGTTTTGAAAATTATTTCTGTGATTAAAATTATTACGTTCCAATGGGTTGTTTAAAAATACCAAATTATGGCAAGTTTTGATTTAAACCGTAATCGTTAGCTGCCTTGGTCATTTTCAGCTTTGTGTTATCAAACTCTAACTGGCATCAAAAAATCTTTGCAGTAAACAGGAATACTGAATAAACTATAATGCACAGAAAGGAATATAGTACCATAATCAGAAATTATTGCCTTGGTTGCAGCTTTTTATTGTTATCTTCGTCATTTGGTCATATATTACTTTATAGATTACTTAATATAGGACCAAATGACAAAGATAACAATAAAAAGTTCGAACCAAGGCAATTATTTCTGATTATTGTTCATCTGGGTAACTGTGTCAGAATTTTTATAAGTTATATGATATATTCGTATATCTTATATGATATACGAACTACAAAGGTGTCAGGGAATTTAAAAAGTGTGTAGAAGAATGACATACAGGCCGAAATTGGATCAGCTGTCATCTTATTATTGTTGAATCAGGCTCAAAGGTCCAGTTGGACTAGTTGAAGCTTCTGTTTCTTAGACTGTTTTTGTCATAGAACCATACAGCACAAAAACAGGCTCCATGGCCAAACAAGTTGCCTAACCCAGCCTAACTGTGCTCGTCCCAATGGCTTGTACTTGCCCCATATCTTTACAAACCTTTCCAATCCATGTAACTCTCTAAAGGGCCTGCCCCACTTGGCCTTCATTTACGCGACAGGCCCGTAGTGACTGACGCGGTACGGTCATGCGAAGGTCGCGCGCGTCATCATGCGTCCGCACAGCCGTCTGGAGCACGTGACGTCATTTGAAGATAGACACAAAATGCAGGAGTAACTCAGTCGGATCTGCAGCCTCTCTGGAGAGAAGGAATGGATGATGTTTAGGGTCGAGACTCTTCTTTAGCCTGAAGAAGGGTCTCGACCCGAAATGTCATCCATTGCTTCTCTCCAGAGATGCTGTCGGTCCCGCTGAGTTACTCAGTTACTCAACAGGCCGATGGTGCGCGAAGATTTTGTGCAAGATGAAGTCCACACTCGTCCACGCCACACCACACTCCTCCACACCACTCCACGCGCCCGTCCCGCTGCCCACCTGCTACCCATACGTTAGCAAGTCGCGTAAATGGCAGCCAGGCCTTGGTCCCAGACCAAGTAGGACAGTCCTTAAGAGTCTTTTACATTGTAATTTAACCTGCCACACCCACTTCCTCTGGCAGTTTTTTCAATATGCACAACGCCCTCAGAAAAAGTTGCTTCTGAAGGGCCTGTCCCACTTACGGGTCCTTGGCACGCAAATGACGCGACCTCGTCGTCGTGTTGAGGTGCATGGGCATCGTATGGCCGCGCGGGTCCGGTCCCACTGAGAAATGCAGAGGGGTATGTAGGTGTGCGCGACGTCGCACGGGGCTTCGAAATTTTTGTAGCGAATGAAATTTTTGCGCGCCAATAGCCTTTCGCGAAACCTTCGCGCGCCAACGGCCTGTCAGGGAACAAAGTGGGATGGGCCCAAGACCCTGGCGCGACGCAACGTCTCACCTCCAACTGCAGCAGAAGCAGGCAAACGATTGCCGAACTCGGCCTGGTGCTCACGGCCGTTGCGGTCCGGATCAGCCCCCACTACTACTCCCAGAGCGGGGCCAAGAAAATTGAAGATAGACACAAAATGCAGGAGTAACTGAGTGGGACCGGCAGCATCTCTGGAGAGAAGCAATGGATGACGTTTCAAGTCAAGATCCTTATTTTCAGACTGAAGAAGAGTCTCGACACGAAACATCACTCATTGCTTCTCCCCAGAGATGCTGCCGGGCCTGCTGAGTTACACCAGCTTTGTGTCCATCTTCAAATGACATCACGTGCTCCAGACGGCTGTGCGGTCGAATGAAGTCGTGCGCAAACCTTCGCGGGACCGTCGCGGCTCAACGCAACCTCCAGGTCGTGCAATTTGCGTGCCAAGGGCACACAAGTGGGACAGGCCCTTTAGGTTCCATTTAAATCTTTCCCCACTCACCTTAAACATAGACCCTCTAGTTGTAGACTCCCTTATCCTGGGTAAAAACATAAATTGGCCACTCACCTTGCCTATGCCGCTCATGATTTATAAACCTTGATACGGTCATCCTTCAGCATTCTATGCTCAATGGTAAAAAAAATCCTAGCTTATCCAGCCTTTCCTTATAACTCAAACCTTTCCAGACCAGATAGCAGCCTCATAAATCTTTTTATGCACTTTTTCCAGTTTAATGGTACCTTTCCTACTGCAGGACGACTTGAAATGTTCACATTACTCTAAATGTGGCCTTATCAAGGTGGTGCACAGTAAAAACCTCTCTCCTGCCGCTAGCTGGCCTCAGGTTGAGGTTGAGGTTATGCGGCTGTGGGAATTTAAGGATTTGCAGGAAGCCGCTGACATGAACGAGCGGCAGGTGAGAGATGTTCAGACGGAGAGCACTGACAGAGGTTAGCGGGCCGGCAGAAGATGCTGAAGTGGCGGCCTGTTCTGCTGTCGGCTCCCGGCGGCTGCTTGCAGATCCCCGAGCCGCTTCTATCTCCGGCTACAATGCGGTGGCGCTCGGAGCCCGGAACACCGCAGCAGCGGTGAGTGAGTGAGTTACTGGCATCATCCCCGACCCCCTCCTTCTCAACACTCTTGCTCTCCCTGCAACTTCACGCCTGGCACAGACTCTCCACACGCTGTGAAAGGAACTGTCCCCCCAATTGGTCCCTTGAACAAGTGTTGTCATTCAATTAAATGACAACTGGTTCAACTTTTCCCTGTGCTCCCGTTTTTCCCACCATCTCTCCACCTGCCATCACCCTTCACCCCCCACCCATTCAGAATAAAGGAGACTTGGAAGCCTTGGGCAAATGGAATTGTTACTGTCTTTATTTTTATTTTTTATTTTTACAGAGAGAACAATCTGCGCATGCGCGGTTTAAATTTTTTTTAAATGCCGACTGACTGCCTACCTTGAGTAATTACTCACGGCACGTGCCTGGTCCTGACTCAAAACTTAATCTATCCACATTCTCCAGAGATGCTGCTTAACCCACTGAGTTACTCCAGCACTTTGTGTACTTTTTTTTGTAAATCAGCATCAGGTGTTTCATGCTTCCACCAATAGACCACTTCCTACAGGCCTCCAGTCTGAAAAACAATCCTCTGCCATTATCTTCTCTTTTCTGCCGTGCAAATTTTGCACTCAATTGGCTACCTAACCCTGGATTCCACTTTTGGTATCTTGAAAGGCTTTGCTAAATTCCATGTATACAATGTCTATCACACCACCGCAAGTTCTACCAATCTTCTTGCTCGCCGCGTCCAACAACCCAATCAAATTAGTGAGACACAATTTCTCACGCACAAGGCATTTAAGAAAAATTCTTAAATAGAATGCACATTGCAAAACTCCTGTTGGATGTTTTAAACTCTTCTGTGTTGGAGACAGTCATCTAGTTTCTTGAACATTTTGCTCATTGCTTTTCCGTCTACCTCCTTTCCAACACATCTAGCCCACCTGAGGTATTCTGCCGATGCAAAAACTTTGAAATTGCTAACTCTTTCTGTTTGCTCATCACAAAACAAAACTGTTAAATGGACATTATCTGCTGAGAGATTGATTTTGTCGAAGAATACAACACTAATTTTGCAGAAATTAATTATGCAGCCTGGGTAATGGGCTAGCCTTGCTCTGACATTCTGTGTTATAAATAATGCTTAGAATAACTTTTTATTAATCTATCTTGTTGTACAATCAGCAAAGCTGTTCTCAAACTCGATAAGAAAAACAAATCTTGATTCTGATATAATCTGAATAAGAACTGCTTTCTTTTTGATCCCAAGAGTTTAGAAGAATTATTTTTGTCTGCAGTTATATAAATATAACTGAAATGAAGTCATTCTGAATTCATATCATGTAGGTATAAATTTTGCATTAACCAAAGACTCTTCGGTTTGAATATGTGCACCTTTGATGAAAAGAGTTATCATGTGGGCCACACAACACCTACAGAAACAATGAATATTAGCAACATGAAATGAAATCTTGAACTCTAGTCATAATTAAAGCAATGTAGGCCACTTTAAAGCCATTATCATATTTGATTCCCCCACCACCCATGGCAGCAAGTTTCAGGAACCCACTATCCCCTGTGTAAAAAACATGCCCTGCACATCACTCCTGAACATTGCTTCTCTCACCTTAAAGCTATAGACACTCTAGCTTTTGATATTTCTAATTTGGGCAAAAGGTTCTGATTGTCTATTTATCTATACCTCTCATAATTGTATCTTCAGTATTTCAATCAGATCCCTCCCAATTTCTGGTTTTCCAGAGAAAACAAACCAAATGTGTCCAACCTCTCCTTGTAGCTAATACTACCTAATCCAGGCAGCATTCCAGTAAACTTCCTCTGCACCCTCTCCTCTCCAAAACCTTCACATCCTTCCTGTAATGGGGTGACCAGAACTGCACACTTTACTTCAAATATAGCCTGACCAAAGTTGGACCAGAGTTGCATCATGACTTCCTGACTCATATACTCAATTCCTACTTACCAATGAAGGTAAACTTACCCAAGATAGACAAAAAAAGCTGGAGTAAAGGGCCTGTCCCACTTAGACAATTTTTTAGGCAACTACAGGCGACTAGGCTGTCGGCACATGGTCGCTGAGGTGTCGCCTGTATGGTCGTGAGTAGTCTCCTCAGTCGCCCAAAGAGTTGTAGCTTCTTTCTGGTCATCGCTGGATTTTCAACATGTTCAAACATTCTCGGCGACAATCGGAGACAGTGGGTTGACGCCAATGAGCGTAGCTTGACTTTCTCCTTACATAGGTGTTGCCATAGGTTGTGGCCAGGTGACGTAGGTTGTCGCCGGAGCTGACTGCGGTGAATTCCATTGGCGACTACCTACGTCAACCTACGTTAACCAGCAACAGGTACCGGCGACTGAATTGTCTCCAGTTGTTGCCGACAAGGTCGTAGCTTGTCGTAGCTTGTCGCAAGTGGACGTAGGTTGACTTCGGTTGTCGTAGGTTGTCGCCTGTGTGGTGGTAGGTTGTCACAGGTGTGGTCATAGGTGCACGTCCTAATGGGTCGCTGGTTGTCAGTAGCTTGCCGTAGCTTGATGTCGACTTGGTGGTAGGTTGTCATAGCTTGTCATAGACATTGGCGTAAGGGGGGTCCAGTCGCCGGTTTTTCGGCAACCTGCTACGACTATGACAGTTGCTGGCAGTCACCTAAAAATATCGCCTAAGTGGGACAGGCCCTTAACTCAGTGGGACAGGCAGCATCTCTGGGGAGAAAGAATGGGTGACATTTCGGGTCAAGATCCAAAACGTCACCCATTCCTTCTCTCCAGAGATGCTGCCTGTCCTGCTGAATTACTCCAGCTTTTTGTGTCTATCTTCGGTTTAAACCAGCACCTGCAGTTCCTTCCTACACAAGGTAATCATACCATATGCCTTCTTTACCATCCTATCTGCTTGTGCACCAATTTACAAAGAACTGAAGCCCAAGATACCTCTGCATATCATGTTGTTAAGGCTCTTGCCATGGAGTTGAAATTTTACTCTCAAATACTTGCGGGAATGAATGGTTAAGGGATTGGAGTGTTTCAGTTTGGGAGAGGAATTGCTGATACTGGCAATGCCTGAGATTACAAAGGCATCTAAAGACTTGAAAAAGTTATGCGAGTGCACCAGGTCTAAAGAGAGGCATGAGATTCTCGACCAGAATTGAAGCATGAACAGGTAGAAGTGGCAGACGGCCTCAAGGGCAATGTAATGAATCATGGGGCTTCTGCTGAAAAGGTTGCTAGGCAACTGTGGCATGGGAACATGTTTTAAAATACAGCAGTCAGGAAAAGATCTGACACTAGATTGAAAGTGATAAAAGAGAATGGCCCTGAAATTATGCCTTGTGAATATTAGCACAAGAATGATTAACACATGAATGATTTCTTTGTTAATTTCTGCCAAAGGAGTTTATAGTTAAGATGACAGAAAAGGGGATTACGTAATGTTGTGGTACCAGGCGGGAATATTAGTGAAAAATATATTATGCATACAAATGCAATTAATGTGGACACAAGGAATTGCAGAAATTTGCAAAAAAAACACCATAAAATGCTAGATGTGAACTTGAAGGAAGGGCCCCAACCCAAAACGTGGTCTAACTATGTTCTCCAGAGATGCTGCCTCACTGTAGAGTTACTCCAGCACGTTGTGTCTATTTTTGAATGCAATTAACCTTTTACATGCTGAGACATGCACAGCATAATTTCAAATCCAATTATTTATTTAAGAAGCAAACTAAAATAACTCATACTGTATATAGAATAAATATAGATGAGGAAAACATTCAAAGATTGAGCACATCCATCTACAGCAACTTCGGTGTATAATGACAAAGATCTTTTGTCATGAAACATTCTGAAAATGTACTTCATCTATTAATCTCGGTGTGAATATTTCTGAGAAATTGCTAGCTTTTATTTTTATTTTTGCATCAAAGAATCAACATAGTGGATTATTTCACCTCTTCTTTCTTCTCACCACAGGCCTGCCCAAATGCTCTGTGGATAGCGTGACTGGGAACCACCCAAAGACTCGTCAGACCCCAGACCTTCCTGAAAGATGGACCGGGAACCCGCCTGAAGGCTCAGCAGAGGGTGGAACCGGGAGGGAGCTGGAGACGTCGGATGCAAGGAGTTTAAGCCACTAGGAGGGTGAACCTAGGGGTATTGCCTCCAGCGCCCTCAAGGTCGGCTGCAGGTGGCGAGCCTGGGACACATAGTTGGCTGGGTGAAGAGATGGACGTCGGTTGGTGGGAGCTGCTCCAGTACATCGAGCCTGCGGGCTGACCGGATTTTGGACTTTGGAAATTGCGCCAAAACATGGCGACGCCTGCATGTGTAATATATGTTTAAAAAAATTCACCATGCAGTTGCATATGTGATCAATAAAGTGCCATTGAACCATTGAACTTTAGAATTTAGACTTTAGAATTACAGCGCGGAAACAGGCCCTTTGGCCCATCGAGCCCGCTCCGACCAGCAATCATCCCATACATATGCTCTATCCTACACATTAGGGACAATTTACTATGTTTTTCCGAAGCTAATTAACCTTTGTAGTCTTTGTAGTGTGGGAGGAAACCGGTGATCCTGGGCAAAACCCACATGATCACAGGGATAACTTACAAACTCCATACAGAAAGCACCCGAGGTCAGGATCACACCTAGTTCTCTGGCGCTGAAAGGTAGTAAGTTTATTGCTGTGTCACAGTGCCGCCCAAAACTATTTAAAACACTATTTTGATTTTTTTAACATTTCCTTTTCAATTATTTCCTTTTAAACTTTTCATTTATTTCCTGCATCTGCCCCACCCCTTCCAACTCCCCAGACTGTTTGTAGTTCAACATTCAATAACCTAAGTTTAAAGATCAGCCATGATCTTATTGAATGACAGAGCAGGCAAAGGGGCCATAGAGCATACACTTGCTTCTATTTGTTCTGTTCCTGTATTCAAACAGTGCTTTGTTCCTTTGTAAATTTACATCTTCCCTTTATATCTTACTAACTGGTAGAAATAGTTTTTCCCACTCTTTAGTTTCTGCTCTGCTTTTTCCGGCAGGAAAGATCACTAAATCTCACCAATTCTGAACTAAGTGACATCTTAATGGCAAAGTTTGATACTCACTAGAGCTCTCTATTCACCAATATATTTGTGATTTTAATCAGTTACCAGGCAACATAGATACTCCTGTAATGTAGAAGCAGCATTATTATAGGTTTACAGGCTATTGTTCTGTTAATGTAGACACAAGCAAACTGCAGATACTGGTTTACAATGAAGATAGATGCAAAATGCTGGAGTAACTCAGCAGGACAGGCAACATCTCTGGATAAAGGGAATGGGTGACATTTCGGGATGAGACTCTTCTTCAGACCATTCCTTCCATCCAGAGATGCTGCCTGCCCTGCTGAGTTACTCCAGCATTTTGAGTCGAACTGCAGATACTGTTTTACAACAAAAGACATAAAGCACTGGAGTAGCTCAGCAGGTCAGGCAGCATTTCTGGAGAACATGGATAGGCAATGTTCGGTTGGGACTCTTCTTCAGTTCTTATGTTATGATGTCTGTAATTTGGTGATAGCTGTAAACCAATATCGATTGTCAATTCTGATTGTCATTCTTTAATACTCAAAACAAAAAGATTATTTTTTTCTCTATGCCTCTGATCATTCAAACAGATGTTTGCATGTCCTTGTGTGTGTGCATGTGTAAAACCTCGTACTCGCTGGCCGGACAGTCCCTTCATCCTACAAAGCACCTCATACTTAATTGTGCCTCCTACAGCTCAGAAAGCTGTGTGGAACCATAATAAAATTGGTTATTTATCAGGAAGTTTGCTTATGGAAGTAATTACAAAGTGCAATTTTATCAAATAATTTGTGGTTATTTTAAGTATTTTGTAAGCCATTTAAGTTTTACAACGGTAGAATGGGACGGAATGTCTGTTTCGTGCTGGGATAAGTTAAAACCTATGGAGCTGATAAAACATCACTCTGGTGCAGAAATTCTGGTTTGAAAGGAAGGGATAACAGCTTTGATCCCTTTTTTATTTAAAAGAGCAGAAACAATCATTTTGACCTCGGTTAAATAGTAATTTCCCAGCTCAAAGTATCAAGTTTTAGCTCGAGGTATGTACCATTCCACTACTTTGTTGTTATGTCCTTCTACTTTTCAAACTGAGTATTTTTTCTTTGTCTATAAAATGGAAAGGAAATCCTATGAAAGAACACTCATTCGGTTTAATAAAATGCATTGGCATAAAGCAGCAAAATATGCCCTGTTGCCTCAAAACACATAATTTGTCTCCAATTCTGGTCTCTCTTTTGGTCCTAAAATAATTAACCAAGTGCAAATGGACATTACTAATCAATATTGCCATTAACATTTCCTTTTTGATCCATTTATATTAAAAGCAACTTGTTAATAATGTTAGGTTCTGTGTTTAACATCCCATTGTCAGCACACAACGGAGGAACAGCAGCTCATATTTCACTTGGGCAGCTTACACCCCAGCGGCATGAATTTTGTCTTCTCTAACTTCAAGTAACCCTTGGTTTTCCCCTCTCTCCATCCCTCCCCCTTCCTACTACTCCGACCAGTCTGACTGTCCCCTCGATTACATTTTATCTCTGCATTCTTCGTTTTTTTCTCTCCTAATTCACATTGATCTATTCTACATTTTTCGAGCCTCAATCCATTTGATGACTAATTTTCACACCTAACACTTCCTTATCTCAGTACCTCCTTCTCCCCTGTCTCTGAATCTGAAGAAGGGTCTCAACTCAAAATGTCACCCATTCCTTCTCTCCAGCGATGCTGCCTGTCCCATGAGTTACTCCAGCATTTTGAGTCTATAGGTATCTTTGCCTATAGTTTAATTCATTAGGTGCTTTGCAAGACATTGTCATCCTAGGGATTCAGGAGTTCTGGTGCATAGTTCCTTGATACTGGCATCAAAGGGAGATAGGGTGATCAAATGGACTGACTCCCGCAGCTATCTAGACTACACTTCTTCCCCCCTGCCTCCTTCAAAGACTATATTCCCTACTCCCAATTCCTCCACCCATGCCGTATCTGCGCCCAAGATGAGGTGTTCCATACCAAGACATTTGAGATGTCCTCATTCTTTAGGGAACGGGGCTTCTCCTCCTTCAACAAAGATGAGGCCCTCACTAGGGTCTGCTCGATATCCCGCAACTCCGCTGTTGTTACCCCTCCCCCAGCCGCAACAGGGACAGAGTCCCCCTAGTCCTTACCTTTTTATCCCATCAGCCATCGCATACAACATATAATCCTCCGCAGTTTTCGCCACTTCCAATGGGATCCCACCACTAGCCACATCTCCACCCCTTTCTGCTTTCCGCAGAGACCGTTATCTCCGTAACTCCCTGGTTAACTCGTCCCTTCCCACCTAAAGCACCCTCCCCCAGCTATTTTCCCCTGCATCTGCAGGAGATGCAACACCTGCCCCTATACCTCCTCCCTGGACTCTGTCTAAGGATCATGACAATCTTTTAAGGTGAGGCAGAGATTCACTTGCACCTCCTTCAACCTCATTTATTGTATTCGCTGTTCCAGGTGTGGACCCCTATATATCGGTGAGACCAAACACAGGCGCGGCTATTGTTTCGCTGAGCACCTCCGTTCAGTCCGCCTAAACCGATCTGATCGCCCGTTTGCTAAACACTTTAACTCCCCCTCCCATTCCCATGCTGACCTTTCTGTCAATTGGAGGAACAACACCTCATATTGGACGAATAACACCTCTTATTTTGCTTGGGCAGCTTGCACCCTAGTGGTATGAATATTGACTTCTCTAACCTCAAGTAACCCTTGCTTTCCAACCCTTTCCATCCCTCCTCCTTCTCAATTCTTTGACCAGACTGACTGTCCCCTATTACATTTTATCTTTGTTTGATTTGTTACCTTCTCCTAGCTAACAATGATCTATTCTACATTTTCCTTTCTCTCTACCCCGTTTGATGTATCATTCTCGCACCTTACACTTCCTTATCTCTGTATGTCCCCTTCCCATGACTCTCAGTCTGAAGAAGGGTCAACCCGAAATGTCACCGTTTCCTACTCCCCTGAGATGTTGCCTGTCCCGCAGTTATTCCAGTATTTTGTGTCTGTCTTCCGGGTTTTTGGTACATTGGCCTTCATCAGTACGGGGATTCAATATAGAAGTTGGGATGTTATATTAACGTTGTTACAGACATTGGTGAGGACGCACCTAGTTATGGCTAACCTGCCATGGGGAAGATGCCATTAAGCTGGACAAAGAGGATTTGCAAGGATGTTGCCAGGACTTGGGCACCTGAGATATCGGGAAAGTTACAAATCTGAGGGGACCTCTTATAGAAGTGATGGGAATAGCTAGGGTGAATGTATCAGAATCTTTTTCCCAGCGTAGGGAATTAAAAGCTTGAGGGTTTAAGACGAGAGGGGAAAGATCTAATAGTATCCTGAGCAGCAACCTTTTTTACAGAGGTTGTTAGGTAAACAAGATTTTTATGTACCTTGTTGTGTGTTGTGACTGTTGGCAGACCAATTTACCTCTTGGGATGAATAAAGTTTTATCATATCGTATCATAAGCTGCCAGAGGAAGTAGTTGAGCTGGTACAATAACAATATTTAAAAAGACTCTTGGACAGGTATGTGAAAGGAATGGTTACGAGGGATATGGGGATTTTGGTTGGCATGGACATGTTGGGCTGAAGGGCCTGCCTCTGTGGTGTATGACTCTATGATTCATAATCAAATAATCAATTTTTTAAACTAGAACAAGTGTATTATAATCCTAAAATACTAAATAACATGCTTCCAGAGATACAGCTGTCCTTTGAGTGCACTTTGCATAACATCTGTCAAGCTAAAATTCTTAAAGCAAATGTGATTACTCTCCATTATACAGTTAGAAAATTGCTGACCAAAATCTATACGCTGCTTCTTCATGGTAATGCACTTTACCTGTCCGGTTTTCTATGGTGTATAGGTTTATCTGATGTATAATATTAACCCCAAATTGTAATCTTTCTTGCATCAATTCATCTCTCAAATAACTAGCCTCGATTTTGTACTCAGGTTTGAAGAAATGGTGCTCACAGAAATGGTGCCTTTAATGCACGATTTGCAAGCAGGATAAGTAACAGTATGTCTCTTTAACCAATTACACTGACAAACAAATCTACATGGAGACAGGCAGGAGTACAAACCTGAACATAATAGCAGATTAGATGAGATATAGAGGAGTTGAGTTTTGGAGCAAAGAGGTCCTTCTGCAGTTGTACAGGGCCCTAGTGAGACCACACCAGGAGTATTGTGTGCAATTGTGGTCTCCAAATTTGAGGAAGGACATTCTTACTATTGAGAGAGTGCAGCCTATATTCACAAGGTTAATTCCTGGATGGCGGGACTGTCATATGTTGAAAGAATGTAACGACTGGGCTTGTATACACTGGAATTTAGAAGGATGTGAGGGGATCTTATTGAAACATATAAGATTATGAAGGGATTGGACATGCTAGAGGCAGCAAACATGTTCCTGATGTTGGGGGAGTCCAGAACCAGGGGCCACAGTTTAAGAATAAGGGGTAGGCCATTTAGAACGGAGATGAGGAAAAACCTTTTCACCCAGAGAATTTGTGAATTTGTGGAATTCTCTGCCTCAGAGAGTGGTAGAGGCCAGTTCTCTGGATACTTTCAAGAGAGAGCTAGATAGGGCTCTTAAAGATAGCTGAGTCAGGGCATATTGGGAGAAGGCAGGAATGGGGTACTGTTTGCGGATGATCAGCCATGATCACGTTGAATGGTGGTGCTGGCTCAAAGGGCCGAATGGCCTTCTCCTGCACATATTGTCTATTGCTGTCTGTACGGAATTTGTACTCTCTCCCTGTGACCGTGTGGGTTTTCTTCGAGATCTTTCCTCCCACACTCCAAAGATGTAAAGGCTTGGAGGTTAATTGACTTTGTATAAGTGTTAATTGTACCTAGTGTGTGTAGGATAGTGTTAATGTGCAGGGATCGCTGGTCGGTGTGGACTCAGTGGGCCAAAGGGCCTGTTTCAACGATGTATCTCTAAAACTAAATGAAACTAAATTGAATGAACTTGACATTATGTATGGAACAATTGTGGGTCAAAGGGCCTATTCCTGTGCTTAATATGTTTTATGTTTTATGTGTATACTTCAAAGCAGCGGCTGCCTGTTACAACTCCCTCCCAAGCTTCAGCTCCATTGAAATGAATCACCAAGGACGCCTTTCCACCTTGTGGAGTCTCAACCAGTAAGTATAAATTTAAAATAATTATTCCATATAAAATCATGGACAAAAGCAAAATAGAGTGAAAGAGTGGAATACAATGAAAGGATACAGATTTTAAAAAAATCAGAAAACAATAAGTAGTAAAAAGTGCAAATTTAAATCTTGATTTAAAAAACGCCCATAATAACTGGGGCGGCATGGTGGCGCAGTGGTAGAGTTGCTACCTTACCGCGCTTGCAGCGCTGGAGACCCGGATTCGATCCCGACCACAGGTGCTGTCTGTATGGAGTTTGTATATTTTCCCTGTGACCTGCGTGGGTTTTCTCCAGGTGCTCCGGTTTCCTCTCTCACTCCAAAGATGTACAGGTTTGTAGGTTAATTGGCCTCTGCAAATTGTCCCTGGTGTGTCGGATAGTGCTACTGTGTGGGGATCGCTGGTCTGAAGCTCTATCTCTAAACTAAACTAAACATATTAGTAACTTTATGTGTGCGATTGATAGATTTTGGTGTGAAAGGTGTTAGTTCGAGCCAGGCTTCTCAGGACTACTGTTGGAATTCTCTTCAATGAAGCCAAAGCCATAAAAGTTGTTTTAGCACTCGGTTAACCTAAATTTATTTAACTTGTTACAATTACCGGTGCTAAATAATTAGTGTGAAACTATCCATATAATGAAATAAACGTACCCTTTAGCATCTCAAAATAGAGCTGGGTAATAAAATACAACACTGGAGAATTGGAAGTCTCTACTCCTAAACACACCAAAGGGGATGTCACTCACAATTTATTTGCTAAATGCAAACAAATAGTGACAAGCGAGAAAAATAACTTTGTACTTAATTGAAACTGGGCCTGTCAGGGGAGAAGACTGTGATGTATTGTTGGTTATTATCTTTTAAAGTGATTTTTTAAAATTCATTCATGCAAAAATATTCATAATAGGGAGAGCAATATCTTTTCATATGCACTGACAGAATGAAGCACTTTACATCTGCTAGATTTGAATTTTAAAAAGGCAAGATACTATAGAAGATGGCAATTCTCAAGAGCAATTGCAACAATGACAAGGATCAGCTGGCTTTAATCTGGCATTGTGAGGCTTACATGTAGTGAAAATAGGTATATGTACCAGGGACTGTTTGTGCAGGAATGTCAGGTGAAGCCTGAGAATTCACCAGATCCAAAGCAACCTATAAACCGAAGAGCTTTGCGCAAAAAGGCCATTCCCTATACATTGGAATCAGTCTTAACCAGAAAAAAAATAATTATCGATGGGCCCAGAATGTTCGATTTGTTCACCCCCACCCCCCACTCTCCCACCCCAAACAATTGTTCTAAGCCAGTGTGCACTCCTTTCATTTTAGTTTATTGCATTTGGAACTCAAGATATGGTCTCCTCTACAATGGGGAAACCAAACTCAGAAAAGGGCCCTGACCTGAAATGTCACCTATCCATGTTCTCCAGTGATGCTGCCTAACACTAGAATCTATTTTGAGAGGGCTTGTATACAAAAAAACAGGGATGTAATGCTGGGGCTCTATAAGGCACTGGTCAGGTCGCATTTGGAATATTGTGAGCAGTTATGGTCACCATATCTGAGGAAGGATGTGCTGGCTATGAGAGCGTCCAGAGGAGGTTTACAAGAATGATCTTAGGAATTAGTAGGTTAACATATGATGAGCGTTTGACGGCACTGGGCCTATATTCGCTGGAGTTTAGAAGAATGAGGGGGGACTTCATTGAAACGTGAAAGGCTTGGAAAGGATGGATGTGGAGAGGATGTTTCCACTAGTGGAAGAGTCTAGGACTAGAGGTCATGGCCTCAGAATTAAAGGACGTCCTTTTAGGCAGGAGATGAGGAGAATTTTCTTTAGTCAGAGGGTGGTGATCTATGGAATTATTTGCCACAGAAGGTTGTGAAGGCGAAGTCAGTGGATATATTTAAGGCAGAGATAGATAGATTCTTGATTAGTATGGGTGTCAGAGGTTATTGGGAGAAGGCAGGAGAATGGGGTTAGGAGGGAGAGATAGGTCGGCCATGAATGAATGGTGGAATAGACTTAGAAACATAGAAACATAGAAACATAGAAATTAGGTGCAGGAGTAGGCCATTCAGCCCTTCGAGCCTGCACCGCCATTCAATATGATCATGGCTGATCATCCAACTCAGTATCCCGTACCTGCCTTCTCTCCATACCCTCTGATCCCCTTAGCCACAAGGGCCACATCCAACTCACTCTTAAATATAGCCAATGAACTGGCCTCAACTACCCTCTGTGGCAGAGAGTTCCAGAGACTCACCACTCTCTGTGGACTTGATGGGCTGAACGGCCTAATTCTACTCCTATCACTTATGACAGTATTGTTATATCTATATTGGGTGATAATCTTGAACACCTTTGTTCAGTCTGTGAGGGTGATCCTGAACTTTCCATTGTCTGTGTCATTAATTCTTCATACCGATCCCACACTGTCTTTGACCTATTTTGTTATTCCAGTGTAACCCATCTCAAGGCACAGCTTGCAGTCCGCTCGACTCACGATTCAATTGAACAATTTCAGATAACTTGCTTTTCCAGTTTATATCAGAACTGGCTAAGTCCAATAATAGAAAATTAACTGGTAACATAATTTTATCTTTCTGTCTCCATTATTGTTGCCTGATCTGCTGAGCACTTTCAGCATTCTCTTTTATTTCATGTTTGCAGCAACTACAGTATCCACCATTCACAGCATTATTTTCCTATTCTCTCCCTGTCTGTTTTTTTTTACATCTTCTATTTACATCTCCTCCTGCTATGATTTAATATTTGTGAAAGAAGAAACTGCAGATGATGATTTAAACCGAAGATAGACACAAAAAGCTGGAGTAACTCAGCAGGCCAGGCAGCATCTCTGGAGAGAAGGAATGGGTGATGTTTTGTTTCAAGACCCCACTTCAGACTGGTTAGGGATAAGGGAAACGTGAAATATAGATGGTGATGTGGAGAGATCTCTCCAGCTTTTTGTGTCTATGATTTAATATTCTTTCTATCCACTCTCTCAGTAATCATTCAGTCTTTGCTGGTATCTAACTTATCACAGGCTGTGATCTCACGACAACTCCCTTTTCTCTACAACTAAACACAAATTAGATTTCGACAACTTTGTTATTCAGATGAAAGGTCATCAGCGTGAAAAACTAACTCCCCAGATGCTGCTTAACCTACTGAGTATTTCCAGCATTGTTTGTTTTTACTCGGAATTACTAATATCTGCAGCATTTTTGCTTTTCTCTGCTTGTAACTTGTCAGCAATGTGTTTCATCTAATTCCAAGCAATGCTTCCATTCTGAATCATCTGCCACTTTCCTTCAGAAAAGACTCCTTGTTTCTTGGTAATGAGGTCATAAGTGATAGGAGCAGAATTAGGCTATTTGGCCCATCAAATCTATTCACTCCGCCGATAGTTTAATTGTAAACCATGTAATGGTTTTACAAATACAAGCAAAGCCCTTTGTACCTTCCCCACTGATGCCTTCACTCAACAATACATTAATGAGAGGCCTCACATTTGAAGCCATCCCATCATAACCTGACAAATATTAACCCAACAAAGAAATGGAGACCCTGTCTTATTTTCCACAAATTACAAAACCTCCTCCCCTAGAGGCCAATTAATATTAATCACTGATAATTAAGGATAAGCTTTGTTAACCAAAGGCCAGTTAGAATGTGGAAATTATTACCACATGAAGTCGCTGAAGCAAACAGTGTAAATGGATTTAAGAGAAGTGAGATCAATCTTAAGGGAGGATGGAAGAGTTAACAAAATCAATTAAAAATTTGTGAGAGGAGGCTTGGGTTCAGCCTAAACCTTGACATATTGTTGGTTCAAATGGTCAATCTCAGTGCTTTAGATACTTAAACAATTAAGTGCATACCTATTTTTCAAATGCGTAACTAAATTTTAAACTTGGCAGCTTCAGCATAATTTTAAATATATTTTTATTTTAAGTGAAACATTTGGATGGCCCACATACTATGCCTTTTATTCATTAGAAAAAAAATTCAGCTGGGTATTTTTATGTTTAATACAGGGCTTATTGCAAAGGGACACATTGCCGAACTGTTTGACCTGAGCAGCAAAATCACAGACAAGAAAAATGCAGCTGGCAGGTCGAGAAAGCACAGAAGTTCCAGATTTCAGATTGATGTGAAACACAACGGTGGCCTCCAAGATGTTTGTCGCAATGTGGAGATGGAAAGAGATGTGATGGAATATATCGCAGGTGGATCTGATTAAAATCAGCTGACTTCTGGTTATTTTCTTCATAGTTCCTTCATTGTGGGTCCCAGAAGACTGAACTCTTGACTTTATGCAGATAGAAATACATTTTTTCTGAAGTGCTGCAAGTTTTAATTTAAAATTGGTAACATTCAGATTATCCACAAGATTCTGATTTTAAATTGAAATTCCAGATAAGCCAATGCCTGGCTACGGCTGTTACAGAGTAGTATTATAGCCTGTATCTTAACCTCGACCATAGAATCCAAAGAGAAATCTCAGTATGCTAAGTGTATGAAGGAACTGCAGATGCTGGTTTAAACCGAAGGTAGGCACAAAAATCTGAAGTAACTCAACGGGTCAGACAGCATCTCTGGAGAAAAGGAATAGGTGACATTTTGGGTTGAGTTACTCCAGCTTTTTGTGTCTATTCCCAGTATGCTAAGATGTTTAAATTTAATTTCCTGTTTGAGTGAATTCTAATTCTGTTCATTTACGGGTGCATCAGTCTGAGGGTTTCAGTCTAAGATAGGTAGAAGTTATAATGCTACCACTCAGGAAAGAATGCAAAAGACAGCAATGGGAATTGAAGAGATTTGCAATTTGGCCTTAAAGATGTGGGGTGCAGAGGAGAAAATAATCTATCTTGGGGAAGGTGAAGGGGAATGGCATAAGAGATTTCAAAATTGACAGTGGGATTATGATAAGTAACTTTAGTGGAGAAAAGCATTGTTGCATCTTATCTCATCATAAGATAACTGTCCCGAATCATTAAGAAAAGGATAAGAGATATCATCAAGGGAGCCATCAATGTTAATAACTTGTAGAAACAAAGAACTACAGATGCTGGTTGACCAAGGAAAGACACAAAATGCTGGAGATCACAATAAAGCTTTTCCTCTGCCTCGCTGTTTGGGACATACAGTAGAATAGAACAGTGCAGAACAGGTTCAGCCCACAATGTCAATGCTGAACATGATGCTAAATTAAACTCATCTCTCCTGCCTGCATGCGATTCATATCCCTCCATTCTTTACACTATAGGAAGGCGCCTATCTAAAACCGCCCTAATGTATTTGCTTCCACCACCCCCCCTGGCAGCACATTCCCGGCACCATCCTTTCTTTGTTAAACTAAATGTAGCCATACACGTCTCCTTAAACTTCCCCTCTCTGACCTTAAACCTATGCCCTCTGGAGTTTAGCAATGTCTTTGGGAGTCTAGTCACTTGCAAGTTTGGATATCTGTTCCCTCTGTGTCACTGGATTAAGTGTTAGTTTCCCTGAATTTCCTATTCATTGCCACTGTACAAAAGGAGATGCAGGCCCATTGATATGATGGCTTCAATAATTTTCTGATGGTGGGAACATCATCTTCTGCATCCAAAGTATCAGTTTACTGACTAAATTAGAGACAATTCAAACTAAAATTCAAGTCAAGGTTGAAGCTTGCAAAGAGAATGGTGTCTAGATTTATTTGTTCACTTTAAGGCTACATTCAGGACAGCAGGAAGAAAATATACTGTCTCATTAAAATGTGAATATAGGACATGTCACCCTAGTTCGTGAATCTGTGACTTTCTCACAGCTGTCATGGCAAAGCATGCCATCAACTCACAGCTTCCTATCAGTATCCTGCTGATAGTTTCATTACTTTCCCCTCCATGGTTAGATGTCACACAGACTTCATTAAAAGAAAATCAGATTTTACTTGCTTGTCAAGTAGGATGGTCTGGCAATAACTCTGTGAAATATGTTCACCCATATAGTGATTCCTTTGAGATCGGCCAAGCAATGGAGTAATTTTGTTTATGAATGAAAAGTAATTTTTTATTTCGCTACAAATTCCTGAAAAAGGTCTGCACTGTTTAACAACCTCCTTCTCATCTCTCACTTTGACAATTGAAATGAAGAGAAATTATAAAAGAGAATTTTTGCCCAAATCACAAAGCACCTTAGGTTATAAAACTTTATTGCATCATCAAGAGAGACTTTTACCACCTCTTTGGCCAGTGAAGGCATGTGGTCTTAAAACAGATTAGAACCAAGGAGAGATTTCCTCGTCAAAAACTGATACAACATACACTAGATAATAAGAACCAGATTACTCCGAAGGGTGAAACTTTTTATCAGCAAGGAGTGATGATCCAAAGAAAGGATGGGCTTGGAACATTTGATATATTGGCTTTATTATTACAATAGATCAACCACAGGGGAATCTGCTGCGTCGGCATCTTCAGAGGATATGGCTAAAAATACATCGCGTGACATTGAATAAATCATTTTTGCATTATTTGGGCAGATGTGCATGTTTTAAAACCCAAAATATTTGAATGTAGTGTTTATTTAATTCCAATAATGACAGCCAGATAAAAAAAATCTGTTTGTTACAATTGTAAAGGAGATGTTTATAATCAAAAGGGCAAATTATATTTGCCTAAGAAACATATTTAAAATTATTTTTGAAATAGTAACTTTCATAACTTAGATGTCTGTAATGTACTACAAAATACCAAGTAACTTCGCAACAGCCCAGAATGACAATTAATGTCCCTGTCCCACTTAGGCGATCTTTTAGGCGACTACAGGAGACTAGGCTGTCGCCACATGGTCACTGGGGTGTCGCCTGTATGCCGTGAGTAGCCCAAAGAATCATAGGGTTTTTTCTTGTCGCCGCTGGATTTTGAAATGTTCAAAACTTTTCGACGACAGTTGGCTTGACGCCAATGAGCGTAGCTTGACTTCTGCAGACGTAGGTGCTGCTGTAGGTTGTCGCCAGGATGACGCAAGTTATCGCCGGTGCTGAGTTCGGTGTATTCGATTGGCGGCTACCTACGTCAACCTATGACAACCGGCGACAGGTACCGGTGACTGAATTGCCTTAAGTTGTTGCCTTGTCGCAGCTTGTCACGGGTGGACGTAGGTTGTCGTAGGTGTGGTCGTGGGTGGATGTCCTAATGGGTCGCCGGTTGTCGGTAGCTTGCCATAGCTTGACGTCGACTAGGTGGTAGGTTGTTGTAGACATTGTCGTAAGGGGATCCAGTCGCCGTTTTTTCAGTGACCTGCTATGACTATGACAGTCGCCGGCAGTCGCCGAAAAAGTCGCCTAAGTGGGACAGACCCATAACACACAGAAAATATTAGGACAAAGGAAGAAACATATTTTAAGCAGTTTTCCAAACTCAGATATAAGGAAGCTATTTTGGACTTTCAGGACCACATTGCAGAAGAAATAGCTACTAGTATTGGGGAGAATTAAATGTAGTACATACAGGAGACTTGAGATGGAAAAAGATGGAGTTCTCAAAGGGCTGGAGTCGAGAACCTCAAAGGAAATGGTCTGTCCGTGGAATGTATTGATCAAGTGGATTAAGAATTTGAAAAAAAAAAAGCAGGAGAAAGAGAGTAGGTGGGCAGAAGGCAATGACAAACGGCGTGCCACAGGGTTAGTGCTAGGGCACCATTCAGGAATAACATATCAGTGACTTGGAAGAGGTTCCATGTTTGCCAATATATAAAGAGATGAAAGCTCTAGAAAATGAACTAAAATTGGACCAGTGGTGTGAATTATTTACTAGCATACCGATGAAAGCCATTTTGCCAATTGTTTCCATGCCATCTCTCAACAGAGTAGGCTTATCAGTCCCCTTCCCTCCTTATACTATATCCCCACAGCAACATTGTCTCCTGCACATGACTATTTGTCCCTTATTGATTATTTTCTCTATTTACCTGCATAGAGAGGTTAACATACTAGCTTGTCTTTGGGATGTGGGTGGAAATCAGCCCACCCAAGAGAAACCCAAATGATCACAGGAACAACAAACAAAATCCACGCAGGCATTACCAGAGGTTGGGATCAATCTTGGATCCTTGGGCATGTGAGTGAGAAGCATTTAGCATTGATCCAACCATGGAAGTCTTTGTAATGGAGAAGCTTTGTGTCAGAAATTGTCTTGGTATCAAACAAATATGCCTCGGCTCTTAACGGTTTAGTTCAATGATCAAGGATGAAACTGGTGAGCAGAAGTGGAATTTGAATTGAGCACCGGACAAAAGGACAAGGTTATGTGAGAAAATGGCAGCAGTTCTATACCAAACTGCCAACATATCCCCACATGCATGTGAGCAAGTATGGGATTTTCCTTACTGTGTAGACAAACACAGAGTACTGAACATGCTGTGGAGAGTTACTGGTGAACCCATGACAGTTCTCTGACACTGATTTCCTCATGGAATCCAGCCTTCTGGTGTGAAGGTACAATAATAACTCAGCAATCACAGTGGTGATTACGCTTCACCATCTATGCGTAACCAAGTTAGTCCCTGTTCAGGAGATCTTCCACCATCACCATCTGCTTCCTCACTTGAAGCCAATTCTCTATCCATTCCGCTAGCTTTCCCTGGTTTCATTGTAACATAATGTAACAAGAGGTTATGGTTAGAGACATAGAGTCATACAGCATGGAAACAGGCCAACCCTTTGAGGTGGTCACTAGTCACAGGTTTCCAGCCCAAAAACAATCTTCCACCATCACCATCTGCTTCCTCACTTGAAGCCAATTCTCTATCCATTCCACTAGCTTTCCCTGGATCCCAACCTTCCAGAGCAGCCTACCATGTGGAACTTATCAAATGTCTTGCAGAAGTCCATGTAGACTCTTTGCCATCATCTACCTTTTTGAATACTTCTTGAAAGATTAGTTAGTTTTTGCATTTTAAGATTTGATGCAATTAACATAATTTTAATAATTTTAAAGAGTTATTCTTAAGGGCCTGTCCCACTGCAGGGACCTAATCTGCGAGTTTAGAAGAGTTTGCCTCGACTCAAAACTCACAGCATGGTCGACACGTGATCCTAGGAGGTCCTATGAGGTCACTGGAACTCTCCTTCATGCTTGAGGGAAGTTCCCACATACTTGCGGTCTCAGTTTGGTCGAGGAAAATTTTTCAGCATGTTGAATTGGTTTGGCATGGTTCTTTTGAACTCGTAGTGCAGTGGAGTGGGGTCGCTATGTAGATATAGGCAGTCGAGGGCAGCCGTAGGCAATCTCCTTCGCTGACCGGGCATTTTAATTGGCTCGTTGGAGTTTTCAAGACCAAGGAAAACCAACCGGTAAAGTAAAATGCCCACTAAACTTTATTATAAGTTGTTTGGCTTCTCAAAAGTGTTTCCACTCCCTCGCCCCCCCCCCCCCCCTTCTCCCCCCCTCTCTCCTCCCCAAAAGAAAGACTTGCCGTACACTGTGCAAACCTTCCTGTTCATCGCGGGTGTGAATTTCAGACAGCGTTCCCCCTGGCCCCTGCCTTTGCAGAGAGAGAGTGTGTGTGTGTGTGTGTGTGTGTGTGTGTGTGTGTGTGTGTGTGTGTGTGTGTGTGTGTGTGTGTGTGTGTGTGTGTGTGTGTGTGTGTGTGTGGTCGATCCAGCTCAAGGTTTTTCAGGCGAGTCCCCTCGAGCTTGAAGGTCAAAGAAAGTTGCTGAAAGGTCGCATCAGTGGGACAGGCCCTTTATTTTTTAGGCTATATGTTGTTTTGATATTGATATTGGAAGATTTTTGAATATTACTCTATATTAGAAACATGCTGAATATTACTTTATATTAGAAACCTCCAATAGCTTTGAAAAATCAGCCTGGTATAGAGGCATGGCTTTGCCATCTGTGTAGGAAGGAACTGTAGATGCTGGTTTAAATCGAAGATAGACACAAAATGCAGGAGTAACTCAGCGGGACAGACAGCATCTCTGAGATGCTGCCTGTCCTGCTAAGTTACTCCAGCATTTTGTGTTTACCTAGGTGTTGCCATCTCTCAGAGTACTTTCCATCAGAATCATTAGCAGGATTTGTTGTTGTCCCATCTCATATAATGGGGTTTGTATGCAGAAGGCCCTATCACTCCAAAGGGACATGTGAATGAGGATCAACTCTGCAACATCCAGTATTGTCCTGCCTGACCATTGTGTGCGTGTTCAGAGAAGTTGATGGAAATAACAAGGGGCACAATTCCACAAAATCACACGGGTGCATTTGGTGATATGCTTTAGTTTCCTGGTTGTTTCCTTTTAAATCCTGGGATTTCCTCACCACATCTCAACTCTAACGGAGCTGGATCGTGCTTGGCGTTGAGTCCCGGAGCAGAGAATGCTCCTTTAATTGGCACAAGCGCAAATTTTACAAGATCCATGAAAGTAAACTAATGGAAACAAGATGATAGGGATGGGACGGAAAAGAAAAAATTGATTTAAAATTACAATGAAATTACCTATTACTATGTTAAAATAGCTTCCTCTCAGCATGCAGGAACAAAGAAGATTATTTCCTGGATGAACCAATGCTAGACAGCCCCAGAAATAATTTCTTCTTAAATATAAAGCTAGACTGTTCACACGGGAGGGCTGGTCCCCCAACGTAATATTCCACCTCTCCACCAATTCCAATATGGGTAGCCAGAGGGGGGGGGGGGGGGGGGGTGCTATCTGGAGCGCTGGTATGGGTAATGTGGGCCGAAGGGACAGGTTTCCAGTGGGCCAGTATGGATATTGTGGGCCAAATGGATTCTTGGTCTGGCAGCTCAGTCACTCAGGCATGGTGGGCTGGCAGCTCAGTCACTCAGGCGTGGTGGGCTGGCAGCTCAGTCACTCAGGCCTGGTGGGCTGGCAGCTCAGTCACTCGGGCCTGGTGGGCTGGCAGCTCAGTCACTCGGGCCTGGTGGGCTGGCAGCTCAGTCACTCGGGCCTGGTGGGCTGGCAGCTCAGTCACTCGGGCCTGGTGGGCTGGCAGCTCAGTCACTCGGGCCTGGTGGGCTGGCAGCTCAGTCACTCGGGCCTGGTTGGCTGGCAGCTCAGAAACTGCCAGAAATTCTGCCCAAAACAGGTGAGAGACTGTGAGAGAGAAGGGGGAGACAGTGGAGAATCAATTTTAGATATTTTTCAATTATTTCTGCAGATCACATCAATGAAGGAGGAAAGTCTATCCTGGCCTGGATCTCACAGGGAGCCATTGAAGGGAGGGAGAAAAATACTGGGGTGCGGTTTAATTCTTGCAGGGGAAATACTTACTGATGGGCCGAAGGGGCTCCTCCTGGGTTAGTACAGGTGTGATGGGTTGAAGGGACTCTTAAAAATAAATCTCAGTGAAAGGCACTTTTCCTGGCCTGGCAGGGCCTTTTGGCCAAAATGCTCTTCCAAGGATAATACGGGCGTTTTGGGCAAAAGGGGCTGGTTTCTCGGCTAATACGGGCCTTGTGGGCCGAAATGAGTGGTTTCAGGCAGGCCAGACAACTCATTTCATTTCGATTTCAATTTCAAGGACAGGGCAGGCCAAACAACTCATCTCATTTTCATTTCATTTCCATTCCCATTCCCATTTCAGTTTCAAGCACAGGGCAGGCCAAACAACTCAGCTCATTTTCATTAAGGCCTAACAAATCATTTATTGCAAGTACATTGCAGACTCACAGTTCAGTATACTCACAGTTCAGTTGACTCACAGCAGAATCACAGCTGTGGCATCTCCGTCATGATCTTCCAGAGTGACTGACTCATGCCCAGCCATCTGGGGTTTTATAGTCCTACCCCCCACCCCCGGAAGGGGCGGTACCTTCATCATGGTGATTGACGGGTGAGAGGACCAATCAGCTGATCTCAAGATTTATTAAACATTCATAACTTTTTTATTTTTCATCGATCCGCAAAATCCTTGGGGCTGCCTCAGCAGAGGAGGACTGTGAGTAAGATGGCCAAAGATCATAGCGATATGGGGCAGTGTTTTTTCTAAAATCAATATACAGTGCAGATCTCCAGGAAAGTACTCTAATGGTAGGCCTAAGAATACACAGCAGTACGCAACAAATTCCCTCCACCTGGAAAAATAATCAGCTTTTTATTTTGGTTGATGTGGTCTTACGGTTTTGTTCTTTCTCCTCTGTGGACAGTTGTAGAAAACTCCTGGTGTGCTGATGTTTTGTCCCACTACATGTAAGCAAGCAAATATGAAGTCATTTAGTACATACAACAGAGAGAAAGGTGACCCAAGATACTGCTGGATATTTGGGTGTCCATTTTTATTACTGAGATTTTTCATGATCTGGGTATTGCCTGTATTTGTTGTCCCTTCTTAAGTCCCTTGACAAAGCCTTGGTGTGCCACTGCAGTACTATTGCTGAATGTACTCCCAAAGTAGTTTAAGTTCAAGGAAACACAAAAGGCTGGAGAAACTCAGCGGGTGCAGCAGCATCTAAGGAGCGAAGGAGATATGCAATATTTTGGGCCGAAACCCTTCTTCAGACAAAGTAAGTTCAAGTATGTTTCCAAAGTTCAAGGAAATCTTGATGCAGCTCCATCTAAGACCGCAAGAAACTGCAGAGAATTGTAGACGCTGCCCAAACCATCACACAAACTAACCTCCCTTCCATTGGCTCAATTTATACTTCACACTGCCATGGCAAGACCACCAGCATAATCTACGATGAGTCGCACCCTGACTATTCCCTCTTCTCCCCTCTCCCATCATGCAAAAGGTAAAGAAGTGTGAATCCTCCAGATTCAGGAACAGTTTCTTCCCAGCAGTTATCAGGCAATTGAACCATCCTACCACAGCTGAAGAGCAGCCTGAACTGCTATCTACCTCATTGGAGGCGCTTGGACTATCTTTGATTGGACTTTACTTGCTTTATCTTGCACTAAATGTCATTCATATTATTCCCTTTATCATGTCATATCTGTGGATTGTGAATGGCTCGATTGTAATCATGTATTTTCTTTCCGCTGACTGGTTAGCATGCAACAAAAACCTTTCACTGCACTTCTATGCACATGACAACAAACTAAACTCACTCACTCAGCTCTATGCATGCAGCTCTGTCGGACTTTGCTTGGGCCGCATTTGGGGTATTGCATGCAGTTCTGGTTTCCCCATTACAGGAAAGATGTGGAAGGTTTGGAGAGGGTGCAGCCTAGGTTTACGAGAATGGTGCATGGATTAGAGAGTTTCAACTATAGCGAGAGTTTAGATAGATTTGGAATGTTTTCTCTAGATGTGCGAGGCAAGTCTTTTACACATGGGGTGGTGGGGGCCTGGAACGCATTACCAGGAGTGGCGATGGAGGCAGATATGATAGTGGTGTTTAAGAAGCTTTTAGATAGGCACATACATAAGCAGGGAATGGAGGGATATGGATCACTTGCAAGCAGATGAGATCAGTTCAGCCAGGCATCATATTCAGTGCAAACATTGTGGGCTGAAGGGCCCATTCCAGTGCTGTATAGAACACCACAGCACAGTTCTATGTTTTATGTTCTATGTTTTAAACCCAGTATTCGTGGAATGCAAATATATTTCCAAGTCAGCATTGTGCGTAAATTCCAATTCAGGTTTAGATTAGTTTATAGTCATAAACACGAGTGTGCAATTAAATTACTTGTTCGCATGAAGCTCATAGAGTAAACATTATAAGGTAATAATAGATACAACAATAAATATAAAACAGAACATTATAAGGTTATGGGGAGAAGTCAAGTCACTTTTATTTCTATAGCACATTTAAAAAATAATTCTTGTTGACCAAAGTGCTTTACATTGGAGGAACTAACGTTATACAACAGTGGTTCAAGATTAAGTACATACATAAAAACATACATATAGCCCTCCCACTGAGGACGTCAAGAAAGGCTTGAAAGTAAAGATGTTAAAACAGTCGATGGAGGAGGCAGTTCTGATGGGAAGAGGGATGCTGTTCCACAGTCTAGGAGCTGCAAACGCAAAGACGCAGTCATCCCTGAACATGTCTAGACCACGGAATGGTCAGTAACCCCAACTCCGCCGATCTGAGGGACCTGGAGGTGGTGTGGTGGGTAAGCAGACTTTTGATGTAGGTGGGGGCAAGTCCGTTAAGGGCTTTGCAAACATAAAGAAGGATCTTGAAATTTATTCGGAACCGCACAGGGAGCCAGTGGAGAGAGGCCAGAATCGGGATGATGTGGTCCCTTTTTCGGGTGCCCGGCAGGAGTCTCGCAGCGGCATTTGGATCAGTTGCAGGCGGGACAGGGAAGATTGGCTGATGCCAGTGTAAAGGGAGTTGCAGTAATCGAGGCGGGAGGAGATAAATGTGTGTATGATCTTTTTGAGTTCATCAAACTGGAGGAATCGTTTTATTTTAGCTATCATCTGAAGCTGGAAGAAGCTAGCTTTTACCAAGGCATTGACTTGTTTGTCAAATTTCAACGCTGAGGTTTGAGTAATGGGTAAGGCTTCCAAGGTTGCCTACTATTGTTTTGATTGAGAAGGCAGGAGAATGGGGTTAGGAGAGATAGATCAGCCATGATTGAATGGTGGAGTAGACTTGATGGGCCGAATGGCCTAATTGTGCTCCTATCACATGACTTTATGAACAATGAAACAAAATGCTCCAAACTAAAAGGAATATTGTGCTCTGCTACTGACAGAGTAAATTTTACTATTTGTATTGGGATAAAAGGAAAATCAAGCATATATTTAAAATTGTAAAGAAATGTTCATTTTCATTGTGCAATGGTACAAAGTAAATGAAAGGAAACAAAAGAACACTTTCTCTCTCATGCAATTTTTATTTCAATTGCCTTCAAAATTAGATACAAAATTGGCTGCCAAATTACGATCACCTTGGTTCTGCACTCACACGAATGGGTGGTCAAGGGGACATTGTCTCATAAACAGCTGGTTAAAGGTTGACAGAACAGTGGTATTGAGAGTTGCCATGGAGTTGCATGAGCATGGAAACAGAGACGGAGAATACAGAGAATTCAACTGGGATCTCAATCAAGTAAAGTCAATAATGGTTTTCGATTTTGCTTCTATGCCCTCTGTGCATGTGATGCAGCAATGTAGAGAGATGTTTGGATGAGTTCAGTGATGACTAATGCAGTGCAAAGTAACTGAATATCAATTACAGATAACTGAACTGCATATGCTTCACAGTGCATACTGCAGCCACACACGTCAGCAGGCTTTCATAATGTATTTTTGATAATATTTAACTAACTTGCCAGTGCTGATACTAGTCCTGGACATAGGTTTAAGGTGAAGGGGAAAAGATTTAATAGGAATCTGAGGGGTACGTTTTTCACAAAAATAGTGGTGGATGCAGCCAGAGGAGGGAGTTGAGGCATGGACTAGCCCAACATTTAAAAAGCAGTTAGTCAGGCACAGGGATAGGACAGGTTTGGAGGGATATGGACCAAATGCTGGCAGGTGAGACCAGTGTAGCTGGGACATGATGACAGGTGCAGGCAAGTTGGGCCGAAGGGCCCGTTTCCACACTGCATCACTCTATGAGTCTGACGCTGCAAGCCAGCTGCAGAAAGCCATCTGCAGGTTAGAAAATATACACTCAGATTTCCTGGCTTGCCAATGAGCTTGAATAATCCACCCACTCCCACACCCAGCACAGGATGCTTCTTCTTCTCGTGTATGGGATGCACAGCCTAAAGTTGTGGGACAACTTGCTCTATTGATCTTATTTGATTGTGCACGCCAGGTTATATATTAGAGATAATATATATAAGCATCTGGATAAACAGGGTCTGATCAGGAACAGTCAACATGGATTTGTGCCTGGGAGGTCATGTTTGACAAACCTTCTTGAATTTTTTGAAGCGGTAACTAGGGAAATTGATGAGGGTAAAGCAGTGGATGTTGTCTATATGGATTTCAGTAAGGCCTTTGACAAGGTTCCCCATGGAAGGTTGGTTAAGAAGGTTCAATCTTTGGGTGTTAATGGCGGAGTAGCAAGATGGATTCAACAGTGGCTGAATGGGAGATGTCAGAGAGTAATGGTGGATGGCTGTTTGTCAGGTTGGAAGCCGGTGACCAGTGGGGTGCCTCAGGGATCTGTGTTGGGTCCACTGTTGTTTGTCATGTACATCAATGATTGGATGATGGGGTGGAAAATTGGATAAGTAAGTATGCAGATGATACTAAGATAGGTGGTGTTGTGGATAATGAAGTAGATTTTCAAAGTCTACAGAGTGATTTGGGCCATTTGGAAAAGTGGGCTGAAAGATGGCAGATGGAGTTTAATGCTGATAAGTGTGAAGTGCTACATCTTTGGCAGGACAAATCAAAATAGGACGTACATGGTAAATGGTAGGGAATTAAGGAATGCTGTGGAACAGAGGGATCTAGGAATAACTGTGCATAGTTCCCTGAAGGTGGAATCGCATGTAGATAGGGTGGTAAAAAAGCCTTTGGTGTGCTGGCCTTTATAAATCAGAGCATTGAATATTAGGAGTAGGGAAGTAATGTTAAAATTGTACAAGGCATTGGTAAGACCAATTCTGGAGTATTGGTGTACAATTGTGGTCGCCTAGTTATAGGAAGGATGTCAACAAAATAGAGAGAGTACAGAGGAGATTTACTAGAATGTTGCCAGGGTTCCAGCAACTATGTTACAGAGAAAGGTTGAACAAGTTAGGTCTTTATTCTTTGGAGTGCAGAAGGTTAAGCGGGGACTTGATTGAGGTCTTTAAAATGATGAAAGGGATAGACAGAGTTGACGTGGATACGTTTTTCCCATTGAGGGTAGGGAAGATTCAAACAAGAGGGCATCACATGAGAATTAAGGGACAGAGGTTTTGGGGGTAACGCGAGGGGGAACTTCTTTACTCAGAGGGTGGTGGCTGTGTGGAATCAGCTTCCAGCAGAAGTGGTGGAGGCAAGATCGATTTTAACATTTAAGAGTAAAGTGGATAGGTATATGGACGTGAAGGGAATGGAGGGGTATGGTCTGAGTGCAGGTAGATGGGACTAGGGGAAAACAAATGGTCGGCACGGACTGGAAGGGCCGAGAGGGCCTGTTTCCGTGCTGTAATTGTTATATGGTTATATGGTTATATGGTTATATGGTTATAGGTTGATTGCATTCGTCGAAACAGGGCGGACCATGTGAAGGTTGCAATCTCCCACCCCAGCACAGGATGCTGATGGTGACATTAAATCCACTAACCATGCCCCTAGCCTCATTCCAGCACCCAATTGACAGTGCTGATCTAATCAGTCCCATGAGTTACTAAATCCTCCCTGCACTTCCCAACTCTTTAGTGTTCACACTTGACTTCTTCCCGCTACAATAAGGAAGATTGGGCTTTGGAGATCAATGGCATTGGAAACTCAAGTTGCGGAACAAGTGTTCAGAAGACACCCCGTGTGTTTGATATGTGGACCCGTACTACAACTGATGGTGGTCCATGTAAACAATAAAGATTTGCAAATACGGGCCATCACAAAGCAGCCCAACAAACACCCTTTTAATATGCCTTTCATGCCATGAAAGAATCTCCAGGCCAAGATTCTATTAACTAACACCTTCAGCTTCTTCCTGTCTATTTCTAGCAACTGTGGTGCTGACAGGCTGCCCTGGGTCTAATGTTGTCATGACCTTTGCCCACTTTTCCAGGGGCATGTGCCAGGAATAAATATAACGTTTTAAAGAAGGAACTGCAGATGCTGGAGAATCGAGGGTACACAAAAAGCTGGAGAAACTCAGCGGGTGCAGCAGCATCTAAGGAGCGAAGGAGATAGGCGACGTTTCGGGTCGAGACCCTTCTTCAGTCTGAAGAAGGGTCTCGACCCGAAACGTCGCCTATCTCCTTCGCTCCTTAGATGCTGCTGCACCCGCTGAGTTTCTCCAGCTTTTTGTGTACACCCCATAAATATAACGTGTTCTTTCCTTCTGCACTTGAGCATAATTTAATGCGAGGAAGACTAGCTCTGATGAATTCCTTGTCATTTGGTTTTTGAATAGTTGACCTGAGGACACCTAACTCCCCATAGCCTGCGGCACTTGCAGTTTACTGAGCTAGCCTTGGGTATTTTTCTCAAATAGATGTGGGCTGCACCATGGCTTGGGATGTAGAGACATTGCCTCAAGGCACCAAAGTCCAGGGTTTAATTCTGACCTTGGGTGATATCGGTGAAACTTTGAAGATTCACCACATAAATGCATGAATTGCCCCTGGTCGTATCCCAAATAATTGCAAGTCGGTAGCTTAATTAGCCACTGTCAACGGCCCCGCAGCAATTAGATGAGTGCAAGAATCAGAGGGGTTAATGAGAATGTAGGGAGAATAAAACATGGGATTAATGTAAGTTTAGTGCAAATGGATATTTGATGGTCAGTGTGGACCTGTTTCTATGCTGTGATTATCCACAACTCTCCGTGGAATTACTCTTGGAGTGTGGGTAACACAGCACACATTTTTGGAGACTTTTTTTTCTCTCGTTGAATCAGGCTTCCAAGGGAACTGGAGTGAACATTAGTCTTCAATGAAGCAGGAGCCAGCACACAGGAAATCTCATTATCTGAAGAGTATTCAGGGTCAAAATAACCTCTCTGTTTTACAAGCCGAGTTCCTCTCTGCCAGTGATACATCTCACCACCTACCGCCCCTCCCGATCAGAAATCCAAGGTCTCTGCTGCCAAGCCTGTCTGAGTGCAGATGGTTTTTGTCTTACTACTTCCTTCGTTCACTCTCTTGAGAATTTTGTCATGGCCAGTGTACACACTATCAACAAAGAGACTTTTGAAAATGAAACAGTTGACAGCGCCAATTGGCCTCCGTACAGTTGTTTTCTTTCCAGTCCCTCATTCTGGAACTTCATTTCCTGCACTCTATTACAACGCTGACCTGCAGTTAGCCACATGAAAACGGCACGATTGCATTAAAAGGAACAATTATGGTCTGCATACCGAAAGTACAAATTAAACTTGTGATGCATCCTTCCTTTAATAATGAAACTCACCTCAATTTGGCCTAGGCTTCTACTCAGGAACCATTGGGACACCTGCTGATGGGTACACCACTAGCGACTTCTCCTCACCTAGGGATGAATGGCATTTCCATCCACATTCTCTACTTCATACAAGAGATCTGGAACTGAAATGATTGCACCCCCAGTTTTGCTGACACACAGGACATTTCCTTTTTACCCTCCCATGAGGCTCCCGTGAGAGTGTAAGTATTATCCTCCCATAATACCATAAGTAACCTTGGTGATACATCCCCTGTCCCACTTTCAGCCTCATACCTCATCCATCACATGTACTTTCTGTTTTTGGACATCCACATTTCCAATCTACTTTCGGACAGCCAGAAGCTTTGTATATGTGTTTTTAGCATGAACTGTTTCATGTGGCGGTATTCCATCCAGTTAGACTACTTCATAAATAATCTAATCTCTGAAGAGAAAGTCCTTCACACCTATAAAATTGAAATCATCTGATAATAATTGAACTCCGCTAAGAAAGTATCAAAGGATTAACTCTGCAGCTGCTGGAGAATCGAGTGTACACAAAAGGCTGGAGAAACTCAGCAGGTGCAGCAGCATCTAAGGAGCGAAGGAGATAGACGACGTTTCGGGTCGAGACCCTTCTTCAGACTGGTCAGGGATCAGGGAAACGAGAGATATACACGGTGATGTGGAGAGATAAAGAACAATGAATGAAAGATATGCAAAAAAGTATCGATGATAAAGGGAACAATTGTAAGCTGTTTGTAGTGTGAAAATGAGAAGCTAGTGCGACTAGGGTGGGGGAGAGAGATAGAGAAAAAGGGAATGCCAGGGCCCGAGGGCTGAGGGAGAGGTGGGAAGGGGAGGAGACAACAAGGGTTAACAGAATTGAGAAAATTCAATGTTCAAGCCCAGAGGATGCAGACGTGAAACTGTCTCCGTAGGGAGGAGGAGAACTTCTTCAAAGAAGGCACTATCGGTGAGACCAAGCGGAGGCTTGGCAATCGTTTCGCCGAACACCTCCGGTCGGTCTGCATTAACCAATCCGACCTCCCAGTGGCTCAGCACTTCAACTCCCCCTCCCATTCCGTATCCGACTTCTCGGTCCTGGGCCTCCTCCACGGCCAGAGTGAGCAACACAGCATGTTGGAGGAACAGCACCTCATATTGGTCCTGCAACGGACCCCAACTACACTACATCCTCCGGAAGATCCACCGCTTCAATTAACAATTCCTGTCCCACCTTACCTCCACCAAGGACCTGAAATTAGCCCGCCTCCAGGCCGTTCCAGCCACCGACAATCCCCGACTCGACCGCCCGCAGACCCCGGGCCCGAACTCTGGCCGGAGCCGCCGGCCTGAGTGCCCCGATGCCATCTTGTCCACGATGAGCGCCTCCACGACTCACCAGGGTTCTGCCTTCACCGACCTCCACGCCGATGCTGCCGCCGACCTCCACCTGCCTACCGATGACGCCCAGCCCCGCTGCCTGCCCGGTAACTCTGTTTATCTCCCCCTCCCCGATTCCACCGCCCATCACCAGCAAAACGCGACCGCCGAACCTCGCCGCCCCCTGGGACCACCATCGCCGCACCGGGCTCAGCCAGCATCGCCAGTGTACTGGGCCCGCCGAAGACCACAGCCGCACCCGCCTCACCTTGCATCGCCGCCAGACTGGGGCTACCCGAACATGGCCGCCGCACCGCACCCCACTCATCTCGCCGCCTCACTAGTCGGACTGACCACCTGCCCTCCGGGACCTCCAACTCATCGCCCGCCGACCTTGACTCCACTGCCCGCAGACTCTACCTTCGGGTCCGCCGACCCACGACACTCCACCGCCGTCCAGCAGCCCGCAGCCGTGGCCTCACCTGCAGACTGGACTCTGCAGTGGGCCTGAAGCCTCCACGTTGCTAACTCCTCCCACCACTCTATTTTTAACGGCCCTGGGTCCTAGTGCCCGTCTCCCCAGCCCCGGTAACCTCAGTGGCTATTCCACTGGGTCTTCCCCATCCCCCCCCCTACCATGTAACCCCTGCTCTTCCCCACCCACACCACAGCCCCCATACCCCCCACCCACAGACCACCCTCCACCCCCCCACCACACAATGCTCCGTCCTCAGTGCACTCACCTGTCTTCCTCCGGCCACAACACCCATCCTTGCCATGTGTTCACTATACCCCCGGACCTCCCCCTCTCCGACACTGAAAGGTCAGTCCTCAGCAGAGGTCTTACCTTTGTCCCCCTCCGTCCCCACCTCAATGAGTTCCACGCCCACCACGACTTGGAGCTATTCTACCATCGCCTCACAGCGTTCTTCCACAGGAAGAAGTCCTCGCCCCCCACTGATGATCCCTTTTCCCGTCTCCAATGTGCCCCCTCCACTTGGACCCCCCCCTCATAGCCTTCCGGCTCTAGAACTATTTATCCAGAACTGCCGTCGGAACATCAACCGCCTCGACTTCTCCACCCCCCTGTCTCACTCCAAATCTCTCCACCCCCGAACGTACTGCCATCGACTCACTCCGTAACAACCCAGACTGGGTTATCAAACCCGCCGACAAGGGAGGTGCCGGGGTAGTCTGGCGCGTCGATCTCTACAAAGCGGAGGCCGCGCGCCAACTCTCGGACACCTCCTCCTACTTACCCCTGGACCATGACCCCACTGACGAACACCAGGCCACCATCTCGAGCACCATAACAGACTTCATCAGCTCGGCTCCCTACCCCCACCCGAGCCTCCAACCTCATCGTTTCCCAGCCCCACACGTCCCGATTTTACCTTCTCCCCAAAATCCACAAACCCGACTGCCCTGGCAGACCCATTGTCTCTGCCTGTTCGTGCCCCACCGAACACATTTCCACATAACATGACGCCATCCTATCCCCCTTTGTTAAATCCCTCCCCACCTATGTTCAAGACACCTCAGACACACTCCATCGGCTCTGCGCATTCCATTCTCCAGGCCCCCATCCTCTCATCTTTACCATGGACGTCCAGTCACTCTACACCTCCATCCCCCACCAGGACGGTCTCAAAGCTCTCCGGTTCTTCCTCGACCAGAGGAGCAACCCATACCCGTCCACTGACACCCTCCTCCGCCTAGCGGAGTTGGTCCTTACCCTCAATAACTTCTCTTTTGACTCATCCCATTTCCTCCAAACACAAGGCGTAGCTATGGGCACATGCATGGGCCCCAGCTACGCTTGCCTCTTTGTCGGGGTACCAGGGCCCCATCCCCGACCACTACCTCCGTTACATCGACGACTGCTTTGGTGTCACCTCCTGCACCCACACACAACTGACTGACTTCATCTATTTCACCACCAACTTCCATCCGGCACTCAAATACACTTGGACCATTTCCGACATTTCCCTACCATTCCTTTATCTCACCATCTCTATTGCAGGTGATACACTCCTGACCGACATCCACTACAAACCAACTGACTCCCACAGCTACCTGGACTACTCTTCCTTCCACCCTGCTTCCTGTAAGGACTCCATCCCCTATTCCCAATTCCTCAGTTTATGCCGCATCTGCTCCCAGGATGAGGTGTTCCACACCAGGTCATCACAAATGGCCTCATTCTTCAGAGAACTGGGATTCCCCTTCCCCACTATAGATGAGGCTCGCACCAGGGTCTCCTCCATATCCCGCAACACTGCCCTCTCTCCCTATTCCTCCACTCGCAACTCCTCACCTTTCACCCCACCAGCCGACAAATATAACACATAGTCCTCCGCCAGTTTCGCCACCTCAAACGTGACCCCTCCACTCACCACATCTTTCCATCTCCCCCCCGTCTGCCTTCCGCAAAGACCGCTCCCTCCGCAACTCTTGTCAATTCTTCCCTTCCCTCCCGCTCTACCCCTACCCCCCCGCTCTACCCCTTCCCCGGGCACTTTCCCATGCAACCGCAAGAAATGCTACACTTGTCCCTTCACCTACCCCCTCCACTCCTTTCAGGGACCCAAGCAGTCCTTCCAGGTCCGACAGAGGTTCACTTGCACCTCCTCCAACCTCATCTACTGCATCCGCTGCTCCAGATGCCAGATGATCTATATCGGTGAGACCAAGCGGAGGCTTGGCAATCGTTTCGCCGAACACCTCCGCTCGGTCCGCATTAACCAACCCGACCTACCGGTGGCTCAGCACTTCAACTCCCCCTCCCATTCTGTATCCGACCTCTCGGTCCTGGGCCTCCTCCACGGCCAGAGTGAGCAACACCGCAAGTTGGAGGAACAGCACCTCATATTCCGCTTGGGGAGTCTGCATCCTCTGGGCGTGAACATTGAATTTTCTCAATTCTGTTAACCCTTGCTGTCTCCTCCCCTTCCCACCTCTCCCTCAGCCCTCGGGCCCTGGCATTCCCCCTCTCTCTATCTCCCTCCCCCACCCTAGTCGCACTAGCTTCTCATTTTCACGCTACAAACAGCTTACAATGGTTTGTTCCCTTTATCATCAATACTTTTTTGCATATCTTTCATTCATTGTTCTTTATCTCTCCACATCACCGTCTATATCTCACGTTGCCCTGATCCCTGACCAGTCTGAAGAAGGGTCTCGACCCGAAACGTCGCCTATCTCCTTCGCTCCTTAGATGCTTCTGCACCCGCTGAGTTTCTCCAGCCTTTTGTGTACCCAAAGGATTAACTCTGCTCCTTGATGCACATGAGAGTACAACGACCTGTGTTACAACTATTTAGGTTTGTGAAATTTACGCTTCAGAAATGATAAATCACTGACCTAAAATGTGTGATAGTATAACATTTGCTCTTATGCAAATTGTTGGGGGAAAAAAGCTAATAAATCTATAGAATTTTTTTTTCAATTCACTTTCTTGATGCACGCACAGATGAGGGGCTTTGCATTACAAAAAAATCGTGATTATGGAACTTTTTCTTGGAAATCAACCCTTCCACACCATCTGTAATGCAGGCAGGCCTATAGTGATAGTCAACTCTTTTTTTCCAGCCAGTTTGGCGAGTGTAATAAGGTCAAGCAGGTAAATGGGATGAGCATATCTTGGCACAGCAGCAGCATGGACCTGTGGACCAAATAACTTTTTTCAATGCTGTACGATACTGTAACTTTAGATTACAATGTATCTGCAATGCATTTTGCAGTGGCTCAAATGCGAGCTGTATGGTGTGGCACAACTCTTTTTGTGTAGATGGTAGTACAGAAGATCAGCTTTACTTACAATTAATCAGATTTATTTGCCTTAGTTATCTCAGTATCAATATAATCATTCCTTCCTTATTCTGTATTCTTCAGACAGTTTACCTGACTGGAAATGTAGTCACATTGGTGATTTTACTTCGGAGTCACGTGAGTGACTACGTGAAGACCCCGTCCAGCACGCATGCGCGACATTAGCGTTCATGCAGTGCACCGCGACGAACGGGAGTTCAAGGCGCTCCCGCTACAAATTGAAAAGTCGGGCCGACAGGTAAGTTTACCGTGGCCGTGTGTCTTTCTCTCTGTGGTCTTGTGTTCCAGGAAGAATGAGCAAGGCCCGAGGAAAGAAGTCTGCAGCTCGCCCCCGTTCGTCCTTCGTTGAGGAATGCTCTTTGGAGGGGGGGCAAGAGGCGGCGGTTATAACTACCGAGCCGAGCCCAGCACCGCTAGTGCTGCCTGAGCAGCGGGCTGGAGGTACCTGCAGCCGGAACCGGGCGGTAGTGTCCGACGTTTCGGATGAAGATGCCTTACCGCTCGAGAGCACAGGCAGCCGCCTAAGCCGCATGGAACGGCTTATGGAGCAATTGCTCCAGCGAGATCTGCTGAGAGAGCAGCAGCAGCCTCGCCAAGGGAGTTCAGGCACTCCCGCAGTGCCTTTTACGGCACTGGCCATTGCTTCACCTTCCTTTGAAGGCAGCATTGGCGACCAGGTCTGGGCTGGTCAAGAAGAGGGGTCACTGGCTGAAGATATCGGGAGTACGCAGGGTGTACAGGAACAGGAAGAGCTGCTGGGTGTGGTCAACCGCTACGTGGCCATTCCACAAGCGGGTCGGCCATTAGAGCCGAAACTTGCAGCCAGCATTAACCACCTGTCCTCTAAACCCCTACAAGAACAAGTGGTCAATGAGGCTCTTCAACTATATACAGCCCCAGGAAATTGTACATCTTTGAATGTACCTGCTGTCAATAGCCAAATTTGGGGACATTTGGGGCAGAACATCAGAAACCTGGAGTTGAAGCTCCAGAAGATCCTTAAATTCCTGACTGCAGGAATAACATCTTATGCTCGGTCCATTGATGGTGCGGACATCTCCACAAATCAGCAAGACACATTAGCTCTGCTGTGCACCACTCAATATGAAATAAATAATTTGCGAAAGGAGATTATCAAGCCTGCCCTCAACCCTAAATTTGCGGGACTCTGCAAAACACCGGGGTCAGAACCTCCTATTCTGCTCTTTGGGAAAGACCTTCCAAAAAAGGTGAAAGACCTGGAAGAAGAATCCAAGACCTTTGGTCTCGTGAGGGCAGGTTTGGGACCGAGCAGACCCAACAAACCCAGGCGGCAGTACCCCATGGCGTCCACCAGTCGTCGACCACACTATGGGACTGGTGAAAGCTCGGGGTCCGCAACCATTCCCCGTAAGCCTTTTTTAGGCCAGGGCCCAGAGCGGACCCCATGGAAAATGCGCCACCCCCAACAACATCGAGATCAACATCAACCCTCTACAGCCCAGCAGACGCCTCATCACCCAGCGAAGAGGCAGAAGAAGCACCAATAACCATGGAGGTAGGTGGGTCTGGTTCCTCTCAGCATATGAGCAGTAGGGGCTCTGTACTAACAGGGGGAAGATTGCACTTGTTTTTGGATGCATGGGAATCCATCACTAATGACAAGTATATACTCAGCAGCGTTCATGGCTACAAAATTGACTTTGTCCATAAAGATTTTCCACCAGTTCAGCATATACCCAAAAGGGTATTCACCCTCTCAGTTAAGGAAAAAACAAGAGGGTCAAGCTGAACTGATGAGGTTACAAGCTAAAGGTGTCATTGAAAGAACAAAACATGAACCTTTGGAATTTGTGTCTAATATTTTCACTAAAATCAAAAAAGATGGTGGACGACGCATCATCATTGACTTAACTACTTTGAACAAGTCTGTCAGGTATATACATTTCAAGATGGATACTTTTGAAACAGCCAGACTATTGGTTTCTAGAGGGTACTTTCTAGCAAGCATTGATTTAAAAGATGCCTACTACTCAGTACCCATACACAAGGACCATCGAAAATATTTAAAATTTATCTGGATGAAACAGCTATGGCAATATAAAGCCTTACCAAATGGGCTAACCTCTGCTCCAAGGTTGTTCACTAAAATCTTAAAACCTGCCTTGGCATTATTGAGGAAACAAAAGCATATAGTCATGGCGTATTTAGACGACATTTTAATAGTAGGGAAAACCTTGGAGACAGCCATTTTGGCAGTCGCAGCCACCAAACGTTTGTTTGAAACTTTGGGGTTTGTCATACATCCAGAAAAATCCAATCTTACACCGTCCACTGCCATGGACTATCTTGGATTTACGATAGATACTGTTCGCATGATTGTAACTCTGCCGAAGGGGAAAGCATCAGAATTGGCGCTATCATGCAACAAACTCATGAATAAACATCAGCCAACCATACGGGAAGTAGCTAGAGTTATTGGCAAAATGGTAGCAGCTTTCCCAGCTGTACAATTTTGGCCTTTGCACTATCAAAATTTGCAAAGAGCTAAAGTGCATGCACTAAAGCAAAATTCAGGTCACTTTGACCGAGCTATGAGTTTAACTGCTGAATCCATTCCAGAGTTACAATGGTGGGCGAGGAATGTAAGACTCAGCTCCAGTCCCATAATGATCACCAACCCAGTATTAACCATTCAAACGGATGCCAGTGCTTTGGGCTGGGGAGCAACTAACATGCAATCCAGCACAGGGGGCAGATGGAGTAAATTTGAATCATCTTGCCTACAGACACGGGGTATCAACTATTTAGAAATGTTGGGTGCGTTTTATGGGTTAAAAGCATATTCATGTAATACGCATCATGCACATGTCCGGTTGCAACTAGATAATACCACGGTGGTGGCTTATATCAATCACATGGGTGGTGTAAAGTCGATATCGTGTGACAATTTGGCCAACCTAATCTGGCAATGGTGTGTTGAAAGGCATATTTGGTTATCAGCAACTTACCTTCCAGGTAAGCAAAATACAGTGGCAGACACCAGGTCACGTAGATTTAATGATAACATCGAATGGATGTTAAATCCCAAAGTGTTTGCTGAAATTACAAAGCAATATGGCACACCAGATATCGATCTACTTGCATCCAGGCTGAATCACCAGGTACCAACGTATGTCGCTTGGGAACCAGACCCTGAGGCAGCAGCAGTTGATGCATTCTCGCTGCATTGGGGGAAAATGTTCTTTTATGCTTTTCCTCCCTTCTGCCTCATCAGTCGGGTATTACGCAAGATTCAATTGGATTCCGCTTCAGGAATCTTGATAATACCTGACTGGCCTACACAGCCATGGTTCCCAGTGGCTTTCGACATGGCTGTTGAAACACCGTTGGAATTCCCCAGCAGTCGACAGTTATTAATCCACCCAGTGTCAGGCATTAGTCACCCGTGCCATGACAGAGTCAATCTCCTGGCTTGCAGATTCTAAAAAGACCTCTACTGGGCCTGGGACTGTCTGAGGACGCCATCAACATGATGACCGCATCTCACCGGGAGTCCACCAGGAGACAATACCTGACCAATATAAGAAAATGGGAATGGTATTGCTCCAAAACAGGAACTACCTACACTACAGCTACAGCCACCAGTGTTGTGGAGTTTCTACTTGGATTACATCGGGAAGGACTCAGCTACAGCGCCATTAATACAGCCAGGAGTGCGTTGTCAGCTTATTTGGTTCCAGCAGCAGGACAACTGACTTTGGGGTCCCATCCACTAGTGGTCAAAATCATGAGGGGTATTTTTAACACCAATCCCCCTAGGCCTAGGTACACTCAGATCTGGGATGTCAGCATAGTACTGACGTACCTTAGGGGATGGCCACCACCCAGGTCACTTACTCTGGAACAACTTACACTGAAATCAGTCATGCTCATGGCTCTAGTGTCAGCTCAAAGGGTACAGTCCCTCCACCTTCTGAGGCTGGACAGCATGACAGAGTCATTGGACTGTATCACATTTCACGTTCAGGGGCTGGTCAAACAAACTAGACCAGGTACCACGCCTCCAGTTATGGAGTTCCGGGCATATTCACCTGACCCACGGTTGTGTGCCAAGACCCATCTCGCCAACTACATAGACACAACATATAACTTAAGAGGGGAGAGAAAAAGCCTTATGGATAAGCCACAAGAAGCCTCATGGTCAGGTGACGAGCCAAACCATTTCAAGGTGGCTCAAGCAGGTGCTTAAGTCCGCGGGAGTCGATACTAATGTGTACAAATCTCATTCCACCAGGGCTGCATCTACGTCGGCGGCTAGGCGAATGGATGTGCCTATGGACCATATTCTGGCCAGAGCAGGATGGTCCTCGGAAAGAACTTTCCAAAGGTTTTATAATAAGCCGCTGGCGGAGCCTGCTACATTTGCAGACAGAATTTTAGAGTCTGCAGATAATATTTAATTTAAGCCCGGGGGAGCTCTCTGTTTTTTGTTGTTATTAATAAACCTTTTTGTTCACAAACAGGTTATTGTTGATTGTATAACATGCTTCCTCCCTCTAAGGTCTTCAGGCAGTGAGTGAAGCATGAGCTGGTACACGGTTCGGATTCACAGAGCTTTGAAGTCTTCACGTAGTCACTCACGTGACTCCGAAGTAAAATAGTAAGATTAAATGAGAACTTACCAGTTCGAAGTTTGATCTGTATTTTATGAGGAGTTACGATGAGGGATTACGTGCCCTCCGCTCCCACCCTCTATTATACAGATCAACTGGTAATTAAGTTCTTATTTTTTCTTTACTATATTTATTTCAATTGTTGTGTTTTCTGTGAATCCACACCGCTGCTTTGAAGAAATGTCGCGCATGCGTGCTGGACGGGGTCTTCACGTAATCCCTCATCGTAACTCCTCATAAAATACAGATCAAACTTCGAACTGGTAAGTTCTCATTTAATCACATTGGTGAATTTAGTTGTTCCATCAATAAAATCATACCGTTGTTTTGTTTTAGTTTTAGAGATACAGTGTGGAAACAGGCCCCTCGGCCCACCGAGTCTGCACTAACGGATTATCACACAATAGTTCAATCCTGCACGCTTGGGACAATTTACAGAAGCAATCAATTTACAAACCTGCACGTCTTTGGGATGTTGGAGGAAACCGGAGCCACCGGAGAAAAACTACATGGTCACAGACTGAATGTACAAACTCGGTACAGACAGCACCCGTAGTCAGGAATAAACTCGGGTCTATGGAGCTGTAAAGCAGCAACTCTACCGCTGTGCTGCCAATGCAACTTACAGATTCTCAGCATATATCCATGCGTTACTTCAGTTTTGAAGAACCACTTTTGATCAAGTCAAGTCAAGTTTATTCGTCACATACAAATATGGGATATGCAGTGAAATGAAAAGTGGCAGTGCCAGCGGACTTTGTGCAAAAAACAAACAAACAAACAAACAACCAACAAACTACAAACAGAATCACATGTTCTTTTCCATATTAAATATTGTGGGTGGTATTGTGGTACAGTAAAGTTAGTAGAGTTAGTCCCTGGTGAGATAGGAGTTTACAGTCCGAATGGCCTCTGGGAAGAAACTCCTTCTCATCCTCTCTGTTCTCACAGCATGGCAACAGAGGCATTTGCCTGCCTGTAGCAGCTGGAACAGTCCATTGCAGGGGTGGAAGGGGTCTCCAATTATCTTATTGGCTCTGGAGTTGGACCTCCTGATGTATAGTTCCTGCAGAGGGGCGAGAGAAGTTCCCATAGAGCGTTCGGCCGAACGCACTACTCTGTGCAGAGCCTTCTTATCCTGGGCAGAGCAATTCCCAAACCAGATTGTAATATTTCAGGACAAGATGCTTTCCACAGCCGCTGAGTAGAAGCACTGGAGGATCCTCGGAGACACTCTGAATTTCCTCAATTGCCTGAGGTGGTAAAGGTGCTACCTTGCCTTACTCACGAGTACTGCAGCTTGTGATGTCCATGTCATATCCTCAGAGATGTGGACTCTCAGGTATTTAAAACAGCTCACCCTATCCACAGTATCCCCATTTATCCTCAATGATGCTGCATGTTCCAAGTCAGGAAGGCTTCTGAGTTTTATGATTTCATTGGCAGGCATTTCTGGCACTGTCACAATATAGAAACATAGAAAGTAGGTGCAGGAGTGGGCCAATCAGCCCTTCGAGCCAGCACTGCCATTCAATACAATCATGGCTGATCATTCAGAATTAGTATCCTGTTCCTGATTTTTCCTCATATCACTTAATTTTGTTAGCCTCTTTCTTGAATACATCCAGTGAATTGGCCTCCACTGCCTTCTGTGGCAAAGATTTCCACAGCTTCACAACTCTCTGGCTGAAAAGCTTTTTTCTTCTCTCAGTCCTAAATGGCCTACCCCTTATTCTTCAATTGTGACCCCTGGTTCTGGACTCCCCTAAAATCAGGAACATTTTTCCTACATCTAGCCTGTCCAATCCCTTAAGAATTTTATATGTTTCTATAAGATCCCCTCATCCTTCTAAATTTTACTTCAGAGTCACGTGAGTGACTACGTGAATAGAAGCCCGTACAGCCGTTGGTGCGTCAGGACGTCAGACGCTGGTGCAGTCGGGCGGTTGGAGCAGCAGCGCTCCTCCGAGCGGTAAGTGTAAACCGTGGGTTTTTCGAAGAGCTGGAGAATTCGGCGGGTGCAGCAGCATCTAAGGAGCGAAGGAGATGGGCGACGTTGCGGGTCGAGACCCTTCTTCATACCTCACCCTCGATTCTCCAGCATTTGCAGTTCTTCGTTAAGTTTAAGAGGTAAGGTTTTTTTAAAAAATTTTACCGCATGTTTAATTTCTGCGACGGTTTGGGTAGAGAATGTTGCAGAAAGGGAAGAAGGTGTCGGCGAGGCGCTCCGGGGGTAGAAAGGAAAAGTGGCAGGAGAGTGTTGAGGATGGAGGCCCGTCTGGTACACCTGGTCCGGTGCTGGCTACACAGCCAGTGGTTGCGGACCCACTGCCGGGGGGCAGTGGAGGCTTGTCAGTAGGGTGGAAGGCCACTGGCAAGTCTCTGTGGCCCGTAGATGAGTCGGGCCTGGAGGTTATACCCTCCATAGGAGAGTCCGTTTGCTCACGGCTCTCCCACGTCGAGATTCTATTTCAAAAGAATGCTCGACAGGGACCAGCTCCGTGGGGAGGAGTGGTGCCCAAGCCAGGCTGATGGAGAGCTTGTGCTAGCAGCACCTGTTTCAGGGCTGCAGAACTATCCTGCCTGTGAGGAGGATGTTCCAGCTCCGTGAGGAGGAGTGGTGCCCAAGCCAGGCTGATGGAGAGCTTGTGCTAGCAGCACCTGTTTCAGGGCTGCAGAACTATCCTGCCTGTGAGGAGGATGTTCTATCAGGGCAGTTTGCTGACACTGTTTCTATGCTGGGGGAGAGCAGTAAAGGTGTTCGGTTGGGGGTAATTCCGAACATTGCTGGGAAGTTTGCTGAGTGTAGAGGCAGGAAAGGCGATTGATGTAGAATTGGCCGAAGCCATTCAGTATATGCTCTCCCATCAGTTACAGGAGCTAGCTATGGAGGAAGTAGCAAAGAACTATAAAGCTCCTGTTAATTGTGATCTCCTGAAGGTACCGGTGGTTAATCACCAAATTTGCATAGATGGGTTTGCCTGCTGGGCCCAGGAGATGAAGTTTTAAAAAAGTGCTTAAACTGTTGTCAGCAGGTATTACAGCTGTGGTGTAAGTTATTGATACAAATGATATGGTTGAAGCACACCAGGATGAACTGGCATTCCTTTGTAATGCATTTTGAAATTAATAATATCGGGAGGGCCGCTATTAGGCCAGTGCTAACGCGAATTTGGCGAGTTGAGCCAACCGACCAGTGCACCACCACGAAATCTGTTGTTTGGTGGTAACCTTGCAAAAAGGGTCAAAGACTGTTATGAGGTTGTTATAACCATGGCCCTCATTAAGCCAGCTGGAAGCAAGGCAAAAAAGGTTCTCTACAAGAAGTCGAGGACAACAAGGCCGCAAGGAAAGATGCTGGTAAGGAATATAACATTGACAGACGATGAATTAACTGATGTTCCTGTTCAAATTGGGGAAGGTTAAAATTGTTTCTCAAACAATGGCAGCAGTTGAAATCAGATTTGTTCATACTTAGTGTATTGAAGGGGTGAAAAATTGGATTTTACTATATGGACAGTCTACCTAGTCAACATTTTCCTAGTCGTAAACTTATTTTCAGATGAGGAAAATGTGCTTATTCAAGCAGATTTAGTTGTTACATAAGAAGGGGTAATTGAGCCTTCTGTATATCAAAGTCAACAATTTCTGTCAAGTATATTTCCCAGATCTAAAAAAGACTGGGGGATGTAGAATTGTTCTGGATTTATCCAATTTGAACAAATTTGTTTGTTATAGGCATTTCAAAATGGAGACCTTTACCACGGGCAAACATCTAGTGTCCAAAGGGTATTATATGGCAACCATTGATTCAAGAATGCGTATTACGCAGTGTCTATTCATGGTGATGATAGAAGATATTTGAAATTTATTTGGATGACTGAGCTGTGGCAATTCAGGACATTGCCGAATGGATTAACTTCAGCTCATAGATTATTTACTAAATTGGTAAAACCTGTGTTAGCTTTACTTAGAGCTCAGGGGCATGTGGTAATGGCCTATTTAGATGATATTCTGATTGTTGGAAAGACTCATGCTGAAACTCAATCATCAGTTTCAGTTGTTAAAATCACTTTTGAACAAATGGGATTTGTTATTCACCCAGAAAAATCTAAATTATCACCAGTCCAAATTATTGATATGTGGGATTTACCATTAATTCCAATCACATGTTGGTAACTTTGCCCAGGGATAAATTGAATCAGTTAATTGAGGACTGTGTTAATCTCGTTGGAGAATAACGGCCTTCGATTAGACAAGTAGCCAGCTTTATTGGGAAGTTGTTGCAGCCTTTCCAGCTGTGCAGTATGGTCCTCTGCATTATCAACAATTACAACTATCAAAGGAACAGGCACTGAGAATACAAAGGGGCCATTTTTGATAGGCCTATGCCGTTGTCAGCTGGGGCAATTGCTGACATACAATGGTGGATAGTACGTTTCAAAAAATTTAAGGAAGGTTTTGGTGGAATCACCCTCACTGATATTACAGACTGATGTAAGTGCACTGGGTTGGGGTGCAAACAGATATGTCTTCTAGTTGTGGAGGCAGATGGAATGTGGATGAGACATCGCTTCCTCAATTAAGAGGGATTAATTATTTAGAGTTGTTGGGCACCTGGTATGGGCTCAAAGCTTATTGTTCTACAAGGAGGGATCTGCATGTGCAGGTCAGATTGACAACACCACAGCAGTGGCATATGTAAACCACATGGGTGGAGTTAAGTCACAGTCTTGTGATAGACTGGCTAACCAGATTTGGAGCTGGTGTATTGACCAAAATATCTGGCTTTCAGCACTTTATTTGCCAGAGGTCACGTCAGGTTAATGACAATATTGAATGGATGTTAAATCATGATGTATTTAACCAAATGATTGATCAATATGCATTGCCAGATATTGACTTGTTTGCATCTCGATTAAATCATCAGTTGCCTAGATATGTTTCATGGTAACCAGATCCTGGGGCAGTAGCAGTGGATGCATTTTCGCTGCATTGGGGGAGGAATGTTTGTGTATGTATTTCCTCCATTCTGTCCCATCAGCAGATGTTTGCAAAAGATCAAGGAGGACTCCGCTTCAGGGGTATTGGTAGTGTCAGGTTGGCCTACACGGGCATGGTTTCCCGTTGTATTACAAATGGCTAGGGAGCCTTACATGCTTATGCCCAAGAATAAAAATCTACTGGTAAATCCAGTCACTGGGAATCAACATCCTTTATAGGATCGTATTGATCTGTTAATTTGCAGATTTTAAGGAGGCCATACCTGGGGAGAGGACTGTCTCATCGAACTGTGGATGTTCTCACGTCGGCCTGCAGGGATAGTACACAGCAGCAATATATCACCTATATAAGGATGTGGGAGCACTTCTGCCTCCAGCAGGATATTGTATATCACACTGCAGGGATCACGGATGTATTGGAGTTGTCAAGTCTTTATTTGACCAAAAAATTAAGTTACAGTGCGATTAATTCAGCCAGAAGTGCTCTGTCTTATTTATCTATGAATGCAGAATTGCATACAGTAGGGACACATCCGTTAGTTTCACAATTCATGAAGGGAGCTTTTTCAATTTTAATCCTCCTAAACCCAGGTATGCCGGTATTTGGAATTTGAGTGAGGTTTTTATGGATCGTCGCCAGTGGGCTCCTGTTACAAGCCTATCAGTAGCCAAATTATCTATGAAGGTGGTCATGCTTCTGGTGTTGGTTTCAGCCCAACGTGTACAAACATTGCAAAAGCTACGGCTAGATAGAATGCATGTGTCGGCTGATGCCATTATATTTTATGTCTATGATTCTCTTAAACATAATAAAAGAGGCATGACAGGATGTAAGATTGTGTTTTCAGCATACCCCGCAGATGATCGCTTCTGTATAGTCTCACATTTATCTCGTTACATTGAGATTACTAAACCTCTGAGAGGAACAGAGTTGGCTTTGTTTATTAGTCACAAAAAAACCACACAGTAAGGTGTTGGTGCAAACGATTTCAAGGTCCTCGCGGCCGCAGGATGGTCCAGTGAGCTAACTTTTCAGAGGTTTTATCACAAGCCGATTTCAAGGCTCGGGGTGTTTGCTGATTCTGGTGTCAGTACTGTTATATTTTTCCCCTGAGTTAGAGGGGTTTGTTATGATTTGTTTGTAAATAAACTTTTATTTCATTTAACAAATGTATTACTGATGCATGATTGATTGTTAATGACTTTTGAGTCAATCCAGGCAGTGTGAACGTCGGATATGAGTCTGCGGCATGAATTCACAGTGCTTTGAAGTCTTCACGTAGTCACTCACGTGACTCCGAAGTAAAATAGTAAGATTAAACGAGAACTTACCAGTTTGAAGTTTGATCTTTATTTTATGAGGAGTCGAGTTGAGGGACTACGTGAATAGAAGCCCGTACAGCCGTTGGTGCGTCAATCTTCAAAGCAGCGGAATGAATTCACAGCTAACAATGACCGAAGTATAACGGTAAGATGATAAAACTAGAACTACCAGATGAGATCTATGAGGGTGGGAGCGGAGGGCACGTAGTCCCTCAATTCGACTCCTCATAAAATAAAGATCAAACTTCAAACTGGTAAGTTCTCGTTTAATCTTACTATTCCAGTGAATATAAGCCCAGTTGATCCATTCTTTTATCATATGTTAGTCCTGCCATCCTGAGAGTTAACCTGGTAAAATCTGATATCTATTCCATTCACTCTGTAATATATTGGAAATTATCAGTAATTTAAGTAGTTATCTTAATTGTAGTTATCTTAATCATGGCAACATTTACAAAACCAGCCAACATCCAAGGAGTGGTTCGGATTCATTTTGGAACTTCCTGTTCCCAAATTGTGTTGCAATATCAATCACATTAAGTCAATTGAAACAATTCTTATGGAGGGACAGCATTAAAGGAATAGTTATTATCAATGGATTTAATGTACAATGAACAGCCATGTTACAGCTTTGACAGCAGCCCAGAATATTGCTGTGTGCTCTTATCTACCTATATACTATTAAAAGTCTCATCTGGTTTCTATGTGTGCGTCTGTCTGTGTCACTGTATTTTCGCCAAAACAGTACACAGTAGCGCTGAAATTTTTGCAGAATCTTACTCAGCTTTTTCCCACCGCCGTTCTAATCAAGTTTCCTTCTGATTTGATGATATATTTCACGTTATTGATATTTAAAGGTTTAGAAAAAGGCAACTTTAATAGTAAGATTAAACGAGAACTTACCAGTTTGAAGTTTGATCTTTATTTTATGAGTCGTCGAGTTGAGGGAATACGTGAAGAACCCCGTACAGCCGTTCGTGCATCAATCTTCAAAGCAACAGTGTGAAATCACAGATAATAATGACTGAAGTATAATGGTAAGATAACAAAGACTAGAACTACCAGATGAGATCTATGAGGGCTGGGAGCGGAAGGCACGTATTCCCTCAACTCGACTCCTCATAAAATAAAGATCAAACTTCAAACTGGTAAGTTCTCGTTTAATCTTACTATTTTACTTCGGAGTCACATGAGTGACTACATGAAGACTTCAAAGCTCTGTGATATCATGCCATGTGAAACGAGTGTACACAACCACACCTGCTTCATTGACAAATGAAGGGAAAACATAATGCATACAGTCATAACATAGATGTAAAACATGTTGATGCTGTTTAAATGAAACAATAATATTTCCATCTCTCACCCAGGTGGAAAATATAACCAGAACATAAATAGAGTTAACAAATAACCCTGGTTCAGCAATGGGTCATTACAGATGTTTGGAGATTTGTTCGTTGGGCCATGCTGCAGCCGTAACAATGTGACCCAGCAGAACATAAATACCCTTGCTGCAGATGTTGTAGCAGCCCTGGTGTAATGAGCTCTGGAATCAGAATCCATTAGTACATAACACAACTCTGTTTTTCTCATCTGGAATGGCCTGAACAGTAAGTTCTCCCAAATTATTCATTGATGTATCTATTTATTTATTTATTTTTTGTGACTAACAACATTGCTAGTCCAGAACTCCAAGGCTCTTGATGACCTTGACATATTGTTGTATATATGCGTGCTTACCTTATCAAAGGTCCCCTGGTATGCCTGTGACTATTTTGAGACCTGACCCCCTTCTGGTCTGCTCAAGTATTTATAACATAATATTATATATTATAATTTACAGACGATATCATCCTGTACCATCACAATTATGTGGCGACTGAACCTGCTGCACTAAACCAGTGCCAGAAGGATAACTACCTAATAAACTCCAGCCAAATTTAAGGATATAGTTGCAGCCTCCTGGTGAAATAGTGTTCACAAATGTCAACATCGCATATGGCATTATATTGGTCCTGGGACTTATGTTGAAGATAGCCTACCCTTTGATAACCCAATTAATGGCCGTATAACTCCATCATTAACAAACGATAATTTAGCATGAACTTGAAACATTAGCAATCAATAACATTTTCCATGGAACACAAGCATAACAAACTCTTTCATCTCCTGGAAAAGAAAATTCTGTGGTTTGGTGCTATGCAAACACTTTGAACACAGAAGGATAGATGTAACAACCCAAACCTTAGGGCAGTTTATTAAACCTGCAGAACATAATTTGAGTTTATCATGCAACAACTGATTTCCCAAGCCTCAGGCTGAACCAGCAAATTACGTTTAAAATAACCAAATAGGTTATATTATTCGCGACAAATCAGGAATCAATTTGCATAATCACTCAATAGGAACCTTAAGCGGCCGCTTAATTACTTTATTTGAAACCTCAATTGATAAACAAAATGGAGGGAGCCATAAAAGTCCTTCCTACTCCTTATAGCGAAAATGTATGTTTCGCCACTGTAATGCCACATATTTTGCAACCAGTGAAATAAACATGAACCATGTTAGATGTTCCATTAACCAGAATTTGATAATAGTGTAATTCAACACCAATTCTGTGTTGCCATTAACCTATACTTGATGATTCTCCTGTGACAACAAAATATGTAACCATTCCATGAGTCTTTAACTGATTGCACCCTCGTCACTAACATATGCCATCATCATAATGTATCAACCTGAGCATCACAATATGCACATTTGTCCAATCACTCTTTAACCCATACGATGCCCGTAGGGTCTATAGATAGTTGCTACCCACAACAGACATTTTTTGCAAATCATGCAAATCTGCTCCACCTCCAAACTCGAGATGATATTTGCAACTTGGTATCTGCCGTAAACAGCAACTGTGGCCCGATTTCCGAACCGGTCTTGTAAGATAATCTTGGTCCTTCTACTGAACCTGCGCAATTCTAACCTGCTAGAACAGACCATTTTACATGATTAGACCCCTCAAATAGCTGATAATGTCTCAATCATTTGTAATGTATAACTAAGTGTACACCTTACCAAGCTGTAAGTGGTTCCTTAATTGTAGAGTAGCACAGGTACAGTGCGTGGGACCTCTGGCCAGCCTTCATGCTGCCACCAACTTCAGTGAACCACTTACTGCCAATAAAGACGTGGGGTGCATTATCACCAAAACTATGAAACCTTGCTCATTCCAATAGCTTGTGTTTTGTCCTCCAGGTTTCGCCTATGGAAAGGTCTTACCTGAATAGAAGATTTGACGGCCAACTGTAATGTCCCCCTTAGAGTGGTATTCACTGCATATGTGTTTGGGATGGTAACTTTCTGGCCAGGCATAGACCTCTGGGCACATGCCCTGAATCCCTTGGGCATGCTCTATGGCATACCCTCAGACTCGGATTAGACTATAACCGATCCCACATGCTCTCCTCTTACATGAGGGAGCAATTAAGCAGCCCTGATACAAGGTGCTGCTGGCGCGGCTTCAGCAATACGCCGACTTTGCCATGGCCCCAGCGTCAGAATAATACTGACGCAGCATGCTCTCCTCCTACATGAGGGAGACCTTAAGCAGGCCTGCTAAAAAGCGCTGCTGACACAATTTCCTATTTAGGGCCATTAGCACCATTTTGTAATATAATTAAAGATTTACTTAACAACAACTGGAGCAGTAATGAATACTGTTTGTCCCTCCTTGTGACTTTATTAATTTCACCTGGAGAAACAAGGTGTGTTAACAATGACCTATAAGGCACTTAATAGTTAACCATTTAACAAGATAAGTTGTCTTACTTGCACAGCTGAATCACATCTATACTATTAACAATTAATCTAAAGACTAGTAAACCTGTTACCAGAGTTTATTGACTGCCATCTGTTGCCCAGGCCGGCATCACAGCCAATTGAATACCTAAAAGTGAATCCCAACATCCTACAAGTCTATTTGATAGACTTAATCTAACTGGATGGAGGAGCCCAATTTCTCAAATATAGTTTAAGACTTAATAGATTCTGTTATATTGCCTTATCCTAACAATGACCCCTCATCCCCCATGATCACTGTAAATGGGAATACCCTACTAAACAGCTATTCCCATAAAGCAGCCCTGAAGAAGGTACCACTGGCACCCATAAAGCAGCCCTGAAGAAAGGTGCTGCTGGCGCGGCCTCTCCCATAGGCCAATATTTGCCATAGATTTGGCGTTCTCATGAAGCAGCCCTGAGCAAAGGTGCTGCTGGCATAACCTTTCCAATAGGCTAGCTTGGCATCCCCATGAGCAGTCCTGAGCAAAGGTACTGCTGGCACAGCCTCTCCAATAGGCTAGCTTGCCATAGCTTGGCATCCCCATGAGCAGTCCTGAGCAAAGGTAATGCTGGTACAGCCTCTCCCATAGGCTGGCACTGTCATAACTTGGCATTCCCATGATGCAGCCCTTCCCAAAGGTGCTGCTGGCTCAGCTTCTGCCATAGGCTGCCATAGGCTTAAACTTTACTACTGATCCACCTCCTGCCTAAAGGAGTTTCTCTAAATTCATTCCCAGAGGTGAACCTACCAAATCTTTCTTAATTACTCTGACTATTTTGTCAGCTGTCCCCATATCCTGGGGATTATTGTGGTTAGGGAACCCCATAAGTGAATTTCCCCTCCCCGGGAATCAATCCCCGGGCACCCAGGCTACTCATTTACGTGAATTAAACCCCATTTCTTGGGGACTACTGCAGTCTGAGAACCGCAAACATTTGAGTTTCCCCACCACCGGGAACCCAGGCTGACCGTTCAGGTCCGTTAAGCCCCATCCCCTAGGGACTACTGCGGTCTGGAACCGCACTATTCTCGGGTATCCCCTCCCCGGGACCCAACATGTGGAGTCACTGACCGCGTTATCAGTAACTCCAATTGCAAACCCGACATTTGCCAGCTCCCCGCTCCCGCGGTCGGAGCAGGGTTTTTCCCCCAAAGCCCTAGACTGGTTCACTCGTCGGCCTCGCGACCATCCCGCAAGAACCCCGGATGTTCCTGAAGGAAACCTAGAACAGGTAAGAAATAGCACTTACCTGAAACTTTTTTAGACTTACCGTTGGAGGAGCTGCGCTGCTCCACAGTCGTCTGCACGAAAGTGTCTGACGTAATGACGCACGAACGGCTGTACAGGGTTCTTCACGTAGTCACTCACGTGACTCCGAAGTAAAATAGTAAGATTAAACGAGAACTTACCAGTTTGAAGTTTGATCTTTATTTTATGAGGAGTAACGATGAGGGATTACGTGAAGAAGCCCCGCCTGGCGCTAGAACGGCATACTTCAAAGCAGCGGCATGAAAAACACAGAACATAATAGCCGGAGTAAGATAGTAAGGCTTCTCATAGATTTAGAACTACCAGATGATCATTTATTTTATGAGGGTGGGGAGTGGAGGGCACGTAATCCCTCATCTTTACTCCTCATAAAATAAAGATCAAACTTCAAACTGGTAAGTTCTCGTTTAATCTTACTATTTTACTTCGGAGTCACGTGAGTGACTACGTGAAGATTTTGAAGCTTCTGTGTTTTCCATGTCGTAGAATTCTTCCATACGACAGTCCGGCTAGGTCAACACATACATTAGTAAAAACCTTTTACCAGACCAGTTTCAGTTCTTTCCATAAATCTTTTAATGATAAAAGAACATAATATAACCCCTTTTTTACATCTGGGGAAAACCATTACAAAGTGATAAAAGATATAAGTGACAACATAACCAATAATATCAATTGATAGTGAAACAAAGCAGGTGATTATAGTGAACCCAACACCGCGTGTCCAAAGCCTGTCATTGTGTGAACAGGTTTATTGTAGAACTTTGAAAAATTTCCTCTTTACACCACCCTGCGGTTTCTAAAATATGTTCGAGTGGCACGTCCTGTAACTTCGCCGCGGACGCAGCTGCTGCCCTGGTGGAGTGAGATTTGAACACATCAGTGTCTACTCCTGCTAAAAGTAACACCTGTTTTAACCACCTCGAAATTGTTTGCACTGAAGCTTTTGTGTGTGGTTTCTTATGCGTAACCATTAATGTTTTTTCATTACCTCGAAGAGTTTTGGTAATTTTTATATATTGGTTCAAATGTTTAACTACACACAATGTTGGATCAATAGGGTAAGCTTGAAACGTTACCTTTGCTCCAGTTCTTCCTGGTCTGCTTTGTTTGATCAGATCGTAAACATAAAAAAACAATGTTATCTGTAGCCACATGCATACAGTCTAAACTTAGCAATTGTAATGTTTGCACCCTTTGAGCTGAAACCAATGCCATTAACATTACTAATTTAAATGATAACTTTTCCAATGATAAAACTTCGATTGGAGTCCATTGCCTGAGTAGAGTAAGTACAATGCTGACATCCCAAATTTCTGTATATCTTGGTTTGGGTGGATTTTTGTTAAAGATTCCTTTCATAAATCTCAATATTAATGGATGTGATCCAATTGATTTTTGATCAGAGATTTGTCCTAAATAGGATGACAATGCACTACGTGCACTATTAATAGCACTATAACTTAAGTGCTGTTCAAAATGCAGCTCGGCAAGGAACTTCAATATGTTTGCAATGTTCACAGTATGATAGGATATATTTGATTGTCTACAAAATTTTTCCCATTTCTTTATATGCGTCATATATTGTCTCTGGGTGCTATCTCGCCATGATGCGACTATAATATCCATAGTCCTATCCGACAATCCAAGCTCTTGTAGTGGTCTGGTCAAAACCTGCAGATTAACAAATTCATATAAGCATGTAATGGATGAATTTCTTTGGTCACCGGTTTTATTAGCAAATCACTGCTGCTAGGAATTGACATATATGGTTCTTTAATCATGTTTAACATTAATGGGAACCATGGTTGTGTCGGCCAATTTGGAATCACCAATAATCCCGTGGCAGAATCTTGTTCTATTTTCTTCAGACATTGCTGAACCAGAGCAAATGGCGGAAAAGCATAAAATAACATATTCCCCCAATGCAGTGAAAAAGCATCTACTGCTACTGCATCTGGATCTGGTTCCCAAGACACATATTTAGGTAATTGATGATTTAATCTTGATGCAAATAGATCAATGTCTGGTAACCCATATTGAATCACAATTTTACTGAAAATTACTGGGTTCAACATCCATTCTGTGTTATTTTTAAACACCCTTGATCTATTGTCTGCCACCACATTGTATTTACCTGGGATATAATTCGCTGAAACCCAAATTTGGTGCTCAATACACCACTGCCATATCTGATTGACCAGACAATCACATGATACTGATCTGACTCCCCCCATGTGATTAATATATGCAACAGCTGTTGTATTGTCTAATTGTATTAGTACATGCAGATACTTTTTTGTAGAACAATAGGCTTTTAATCCATAAAATGCCCCCAATAACTCTACATAGTTAATACCATATGTTTGGAGAAACATTTCCTCTTGGACAGTCCATCTGCCCCCACAGCTGGTAAATGAATCTGTCGCCCCCCATCCGAGAGCACTAGCATCTGTTTGTAAAATTACTTCAGGCTGTTGTATCACAATGTTTTTAGCAGCTTGTGGGACATTTTCAATCCACCATTGCAATTCCAATAAGGCATTTTTTGTTAATTGCATAGGCCTATCAAAATGGCCTGCTCTCTTTTTTAGAGCTTTCATTTTATCTCTTTGCAGGTTTTGGTAATGTAATGGACCAAATTCCACTGCAGGAAATGCTGCTACTAATTTCCCAATAACATTTGCTACTTCTCGGATGGAGGGATAAGGTTTGTGCATAAGACCCCTGCAGGTCATTATAATATCATCAATCTTATCTGTTGGCAAAGTTACTAACATAGTAACTGAGTTGATCACAAACCCCAAATAGTTAATTGACTGTGTTGGCTGCAGCTGGGATTTAATTGGATGAATCAAGAACCCTAATTTCTCAAATAAGGTTTTTGTTGCTGAAACTGATTTTTCAGCTGATTCCTGATTACAATTGATGATTAAAATGTCATCCAGATAAGCCATAACGATGTGCTTTTGTGCTCTTAATTGTGCTAAAGCTGGTTTCAACAGCTTTGTAAAGAGCCTGGGAGCTGAACTTAACCCATTTGGTAAAGCTTTAAATTGCCACAGCTGTCCCAGCCAATTAAATTTCAAATATCTTTGAAAAAATTGGTTATGTCGGTACTGAATTGTACGCGTCCTTTAAATCAATTGTGGCCATATAACAACATGCTGACATCAAATGCCTTGTAGTATTGAATGTTTCCATCTTAAAATGTTTATACTCGACAAATTTATTAAAATTTGTAAGGTCCAGAATAATTCTGCAACCACCATCTTTTTTACTTCTTGGAAATATATTTGACACAAATTGATGTTCATGTTCAACAGTTTTTTCAATAACACCTTTTTTAAACAATTTGTCAATTTCCACATTAATCTCTGCCTCTTCAATTGCAGAAAACATGAAACCATAAGCAGGTTTATTTTGTACCGGAGAGTTAACACCTTCTTTAAATGTTATAATAGCTCCTGAAACTGTTTGTAAAATAAACCGATCAGATGTGATGGCAAGCCACTCATCATAAAACATTTGTAATCTCTCTCCAACTGGAGATTCGTCCACAGTTTCTTTAGGAATTGAATAAATTTATTGTACCTCTCCATATGAACGTGGCAGTCTCCTTCTCCCCGTATACGGGTGACCATTAGGCTGTGTCGGATGGTAATATTTTCTTTTCATATTCTTGCCTCTGTTTCCGAAATCAAATCCCCTTCTTGACGAAAAATACCTTTTTTGTCCAAAAACGGAAGGTCTCATGTGGCTAATAGATTTAGCCTCTTCATCCATTTCTCTTATTTGCTTAGGCAGGTTCTCTCCAAATAGATAACCAGGAGCTTGAACACCACTTGATCGACACAGATCTGCAAACCTTGGATGAAATATGGGCCGAATCGCAATTTTCCTCATACAATTAATTTCATAGAAGGAATTGCATAATAAGCCCAAAGTATCTTTTTGGATTTTATCCATCTCCAACCCCTCCATTTGCCTTCCAAAAGCAGTAATGGCAGCAGAAATCAATTTGAGGATTCTTTGAAATCTTATTTCTTGTCCTCTCATGCCTGGAGTCATAGGCGTCCATATAGACGGATTAACCGTAGGTACCTTCAATGAGGTGCAATTATCTGGTGTTTTATATAATTCTGCTGTTTCAACCATCACAGAATCTTGAAGTTGGTGAGATACCATATAGTTAATATTGGCAGCTAGGTTTTCTTCCATAGCCTCACCACTTCCTTCCGGTATAGCAAATTCTTTTGCCACATCAGGCACATCTGGCCTTTTCTTTTTTATTCGTGGTGTGCACTCAAAATCCACATCACCACTTGCAGGGTCTGACCTTTGCAGCCCTGATACACTTGGAATTATATCCAATGAGACTTCCTCCGCCCTTAATCCTGGGTCTGGAGTTTCAAATTCCCAATTTGGCACATAGCCATATTCTGGATATTCAAACCCCTCAGGGTCATTTTGGGAAACTTCTGGGTACTGTGACCCTTGTCTCACTATATTCTGGAGTACTTTCTCCATATGCTCCATTTTAAGCCATATAGCTTTATTATCCGGAGGACTTTCATTATCAGAGTCATTATCAGAAACCACGGGCCTCACGGATTTCTTTTTGATTTTCTAGGAACATTTTCCTCCGTGGTTTGTATTTCTGGAGAAATTATAGTCTCACTAACGGGTAAATCAACGGCCACCGGTATCGGAACCGGATCCGCACTAAACTCTTGTCCCGACTCTTTAGCTTCACCCCGGGATGATCTTTTTACCCGTGAAATTTTCCTTTGAGACTTCTCCATTTTTCCTTTTTTATTATCTGGCTAAATCATTACGCCAGCGTGACTCTGATTTTACTTTCGCTTTTGCTGGTTCTACCAGCGTAGCGTCTTTTTTCCCAGAACGTCCCCTCTTTCCTTGCACTTACCTGCGGGTCTGTTCCGACCGCTGCGAGGAGCTGCGCTCTGCAGCTCTTGCTTCAGCCGTCAGCGTCGACATAATGCCGTTCTAGCGCCAGGCGGGGCTTCTTCACGTAGTCACTCACGTGACTCCGAAGTAAAACAAGATTTTTATTGTTAAAATCATTGCTGCACCAGCTTCCAATAGACTTTGATACAAAGTTGCAATACAGGAACACTCTGTGCTTCCACCAAGTTTTCACCTGAATGGGATATCACAGTCCTCCACCTGACTTTTGCAACAATGTTGCCCTCATACAACACTTACTCCAGCTTCTGGCAGCAGGAGCTTCAACAGGAGGGGGAGGGTGAATTGCTATTGAAATTGGCAGATAGGGAAAGTGCAATTGGAATTTGTTTTTAAAGTCCAGTGCTGGGGGAGGCAGGGGACTGCTGGAATCTTACATTGGGGAACGGGTTGAGTTTGGGGACCATGCCTCCCATGGGGGCTACGGGTTAGTGGTGGAATGTTGTGTTGGGGAATGCGTTGCGTTGGGGGACCAGGCCTCCCATGTGACAGGGATCCAATGGGTCCAGTTGGTCCAGTATAATATTAAAAGTCTCATCTTTTTTCTATGTGTGTGTGTGTCTGGCTATATGATTGTATTTCCCCAAAACTGTACACTGTAGCGCTAAAAGGTTTCAGAATCTTACTCAGCTTTTTCCCGTTGTCGGTCTAATCAACTTTCCTTCAGACTTGATGTTATATTTCACGTTACTGATATTTAAAGGTTTAAAAAAAAGCCAACTTTAACAAAAAATGTACCGTTAAAATCCTTCCTGCCAGCTTTCAACAAACTTCAATATGGATTTGCAATACAGGAACACTCTGTGCTTCCACCAACTTTTCACCTGAATGGGATATCACAGTCCTCCACTTGACATTTTCAACAATGTTGCCATCATACAACACTTACTACACCTCCTGACAGGACAGGAAGGGGAGGGTGAATTGGTATTTCAATTGGGGAAGTGCAATTGCAATTATTTTTAAAGCCCAGTGCTGGGAGGAGCAGGGGAGTGCTGGAATCTTACGTTCGGCAAAGGGTTGAGTTGGGGGACCATGCCTCCTGTGGGGGGAACGGGTGAGTGGTGCAATATTGCGTTGGGGAACGGGTTGCGTTGGTGGACCAGGCCTCCCATATGACAGGGACCCAATGGGTGATCTTATGCTTTAAATTTCTTGAAATCTCAACAAAATTCTTAAGAAATTTGCAACTGGCTTGACTAACATTGTGTATTTTTCCACCTTTGGGTTATGATGCATGTGTCACTTGCTGATATTTTCAGTACCAATCTTTCATTTTCCGTCCCTTATCACTGCCTGGTTCCTCAATAAGGCTATCTACTTCTATAGGTCTCCAGCTGAACGTCAACATCTTAAACAATTGAGTTTTTTGGCAGATAGACTGTGCTGATGTTGTTGCTAGGATCCAAAAGTTTAGAAATTATCTCTTTCATCTTCTGAGTACAAAAATCAACTGTGTTGAGTTTGAATGTTCATTTACTTTGGACAAAGAGAGGTTATTTTTGGTTCAGAACTTCACTTGTCAACATAAGTACTTTGATGGAAAAAATGTAAGTTCACTTTTAACTTCCAACAAAGAAAGTTTGGAACTGTAGCATTTATTGCTGGCATGCCGCACAATATACTTCTGAAATGACTTCAATTCCACAATGATCAGCATTTTTTTTAAATGAACGCTTAATCTTTTCCAATTTCTTGTCTAGATCTATGATAAACAGTCATATTTCACAGTGCAAAACATTTAACAGAATTGATTTGGGTCCAAGGCAAGACTTCTAAATCTAAACATTTTAACAAACGATGTGTCTAGATCTGGTAAACACGTTGCCAATACTCAAAATTGAAGCTTAATTATTTCTTAAAAAATTAAATCTTCCAGCAAGTCTTAGCTCAGCAAAGCACTGCCCTTTATCTTGTTTATTTAATCTACCAGTTTCTACTGGGAATGGGCAATAGAAACATTAGTTTTGCTGGCTAAGGTCAAGTAGCTCTTCACCAAATGATCTAAGCTAGTTATTTACACCATTTAGAAAAGTAGAAACATAGAAAATAGGTGCAGGAGTAGGTCATTCGGCCCTTTGAGCCAGCACCACCATTCAATATGATCATGGCTGATCATCCAAAATCAGTACCCCGTTTCTGCTTTCTCCCCATATCCCTTGATTCCATTAGCCCTAAGAGCTATATCAAACTCACTCTTGAATACGTCATTTACCTTGCATGTGGCCCCAGTGGTACTTCATTTGCCAATAATGCCCTTTTCAAGCATTTGTTGAAAGGATTTCAGAATGGATAAATGATTTTCCTACATGCCAAGTGTAAATTGTATTCAACAGACCTCATGGTTACATAACTGTTGCAGTGAAATTCAAATGGCAAAGCTAGGGACATTGACTTGTTGAGATTGAAGGAGGCAAATGAGCCTCCCACGTTTTCTTATACCATTCAATTAGATTGAAAGAAGATTAGAAAATAATTTTGAATGCTGTTTGAAGGATTGATAACAGTACATGTGCTACTTATTTGTTGTTCCCTGTGACATTTTCAAATAGAGACAAAATAGCATATCAGTGAAAGTCTGTTATGTCTACCTTGGCTGTGTCCTCTCTGTCTCCCAGCTGGATTTCATTCTGTCCTACTGATCTTTCTCTTGGCAAGTTTCTCTTTGTCCCATATCTTCTTTGATTTCTTTCCCAGCTCTCTAATCCTTTTGCTAACACATTTTAATTCCACTGCAGCTCTATAACATATAATTCTGGCCCAAATCTTTGATCTATCTCTTGGCCATGACTTGCTCAGTACGAAACGTATAATCTAATAGTTCTGTCTGTCCCACTTTTTTTTTCCAAGTGTCTGAATCTTTCAGAAGGTTCCTTCCATCTTTGTGCCGAATTTCCAACAGTAATCCTGGCTCTTTGCGAGGGCTATTTAATGTTGATGTCCCTGCATCTCACTTCATTCTAACTCCTTGACTCTCTTCTGACAGTTGGTTTACTATTAATCCATTCATCTGAATGCTGTCCTATTCCATTTCTGAGATCTCCCAGCTGGCTATGTCCCTTTATCTTTCAAGTTGCTGTATTCTTCTCTGCCTCACAAACTTTGCTACCAGCTGCATCCATCTTTTATAGTTGATATATCTCCTGGCTATATCCCATTTGGTCTCCAGTTTATTCCCCTCAGCTATAGTACCAACCATTCTATCTCCTCACCAATATTCCACTCTGTCTCACACGTTTTATCTCTCTCCTCACTAATATTTTTCCAACATTAATCCTGCCTCTTTTCCACATCTCTCTTCAGCTAAATCCTTCTCTCTTCTCATCACCATTTGTGTTCAGCTCCACATTAGCTCCAACATTTTCATTGACCTTGTCGACCTTCTTCCCCAATTTCACACACCTCTAACAACGGAAATTATGAGATTTTACCATAAGCAAATTTGCATTCTTATACATTCAGCTCCATTGTCAGGGTTGTTAAGTGCGGACATTGTTGGAATCAAAGTCTCAACTAGTAACCATTAAGTCAGACTAATGTTTGCACAAAAGACAACGCTGACATCGTCCAAGATGAAATTATGGATTGTGGATTATATGTGTTAGACATGTGGTTTTGATGCTTTCTCTGCATTTTTATCCTGACCCCATGACAAATGTGTTTAATTCCTCCACACCTTGTCAAACAATGCAGCATCATTTTAGTTTCTTCTTTAGTAACCTGAATTAGCTGGTCTGATCTTTATACTGTTGGAAAATAACACATTTTATGCATTCACATCAAAAGATAGTTCTTCTTATTTTTAATCTTTCTTCTTATTCAATATTTTTAATCATTTTCAGAATGAAAATGCACACATTTAATACAAAATATTTCCTTCTTCTCCTTTCACGGCAACAAATCAGATCGCATTTCTCTATAATTCTTTGAATGACTGCAGAATATTTGAAGATGAGCTCATTTACCAGAAAGGTCTCTGTCCTCAATGTGATTCAGTTACATCTTTACATTTGCTTCAGGTATTTGAATACTTCTAATGTGGTATTATGCACAAAACTGAAACATTTACTTGGTCCCTATGTGTAAGTAACTGAACAAGCCGGATGAGCCCCTCTTTCATTAATCATTGCTACGTTAGTTTAGATAGATATGTTCATTCAAAACGGCAAGGATGCACTGTCAAAAAGGATTCTGACATGTTCTCACTATTGCCCGTATGAAGATGTTTATGAGTGGTTGATAATCACCTTTTGCTTTTTCATGGTGAAATAAATTAATGCTTAGCATGTCGCTGAATGGATGCTCTGTACTACGCCATGGGAAGCTCTGCTGTAAATAGGGCACTGGGTCTTGGTCTTATTTCAGTAACCTTTCTTCTGCTGAATATATAACTGTCTGAGAAACACAAATCGTGAATAACATGGTTCCTAGGCTGCGACCAACATCAGGCTCGGGATCTGAACTCTTTACTCTGACCTAGCAGGTGACTGACATGAGCAAACACTTGGACAGCACACTCATTATGAAGGAGTAGTCAGACAGAACAAGTGTGTCTACAAACACTGCAGTACAAAAAGCATTACATCTGCATCTGCATCACATTTACATTTCAAGCGAGTTCTTTGTTCTTTGTGCAAAAACTAAATTACTATTCAAATGGTGATTACAATTAGTATTGCTTCTGTAAATACAGGAATATTGTGAGCTATTGGGAACTCTGAATGCCAGCCAAGAACAGATACCGTGTAGTATTCTGTGCTACGTTCCGGCTTAGCTTCTTGCCACAATACTAATACCTTTTCCGTCCTTCAGACCACTTTAATCTCTGTTTAGTTTAGTTTAGTTTACAGATGCAGCCCGAAACAGGCCTCTCGGCCCACCAGGTCCATGGCGACCAGCGATCCCCATGCACCATCCACTAACGCAATCTTACACGCTAGGGACAATTTACAATCTTTACCAAAGCCAATTAACCTGCAAACCTGAGATAGACACAAAATGCAAAATTCAAGAGATTCAAGATTCAAGAGAGTTTATTGTCAAGTGTCCCAGATAGGAAAATGAAATTCTTGCTTTGCTTCAGCACAACAGAATATGGTAGGCATGAATACAGAACAGAATGTGTCCATATACCATTATATAAATATATACACACATGAATAAATAATCAGATAAGGTGCAAATAAACAGATAATGGGCTATTAATGTTCAGAGTTTTGTTTGAGTTGAGTTTAATAGCCTGATGGCTGTGGGGAAGTAGCTATTCCTGAACCTGGACATTGCAGTCTTCAGGCTCCTGTACCTTCTACCTGAATGTAGTGGGGAGATGAGTGTGTGGCCAGGATGATGTGGGTCCTTGATGATGCTACCAGCCTTTTTGAGGCAGCGACTGTGATAGATCCCCTCGATGGTAGGGAGGTCAGAGCCGATGATGGACTGGGCAGCGTTTACTACTTTTTGAAGTCTTTTTGTAGCCAGGAGAGAAGGAATGGGTAATGAACCAGTCTATATTTCCTTGAGCATTGTTTGATTTTATCTATTGTTTTCACACCTTACCCTTCCATATCCCTAGTCTCCTTCTCCCCTGAATCTCAGTTTGAAGAAGACCCGAAACATCGCCCATTCCTTCTCTCCAGAGATGCTACCTGTCCCACTGAGTTACTCCAGCATTTTGTGTCTATTTTTGGTTTAAACCAGCACCTGCAGTTGCTTCCTACACAACCTGCAAACCTGTGCATCTTTGGAGTGTGGGAGAAAACAGGAGCATCCGGGGAAACCCGCAGGGTCACAGAGAGAATGCACAAACTCCATAGAGACAGCACCTGTAGTCAGGATTGAATCTGGGTCTCTAGCGCTGTAAAGCAACAACACTACCGCTGCACTGCTGTGCTGCTCCTGGGTCTGAGTTGAAGGATTCAGAGTAACTGATCTCCCTCACAACAATAAAAGCACAATACAAAATTCCAGAAACACAGTTCATGGTTTGCAATCGTGTGTCATGGCGCACAAAACATTTAAACCTGGAATTATTCAAAATGCGCAGAATGAAATTGCTAAGGAAAGTGTAGGAAGGAACTGCAGATCCTGGTTTAAACCGAAGATAGACACAAAAAGCTGGAGTAATTCAGCGGGTTAGGCAGCATCTCTGGAGAGACGGTATGGGTGACGTTTCGCGTCGTGACCCTTCTTCAGACTGGTTAGGGATAAGGGAAATGAGAGATATAGACGGTGATGTAGAGAGATAAAGAACAATGAATGAAAGATATGCAAAAAGTAATGATAATAAAGGAAACAGGCCATTGTTAGCTGTTTGTTGGGTAAAAACAAGACGCTTATGTGACTTGGGTGCGGGAGGGATAGAGAGAGATGGAATGCCAGGGCTACCTGAAGTTAGAGAAATCAAAATTCTCACCACTGGGCTGTAAGCTGCCCAAGCGAAATATGAGATGCACTTCCTCCAATTTTTGTTTAGCCTCATTCTGACAAAGGAGGAGACCTAGGACAGAAAGGTATGTGTAGGAATGTAATATGTAATGATTAAAAGCACAAGATATATCAACTTGCAAACATTAAGAGGTGAGAATAATTGTTTTGCATTATTATTCCATCTCATCTGTATATCATCTGAAATTCAATATGTGTTAAATTATGAAACCAGAAATCAACATAAAATAAGTTGGCAGCCTAAGTTTCAAACAAATTACAGTTGCTGATATATTTATCTCAGAAGAATGCTAAAGCGTCATTTTTATTTTGAGCCCAAGTTATACAAACAAACTGCTATAAACGTATAAAAAATGAATTATAAAAAAGAAAAATAAAGAGGATAAAATAATACAAGCAGTTACCCAAGGTCATGCTACGGAGAAAGGTATAAAGATAAAAGAATCATTGAGAAATTAAAAAAAGAAAAATATAAATATCAATATTCTACATTTTCTCTAATACAAAGTGAGACTATTAGGAAATTGTCAAATAAATAAAGGACAAAGTTCATTTACATCACCTGTTTTAAATGCAAAAGAAATGAACACAAAACAAATGCACAAAGGGAATTGATTTTACCTAAAAACCCAATTTCTACCTCTGATAAGGCCATACATAAGTGCACTGTCAAAATGAATTTCTACCAGGGCTTCTGTGCATTAGGAATGCATATGCATGGTTTCCACTTGTAGCAATGTTACAAAATGTTGAGATTTTAAAAATCAAGTCTGCAATTGATCCTATCAGATAAAGCATAAAACAAAATTTAATTTGGCACCTAATTCACTTTCATATCTTCAGTATTAAAAACGTTATGGCAATTTTCATACTCGGAAATTAACATCTTGTTCCCTATTGCTTTTCTATTTACTTAACACAAAAGCTGTGATTGAGGACAGTCAAAAGCCCATAAATTTCTTAAAATTTAAGAGAACTTAATGAAAACTTCAGTTATTATAGATTGAAGCATTCTGAAACAAATAGGAAACAATCTTACTTGGATGACCTGAAATTAAAGCATATAATTAGTTAGTTACCTAATTGTAGCTAATTACAAAGTTCACTTACTAGATCTAAACATCTATCCATTTCTTAAGAAAAGGTTAACATTTTTAAAAAGCCTAAGTGTCCAAATAACATTCACACAAGAATTCACAATATAACATGATTTTTAAATCTCATTGTCATGAAATTTATAGGCCAAATGGAAGGAATTTAGTGTTTAATTCCCGTAAATTAATGGCCATTTAAATCATCTTGCGTGTGGGATTTTGTGGAATGCGATCGATTGGAACGTTGCGGTTGTGGTGAATTTAAACCACACATTGGCAGGAAAAATACTGCCAGTTCGTATGGGTCCTAAGTTACCTTTTCGCAACGTGAAATTTTGATTAAAGGCATCCTAAGAAGCAAGTTTATATGTAAAAATAAAGTGTACCTTGCCTTGTCTGCTACGTGAGATCTGTCCCATTGTCTGCGTTGACGGCAGTAGAAGATGATTTTAATTTTACTCCTGCCTTTAATTTTTCCAGCACTAATTTTAATAAACTTAATAAAATGGCAGTCGAAGCAATTTTTCTTCAGCAACTAAAAAGCCTGTTCAAAATTGATTTGAATAGTCAGACGAAATACCGCATTTTAAACCCGCCCCCCTCTCAAACGTGCCAAAGTCGCGCACATGGGTAGTGACAGATCTGCAGCGCCGCTGAAGGTAGGTTTTGTAACATACCTACCACTTGGTCTGCAGAGTGATGCATGATCAGCACCACTTTTTGCACCATTAGAAACATAGAAACATAGAAATTAGGTGCAGGAGTAGGCCATTCAGCCCTTCGAGCCTGCACCGCCATTCAATATGATCATGGCTGATCATCCAACTCAGTATCCCGTACCTGCCTTCTCTCCATACCCTCTGATCCCCTTAGCCACAAGGGCCACATCCAACTCACTCTTAAATATAGCCAATGAACTGGCCTCAACTACCCTCTGTGGCAGAGAGTTCCAGAGACTCACCACTCTCTGTGTGAAAAAAGTCTTTCTCATCTCGGTCTTAAAGGATTTCCCCCTTATCCTTAAGCTGTGACCCCTTGTCCTGGACTTCCCCAACATCGGGAACAATCTTCCTGCATCTAGCCTGTCCAACCCCTTAAGAATTTTGTAAGTTTCTATAAGATCCCCTCTCAATCTCCTAAATTCCAGAGAGTATAAACCGAGTCTATCCAGTCTTTCTTCATAAGACAGTCCTGACATCCCAGGAATCAGTCTGGTGAACCTTCTCTGCACTCCCTCTATGGCAATAATGTCCTTCCTCAGATTTGGAGACCAAAACTGTACGCAATACTCCAGGTGTGGTCTCACCAAGACCCTGTACAACTGAAGTAGAACCTCCCTGCTCCTGTACTCAAATCCTTTTGCTATGAAAGCTAACATACCATTCACTTTTTTCACTGCCTGCTGCACCTGCATGCCTACTTTCAATGACTGGTGTACCATGACACCCAGGTCTCGCTGCATCTCCCCTTTTCCTAATCGGCCACCATTTAAATAATAGTCTGCTTTCCTGTTTTTGCCACCAAAGTGGATAACCTCACATTTATCCACATTATACTGCATCTGCCAAACATTTGCCCACTCACCCAGCCTATCCAAGTCACCTTGCAGTCTCCTAGCATCCTCCTCACAGCGAAACACTGCCCCCCAGCTTAGTGTCATCCGCAAACTTGGAGATATTGCCTTCAATTCTCTCATCCAGATCATTAATATATATTGTAAATAGCTGGGGTCCCAGCACTGAGCCCTGCGGTACCCCACTAGTTACTGCCTGCCATTGTGAAAAGGACCCGTTTACTCCTACTCTTTGCTTCCTGTTTGCCAGCCAGTTCTCTATCCACATCAATACTGAACCCCTAATACCGTATGCTTTAAGTTTGTATACTAATCTCTTATGTGGGACCTTGTCGAAAGCCTTCTGGAAGTCCAGATATACCACATCCACTGGTTCTCCCTTATCCACGCTACTAGTTACATCCTCGAAAAATTCCACAAGATTCGTCAGACATGATTTACCTTTTGTAAATCCATGCTGACTTTGTCCAATGATTTCACCACTTTCAAAATGTGCTGCTATCCCATCTTTAATAACTGACTCTAGCAGTTTCCCCACTACCGATGTTAGACTAACTGGTCTGTAATTCCCCGTTTTCTCTCTCCCTCCCTTCTTAAAAAGAGGGGTTACATTTGCTACCCGCCAATCCTCAGGAACTACTCCAGAATCTAAAGAATTTTGAAAGATTATCACTAATGCATCCACTATTTCCTGAGCTACTTCCTTAAGTACTCTGGGATGCAGCCTATCTGGCCCTGGGGATTTATCGGCCTTTAATCTATTCAATTTACCCAACACCACTTCCCGACTGACCTGGATTTCACTCAATTCCTCCTTTGACCCACAGTCCCCTGCTATTTCAGGCAGATTATTTATGTCTTCCTTAGTGAAGACAGGAACCAAAGTAGTTATTCAATTGGTCCGCTATATCCTTGTTCCCCATGATCAACTCACCTGTTTCTGACTGCAAGGGACCTACATTTGTTTTAACTAACCTCTTTCTCTTCACATATCTATAAAAACTTTTGCAAGTCAGTTTTTATTTTCCCTGCCAGTTTTCTTTCATAATCTATTTTTCCTTTCCTAATTAAGCCCTTTGTCCTCCTCTGCTGGTCTCTGAATTTCTCCCAGTCCTCTGGTATGCTGCTTTTTCTGGCTACTTTGTACGCATCATCCTTTGCTTTGATACTATCCCTGATTTCCCTTGTTATCCACGGATGCACTACCTTCCCCGATTTATTCTTTTGCCAAACTGGGATGAACAATTTTTGTAGTTCATTCCATGCAGTCTTTAAATGTCTTCCATTGTATATCCACCGTCAACCCTTTTAGAATTAATTGCCAGTCAATCTTGGCCAATTCACATCTCATACCCTCAAAGTTACCTTTCTTTAAGTTCAGAACCATTGTTTCTGAATTAACAATGTCACTCTCCATCCTAATGAAGAACTCAACCATATTATGGTCACTCTTGCCCAAGGGGGCACGTACAACAAGACGGCTAATTACCCCTTCCTCATTACTCAAAACCCAGTCTAAAATAGCCTGCTCTCTCGTTGGTTCCTCTACATGTTGATTTAGATAACTATCCCGCATACATTCTAAAAAATCCTCTTCCTCAGCACCCCTGCCAATTTGATTAACCCAATCTATATGTAGATTGAAGTCACCCATTATAACTGTTTTGCCTTTGTCACACGCATTTCTAATTTCCTGTTTGATACCATCCCCAACTTCTCTGCTACTGTTAGGTGGCCTGTACACAACACCCACCAGCGTTTTCTGCCCCTTAGTGTTTTGTAGCTCTACCCATACCGATTCCACATCCTCCAAGCTAGTGTCCTTCCTTTCCATTACGTTAATCTCCTCTCTAACCAGCAACGCTACCCCACCTCCTTTTCCTTTCTCTCTATCCCTCCTGAATAATGAATATCCCTGGATGTTCAGCTCCCAGCCTACGTCACCCTGGAGCCATGTCTCCGTGATCCCGACTATATCATAATCATTAATATCTATCTGCACGTTCAACTCGTCCACCTTATTACGAATACTCCTTGCATTGAGACACAAAGCCTTCAGGCTTGTCTTTACAACGCACTTACCCCTTGTACAATTTTGCTGAAAAGTGGCCCTTTTTGATTTTTGCCCTGGTTTTGTCTGCCTGCCACTTTTACTTTTCACCTTGCTACCTAATGCTTCTACCCTCATTTTACACCCTCCTGCCTCTCTGCTCTTGTACCCATCCCCCTGCCACATTAGTTTAAATCCTCCCCGACAGCACTAGCAAACACTCCCCCAAGAACATTGGTTCCATTCCATTCCAGGTGCAAACCGTCCTGTTTGTACCGGTCCCACTTCCCCCAGAACTGGTCCCAGTGCCCTAAAAATTTGAATCCCTCCCCCTTGCACCACTTTTCAAGCCACGTATTCATTTGCATTATCCTCCTATTTCTACTCTGACTGGCCCGTGGTACTGGTGTAATCCGGAGATTACTACCTTTGAGGTCCTACTTTTAAGTTTATCTCCTAGCTCCCTAAATTCACCTTGTAGGACCTCATCCCTTTTTTTACCTATATCGTTGGTGCCAACATGCACCACGACAACTGGCTGTTCACCCTCCCCCTCCAGAATGTTCTGCAGCCGTTCAGTGACATCCCTGACCTTTGCACCAGGGAGGCAACATACCATCCTGGAGTCTCGTTTGCGGCCGCAGAAACGCCTATCTATTCCCCTGACAATTGAATCCCCTATTACTATTGCCCTTCCCCTCTTTTTTCCCCCCTCATGTGCTGCAGAGCCACCCATGGTGCCATGAACCTGGCTGCTGCTGCATTCCCCTGATGAGCCATCTCCCTCAACAGTATCCAAAATGGTATACCTGTTTAGGAGGGAGATGACCGCAGGGGACTCCTGCACTACCTGCCTACTGCTTTGCTGGCTATTGGCCACCCGTTCCCTTCTTGTCCTCTTACCTTTTGCCTGCGGTGTGACCAACTCACTGTACGTGCTATCCACGACTTTCTCCGCATCGTGGATGCTCCAGTATGAATCCAGCCGCAGTTCCAATCGTTCAATGCGGTCTGCCAGGAGCTGCAGCTGGACACACTTCCTGCAAACGTAGTCACCAGGGACACCGACCATCTCCCTGATCTCCCACATGTTGCAGGCTGAACAAACCACGGGGCCAATCTCTACTGCCATACCTTACTCCCAAATTACTCTGTATTAAATATTAAAAAAAACACAAAAACTTATCCTTTAAACTTTACTACTAAATACTGAATCCTTAACTCCCAGAATCCCTAACTCCCAGAAGGCAGAAATGTAAAATTGTAAACCCGGGGTTGCACCCAATCAGCTGCTTCCTCGGGTCCTCTTCCACCAATCAGCGGCTTCCTCAAAAAAAACCCACTTCTCCAAATGGAATGTTATGGATTTGGGTAAGCCTCTGGAAAAACAAGCCCCGCGCTGGATTTTTATCCTTACCGGTCGGGTGTCGCTCCTCCCCCTCCTCCTCTTCTTCCAACGGCTCCTGTGGGCCTCTGGAAAAACAAGCCCCGCGCTGGATTTTTATCCTTACCGGTCGGGTGTCGCTCCTCCCCCTCCTCCTCTTCCAACGGCTCCTGTGGGCCTCTGGAAAAACAAGCCCCGCGCTTGATTTTTATCCTTACCGGTCGGGTGTCGCTCCTCCCCCTCCTCCTCTTCCAACGGCTCCTGTGGGCCTCTCATTGAACATGGATTTTTTGCATGCTGCCACTGTGAGCCTCAAGCTACACAAACTCTTCTGAAAACTGCCTTAGATTAAAACGCATTCCCACACATGCTGTTGCAGCAAGTCCAGAGGTGAAAATTATGGAATTATTTTATTCTTTCTAACCTATCCAGTTTTTTTAAGATTGATAGTTATCATTGCCAGTTTATGATCCATATCCCCATCCATTCCCTGATAATACTCCACTCCATAACTCTCTCCACCTCATCCCACACATATAATCTGCCAACCTCTGTACCATTGATCATCTCCTAATCTTCTCTCTCATGACCCATGCCCCAGTGTTCCAGGTTACTCTTTGCAACCTTTCACAAATTTGTTATTGCACCACTTCGAACTTTTCCCCTTAAATCCTTGTCATTCGTCCCATCATTAAAGGAAATGACATGGAATAAAATTTAATATCAGTGGGCGTGATCATGTAATTGATGGGTTTTTAATTAGAACCATCTGATTCATTAATGACAAAAGATTGGCATGCAGGTACAGGAAGTAACTAGAAAAGCTAATAGTTTTCATCGCAACTTTACTGTTGTACCTGGCAATTGTATATCATTTTGGTCTCCATATTTAACAAAATTTGTGCTTTTACTGGTGACAATGCAGAAAAGGTTCACTAAATTCATACCTGAGATGAAGAGTTTGATACATAACAAATGTTGAGCATGTGTCACCTATTCTCAGTGAATTATAGAGGTGATGTAATTGAAACATACAACGTTGTGAGGGTTATTAATAGGGTGAATGCTGCGAAGGTATAATTATAGATGAGGCTCTCACTAGGGTCTCCTCGAGATCCACTCTCACTCCCTCTCCCCCTCTCGTAAGAAGGTCAGAGTCCCCATTCTCCTCATCTTCCACCCCATCAGCCGTCGTATACAACATATAATTCTCCACCATTTTCGCCACCTCCAAAGGGATCCCACCACTGGCCATATCTTCTCATCTCCACCCCTTTCTGCTTTTTGCATAGACCGTTCCTTCCATAACTCCCTGGCCAACCCGTACCTTCCCACCCAAACCACCCCCTCCCCAGGTACTTTCCCCTGCAACCGCAGGAGACGTAACACCTGTTCCTTTACCTTCCCCCCTCCGCTCCATCCAAGGACCCAAACAGTCTTTCCAGGCTAAGCAAAGGTTCACGCACCTCCTCCAACCTCATCTACTGCATCCACTGCTCCAGGTGTCAACTTCCCTACATCGGCGAGACCAAGCGCAGGCTTGGCAATCGTTTTGCTGATCACCTCCGCTCAATCCGTCATAACCTAGCTGATCTCCTGGTGGCTCAGCACTTCAATTCCCCCTCCCATTCCCAATCTGACCTTTCTGTCCTGGGCCTCCTCCATTGAATAGCACCTCACATTTGGTTTGGGTAGTTTTTACCCCAGTGGTATGAACATCGACTTCTCTAACTTCAGGTAGCACTTGCTCTCTCTTTCTTCATCCCCGCCCCCTTCTCAGTTCTCCCACTACTTCCACTGTCTCTGCCTACATTCTTTCTTTGTCCTATCCTCCCCCCTGACATCAGTCTGAAGAAGGGTTTCGACCTGAAACATTGGCAATTCCTTCTCTCCATAGATGCTGCCTCACCCGCTGAGTTTCTACAGCATTTTGTGTCTACCTTCGATTTTACCAGCATCTGCAGTTCTTTTTCAAATATTTCCCACCTTCGTTAGTTTTATCTCGAACTATGGACTATAGTTTCACAATGGGCTGGCCATTTCACATAGAGATGAGGAAGACTCTCCTTCTGATGATCCTGACCTTTTGAAATTCTCTTCTCCAGCTTGCTGTATAGTCATTGAATATCTTCAGAGATAGAGGCCGATGGACACTTAAATTACGGGGAAGTTAAGGGGCTGGAGAGAGGAGGATCATGGTGTTAAAGTCACGGTTGGGTTAGCCGTGTTCTGATTGAATAGTCCAGGAGGCCTAAGGAGCAAAGTGACCTCTTCCTGCTTCTGTTTCTTATCTTATGTTTATGGAATATAGAACATAGAACAGTACAGCACAGGATCAGGCCCTTTGGACCACAATATTGGTGCCAAACATGATGCCAAGACTGGCACTTATTGGCCTGTACATAATCCATATTCCCCCCATTCCTATGTGCCCATCCGAAAATATCTTAAATGCTTTCATGGTATCTGCCTCCACCACCACCCCCGGCAGTGTGTTCCAGGTTTGCTATTTAGATTTATAGAATCATACAACACAAAAACAGGCTCTTTGGCCCAACGTGCTTATGGCGACCAAGAATTCCCCACCTACACTAGTCCCACATTATTCCGTACAGCCACCAACCTCTTTGTGAAAAAGATTGTCACTCAGATTCCCATTAAATCTTTCCCCTCTCAGTTTACACATATGTCCTCTGGTTCTTAATTCTCTTTCTCAGGATAAAATACTCTTTGGGACGTGGGAGGGAGCTGGAGTACCCGGAGGAAACCCAGAGAGAATGAGCAAACTCCACACAGACAGCAACAACGGTCAGGATTGACCTCGGGCCTCGGGAGCTGTGAGTCCTCGGCTGAGTGAGATATCTTAAAAGAGTCATCTGTTTATGGTTCCAACGTTGCATCATTCATGAAACTATAATCCAGAACATATAGAGAAACAATTTTCAATTACAATTTGACCACAATCAGAGAATACAAATTGCAATAACATAACTACTTGTGCAAAAAAACAATTGCACTTGACATTCATGGATCTAATTTGCAATGAACAAATCTAAAAGAGAACAATGAGAAAATAAGTAACGATACTTTGTATTCAATGTGCATTCTGTGAGTTACACTTGAAAAACTCTCGAGCCTAGTTATCCATCATTACCATAATCAAAAGTTCTGAAGTAGGGCAGCAGTAATTTAATTATTAGCTTCTCTTCACAATAGTTGTTTTGATGACTGACCTCTAACAAGGCCTCATTGGCAAACGTTTCGTCTGAAATTTTTTGTTAAATTAATAAATTCTAGTCTCAAAACAAGCCGATGAAAGAAAAGTATTTCTGCTGTTTCCTTTCGGTCCTGTCTCTTTAATAACAGTTTTTTTTTCACAAAGGAGAAAATAGCCCTTTGTCAGCTTTAGAAAAATGGAAAATTGGACAGAAATAAATCTGATTGTATTCCAACCTTTCGTTAGATTCAGATTCAGATTCAGATTCAGATTCCTTTATTGTCATTCAGACCTTTCGGTCTGAACGAAATTTGTTACCTTGCAGTCATAACATGTAATAAATTAAAACAAAACACACAATAAACACATAATTTAACATCCACCACAGTGAGTTCACCAGGCACCTCCTCACTGTGGTGGAAGGCAAAAGTCTTAAGGTCTTTGTCATTTTCCCCTACTTGTTCCCCCTCTGTACTGAGGCAATCCAGGCCTTCGATGTCATCGTCCACCAGGCCCGCGGCCGAGCCTCCGAAGCCAGGCCGCCACCGCCGCCGCCGCCGGAACGCCGGAACACCACCACAGCTCCCAGTCAGGATCGACCACGGGAACGCTGGAGCCGCCGGAGCTCTGAAGCCGGGCCGCCGCTGGAACACCGCTGGAGAGCCGCTGGAGCGCCGAAGCCCCGAAGCCGGGCCGCTGCTGGAGCACCTGCTGGAGAGCCGCTGGAGAGCCGCCGGAGCCGCCGGAGCGCCGAAGCCGGGCCGCTGCCGCCCAATGCTGCTGGAGCACCGCTGGAGAGCCGCTGGAGAGCCGCCGGAGCCGCCGGAGCGCCGAAGCCGGGCCGCCGCCGGGACACCCGCTGGAGAGCCGCCGGAGCCGCCGGAGCCGCCGGAGCGCCGAAGCCGGGCCGCTGCCGGAGCACCCGCTGGAGAGCCGCCGGAGCGCCAATGCCGGGCCGCTGCTGGAACACCCGCCGGAGCCGCCGGAGCGCCGAAGCCGGGCCGCTGCTGGAACACCCGCTGGAGCAACTGCTGGAGCGCCGAAGCCCCGAAGCCCCGAAGCCCCGAAGCCGGGCCGCCGCCGCCGCCGCTGGAACACCGGAGCTCTGAACGCTCGCCACAGCTCCGAGGCCACCAGCTCCGCCATTAGGCCTCAGCACAGACGGAGACGGTGACGGGGGACACGACAAGAAAAGGTCGCATCCCCCGAAGGGAGAGACTAAAACCTTGTTTCCTCCCCCCCCCCCACCACACAAACACAGCCTAACTAAACCAAAAATTCTAACTAAAAACAGAGCAAAAAAAAAGCCGCCACTTCCGGATCCCAATTCGTTAGTCATTCTCTGGATGCAGTAATAAAATTCATTCAAAAATAAGACTGTCCAATTAGCCCCAGCAGTAAAATGGAGACCTATAAGTAGAGTATCTTATTTATGATGATTATGAGGAACAGGAATTACATTTTAGTTACATTTTGTCAATTTGTGGTCTGATTGGGCTAAAATTGTATATGAGAATTGTTGCTCATTATTTTCTGGATTACAGTTTCATTATTAGTCCACCTTTAGGACTATGTGCATATGATTCTCCTAAAATATTAGGAGAAGTGTGTTTAATTATCGTATGTACCAAAAACAGAACAATGAAATTCTTATTTGCAGCAGAACGACAGGTTTGTAAGCACGGTTCTCAATATATAACATAATAATCAATAAACAAAATAAAGAAGTTCAATAAATAAAAAAACCCCAATATAATGCAAAACAAAAGAAGTCCAAAGTCGCTAGTGCAACGAAGATAGTTTGTAGTTTGATGTTTAGTTGGTGTTTGCAGTATTCAATAGCATGATGGTTCATGGAAAGATACTATTTTTGAACCTTGATATTACAGTTTCTTACGCTGACTGCAGGAGTGAAACGAGAGTGTGGCCAGGGTGGTGTTGATGATACTGCCTGCCTTTTGGAGGCAACGGCTCCTATAGATCCTTTGGATGGTGGGGAGGTCAGTACCCATGATGGACCGGGCAGTGTCCACCACTTTTTGTAATCTCCTTCATTCCTGGGTGTTCAAGTTACCGAACCAGGCCCAGGGCCGGATCTAGATGAAGAGAGGCCCTAAGCTATTTCTCTTGTGAGCCCCCTCCCCTCCCAATCCCCCACCCCCACGACTAGAGGACCATGACTACTGTATGTTGTCATTAAACAGTTGGTTTTAAAATACATGTTGGATTCATCGCGGAGCAAGCGATGCTTTACCTGGATCGACGTTTGAAACTCTGGAGTGTTGGGCCCGCTGCTTCAACATCATGGAGCTGTGGTTTGCGGAGCTCCCAGCCTTGGGTCGCGCTGATTTCAACATTGTGGAGCCCTGGGATCCCTTTGCCGAGGGCCGCCAGCGTGAATCTTCGCCTAGCTCAGCCTGTGGACTTCGGAAGCCGCAGTCTTCGGTAGGAAGTGGCCGATTCGGAAGTCACATAGTTGGGAAATATTTCTTAAAAGAATTGTTCCTTATTGACAATTAGATTGCAAAACCTGAATCAAATCTGAATAAAATCTGCTTGAAAAAGGCTAACATAATTAAACTATAACTAATGGAAGTGGCAAGGAAAACAAACCCCAGCCAAGTGAGCTACACAGACACTTGGCTGTCCTCTCTCCACTTCCCTGAACACAGAATTACATGTTATTATATACTGTTGAGGCAGTTGATGTCCTGCCGGCAGTTTAAAATAAAATGGTCTAAGGCCGAAAGATGGCCATGAGGCGGGGTCCCAGAGGAGGGTGTCCATTGGAGACGTGAAAAGGGATCATCAATGGGGGTGAGGACTCCTTCCCATGGAAGAACGGTGTGAGGCGGAGGCGACGGAAGAAGAGCTCCAAATCACGGCTGGGCGTGGAACTCATTGAGGTGGGTATGGAGGGGGACAAAGGTGAGGCCTCTGCTGTGGACAAACCATTTGGTATCTGAGAGGGGGAGGTCAGTGGGGATGGTGAACACAAGGCAGGGATGGGGGTTGGTGCTGGAGGAAGGCAGGTGAGTGAACTGAGGCCGAGGTGATGTCTGGTGGGGGGGTGGTGGGTGGTCAGACGGTAGGGGGGTATGAGGACTGTAGTGTGGGTGGGGAAGAGCTGGGGTCACATGGTTTGAGGGGAATGGGGAAGAACCAGTGGAACAGCCACTGAGGTTACTAGAGTTGGGAAGACTAGCATTAGGACCCAGCGCAGTCAAATCCAGGGGAGTGGGAATCTGCAGCGTGGAAACCAAAGATACTAGAGGAGCTCCTCTAGTATCGTTGGTGGAAACCTCAGGCCCGGTGCTGAGTCCAGGCTGCAGGTAAGGCGATGGCTGTGGGCTGCTGGAGGGCGGTGGAGTGGCGAGGGTCAGCAGGCAAAGCGTGAGAGGTCCCAGTGGGCGGATGGTCAATGGGGCGGCGAGGTTCGACGGGTCCAGTGCGCCGGCAAGGTGGGCCGGCCCAATGCGGCGGCGAGGTGGGTAGGCCTCCAGTGCGCTGGCGAGGTGGGTAGGCTCCCCGTGCAGTGGCGAGGTGGGTAGGCTCCCCGTGCAGTGGCGAGATGGGTAGGCTCCCCGTGCAGTGGTGAGGTGGGTAGGCTCCCCGTGCAGTGGTGAGGTGGGTAGGCTCCCCGTGCAGTGGCGAGGTGGGTAGGCTCCCCGTGCAGTGGTGAGGTGGGTAGGCTCCCCGTGCAGCGGCGAGGTGGGTAGGCCCCATTGCGGCTGCGAGGTGGGTAGGCCCCCAGGTGTGGCAGCGAGGTTCGGCAGAGGAAAAGGGTTAAATAAACTACATACCTTTTGCTTTGTCCTGCACTTCCAATGATCCAAGTGATCTGTGTAAAGATCCTATAGCGGAGCAAGATAGGCCACTCCTGCGAAATGCAATGGGCTGACATGTAGTACGCGACGGAGCGGAACCTGGGCCTTTTTTTCGTCCATTTCAGTAACCGGACCCGACCCGACTCGCAGTTCGGCGGCGTTGCGGGGGAACAGTTTGTGTGTGTGATATAGGGTTAGATTCATAATTCTGTTAGTTCGTAATTCTGTTAATTCTTAACCATATAACTATATAACCATATAACAATTTCAGCACGGAAACAGGCCCTCTCGGCCCTTCCAGTCCGTGCCGACCATTTGTTTTCCCCTAGTCCCATCTACCTGCACTCAGACCATACCCCTCCATTCCCTTCACTTCCATATACCTATCCACTTTACTCTTAAATGTTAAAATCGATCCTGCCTCCACCACTTCTGCTGGAAGCTGATTCCACACAGCCACCACCCTCTGAGTAAAGAAGTTCCCCCTCACGTTACCCCAAAACCTCTGTCCCTTAATTCTCATGTCATGCCCTCTTGTTTGAATCTTCCCTACCCTCAATGGGAAAAACATATCCACGTCAACTCTGTCTATCCCTTTCATCATTTTAAAGACCTCAATCAAGTCCCCCCTTAACCTTCTGCGCTCCAAAGAATAAAGACCTAACTTGTTCAACCTTTCTCTGTAACATAGTTGCTGGAACCCTGGCAACATTCTAGTAAATCTCCCCTGTACTCTCTCTATTTTGTTGACATCCTTCCTATAACTAGGCGACCAAAATTGTACACCATACTCCAGAATTGGTCTTACCAATGCCTTGTACAATTTTAACATTACTTCCCTACTCCTATATTCAATGCTCTGATTTATAAAGGCCAGCACACCAAAGGCTTTCTTTATCACCCTATCTACATGCGATTCCACCTTCAGGAAACTATGCACAGTTTATTCCTAGATCCCTCTGTTCCACAGCATTCCCTCAATTCCCTACCATTTACCATGTACGTCCTATTTTGATTTGTCCTGCCAAGATGTAGCACTTCACACTTATCAGCATTAAACTCCATCTGCCATCTTTCAGCCCACTTTTCCAAATGGCCCAAATCTCTCTGTAGACTTTGAAAATCTACTTCATTATCCACAACACTACCTATCTTAGTATCATCTGCATACTTACTTATCCAATTTTCCACCCCATCATCCAGATCATTGATGTACATGACAAACAACAGTGGACCCAAACACAGATCCCTGAGGCACCCCACTGGTCACCGGCTTCCAACCTGACAAACAGCCATCCACCATTACTCTCTGACATCTCCCATTCAGCCACTGTTGAATCCATCTTGCTACTCCGCCATTAACACCCAAAGATTGAACCTTCTTAACCAACCTTCCATGGGGAACCTTGTCAAAGGCCTTACTGAAATCCATATAGACAACATCCACTGCTTTACCCTCATCAATTTCCCTAGTTACCGCTTCAAAAAATTCAAGAAGGTTTGTCAAACATGACCTTCCAGGCACAAATCCATGTTGAATGTTCCTGATCAGACCCTGTTTATCCAGATGCTTATATATATTATCTCTAAGTATCCTTTCCATTAATTTGCCCACCACTGACGTCAAACTAATAGGTCTATAATTGGTAGGTTTATTCTTTGAACCCTTTTTAAACAATGGAACAACATGCGCAGTACGCCAATCCTCCGGCACTATTCCCGTTTCTAATGACATTTGAAATATTTCTGTCATAGCTCCTGCTATTTCTACACTAACTTCCCTCAATGTCCTAGGGAATATCCTGTCAGGACCTGGAGACTTATCCACTTTTATATTTTTCTTGTTAAAGAATAAAATGTTTATAAATTTTGACTGTTAATTTTCTTTTTTAATGTTCTTTAAATCCTTTCTTTTTAATGGCTCATGGGCTGTGTTTGAGTTGATTTTGTATTACACTTGCACTCTAATTCATTCATCTAATCACACTGTTCACAACTGCAGTATTTGGGAAAATTATAGCAATATGAAGATTCCAGTTGCTCTACCCCTGGAATGTTCCTTAATGTTTTTGTGTCAATGGAGTTGTTTCTCAACAATGAAATGGGTCTGGACCCGAAACGTCGCCTCCAGTCTGAAGAAGGGTCTCGACCCGAAATGTCGCCTATCTCCTTCGCTCCTTAGATGCTGCTGCACCCGCTGAGTTTCTCCAGCTTTTTGTGTACCCTCGATTCTCCAGCATCTGCAGTTCCTTCTTTAAAAAAAAAAAAAAAAAATAAAAAAATGAAATGGGTCTGGTCTTCCCAATACCCAGAGAGTGGAATGAGATCTGTCTGTAATGGTGGGGTTATCTAAATTAAGTTTCTCACAAAATTAAATTTGTTTTGAGCAAGATTTACAATGATGTATAACTTAAGGATGGTTTTATTCAGCGACCATACAACTGATTAGATTGTGCTGGAAAGAACACACATACATGAATGTGATATAGCTGTATATAATAATATAACACACACATTTACATTTTTTCCGATTTTTATATCCAATGATGAACTTTATTTCAAACTAGACAAGGGACAACATTAAATAAAAAAACATTGTAAACCTCCCCGCAACCTCACTCTGGTGTCTCGGCCGTGCTGATATGAGCCAGACTCCCCGCACGCTGTGGAAGGAACATATTTTCGCTTTTATTGTGATTTATTTCTCTTTTTAATATCTGATAACGACACATTTGCAACATATGGCATCAATATTGCACCAACCCACTCAATTTTAAATAATTCATAATAGAAATCCATTAACATGGTTAATACTTTATTTCTGACATGCATATTAAGATTTACATAACTCACATTATTCTGTGCGTGAGATGTACAGGGTTGCAGTGTTCAGCGTATCAGCTAACCAGTGAAAGTGATGTACAATTCAACGTATGTAACACAATGATAGCCCCACCCCTGCTTACACCAAAGAGCAAAACGTCCAACGTAGATACAATAATAAATAAATTGCCATTTGCATTGTTTTGTGCAGTTAACAAATCACAATTTCACACAATGTACAAAAGACGGCAGTTATTTGACAAATACTCCGCAATTTGGTTTAGGAGATCATGTCGGCGAGTATTCTGGACCCACTGTCGACATCTGAAATTACAGAAAATATCATGCAGTCAATATGTTCTTATTCTGCATTAAATAACAGAGAGGTAGAAAGAAAATGCTCTTGAGGGGAAGATGTTTACAAGGATGTTGCCATGAGGCCTCGACTGGAATCAAGGTTATAGTAGTTACAACAATGGCTATAGCAATCCAGGTTACAATGGATATGGAGGTTATGATTACTCTGGGTATAACTACAACAACTACGGATATCTGAGACAAAGGGGAGCACCCAGCTCTAAGATCTGAACTATAGTGAGAGTTCGGGCAGACAATAAAATTCTCAGTATAAAACAGAGTCAATCTGTTCTTATTCTGCATTAAATAACAGAGAGGTAGAAATAAAATGCTCTTGAGGAGAAGATTTTTATGCTGCCATGAGGACTCGACTATCTGAGCTCAATGATCTAACTACAGTGAGAGATTGAACAGGCTAAATAAAATGTTCAATATGCCACAGAAGTAATAAATGTTTTCTTACCTTTCCTCCTTAATGGGGAACCTGAAGAAAGACAAGTCGGATTGCCTACATTGCCGATTGTTTTTCGCAGGAGTGGTCCATCTTGCTCCGCTATAGGATCTTTGGATTTGAATGCGGAGGCGGAAGCAAAGATCCTATCTTTGGGCGGAAGCAAGATGGATGGAAGCTGGTTATGGAAATGGGTCCTATAATTACCCATGAATCTGCCCATGACCGTACTACTTTTTTTTCGCAGGAGTGGTCCATCTTGCTCCGCTATAGGATTTTTGGATCTGTGTAGCAAATTCCTCTCCACAACGAATATATACCTCGCCTGCACTTTAATCCCGCCCCCCCCCCACCCCACCCCCCCCCCCCCCCCCCCCCCCCCAATACCACCAAAGCCTCCGGAATCGCAAGCACAGCGCCACTGATGATAGGTTTTGTAACAATGCCTCTGTCGCACAGCGCCACTGATGGTAGGTTTTGTAACAACACGACTATCTTAAATGTTTTATACACCTTGGTGGAGCGAGCAGAGGTCCTCCTAGATCTCGAGGCCCTAAGCTTAAGTTTGTCTAGCTTATACATAAATCCGGCCCTGACCAGGCCATGACCCAACCAGTGCTTTACTCCTGTAGAAGTTCAAGAGAGCAAACTATACCAAATCTCTTCATTCTTTTAAGGAGGTAGAGGCATTGATGGGCTTTCTTTGATTCTCTCCATAACTGACCTGTCGATGAAGGTTTGTGGATTTGTGGCTTTCCTCTTCTAAAGTTAGCAATCAGCTCTTTGATTTTACTGACATTGTGAGTAAGGTTGTAGTTCTGACACCAGTCATTCTGATGATCACCCTGACTCATCATTGCCCATAATTCATCCAACATCAGTGATGTCGTTGGCGAATTTAAAGATGGAGTTAGAACTGTGTCCAGACACACAGTCATGGGTATTGAGTGAATAGAGCAAGGACAAAATGGACAAAAAATGCTGGAGTAACTTAACGGGTCATGCAGCATCTCTGGAAAAAAAGGAATAAGTAACGTTTCAGGTTGAAACTCTCAATCCTTCTTCGGATTGAGAGTTAAGGGAGAAGGAAACTATAGGCAACGGGTAGAGCAGGGGACTGAGCACAAAGTCTTGATCAGTTATACAATGATGCACCATTCTATTAGAAATCCTTTGTTTTTAATATATGTCACTTACTCTATAACTTATTTGGGTCATGTTTCTTATTTGAAAGGAAGCAATATTGTTAATACAAGTTCTTGGTCAGAATGCAGTAAACTGGAGCTCACACACTGATTCAAGGAGGGAAGCAGGTACATGCCAGGAGACTGCAGACTCATGAGCCTTCTATCAGAAATAGGGAATTATTGGAGAGCATTCTGAGGAATAGGGTTTATACAGATCTGGAACAGCAGTGGCTGATCAGAAAGAACTTGGTGTTGTTTGGGGGGAAATCTGGCCTTACCATTTTGATTGTGTTTTTTGAGGATGTAACTAAAAAGATTGATAAAGGTAGGACAGCAGGTATGTACTGTATATGGACTTTTTAAAGGCATTTGACAAGGTCCTACTTAGTTTAAAGCAGTGGAACCACAGCAGGCAAGCTGATTGGATCCAAAATTGGCTTCATGATAAGGAAAACATAGTGTAGCTGGGACATGTTTGCCAGTGTGGGCAAGTTGGGCTGAATGGCCTGTTTCCACGATGTATGACTATGACTATAAATGGGACATGGTGGAAGAATACTTTTTCAATTAGAATTCTGTGATCAGAGGTATACAGTACTACAGGGATCAGTGATGGAACCGTTGTTTTCTGTGATGTAAATTAATAACTTGGATGTGAATCTAAAATGTGTTAAAGATAGCAATGAAGATTGCCAGATATGAACATTCAAAAGAAATGTTAGGTGGAGCATTGGGGGATAAAATGTAATCCCAACAAGTGCAAGATGAAGCACTTTGGTAATTAGTTATATAGTTATGCAGCATTGAAACAGGCCCTTCACAGTAACACATCAATGTCAGTCAAATAAGGGCAGGGTATATGCAGTAAATGGTAGGGCAGTAAATAATGTTGATGGGCAGAGGGACTGCATGGTTTAAGTCCATAGTTTGTTGGATAAAATAGTGAAGAAAACATATTGTATGCTTACTTTCCCAAGTCAGGGCATCTATATTACTAAAAGTCTGATCTTGACCACTTCCTGTTTTTCTGTTTCATGATTTTAGAAAAAACGCTGCCACTTACAGCTGTGATTTTTAGCCTTCTTACATAGTCCCCCTCCGCTGCGCAGGACAAGAGGATTTTTCCCATCGATGAAATATAAAAGAGTTATTAATGTTTAAAAAATTTTGAGATTCTCTCTGCTGCCCCTGCTGGCGGGAGGGGGGGATGGACTATAAAACCCGGAAGTGTTGTGCCTCAGTCAGTCTCTGCAAGATGGAGGAAGCGAGAGGGTCACATCTCTCTGAGCTGTGAATAAGTTTGATAATGAAAATGTGGTTGCTTTGAAATGCTGCACTGCAAATGGTTGTTGGTGGCGGTTGCTTTGAAATGCTGCACTGCAAATGGTTGTTGGTGGTGGTTGCTTTGAAATGCTGCACTGCAACGGTTGTTGGTGGTGGTTGTTTTGAAATGCTGCACTGCAAATGGTTGTTGGTGGTGGTTGCTTTGAAATGCTGCACTGCACATTGTCACTGGTGGTGGTTGCTTTAAAAAGCTGCACTGCAAATGGTTGAAAGTCTAAACTTGACAACTTCCTGTTTGCACTGTATATTGATATTAGATAAAATGATACAACCTACGGCTGTGATTTTTGGCCGAATTACTCAGTCCCCCTCCACTCATCAGGTGCAGAGGATTCTTCCAATCAATGAAATATAAAAATGTTATTAGTGTTTAAATAAATGTTGAGAATCTCTCTTCTGTCAATCACGCCCTGAAGACCACGCCCCTTCCGGTGGGAGGGATTATAAGTGTGAATGTGGTGTTTATGTGGTGCTTTGTGTGGTTTTATGGTGGTTTTTTTGGTGCTTTCACCCTGCTTGAAATGGTACGAAACTGCATTTGAATTTGGTGGCGTTACACCCTGCATGAAATGGTATAAAACTGCACTTCAATTTGATTGTCTTGCACCCTGCTTGAAGTGGTATGAAACTGTACTTGAATTTGGTGGCCTTGCACCGTGCATGAAATGGCATGAAACAGCACTAGCATTTGGTGGCCTTGCACCCTGCTTGAAGTGGCATGAAAGTGCACATGAATTTGGTGGCCTTGCACCCTGCGTGAAGTGGCATGAAACTGCACTTGAATTTGGTGGCCTTGCACCCTGCGTGAAGTGGCATGAAACTGCACTTGAATTTGGTGGCCTTGCACCCTGCTTGAAATGGCATGAAACTGCACTTGAAATTGGCGGCCTTGCACCTTGCTTGAAATGGCATGAAATTGCACTTGAATTTGGTGGCCTTGCACCCTGCTTGAAGTGGCATGAAACTGCACTTGAATTTGGTGGCCTTGCACCCTGCTTGAAGTGGCATGAAACTGCACTTGAGTTTGGTGGCCTAGCACCCTGCTTGAAGTGGTATGAAACTGCACTTGAATTTGGTGGCCTTGCACCCTGCTTGAAGTGGTCGGAAACTGCATTTTAATTTGGTGGCCTTGCACCCTGCTTGAAGTGTAAGGAAACTGCACCTGAATTTGGTGGCCTTGCACCCTGCTTGAAGTGGTATGAAACTGCAATTGAATTGGGTGACCTTGCACCCTGCTTGAAGTGGTAAGAAACTGCACTTGAATTTGGTGGTCTTGCACCCTGCTTGAAATGGTAGGAAATCTGCATTTGAATTTGGTGGCCTTGCACCCTGTTTCAAATGGAATTTCAAGGAATAGCCGTGAGTCAACTGCTAGCCCACCAGCCGTGAGTGAGCTGCCAGCACATCAGGCTTGAGTGACTGAGCTGCCATCCCAAGAATCCATTTGGCCCACAATGTCCATAATAGCTCTCTGGAAACCAGTCCCTTCGGCCCTCAATACCCATACTAGCGCCCCAGAATGCCCCCCCCCCCCCCACCCCCACTGGCCACCAATATTGGAATTTGTGGAGAGGTGGAATATTGCTTTGGGGGACCAGCCCACCCATGTGAACATGGGACCCAATGGGTCCCACTTAGTCTAGTGGAAGATAAATGTTGGGATGTTATGTTGCAACTTGATGAAATGTTGATTGAACCGCACGTGGTTCGAGTACGGTTTTGGTTACCTCACAATAGGAAAGGTATGGTTGTATTAGAGAGAGCGCAGAGGCCGATTCATCAGGATGGTGCCTGGATTCGAGTTCTTTAGCAATGGGGAAAGATTGGATAGACTGGCTTTATTTTCCTTGAAGCAAAGGAGGCTAATAGGTTACCTGATAGAGGTATATACAAATTCTGATAGCCAAATATTGGGGAGTTAGCTGGAATGGTTTCCAATGGTTGGGGTATCAAAAACAAGAGAGCCTAAATTTGAGATGAGAGGAAAGAGTTTTAAAGTGGTTTTAAGAGGGGATTTTTTTTTTTTTTTTTTGCAAACAGCAAGGCTGATTTCCAGAATTTGCTGTCAGGTACCAAATACAATCACTACTTTTAAAATACATTTAGACAGTCACTTGACTATGCAAGGCATAGTAAGATAAGAACATAATACTATATGACTCAATGAGTGTTCCAAGCAATTACTTTTAACACAGCATCGAGCTGCTATCAGTTACAGTTGATGACTTATAAATACCATGGATTTTTACTTGGGGGGGAAAAGAAACTCATTATGTTAAGGATCAATGAAGTTAAATGATGATTAGTGATAAAGCCTGTCTCCATCTGCACTCTTTTAGAAGAACTGCAAAGATGAACCACAGGTGAAAATGATTGAACTCCTGGTATAAAGATTCCTGAGATATGTTAATACCCAGAGCTTGAGCCTTCAAAGCCATTTTGATCCAAAAATTGTCCACATCCACCAGGATACCCAAAATATTCAACCTTGTAAAATGAAGCAAGATGGGAACTGCTGGCCTTTTGATTCCTTTCAGAAGAAAATAATTACATTTTATTTGGAGAGAACTGATATGGGAAAATATCAAACACTATTTTTGTTTCTGTTATTTTAGTTTCTTTCTGTATGTATCATAAAATATTACATTTATTACTAAACTGAATAAAGCAGCATACATAATTTTTATGGTCCTACTGAAATAAGACTTTAAACCTAAGGGTCTTCTATCTGTGATGATTCAATTGAGCTTTATGCACAGTTTAAACGCTATTTGGAAACTGGCAAATTCTCCCATTTCCCTGGCCAGCATTCCTTATTCAACAAACATCTGTTTAACTGGTTCTACATGACACTGCTATTTATGGTATAATACACTGCCTCAAAATACCTAATTGTGTATGAAATGATTTGACATCTTTCTAAGAAGCATAAAGTGCCAATAAAAGTGAGCATTCCTTTCAAATGTATTAAGAAAGTTGAAACACAGAGATATGAAACGTCCAATTTGAATTGAATTGATCCACATCCAGGGGCGGCACGGTGGCATAGTGGCAGAACTGCTGCCTTACAGCGCTTGCAGTGCCAGAGACCTGGTTTCAATCCCAACCACAGGTGCTGACTGTACGGAGTTTGTACATTCTTCCCGTGACCGCATGGGTTTTCTCCGAGATCTTCGGTTTCCACACACACTCCAAAGATGTACAGGTTTGTAGGTCAAATGGCTTAGTATAAGTTTAATTTGTCCCCAGTGTGTGTGTAGGATAGCGTTAATGTGCAGGGATCGCTGGTTGGTGCGGACTCGGTGGGCCGAAGGGCTTGTTTCTGCGTTGTGTTTCTAAATTAAACTAAGCATCAGATTCTGCCAGCTAGGACATTTTAAATTATGATTATTTAATTATTAAAAGTATCTTAATTTAACTTTGAATTAAAGAATATAATCACTTTTATATATTCAACTTAATTAGCAGAGATCTTTGGTAACCAGCAATAATGTTTTATTAATTTTCCCATCTGTTGCTCAGTTTTATGCAGTTGGTGCAGCAGTAGGGTTGCTGCCTTACAGCGCCAGAGACCCGGATTTGATCCAGACTATGGGTGGTTGCATGTACAGATTTTGTACGTTCTCCCCGTGACCCACGTGAATTTTCACTGTGGAGCTCTGGTTTCCATCCACACTCCAAAGACGTACAGGTTTGTAGGCTAATTAGCTTGGTATATTTGTAAATTGTCCCGAGTGTGTATAGGATAGTGTTGATGTATGGGGATCGCTGGTCAGTGCGGACTCAGTGGGCCGAAGGGTCTGTTTCAGCATTGTACCGCTACACTAAACTAAACTAAACTAAACTATACTACACCACTATTTGAATGTTTCCGGAGGCTGGGAAAATCAGGGGTAGTGTTGCTTTGATGATGTCCATTCTGTTCTACTTCACCAAGGCAGTAAATTGTCTTTGGTGGCAAACATTCAGCTGCATGGCTTGGTGATCACATCTATTATACTGTGGGCCAAACAAACGCTGAGAGCTGGTGGGAGAATGGAATTACTCAAGACTTTTTGGCTCTTTGTGTAAGCTGCTTCTTTGACGCCAGGCTCCTGTAGTGAAAGGCTGAAGAGGAAACCAATGTCTCTCTATTAGACTCAGTGTGATCTAGAGCCTTGGAAACTAATGAGCAACGTGACTGGCGCTTTCCACACCAGAGCTAATCCTTTCTTATACCAGCAAGAGGTAATTGTGTTGTCAGTGGAACACACAATTCCGAATGGAACTGTACCAAAGGGATTGCCACTGTTGGAACAAGATCTTTGTGTTTATGCCAGAGAGTTGATGCAACTGTGTCCTTGTGTCTTCCCCTAAGAGTTTAAATAGAAACTAGACTAAGTGGGAACCGTTGGGTCCCATGTTCACACGGGAGGGCTGGTCCACCAACGCAATATTCCACCTCTCCACCAATTCCAATATTGGTGGCCAATGGGGGTGGGGGGGCGCTTTCTGGAACGCAAGTATGGGTGCTGTGGGCCCGAGGGGCTGGTTTCCAGAGGGCTAGTATGGACATTGTGGGCCAAATGGATTCTCAGGCCTGGTGGGCTTGTAGCTCAGTCACTCAGTCCTGGTAGGCTGGCAGCCCAGTCACTCACGGCTGGTGGGCTGGCAGCTCAGTCACTCTGGGCTGTTGTGCTGGCAGTTCACTCACGGTTATCCCTTGAAATTCCATTTCAAGCAGAGTGCAGGCCATCAAATTCAATTTCATCTCATTTCAAGCAGAGTGCAGGCCACCAAGTTCAATTTCATAGCATTTCAAGCAAAGTGCAGGCCACCAAATTCAACTTAATAGCATTTCAAGCAGAGTGCAGGCCACCAACTTGCTAAACAACTCATTGTATTGTTAGTAAGGACTAACAAATCATTTATTGCAAGAACATTGCACACTCACAGTTCAGTTGATTCAGAACTTAGAATCACAGTTGTGTGCTCTCCCTCGCGATCTTCTAGAGTGATTGATTCACGTCCAAGCATCTGGGGTTTTATAGTCCTGCCCCACACCCACCCCCACAGAAGGGGCGTTACATTCATCGTGGTGATTGACAGGCGAGAGGACCAATCAGCTGATGTCAAGATTTTTTAAACACTCATAACATTTTTGTTTTCATCAATCAGAAACATCCTCAGGGCTGCCTCAGCGGAGGAGGACTGTGAGTAAGATGGTCAAAAACCATAGTGATATATGGTAGTTTTTTTTTCTAAAATCAATATACAGCACGGACAGGAAGTGGTCAAGATGAGACTTTTAGTTATATAAGATAGACATAGAAAATATCCATAGGAGCTCTCTGCCCTTACTTCCAGAAAACATAGTCATACAGGATAGAAATAGACCCTCTGGCCCAACATGCATACCAACCAAGGTGACCCATCTATACTAGTCTCACCTGCCTGTGTTTGCCCATATCCCTCTAATCCTTTCCTATCCATGTACCTGTCCAAATGTATATTAAACATTATTGCACCTGCCTCAACTACCTCCTCTGGCTTGTTCCAAATAACCACCGTCCATTGTGTGATAAAGTTACCCTTAAATGTTCTATTAATCTTTCCTCTCTGACCTTAACCCTATATTCTCTTGATTCCCCTACTCTGGGTTAAAGACCGTGCATTCACCCTATCCATATCCCTCATGATTTCATACATTCTATTGCTCCAAGGAATAAAGTCCCAGCCTACCCAACCTCTCCCTATTACTCAGGTCCTTAAGTTCTGGCAATATCATTGTAAACCTTCTCTGCATTCTTTCTAGCTTAATGACATCCTTCCCATAGCATGGTCACCAAAACTGAACTTGAACCACCAAATGTGGCCTCACCAACGTAAAATAATAACCCAAATTCTGTACTTAATACCCTGACTGATGAAGGCCAAAGTACCTAAAGACATCTTGACCGCCCAATCTATCTGTGATACCACTTTTAAGGAACCACTAGACTAAGTGGGACCCATTGGGTCCCATTCTCACACGGCAATATTCCACCTCTCCACCAATTTCAATATTCCACTCACTCCATCCCCCGAACCACCCACCCATCCCCCCATCCACTCTTTGCGGCTCTCCGGCGGAGCAGCCATTCCCTCCCATTGGGTTCCCATTGTGACATAGAACACACAAATATTATTGTGCAGGTGCAGCTGACGGGCATGGCAAATGGAAAAGGGATTTATTAAAGCTTATAATGTGAATAACTCTTATATATACCAACAATTTAAATGTTAAAGAGGAGATTTATTCAGTCCATTCTTTCTGGTTGCGACTCTCGTGGCGTTCTGCAGCCGAGGAGGGGGTTGGCTTCAGGCGGGGGCTGTCAGGGTCTGGTGGGGGGAGTGTACCGCAGCCAATGGAGGGGGACGGCTTCATGCGGTGGTCAGTGGGGGGCATTCTGGAGGGCTAGTATGGGTGTTGTGAGCCGACAGGACTGGTTTCCAGATGGATAGTATGGACATTGTGGGCAGAATAGATTTTTGGGCTAGTCCTGCAGCTGGGACGGGAAGGCTACAGGTGGGGGCTGGCAGGAGCATTCTGTAGCCGGGGTGGTGAGGGGGGTTGGTCTAGGGGAGGGGGTGTAGGGGAAGAGCATTGTAGGGGACGGAGGGTGTAGGGGACAGGGGTGGGGTGGGAGAGTAGAGGAGGGGGATGTGGGTGTAGGGGAGGGGGTGTGGAGTAGGGGAGGGCCATATGTTGGAGGGGGCTGTATGTGGGGGGGTGGGGGGGTTTGGGGGGAAGGGGGTGTGGGAGGGGCGGCGGTATGGTGGGGGGTGGTGTGGGAGGGGGGAGGGGTGTTGTGGGAGGAGGTGGTGTGGGGGGCAGGGGGGTGGTGTGGGGGGAGGGTGTGGTGTTGGGGATGGGATGGTGGGGGGACAGGTGGTGTGGGGGGAGGGGGTGGTGTGGGGAGAGGGGGTAGTGTGGGGGGGCAGGGAGTGGTATGGGGTGCAGGGGTGGTGTGGGGAGGCAGGGGTCATGTGGGGGGAAGGGGGTGGAGTGTGGGGGTAGGTGGTGGTGTGGGGGGGAAGGTGGTGGTGTGGGGTTGAGGAGGGGTGAGGGGTGCTGTGGGGGGGTGGGGAGGGGGGATGGTGTGGGGGTGGGGAGGGGGATGGTGTGGGGTTGGGGAGGAGGTGGTGTGGGGGTGTGTGAGGGGGTGATGTGGGGGGCAGGGGGGATGGCGTGGGGGGCAGGGTGGAGTGGGCTGGAGGTAGGGGGTGGTGTGGATGGTGGGGGGTTGTGTGGGGGTGGGGAGGGGGAGGTGTGGGGAGGAGGTTTTAGGCTCAGTGGCTCCCGGCCCCGGCTGCACACATCGGCAACCGGGTTGACATGATGGTCGCTGCCCCCTCTCGCTTAGCACAGCCCCTTGCTCATAGTCTGCTTCAGCTTTATTCTCCCCACTGGACAGTGGGTGCCAGAAGGGGCGTTACCATCATGTTGACTGACAGGCGAGAAGACCAATCTGTTCATCTCACGATTTTTTAAGCCTTCATAACTTTTGAAATCTTTCACAGATCGGAACCAAACTTGGTGGCTTGGAGCAGAGGAGAACAGTGAGTAAGGTGGTGATCCTAGTGATATTGGGTGGGTGGGTGGGTAGGTAGGTAGGTAGTTGGGTAGGTAGATAGTTGGAGAGATGGAGAGATGGAGAGATAGATAGATAGATCATTCTGTTCTGCAACACTCCCTGTGGCCCTGTCATACTGTGAAGGTCCTACCCTGGTATTACTTCCGAAAATGCGACACCTTGCATTTGTCTGCATCAAACTCCATTAGTCATTGCTCAACCCTCATACTGTCCTGCACTTGTAATTTTTACAAGCATTAGAATATGGGAGTTTTCATAGCTACCATCTAACAATGACTATATGAAACTAGACTAAGTGGGACCTGTTGGGTCCCATGTTCATACGGGAGGGCTGGTCCCCCAATGCAATATTCCACCTCTCCACTAATTCCAATATTGGGGGCCAGTGGAGGGGGGAGGCTTTCTGGAGCGCTAGTATGGGTGTTGTGGGCTGAAAGGACTGGTTTCCAGAGGGCTAGTATGGACATTGTGGGTCAAATGGAGTCTTGGGCTGGCAGCTCAGTCACTCAGGGCTGGTGGGCAGACAGCTCGGACACTCAGGCCTGGTGGGCTGGCAGCTCAGTCACTCAGGCCTGGTGGGCTGGCAGCTCAGAAACTGCCAGAAATTCTACCTCAAACAGATGAGAGACTGTGAGAGAGAAGGGGGGGGGGGGAATCAACTTTAGACATTTTATATTTTTTTCTGCAGATCACAGCAATGAAGGAGGAAAGTCTATCCTGGCCTAGATCTCACTGGGAGCCAATGAAGGGAGGGGAACAATACTGGGGTGAGGTTTAATACTTGCAGGGGAATTACTTACTGATGGGCTGAAGGGACTCCTCCTGGGCTAGTACAGGCCTGATGGGCCGAAGGGGCTCTATTTAAAAAAAATCTGGGTGAAATCTCAGTGAAAGGTATTTTTTATGGACTTTTCCTGGCCTGGCATGGGCCGTTTGGGCCAAAATGCTCCTCATGGACTAATACGGGCATGTTAGACAAAAGGGACTGGTTTCTCAGCTAACTTCTTGTGGGCCGAAATTAATGGATTCAGGTAGGCCAAATAACTAATTTCATTTCATTTCCATTTCAATTTCAAGCACAGGGCAGGCCAAACAGCTCATTGCATTTTCATTTCATTTCCATTGCCTTTGCAGTTTCAAGCACAGGGCAGGCCAAACAGCTCATTGCATTTTCATCTCACTTCCATTTCCATTGCAGTTTCAAGCACAGGGCAGGCCGAACAGCTGATTGCATTTTCATTTCACATCCATTGCCACTGCAGTTTCATGCACCGGGCAGGCCGAACAGCTCTTTGCATTTTCATTTCATTTCCATTGTCATTGCAGTTTCAAGCACAGGGCAAGCCAAACAGCTCATTAATTTTCATTTCATTTCTCTTGCCACTGTAGTTTCAAGCACAGGGCAGGCGAATAAGCTCATTGCCTTTTCATTTCATTTCCATTGCCTTTGCAGTTTCCAGCACAGGGCTGGCCACACAACTCATTTCATTTTCATTAAGGGCTAACAAATCATTTATTGCAAAGACATTGCAGACTCACAGTTCAGTTGATTCACAGCTTAGAATGAGAGTCGTGGCATACTGTGTAGTTATAGCAGGAAACTATCAAACAGCAGATTATCAGGGGAACTACATTCTTACAAAGTGTGAAAGTAATCTGGAATCAGAAAAAAATAACTTAGTCTGGTATCGTATAGTCATAGTTTATTGTTAGATGGTAGCTATGAAAACTCCCATATTCTAATGCTTGTAAAAATTACAAGTGCAGGATAGTATGAGGGTTGAGCAATGACTAATGGAATTTGATGCAGACAAATGCGAGGTGTCGCATTTTCGGAAGTAATACCAGGGTAGGACCTTCACAGTATGACAGGGCTGTAGGGAGTGTTGCAGAAAAGAATGATCTCTCTCCCTCTCCCTCTCCCTCTCCCTCTCCCTCTCCCTCTCCCTCTCCCTCTCCCTCTCCCTCTCCCTCTCCCTCTCCCTCTCCCTCTCCCTCTCCCTCTCCCTCTCCCTCTCCCTCTCCCTCTCCCTCTCCCTCTCCCTCTCCCTCTCCCTCTCCCACACTGCCACACTGCCACAGCTTGTAGATCTGCATGCCTCACAGCACCAGAGATCCGAGTTTAATACTGGCCTCGAGTGGTGCCTGTGTGGAGTTTGCATGTTCTACTTGTGACCCTGTAGGTTTCCTCCGGGTGCTCTGGTGTTCTCCAACATCACAAAGACGTGGTGGTTGGTAAGTTAATTGTGTGCTTCAACCTGACCCTTGTCTGTAGGTGTGAGTGTGTGTGTGTGCGCATGACAATCAGCTGTTTCCATGCTGTATCTCTCTATGTCTAAAGTCATTAAGAGTGACTAACTGCCTGTTTTATTTTAGCATCAAGGCTATTTTCACTTTGGGTAGTGAAATGCTTCATTATCACATATATAATCTTGACCTGAAATTTGGTTATCTTGAAATAATACTCCTGATGAGCATATTCGATTTTACCTTATCTACTCTGTCTCTATGAACTCTATTATTTCCTCATTTCATGGCTGACAGGTTCAAGGTTTTCAATCCGTTTCTCAGTCATGATTCCTTTGACACAGACAATTTGTGTTGGAGCTGTCCCTTGCACTAACTAAATATTTATTTCTGTATCTGTGCCTCAGTGCTGCCCAACAAACCATTAAACAGTTTAAAAATGCTGTCAAAAGAGTGGGAAACAATCATCTTCTTACATTTTATTAAAGGCAAACATGAAGGTTTGTGCCCAACTACAGAGAGAAGGAGATAATTATTGCAGTATACATGAGGATTATATGCTATTTAGAAACGAGTGAACTATGTTGTGTGACTTTTAATATATTGATGGATCAACCATCTTTACTTGTTATGTAGAATTCAATTGTCTTCATAAAATATGTTTTGTTGATTGTTCTATTTCTTACTTGCCGAAGCAAGAAACAGCACCAACCAGATGACAGATTTTGCAAATGTATCTTGTTCATTTCACTCCAGATTGCAGTGATGGATTGTACTTTGTCAACATGAAAGGTTACTCTTCTCAGGTCTGAGGTAGGAATACAATCTAATCCTTTTCAAACGTTATGACATAGAACATGGAAGGTAATAGGAACATGCCTGTCAGCTCACGACGATCACAATGCCATTTTAAACACCACATCTGCCTGCACATGGTCTGTTTCTCTCAATTCCCTGCCTGTTTCTGAGCCTATATAAATGTCTCTTAAACATTATTATCATATCTGCTTCCACCTCCTCTCCTGGAGAGACGTGCTAGGCACCTAGCACACTTTGCGTTAAAAATATTGTGCCTTGTCAAATCTCTCTTAATATTTAACCTTCCCACATTAAGCCCATGTCCTCTAAAAGTTTACAGTTACACCCTGGAAATGGATCATTCTACCCTAGAAACATAGAAAAATAGGTGCAGGAGTAGACCATTCGGCCCTTCGAGCCAGCACCGCCATTCAATATGATCATGGCTGATCATCTAAAATGAGTACCCCGTTCCTGTTTTACCCCCATATCCCTTGATTTCTTTAGCCCTAAGAGCTAAATCTAACTCTCTCTTGAAAACATCCAGTGAATTGGCCTCCAATGCCTTCTGTGGCAGAGAATTCCACAGATTTGCAACTCTCTGGGTGAAAACAAAATTCTGAATCTTCCCACATTGATCCTGTGATGTGTCACCAGAACTGCGCACAGTATTCCAAATGTGGCCTAGCCAAAGCTTTATAAAGCTGTCACATTACTTCTCAACCCTGAGGAGCATTGTACATCCATTATTGTATGTTTTCGTTTTACCTTTGACCTCTCAAAGTGTTACGCCTCGTACTTGTCCAAATTAAACTCCATCTGCTTTACTACTGCCCGTTCTAACTAGTCTGGATCCTGCTAAATCCTTTGACAACCTTCCTCTTATTTTTCACAAATCCACCATTTTTTCCTGTTGTCTGCAAAGTAGCAAATGGATTCTATCCCCAAGAATCTTCTCCAATAATATCCCTAGCACTGATGCAAGGCTCACCGGTCTATAATGTTTTGGTTTGTCTTTACTGCCATTCTTAAGCAGAAGAATATGTCAACTAATTAATCAACAAGCCCCTTGCTGATCAATTATCAATATCTAACGTACTTCCACCATCACCCTGAAATGCCAGGTATCATCTGTGGCAAGAGAATCACCCTGAAATTCCAGGTATCATCTGTGGTTATTCTCCAGAGTTCTGGGACCTTGCCTGTGGCTAAAGAGGATACAAATAAAGGTCCAGAATTTGGAATGTGAGAATCAGAGAGGAGGTAGACAAGCCGTGAATTTACTGAAAAGCCAATAGCAAAATCTCAGGACATCCCTCTTGAATTTTGTCTTCCAGTTTATATATTGCATTCATTGCTCATAATGTGGTTTCCTCAACACTGGATAATCTAATTGCAGGTTAGATTATTGCTTTATGGGGAAAATCTCCAACCAGTCTACAAAACTGTTAGGGCCGAATGGCTTACTCCTGCACCTATTGTCTATTGTCTACAAAACTGACCCTTATCTCTCAGATTTCTGTCACTTCCTCTCTATCCCACTCTTACCCAGATCTTTGTGTTTTTGGCCTCCCACTTGGTTCCAACAAAGCCACGATTCTGATGAAAGGTCTTCGACCTGAGTGTTACTTCTGTTTCTCTTGCCACAGATGATACCTGGCATTTCAGAGTGATGGTGGAAGTACGTTAGATATTGATAAACTTTCAGCAAGGGGCTTGTTGATTAATTAGTTGACATATGCACATTAAAGGATTTAGAAACAAGAAAACTTGTAAAACAGATGAAATCTATTTAAGTTGCTATTTTAATGATAACATTTAAAGAGCACTATAGTCAATAGACAATAGGTGCAGGAGTAGGCCATTCGGCCCTTTTAGCCAGCACCGCCATTCAATGTGATCGTGGCTGATCATCCACAATCAGTACCCCATTCCTGCCTTCTCACCATATCCCCTGACTCCGCTATCTTTAAGAGCCCTATCAATCTCTCTCTCTCCCTCTGCACTGTCTCAGCAGATAACATTCATACCTCCAAATCAGCAGGTTTATGATTTCTGAACTTGCACTGGAATGGTTGAGTACAAAACATAGGACAAAGTTGTCAGGGAATGCTACACTGCTGTTTTTTGAACGAGGTAATAATTGGACACTTTGCTTCTTACAGATGGATGTGAAAGATTGCATGGCGCTATTTTGAAGAGCAGAAAATCAACAACTCCCTACCACTGCTGCAATCTCTCAACCACCAACTTCCCTCAAGTTCCCATCTCCATCCCCCTCCTTAATAATTTACCCCCTGTTTGTTCCTTGAACAACATTAAGATAACTGATTATCTGGTCCCTTCCTCATTACTGTTTTTTGGGAACTGGTTATGAGGAGGCTGCTGTCTTTCCAATATTACAGCAGTGACTGCACTTTTAAAAGGTACTTCTTTTAATGTAATGTTTTCTGAGATGTTTATAGATTAATGACAAAATAAACAAGCCTTTCCTCTTTCCATATGTGATCCTCTCAACAATCTTCTTGTAGAGCATTTACCAAGGTTCCTTAATAACTTAAAACATTCCAAGGAAATATTTCACTCTAACCCAGTGCTGAAATGTGTTTTTCAAGAATCCAGTCCGATTATTCTACAGTTTCTACAGCTCATTCTATTTTGTTTTAAGTCAACTGCAATGTTCTCAACAAGGGGATCATAGATTCAGCCCTATGCAAGATTATTAGGAATGTACTTAAGATGGTGATGACCAAGTGCGATTAGATTGCAAGATCCTGATGCAATCAGCTACACTAAAGGTGCCTGCAATACATCTATGAAATTCATCCTCTGTACACATTAATGGAACTGTCCCACTTAGGCGACTCTTTAGCGACTGCCAGGGACTAGATTTAATGGAATTCACCTACAAGCACCTACGACAACCTAAGACAACACCTACGTCAACCTACGACAACCTACAAAAGCTATATTTGTCGCCACTGTCGCTGAAAAATTTTCAACATGTTGAAAATTTTGCGGCAGTCGCCTGTAGTTGCCCAAAAAATTGCCTAAGTGGGACAGACCCATTAGTGTGCAACATGAACATAAAAGCAGATTATGTTATGACATAGCTTTGCTAGAGCTCACAGCAGGGGACGTCATAATCCTTTAGTTGTGGTCCAACAATGTGGTATTAGGAATACAATCTAAACTATATTATGAATTAGGTTTTGTAGCTATGGTTATAAAATGTTTAAAACATACACATTGTAAATAATCATTTGTTTTACATTTTATCAGAAACAGTTCCAGAACTGTCTGAAAATTGAATTCCAGACAGAAATGTACAATAAACTAAAACTGGGAGCCATGACAATCTACATTTAAATCCCTTACCGAGTTTAAATTATTCTATTTAAAGTATCCGTCCTGTTTGTTCTGGGAGACTTTTTCTAAAATGTTTGTTGTTTTACTCTGATGCAAGAAGAGTATTTATTCTTTTAAATTTGATTTGATTTAATTTGACATTAATGTAAAATATATTTATTTGGAGAGGGATTTTAACTGGTTGACAGCTGGCTGGCACAGTGTGTTTGCCAGGCAGCAGACCCTGCTGGTGAAAGGCTTGGTGAACTGTGAAAGTCGAGCTTCATTGACATGCTGTGAGCTTCCTGCCAACAGTGAACGAGGACCACAGCTGACGCAAGGCCCGTCCAGGTCTGCTCTGTATCAAATGTCTCAGTGGCTGATCAACCCAGCAGGAAAGTAGTTCCCAAGAAAATTGATAGCCCAAGTAGCTTGGAATGGCAATGCACCACAGACCCCAAAGGTAGAATCGCATATCTAGAAATGTAATCTTAAATGTATCCAATAACATTTTAATCTAATTCTTAAGCATTTTGCATACTGTTAAAATTGTAATCACAGCATTCTTACGTGTTCAAAGGGGGATTGTCTGAAAATCTACCTGGTGGGTTATCCCTGGAAATACAATGATAATTGAAGCTTCTGTGTAAATTGGCCAGTCATTTGTAACCCCATGTAAATTGGGCAGACTAGGTTAAAAATAATACTAATAAAGGATTATATTAATCGCCCCAATTTTCCCACAATGACTAACATGTCCCAGCTATGCTAGTCTCAACTGTCTGCATTTATATCCCTCTAAGCCCGTCCTATCCATGTACCTTTCTATTTCTTAAATGTTGTGATAGTCACTGCCTCAACTACCTCCTCTGGCAGCTCACTCCATACACCCACCACCCATTGTGTGAATCACTTACCTCTCAGATTCCTATTAAATCATTTCCCCTTCACCTTAAACCTATGTCCTCTGGTCCTCAATTTCCCTAATCTGGGCAAGGGACTCTGTGCATCTACGCAATCTATTCTGCTCATGAATTTATCCACCTCTATAAGATCGGCACATCCTCCAGTGCTCCAAGGAATAGAGTCCAAGCCTGCTCAACCGCTCCCTATAGCTCAGACCCTCGGGTCCTGGCAACACCCTCGTACAATCATCAACAAAATCACGCATAATGTCAATAGACAATAAACAATAGGTGCAGGGGTAGGCTATTCGGTCCTCATATGTGGCACTGGTTTGTAAGATGCATTACTGCACGACCGCATGAATCTAGGCTTTTATATCCTTTATACAAAGGAGCACATATGTGGAGGCATTAGCACTGATGCCGCAGAGCTGCAGGGATCCAAACTTAATTCTGACCTCAGGTGGGTCTGTGCGGGGCTCGCACATTCTTCCTATAACCTTGCAGGTTTCCTCTAGGAGACCTTTTTTTTCTCACACTCCAAGCTCATGCTGATGTGTTAATTGGTTACTACAAATTGCTCTTCGGTATAGATTAATGACAAAATAAATCAAGGGGAGTTGAGGGACCGGTGTGAGAAAATGGGAAGTAAGGAATCAGGGAAACAGGGAGAGGGAGGTTGGGTTTATTGAGTCTCAGGACCCAATATGAAACCATTTGATTGCATTTTGTCTGATTATAAGATACAATATAAGCCACTTTAAGCAAAACAGTGTATGGCCTAAACATAGGAAACTATTTGGAACCTATTACCATTTCCGATCTTTCATTTAAAGATGGCATGAACCATGACTGAAAAAAGAAAAAAAATTTTTTGAAGAAAAGTTAAATGATCCAGGTTAAACTTGCTCCATTATGACACATGTACAGAAACTCCATATCGCAGTCCATGACATCTCTCTATACAGTTGGGAAGGTGATGTGTAGGAAGGAATTGCAGATGCTGGTTTACACCGAAGATAGGCACAAAATGCGGGAGTAACTCAGTGGGACAGGCAGCATCTCTGAAGAGAAGGAATGGGTGATGGTTCAGGTCAAGACCCTTCTTCAGGTGATGGTCATCTTTGGGAATAACTAAGTGTCGAGCTTCTGCTGTTGAAATAACTTGGGTCACACCCTGTGATTTAGATCCAAAGACTTTATTAGCTTTACAGCATAGGTAACTTCATCTTAATACATAACTCAAGACTAAGGGAGAAAGGGCTGAGAAGCTTTCTGTTAAGTATACAAAGTATGATTCATAACATGAGTGACACTGATCTACATCCTCCCTCTTAAAGAATTAAATGTCAGTGCAAAACTATTGACTAAATAAGGCATGCAGAGCAGTTGATTATAAGCTGGAGGAAAGTCAAACATAGCCCAGGTACTTCACGGTGGGCTTGCAAACACAACCAGCACGTGTGCGATATAAACCATCTCTGTTTTTCCCCACTGCAGCGCAGGCGGAGGGGGCGTTGCTACTGGCAAAGCAGCTGCTCCCGAAGTGGGTTGTTGTGCTGGTGAAGGCGGATCAATGCCGCTGGGCATGGACAGCAGTTCACTTCTACAGTTTGGATAATACGAAGGTGGAGTCGGCTTATTCACAAGCAGGATATTTAAGAAGGAACTGCAGATGCAGGAAAATCGAAGGAAGGCAGGATATGCAGCCTTTGTCAGTTTGCAAACAAACCACCTGCCTCTTGGTTAATGGTGGCAGTGGCTTACTTGTCTTGTCATGCCACTGTTTTTAAATGTCACACTTTTGTTGTAACCTGGACTATACTTCCGATGGTGGAACCACCTGTAGTTTCAATGCCTGATCCCCACAGGCACCATGGCTCGGGTCTGTCTTGATAATAAATGTTGAGCAGGTGAACCCAAAATGGGGTCGCGGGAGATGTTGCGTAGGTTGAGCAGATCCAGGTATACGTCAAAATTAATTCTGTACGATCATTACATTCTTGACAGCCCGCTCAGCTAGTCCATTCGACTGTGGATATTCAGGGCTGCTGGTGATGTGGCAAAAACCCCAACGTGCAGCAAACTCCTTGAAGGCTGGTAAATTGACTGCCATTATCGGATAACATTATGTATGGAACTCCGTTGTCTGCAAAATGGTGAGCAAGTTTTAAAACTATCCCGCGAGATGTGGGGCTGCCAAGAAAATCAGTGTCAAACCATCCAGAATACAAATTGACAAGTACCAGGTGCTGCTTGCCATGCCATTCAAATATGTCAGTTGCCACTGTAGACCACGGGAGAGCAGGAGCCGGATGCAAAAGAAGTGGTTGCTTTTGTTGATGAGGTGCCAATGTGACACACTGCACAGGACGCCACATTCTTGGTAATGTATTCGGCCATGCCAGGCCAGTAATACATGCTTCTTGCCCGTAGGGTGGTGGCTTCAGTGCCTGGGTGCCCTGCATGGACAGCGTTAAAATATTTGCTGTGCAGCAAAGCAGGGTCCACAGGCTTGTGTCCTTTTACAATAATGCCATACTGCAGCACTAGCTCATCGCAAACGGCAAAGAAAGGCCGGACTGGCAGCGGAACGTTGTAGCGTGTGTCTGGCCAGCCACGCTTAATGACAGAGGTAAGTGACCATAAGGTACTGTCAGCAGCAGTATGTGACCAAGTCCTCCACACAGGACGAGGGAATAAAGAACACAGTCATTATGATAAAGTCGTCATCCGGTGAGGACGGACCCTCACATGTCTTCCGGGGTGCACACGAGAGAGTGTCCACCAGGTGCATATCCTTACCATGTTTGTAGGTCAGAACAATGTCATATTTTTTAAGTTGTAGCAGCATCTGCTGTAAGCGCGCTGGAGAGGCATGCATTGGATTGTTAAAGATGCTGATCAGAGGTTCGTGGTCAGTTTCAATCGTGACTGTAGGTCCAAAGATAACATCATTAAAATTCTTGCAGGCGAAAAGAACTGCCAGTAGCTCTTTCTCAATTTGGGCATAGCGTTGTTCTGTGTCAGTTATAGTGCGTGAGGCATAGGCAACAGGTTTATTGCCGCCACCGTCATTTTGAAGACGCTGCGCCTAGTCCGTGTTGTGAAGCGTCACAAGTCAGTGTGACCGGTCGTTTAGGATCAAAATAAGTGAGAGTAGGAGCACAAGACATCTGCTGCTTAAGAGTGTGTAACGCCCTCTGCTGTTGCTCGTGCCAGGTCCAAGCAGTGTCTTTGTGTGTAAGCTGGCGCAACGGGGCTGATATTTCACTGATGTCCGGAATAAATTTGCTCAAGTTCACCATGCCAAGGAATCTTTGTAGACTGAGCACGCCTGTGGGTGCTGGGAGCTCGTTGATGGCACTGGTATTTGCTGGATCAATTTTTAGGCCATCCTTAGTGAACATATGGCCTATGTATTTCACATCACTTACCCTGAATTTGCATTTTCGAGGGTTTCGCATGAGGTTAACGGCCTTGGCGCAATCCAGAACCTTTGTCAGATTAGCATTGTGTTCTTCAACAGTTTGTCCAGCAACGAGGGTGTCATCCACTACAATGGAGTATGGGTAACCCGCAAACAACTGCTCCGTAGCTTGTTTAAATACTTCACTGGCAGAGTTTATGCCAAAAGGCATGCAAAGAAATCTGTATCGCCCGAACGCTGTGCTGAAGGTGGTTAACTTGGAGCAGTTGTGTTCCAGCGAAATCTGCCAGAATGAAATCATGGCATCTAGTACAGTGAATACAGTTGCCTCAGCCATCTGCCCTGCAATCTCGTCCACAGTGCGCATGGGATAGTGAGGTCGTTTAATGGCTGTGTTTAAGTCCTTAGGGGTGATACAAATCCATATTTCATCTTTATTCTTCTTCACTGCCACAACCAGGGTGGAGACCCAATCCGAGGTGTCAGCGACGGGAGCAATAACACCTAGAGACACCATTCTGTTGAGATCACTTACAGTCCCACATAGCATGGGGAATCTTGTGTGCTGGATGGACAAGTGGTATTATCTTTGGGTTAATGGTAATTGTGTATTTAACAGGCAGACTGCCCAGCTTGTCGTCAAACAATGTTTTGTATTGTGTCAGGATTTGTTGGCTGGAGTCACAGGTTGTAGACAGATGACAAACAGAAGGGCTGAAAGAGACAAGTCCCAGGTCGTGACATGTGTTGGCACCCAGCAGAGACGGCACATTCTCATGAACTACATAGAAACTCAGGTTGCGGACACGTGAGTTAAGACAGCAGCGTAACTCAACTTGACTGATAGGGTGCACTGAACCTCCAGCAAATGGGAGAAGGGAGGCAGCTGTAGGAGTGACAGTCTCTGTTTTTCATAACTTTTTCAACACAGCTAGACAGATCACATTACATCTGGCCCCTGTGTCAACTTTCAGATAAAAGTTCTTGCCATTAACGAGAAAAGCGACCTTGGGGTCTAGTTGTTTGTGTATTGAGTCAGACAGGGAATGCACATCCAAGTCAAAACCTTCGCTAGCAGCCTGCAAATCCGTGGGAGCTGGTTGAGAGCATTCCAAGAGAAGGTTCTCATGGCCAAGTGAATTAACAGATTGCCTTCTTTGAAGTCGGTTGCGACGCGAGCGGCGTCATTTGAAGAAATGATTCCTTTTGTTAGAAAATTGACATAATTTTCCATACGCAGGGCAATGGTCACGAGCAGCAGCATTAAACCCCCACAGTTAAAACAATTGTCTATTAGTCTCATGGTAGAGTTGTCGGGAACTTGAGGAGAATGGCAAGAGATTTGATAAGACATGCAGGCAACATTAATTTCACGACCAGCAGAGTGCCCTAAAAGTTTGTATGAGCGTCAGCCAGTTCAGCAATGCGACAGCGGTTTTAAGCTGTCTGTAGAGCAAACTCAGCATCCCGCAATAACTCGTCACGTAATTTATCATTGCGGACACCATAAACCAAATGGTCATGGACTAGGCTATCACATATATCGCTGAAATCGCATTGGCTTCAAGGCACTGACATACATCTCCACAGGTTCACCCTGTCTCTGGCTTCGGGAAAAGAACAAATGCCTCTCCATGACAAAGTCGGTGCGTAACTCACATAACTGTCGGAATTTGTGTAGTAGGCAATCAGGGTCACGGAAATATATACTGGAGAAAACAACAAACTAAATTAAAAGCAATATAATTAAACTAGGAGTGAGTCCGTACACTGTGACACCATGTCGAGGTTCTGCTGTTGGAATAACTTAGGTCACACACAGTGATTAAGATCCAAAGACTTTATTAGCGTTACAGCATAGGTAGCTTCATCTTAATACGAAACTGAGGGAGAAAGGGCTAAGATGCTTTCTGTTAAACTAATGGGCGTAGCTACAAAGTATGAGTTAACATGAGTGACACTGATCTACATTAAGGATGGAGTTTAACTGATCGGCAACATGGACAGGCTCATGTCCTGCTCATTGCATTATCTTTAGTTTAGAGAAACAGCACGGAAACAGGCTGTTCGGCTCACTGAGTCTTTGCCGACACATGAACCCCATACGCTAGCACTAGCCTACACACTGGGGACAATTTATAATCTTTACCAAAGCCAATTAGCCAACAAACATGTGTGTCTTTAAAGTGTGGGAGAAAACCAAAACCCATGCAGTCAAGGGGAGAAAGTACTAGCTCTGTATAGACTGCATCCATAGTCAGAATTGAACCTGGGTCTCTAGTGCTATAAAGCAGCAACTCTACCGCTGCACCACTGTGCCACCCTAGACTTTGTTGACAAATAGGAGGCTACGTCACAGCTTAATCATTAGCTATTCAAATCTGATCCTGTCCTGACAAGATACCCTGAGTAATGTACAATTTATCAGTGGGCCAAGCAAGTGAGTGATGCTGCACCTGACTTGATTAAATGTACCTTGCTCAGGACTATTTATTAGGTGGCCAGGAAAGTGAATGTTGTTGGACCTGTCCTCACCAGATGTTCCTAGTAAGTTAAATTTATAAATGGGCCATGGAAGTGAATCATGCTCCTTTCCTGCTGTCAATACAAGAAACATTTTCAAGAAAAATCCAATGGAGCCTTACTTTTTACATTCAGTGGGAGATGTTGAGTGAGATAGTAAAATTCTAGGATGTATGACAGCAGCCTATTTTAAAGTTTGAATCTTCCCTAATCTTTACTGACTACACTGAAATATATTTACAATAAGCAATGCCAAGAATGTATAGAGGGACTTTAATAAACATGCTGTGGACTCATACATCGTGTTTCAAATGAACAATAGCATTTTATGTTGATGTTCATGACAATAGTGTGATCAGTGCTGCATTATGCTTGGAGAATCCCTGAGTTAGTTGCCTACCCGACTGTAAATTCATTGTTATTAAATTGTATCGGTGAACCTTCATATTGTATAAAATGGTAAAATGCCAAACAGGAAGGCCCTGCTTCATTTTATGTCTCGTGTCGTTTTTACTCCTTTCAAACTCAAACGAGACATGGTCTTTAAACTAGGCAGCTGTCTTGCTTACAAACATTTTACATTGTCACTCAACATCTCCCATGAAACATATAAAGATAGACTCCAATGGATTTCTGCGACGTGGCAATTATCTAATACTAACCAATTCTAGGCAAGCAGTCAGACAGAAAGCCGGTGGTCAATCAGCCTCTGATGGAAGTGCTTCAGAAGGTTGCTCTCTGAATGAGCAGCTGATTGTCAGGAGCTGCTGCAGTTTGGAGATCCAGGGGTGATTTTTAGAATGATTACTTTTCACATAATTCCCAAGGTGTAACATTCTCACACGTTGCTCCTTCCTACGATCGCAGATGTACTGACATGAAAATGGATTTCTGAGTACTGTAGGTGGTGCCAAATGCTAAAATTCTTCATGCTTTCCTTTTAGGTCAATCCTAACCCAGATCCCGGCTTTTCCTCTCTCTCCATTCCTTCTCTAGGATTCCAGCAGCACACTGTAATTCATCCTGCTCAAATTGTACGAGCACTCTCTGCTTACCTGCTTTAGGTTCCTGATAAGGTGAGATTAATTTGCGAAGCCACAGATGTTAGAACATTTCTCATCTATTCTTTAATTGGTAGTTGACAAAAAGTAGTTTAAAAAAATTCTCCACTAATACTGGCAAAGGAAACATGTTATTTATTGACCATACCAAGTCCAAATGCGAAAAATACACAATCATCCATCTCTACACATAAATGGTCAGACAAAAGTTTACTTGGTACGCTTACTCAAATGGTCACTAGTTTCCTAAAAAAATATGCAATGTTTCTTGTCTGGAATACATTACAAATTAACTTCTGATCAATCAAACCTAATTATATTATCACAAAATTTTCATTCAGTTTATCAAGTCAATCAGATTCTATATCAATCCACACCGAACAAGCACAGTTAATGCATTGGCCTTGAATTCCCAGGAAGAAAGTTGTTGAATTAATGTCACGCATTGCTGTGTGCAATTAATCGAGCATAAAAGCAATAAAGAGATACAACCTGAGCTGCAACTTGTCGCAATTTACTGCATGGCTTCTGCTGCTCTCCCAATAGCCTCATCACAAGGTATTTTTTTATTCATGCATTAACTAAATGAATGAACAAACAAGAATGCAATTAAAAGTTGTATGGAGTTTGAAATAGGCTGAAAATAAATTGTAAGGGATAATTTTGCTGAAAATATCAAAAATCCAGTTATTCTCATTGTAATATCAACTGAGTAATACTAACAATAAATTGAGTTGGTTAACAACATGGAGGCTAGAGCAAGGACAAGCTTTATAACTGTCAAACTTTTTATTAAAGCCAGTTCAGATCCCCCTGATGATTCACTGAAATGTTTATGCTTGCACAAGTATTGTTACAGCGATAGCCAACTGCACTAGATACCAACTCATGTCACTTCTTTAAGCCTAATGGCCTCCATGCCTGGTGTAATTGCCCATTAATAAGGGAGCATTGGGGTGGGAGATTGCAACCTTCACATGGTCCACCCTGTTTCGCCGGTGCTGACTTTGGTGAATTCCATCGATGACTACCTACGTCAACCTACGTGAACTGGCGACAGGAACTGGCGACAGGTACTGGCGATTGAATTGTCTTCAGTTGTCAGCAACAGGGCCGTAGCTTGTCGTAGCTTGTTGCGGGTGGACGCAGGTTGACTTCGGTTGTCGCCTCTGTGGTCGTATGATGTCGTAGGTGTGGTCATAGTCCTAATGACCACACCTAATGGGTCGCCGGCAGGTTGCCATAGACATTGTCGTGGAGGGGTTTTCGGCGACCTGCTACAACTATTACAGTCGCCGGCAGTCACCTAAAAAATCGCCTCAGTAGGACAGGCCCTTTAGTCGTTCCAAGTTCCCCACTTTTCCCATAACATGTCCCAAGCAACGCACACAAAAAAGTAATGAAGAGAAAGGTTTCTGCATGTAGGTGCTTTACATGAATGACTGTACTGCATCCTCCATAAACATTAAAGTTAATAGTCTAAGATAAGGCACAAGCGAGCTTTGCACTGTTAGTACTTAAAGCAGCAATAGTAAAGATTTATTAATAACGATAACTTTTTAAATTCTGCTTAAATGATTATGCAGCCAATGTCAGCTGTGCCAACAGAAATGCCAGTAACTCGTTTCCTCCCAATTTCTGTCTTTTCCCAAGTTTTCAAAAATAGTTTATTTTGAAAATAATTTTCCTGTGTTCATTTGTTTTTATAAAATGTTGGAATTTATGAACGTGAGTGTTCAGATCCTTATAAGCCTTAATTGTCAATTCCTCAGCACATTTTCCTCACCACTTCAATAGTCAGGCCTGATACGAAATCAAGGCATTTCGACAAAGGGCGAAAAGACAGCATTCTGTTGAATTTTAACACCACCAAGATGACAAGGAGCAGAACCCTGCTGCTGTTGAAGACTCGTCTATTATTCTTGTCTGCTTCATAAATCAACACATTGCTCCAGCCTCAAGTAAAAACTGCTCCCATCTCCGCAAAATGTGGAATGTGTTAATGGAATTAACATGCGATTAGTGGCTGTGAAATGAACTATAACACATAGCATCAGCCTACCTTCTAACTCTGTGATTGAATATAGGTTAAGTTCTGAAGTCATCAGATAACGTGATTAATTTGACCATTTTTTATTTTGGTAACTCCTCTAATGCTCACCAGATGCTACAAAAGCAATAAGTTACAACACTTTGAGTGTCAAACCCACAATTCAATACTATATTCACTTCATTACGGCTTTCAATCTTGCCATCCCTCCATGATAATTTTCCACTAAAATCCATTGGATTTATTGTGTTCATAGAATTTCACTCTTTGTCACCTGGATACATCCAGTTAACTAAATTGCAATGACAAAGAGGCAATCTAAACTGTTCTTAGATGGCCTGACATGAAGTACACATGCTTGTTTTAAAAAAAAATATTCATTAGTTTTTTTAGTATGCTTTTATGATATACCACAACTTCATAGTTCAGTTTAGAGGATACAGCAGGGAAATAGGCTCTTTGGCCCACCAAGTCCGAGCCAACAACCAATCATCCTTTTGCACCAGTTTTTTTTAGAGATAAAGCACGGAAACAGGCCCTTCGGCCCACCGAGTCAGCACTGATCAGCAATCTACATACATTAACACAAACCTACACATGCTAGGGACATTTTACGCTTATACCAACTATACAAACCCAAGTCAATTAACCTACAAATCAGTACATCTTAGGAAACCGAAGATCTCAGAGAAAACCCAAGCGGTTACGTGGAGAACATGCAAACTCCATACAGACAGCACTCGTAATCGGGATTGAACCCCGTAAGACAGCAACTCTATCGCTGCACCACCGTGCCACCCATTCTTGAACCGGTTCTATGATCTCCCACCTTATCATCCATTCCCTACACACTAGGGCCAATGTACAGAGGCTGATCAACCTACAAACCTGCATGACTTTTTGATGTGGTCAGAACCCATCGCAAGGAGAATGTTCAAACTCCACATAGCCGAGGTCAGGTTCAAGCCTGGGTCTCTGGAGTGGTGAGGCAGCAGCTCTACCACTTGTGTCACCCTAATGAATTTGCGTAACTTCCCCTTTTATTTGAAAACCAAACGCAGCATTCTTTTTGTGAAATATTTTTAAATCTATTATGTTTACTACAACGCTGATAAAAAGCTGAAGATAATTAAATGTTGTTAATTTTTGCCAGAGATGGATATGTTATTTGTAGCAAAAGCAATTCTTCAATTTCCCTCATAATTTAACACGCATTCCCCAAAGGAGACCTTTTCTCCCCCTCAAATTGAATATTTCACTACATGTGACAAGGTACTAATATCACTTGGCTCTTTTTGATTAAAATCTAACACACTGGTAGTCAAGGGTGAATTAAATCATCCAATTAACCAATGAACAGCTTTTAAGCAAGCTTCAATTATCTTTGCAGTAGTCTCAGGTAAATGGTTTCAAAACTGCTTTACATATTTTGTGCACCTTTAAAGTGTAAACATCAGAAAGAGATGCACCTTGACATTGTTTCAATATTTTTCTCAGAAGAGCGGCATCTTTCAAAATGCTAAAATCTGTTGAAATGTTAATAGTTTCAATGGTCGATGTTATTGGAAAAGAAATTGAGCTTTATTGAAGATGAAGAGAAATAAATAGCTCTTGACCTCATGAAGCAGCTGACTATAACAAGGGAGCATTACATCAAAAGATTTGTTCTTGTCGAGGAACAAAACATCTGAAATATTGGTAGCAAATGTCTGTTCAAATAATCATAGCAAACTTAAATGCTGCTGGATTTTTTGGGGGAAGTCTCAATGGTACTCATAAAGGCAACTATTCTACAGTAATCCGGAGAGAGCTGCAGTGCAGTTCTGGTGAGATGAGAAGCTCATTAATATCTCTGAATGTGGCCATGGTGTCAGAAAGTAACATCATAATTAGTTTTCTAACAGTGCTGGAGCCAAATGCAATAATTGGGCCAAATATGGATTGTGTGTTAATTGATGCCACATCCTGTCTCCTTGCCAGACTTCCATTAGGTGTTAGTTGTCCACGTATTGAAATATTCTCAAATGTGGTGAATGGCGTAAAGAGAATAGCATTACAAGAATGAGTGTGCCCTGCTGCCATTTTGAAACAGGTTCGTCAAACGCAGTACAAAGATATTATAGGCTTTGTAACCAAATGAAGCCTATTGCTGATTTCCTGTGTTTGCCCCCAGTCTGCAGCATATCACTTTTTAAAATACTTGACATAAATCTTGCCTCAAGGTTTCTCAATTTAAAAAAAATATGTCTTAAAGAAAGTAAAGCTACTTGTCACCTGTGTTCACCAAGGAGAAGGGCATAAAATGGCATAATATTCATGGAAAGATACCTGGATATTCTGGAATTTCACTATTAAATAAAACTACAAAAAGTAGTAAACACTGCCCAGTTCATCATCGGCTCTGACCTTCCTTCCATCGAGGGGATCTACCACTGTCGCTGCCTCAAAAAGGCTGGCAGCATCATCAAGGACCCACACCACCCTGGCCACACACTCATCTCCCTGCTACCTTCGGGTAGAAGGTACAGGAGCCTGAGAACTGCAACAAACCGGTTCAGGAATAGCTACTTTCCCACAGCCATCAGGCTATTAAACCTGGCTTGGACAAAACTCTGAACATTAATACCCCTCCATCTGTTATTTGCACTTTATTAATTTATTAATTAATGTGTGTTTTAAGTATATAATTGTAGTCAATGCCTACTATGTTCTGTTGTGCTATGCAAAGAAAGAATTTCATTGTCCTGTCAGGGACACATGACAATAAACACTTTTGACTTTGATTTTTTTGAAACAGAAGGAAATATATATGTTGTTGGATGCATAAGAATTGGCAAATTCCGTCAATGAGCTGTGATCTATCCCAGGTTGCTAAGAGAAGGACAGAAGAAGATGTCTGGGTTCAAATGGAGGGTTTTGCATTTTTGTTAGCCACTGGTGAGGTGTCAGAAGTTATCTAATACTATTTCAGAAGGGTAGCAAAGAAAAAACAGGTAACTACAGATCTGTGAGCCCTATGTCAATGGTAGAGATTTTTTTGGAGAAGGGATAGTCATCACATCTTAGTGCAAGGGAAATTCTGCTTTATTGATTTGACTGGATATTTTTAGAAGATTATGATGAATTGGTTTGGGGATATGAGGCAGAGAGTGATGGCTTTCTGAAAAAAAAGGCTCTAACCTGTGATGTGTGCTACCTGGATTGGTGATAGGACCATTGTAAGAAGTATAATTAGTAAGTCTGTGACTGACATGCACTTTGGAGCTGTTCATGATAATGAGGAAGATTAGCTAACTGTTACAGCAAATTATAGCTCAGATGGAAAGTAACAAGTTGGCAGATAGAATTTAATCTTGGCAAATACAAGGTAATACACTTTGAGAAGTCATATAGGACTAGGGTACAAATGTAAATAATAGAGCACTATGGAACATTGATGCAGAATGGGACATCGGACCTCGGGCAAATCACATTGAGAGGGTGGTGAAAAAGGCTTATTGTATTATCGTATGTCTTCATAGATCAGGGCATAGGCTATAAAAGTTGGAAAGTTATGTTGAAAATGTCTGAAGAATGGTCTCGACCCGAAACATCGCCTATTTCCATCGCTCCGTAGATGCTGCCTCACCTGCTGAGTTTCTCCAGCATTTTTGTCTACTTTTGAAAATTTACAAAACACTGTTTAGACTGCACTGGGAGTATTTTTTCCTGTTCTGGTCACAAACTATAGGAAGGATGAGATTGTGTTGAAGAAAGTGCAGAGGAGATGCATAAGTTAACATATGATGAGCATTTGACGGCACTGGGTCTGTACTCACTGGAGTTTAGAAGGATGAGGGGGGACCTAATTGAAACTTACCAAACAGTGAAAGGCCTGGATAGAGTGGATGTGGAGAGGATGTTTCCACTAGTGGGAGAGTCTAGAACCAGAGGCCATAGCCTCAGAATTAATGGATGTTCATTTGAGAAGGAGATGAGGAGGAATTGCTTTAGTCAGAGGGTGGTGAATTGGTCAAATTCTTTGCAACAGAAGGCTGTGGAGCCCAAGTCAATGGATATTTTTTAAGGCAGAGATAGATGGATTCTTGATTAGTGTGGGTGTCAGGGGTTATGGGGAGAAGGCAGGAGAATGAGATTGAGAGGGAAAGGTTGATCAGCCATGATTGAATGGCAGAATAGACTTGATTGGCCGAATGGCCAAATTCTGGTCCTATCGCTTATGAACATGAACACGAGATTCACTAGGATATGGTTTGGATTGGAGGATTTTGGTCCTGAGTAAAAATTGGAAAGGTTGGGTTTGTTTTTGCTGGAGCAAAGGAGGTTTAGGTATGATCTCTTAGAGCTCCAAAAAATTATAACAGGCATCAATAAGTTATATAGAATAATTTTCCCGTGGTAGGGTTATCAAGAACAAGAAGGCATACTGTAAGTTTATGCTGAGAGCACAGAATTTTAAAGGGGATTTGAGGACAAGGTATTTTCACCTAGAGAATGGTTGAAGGTGGAGGTGGAGAGATGTTTCGAAAGGCACTTATATAGACAAGGTATAGAGGAATATAGGCAAATATGTTTAGGTTTGATGGGCAAAAAAGGACCTGTTGCCGTGTTATAAAACTCTGATTCTATGATTCCACTGGGCAAAAATACTGTTCCCCCAATTTATCAGAATACTCCTAACTGTTCTTCTACTTCTTAGGCATTGCTAAGGCATTGCTTAGGCATTGCTTTGACCTGCTTTCACTTCAACACTGAGCATTCAATGATATATGTATGCAATTGTTTCTTAAACATAGGATGGTTGTTGCAAATCTTCCATGAAAGATCAAAGTTATAATCCACCGGTAAGGAGGTCCGAGATGATTTACTGTAAGTCCAGGTTTTCATGTTTTCTTATGACATAGTTGAAGGACATGTAGCCAAATGAGGACGTACAAAATCTCAGCCCCATTCCTTTGCTTATTTTGATGTAACCTATTCACTGTTACAAGCCCATCAACTGCCATTCATCTTCACTCAAAGTAAATTTACGGTAGTAAATTAAACTCCCAACACATTTTTGGGATGTGGGAGCATCTCGGGGGAAAACCCATGTAGTCATGAGCAAACTGCACAGAGACAACGCAAGATCGCTGGAACTCTGCAGTAGCAGCACTAACTGCTGTGACTATGTACAGCCCACAGACTCGGTGCTTGCACATATATGGACCTACGTTAAGCACACACACACATATCCCGACAATACCATTTACTCAGTCCAAAGCAGCATCCCCTTAATCCTGCTCACCTCCCTTCTTGTATGCCCACCCCCTCTGTCTTGGTATTTCTACTTCCTATATCCAGCCACCTCTCTCATTTTCAGCCTTTGCTCAGACACCCTTCCTCTCAGCTCCATTCCCCTTCACTCAGTTCATGCCATCAAGGCCCCTCACTCTCTCACCCACCCCACCCCCACCCCCCACCCACTCCACCTCAATTCTCCCCTCTTTAGCTTTGGTCTCCTGCCCATCTCCAGCTGCCACGGCTTGATACTGCTGCTCTGCCTTGTCAGGGTTGCTCCCCAATGGTCAGTCCTCAATCGTCCTCTCAACCAGCATCCATCCACACTCCAAATCCAGCATCAGTCATGTCCAATGCCTATGGCCAGTCCTAGATCTTCCGGACATCTCCCAGAGAACCTCAGGAGGTTCTTCAGTTGTCCATTGAGACCCAACGTCAGCAGATAATAGTCTCTTGGAGATCTCCAGGCAGGTTGGTGGATCCCAGTTAATGAGGGTGGATTCATCTTCATGAGTACAAGTCTCTCATTTAGCCATCATCTTTCAACAATTTCAGTTACTCAATGCTGTCCCTCTGTCTTCTCGTCCTGTTTGTAATCTTAAGGGACCACTGTCCATGCTCACCAATTACATATGCCTTGACTCCTCAATCCAATCAACTCCTCGAGTCATACATCAACGGATGACTTTCATACAGAACAAAATAAACTGTTCAATGAAGGAACAGAGACACATAAAGGACAATTTAATTTATAAATGTAATTGCGTTATTGTCAAATAAGTGGAGAAATAGCTGAGTTGCTAAAATTATTTTGACATCTTTAGAAACTCAATGGATGGTCTCTGTTAATCTACATACATTGGAAATCTTGGCTAATTATGCGTTGCATAATGTAAAATCTTTAATGTTGCAACTACCCATTACTGTACTATGTGCATGAGTAATGGTTACTGTGACATTTCTAATGAGTTTTCAATGAACCATATGGCCCAGAAACAGAATTTAATATAGAATATACATGCACTAAAAGTCTGCACACAATTCCCAGTATCTCAGTTAATTTGTGAAACACTACACTACTGAATGCCTCAAAGAAAAATACCATGAGATTAAAAAAGATTACAAGTCAGAACTGAGGAAATGGCTTTGAAAAGTCTCTTAGAGGAATGGTTGTACTAAAACGATTCTGCAAAATGTAAGGAAAAAGGACATTTCCAAGAGAAGAAAACAAAATAAAACACTTGATAGACCTCAGGCGAAGTGCGTTATTAATTTTTGGGCTCTCAATTGCGCCGAGAAACTGGAGAGCTGAAATAAAAGCAGAAAAGAAGGGCTTCCTCAGGAAGGTTGCATCTCTGGTAAGTCAGTCAATCTGAATGTTGGGGACAGAGGTTGCAATGAGGTAAACATTTTGATGTGTAGGAAGGAACTACAGATGCTGGATTACACCGAAGATAGACACAAAATGGTGGAGTAACTCAGCGGGACAGGGAGCATCTCCAGATAGAAGGAATGGGTGACGTTTCAGGTCAAGACCTTTCTTCAGACTGAGGAGGCTCCGTCTGAGGAAGGGTCTCGACCCGAAACGTCATCCATTCCTGCTATCCAAACATTTTGAGGTGGTAAGTTGTTATGATCCACACTGCCTAGAAGTCTGTGATACATACACCAGGGAAGGTAGATAAAACTTGGAAAGAAAAATATGCAGAGAGGTGGGGTAAGAAATGGAGAGTGGAACTACTGGACTAGATCATTCAAAGAATCAGCATGGTGATGAAATAATAGATCTCCTTCTATGCCGTGCCGTACAAAAATATCTTAATATAATAAAATGTTCCTGGACATTATTTAATAACACAGTAGCTAAAATCTTAAATGTATGAAAGGCTCTAAATAAAAAGACACCACAAAATTCACATTATGTTTTTTTTAATTAAATTAAATAAAAATACAATAGTTAAAACATTTTAATCCAAAATTTCAACCTGTTTATTTTATTTTAGGGTTATTTAGGATCACTATCACAACTATGTGCAGGAAGGAACTGCAGTGGCTGGTTCACACCGAAGATAGACACAAAATGCTGGAGTAACTCAGCGGGACAAGCAGCATCTCTGGAGAGGACGTTTCGGGTCGTGAACGTCACCCATTCTTTCTCTCCAGAGTTGCTGCCTGTCCCGCTAAGGTACTCCAGCATTTTTTTGTCTATTATCACAACCATCCTGAGTCTATGTGGTTTACATTACTTTTCACCAGCTATCAGTTTGAATCCTGAAGGGGTGTTTCCCATCATTCTCTGCGAATATTCAAGCTTTCTTTCCAAAACTTTTTGCAAAAAAAAACTGTGGAATTAAGTTGCACTGCTTTATTTTATACAGGTTTCTCAGGCTCTTATTTTCTATTGCAAATTGTTTTATTTATGCATTTGGGCAAATCTCTAATGAACTGCGCCTGGGACCTTAAATGTTGATGTTAGGAACCAAAACAAATACTTTTTATTAGCATTGGATTTCCTTTCCCAGTTGAGAATTTTACATCATTTTCGGTATATTTTTCTAAGTTGGCTAAATTAAGTTTCAATTCTTTTTTGAATGACTAGTTTACTTCTCATTGTCTGATTTTTTTTTTTTTTTGCCAATCACACTAAACCCCACTCTTTTTGAAATTCATTTGCAAATTCTAGTTTTTGATGACCTGTAAACTGAGTGCCAGGACAGTGGTTACTGTTATTCATATGGCTAGAATGGGTGGGGTCAATGGGAGCTCAGTGACAGAACCTTACCTCTTAAACCTCCTGGCTTTAAGACCGATGTAGACACAAAGAACTACATATTCTGGGTTACAAAAAAGATCCAAAGTGCTGGAGTAACTCACCAGGTCAGGCAGTATCTCTGGACTGAAAAAGGATCCTGACCCAAAATGTTGCCTATCCATGTTCTCCAGCAATGCTGCCTGACCTTCCCTACTTTAGACTTTAGAGATACATCATGGAAATGTTAATTCTGGCCAAATTGGAGCTGCCAGGACATTAAAATTGAGTAAAGGCTTCTGTGCTGCTAGGCTATTTTGGTCAATTTAAATGTGCATTTTACGGACCTGGGGCAAACTGCTGAATGGCGCCAGTTTGTCAGTGGCCTAGATACGAGCTGCAGGAAAAGAATGGGACATCTGCAGATTCTTACAATTAGGTGTAAATTGCATGGAACTGATTGGGTGAAAGCAAACCAAACATACACATTGTACATAATGTTACAAAGCTTTCCTTTGCTATATGTTGATTGAGTTAAGTGTTGAGCCTTGTCTGGGTTTCTTGAATATCTAGGCACATGCTGCTATGTTTGCTTCCTTCTAGAAGCTCCTTTCGAATACATTGTATTAGTTACTGTATTATTGGGTTAGGGAACTGGCTATCATGCACTGTGTTGATCGATATATGTTAATGATTGTATAGAGACCAATCCCATATGGTTTGGCCTCTCAAGGTTCAGGGTCCTATAAAAGGTAGCTCTCACGAGGTCCGATGTTGATCTTCCTGAAGAATGCTTGAGACTGCGTGACCTTTTGGAATGTCTCTGCTTGCATGAGGCTAGAAGGGCTTGGCCAAGCAGATACAAGGATCAAACCCGCGGTGGTTATGTATAGTAGTGGGGAACTGTTATTGTGTTTTCCAAAGTAAAGTTGCACAAGTGTTTGACTTAGTATTTTATTGACTGAAACTAGACTGGGGGAGCTTAGAATTAGCTATTTACAAAACAGGTCCTTCAACCCACCGTGCCCACACCGACCAGCGAACATCCCTTACACTAACGCTATTCTATCCATTAGGGCCAATTTACAGTTTTAATGATGCCAATTAACCTAGAAATTTGTACATCATAGGAGTGTGGGTGGACTGTGGAGCACCTGGAGAAAGCCCATGCGGTCACAGGGAGAACGTACTGTACAAACTCCATACAGACAACTCCATACAGAACCCGGGTCTCTGGCTCTGTAAGACAGCAACTCTACTGCTGTGGCACTGTGCCGCCCTGCATTGGCCCGCTGTGTTACTGCAGCACTTTGTTTCTTTTTCAGTCTTTAGGTCCCCATTAGTATAAAACCTAAGTTGGAACTGTAGTTTAAAGGGAAATGTTGGATAAGCTGCTCTATAAATTCTATTTTGTAGAGCAACATTTAAAACTAACATTTCTTATTCCCAAAAGGCCTTAAGCAAAATATTCTTACTATGCACTGCCCAGCAGAATTTGAACAGAAAACTGATTGCTGAAAGTGATGATCTTGACATTTTTGATTTTACTTCTGGGTCCTCTCTCTGTACAGCACACTAAAACACAAATGTGCCTTCCCCAATGTAAGGTAAAGGTCTGTGGCTATGTAATCCGTGCAAAGTGCTCTCATTATTGTGCAGCCTGCGACTGTTAAACTGCTTCTTAATAAATTTGAAGTCTGTTTCAGCAAAATCTGCTCAATGATTTGTGTTCCTCAGGACCCCAAATGCCATCTCCCAACCTCCACTGTTACCCCATTCACCCCACCCCTTTTCTCTCACCGACTTGCCAAATGTGACAACTTAGCTTGATTGTTAGCTTGCAGCACACCTAAACTCAGGGGCGGGGACTGGAGGGAGGTGTGGTGGAAACTCAGGATCACCCACAGCGATTGTCAAGCAGTCAGCAATGTTTTCGATAACATTGTTAATGTGTGGAAATCCCGAAGCTACTAATATTCTGTAACAATGGCAAATTCTGCTGGTTTCAAAACCTTCAGCAAACCCAAATAAGAACAGGCCTCATAGTTTAGTTTAGTATAGCTTAGTTTACTTTAGTTTGGACACAAAAAGCTGGAGAAACTCAGCGGGTCAAACAGCATCTCTGGAGAAAAGGAATAGGTAATGTTTCGGGTCGAGGCCCTTCTTCAGTTTAGTTTAAATTAGTTTAATTTAGTTTAGCTTAGTTTAGTTTAATTTAGTATTGTCATGTGTACCGAGGCACAGTGAAAAGCTTTTGTTTGCATGCTCTCTGGTCAAGAAAGGACTATCCACTAATGCAACAAGACAGCCACAGAAAAACGATAAAGGGGATAATATTTTAGTGCAAAGATAAACCATTGAAGTCTGATTAAGTCTTACTAAAGAGTTCAAAGATTCCCAATGTGGTAGTTGACTTTTTTGAAAATACCATACCTTAAGATAAATCCCAGGATTGAGATGAGAAAACTGACTTCGGATGCCAGGATCTCAGTCCCCAGTTCCTTGTTCTTCATCTCAGTGATACCAGACCAGGGAACAATGTCCCAGACTGTATTTCGGCACCATTTCTAAACACCGTCATCCTCTCAATGCCACTAGACTCCTGGAATCCCTCTCCAGAGATACCAGGGCAATATTAATTATCTAACTTTCCTCACCAATGTTGCAAAGTCAGTACCTCATCTAAAACGACTATTCTTATATAGTGGCCAATCCATTGGGAGCAAAAGTAGAATAATACAGCTGGTTGAAACATCCATCTATAGTTTATTCACTCGGAGTCAAAGGTCTGGAGAGAAATTGTGATACTTAGCTGCTAAGCTGACCTATCTTTTAGGATTAGTACATCAAATGATGACTGCAGACAAGTAACATGAGAGAATGTGAGATTCAGATGAGTTTATTGTCATATACACCTGGGCACAATGAAATATCTCCTTCGCTTGAAGCTCATAAAGTACACTGTATACATAATAATGATAGACGTAACAATAAATACAACAACAAATATAAAACAGCAGAGTAGTGCAAAAATTGCAGCCCAATATGAAGAGGGTCATGGGGTCATACAGCACGGAAAAAGGCTCTTCAGCCAAACTCGTCCATGCCAACCAAGTTACCCCATCTATGATAGTTCCACTTGCCCGTATTTGGCCCATATCCCTCTAAACCTTTCAAATCCTAGTGCCTGTCCAAGTGTCTTTTACAGTAAGTTCTGTTGTAGTACCTGCCTCAACTACCGCCTTTGGCAGCTTGTTCCATATATCCACTATCTCCAGTAGTTCAACAAAAATATAAAGTCCACAACAGAATAAAATTGTGAGGTTGAGTTAAGAGTAAGAGTACCTGGCAGCATCTCTGGGAATGCGGTGTGAAAGAGATGATTGCTTCAGTGGTCTGATAGCCATCGGGAAGAAATTGCTCTTTACTCGGGCTTTCAAGCTTTTGTATCTTTTCCCAGTGGGTAAATGAGCGAAAAGGCTGTTACAAGGGTGGCAGGCATCATTGGCAATATTTCCAGCCTTCCTGTTGCAAAGCACTGTGAAGATGAACTGGATGGAAGGAAGCGATGACTAAGTTGTGTTCACTACTCTCTGCAGGTTCAGTCAACCAGAAGCGGAGTAGTTACCATACCAGGCTGTGAATATATATGCTGTTACAATACTTTCTATAGTGCATCTATACAAGCTTGAGGACACACTGAATCTTCTCAGATGCCTAAGAAAATTAATATATTAATGCGCTTTTGTGATCATCGCATCAGTGTGGAGGGACCACATTCGGCTGCTGGTGATGCAGATGCCCAGGAACATGAAGTTATCAACTATCTCTATGGTAGCTCCGTGGGTGAGGACCAGTTTGTGCTCATCCCCGTCCCCATTCCCTTAGTTCAATAACCAATTATTTCTTCTTGCTGATGTAAGGGCTATGTTGTTCTCGTAACACGATGATGTAAGGTTCTCTATCTCTTTCCTACACTTCGCCTCATCATTATTGTTGAGCTGGCCAATATCATCGGCAAACCCAAAGATGCAGTTGGTGCTGTACTTGGCCACACATTCACGTGCGTACAAGGAGTAGGACAGGGGACTGACACGCAATCCTGCGGAACTCCAATAATGAGAGTGAAGGTGGTGGGAATGTAATGACCATTTCTAATCGACTGAATTCCAAAAGCTAATTGCAGATGGAGGCTCCAAGTCCAGGAGTTTTAAGACAAAATTATTTGGTATGATGGTGTTAAAGGCTGAGCTCTATTCAATCAATAATAGCATGACATATGGGGGTGATCTTATTGTCAAGCTGAGCTGGAACTGAATGTCATGAATAGAAGATGGCAGTCTATGTAGACCTATTTTTCCTCTTTGCAAATTGCAAGGGGAGCAGACTGTCTGGAAGACCAGCACAGATGTGGGCTACTGGTAATTTTGCATCGCACTTCATTATGGTCAATGTTACAGCTACTTGGCAGTAGTCATTCAGACTGGTCACATTACTTTTTTTGGAGACTGGAATGATGGAGGTTCCTTGAAGTGAGAGGTTGAAGATGTTGGCAAAGACTTTGGCCAGTTGATTGCCGCACAATTTTAGAATCATCTAGGGGCTACAACTTGCCCAGATACTTTCCGAGATTTTGCTGTCGTAAAAGTGGACCTGACTTCTGTCACAGAGACAGAATGAGTAGAGGATGGGGAGACACAAACACAACTAGGTGGAACTTTGTTTCCCTGTTCAAAACAAACGTAAAAGGCAATGACTCATCTGGCAAAGATGCTTCATTGCCAAAGAACAACGCTGATTTCAGCTTATAGCCCATGATGATATTCAGGTCCTGTCACACTCATCTGGCATATGCTTGATGTAATTAAACCTTTAGTTTGTTGTGGAATTCTCTCTCGGCATCTCTGATAGCCTTATGGAGATTATATTCGGCCTTCATGTACAGGACGGAATCATCCTTCTTGAAAGCATCAGATCAGGATTTAAGCAGAGTGCAACTTTTCCTATTCTTTCAAGGTTTAGGGTAGACCCTTATTGCCTTTGTCAGCACATTGATGCCGACATTTCCTGATGGGACCAGTGACAAATGAGATATACTCAGGCATAAAAAGCTGGAGTAACTTGGCTAGATAGGCAGCATCTCTGGAGAGAAAGAATGGGTAACATTTCCGGTCGAGACCCTTCTTAAGTCTGACCCGAAAAGTCACCCATTCCTTCTCTCCATAGATGCTGCCTGTCCCGCTGAGTTACTCCAGCTCTTCGTGTCTATCTTCAGTTTAGACCAGCATCTGCAGTTTTTTCCTACACAATGAGATGTACTCATTCAGGCTAGATCAGGGGTTCCCAACCTTTTTGATCCCGTTTATCTTGGCAACTTTAATAGCACATAACAATGTTATTTCACTTATTCATGAACAACTAATGATGAACAGAAACCAGTATACCAGAACCAAACACAGTCAGTCAATGAGAAAAAATATGTACAAATCCTGAATCAACAAATTTAACCCCTGGGTAGGCAAAATTTACCCCCTGGGGATAAATTTACCTCAGGTTGGGAACGCTTGGGCTAGATGAAGTAGATGTCCTGAAGTAGTATTCTCTATGACAACTTCAAAATCATTCTTTAAAAAAGACACAGAGCTGGAGCAATTTAATGGGTCAGGCACCATTCCCTAGAGTGCATGAATAGGTAATGTTTCGGTCCTGTCCCAGTCATTTTGCTGCTTGTAAAAGTAAGGACCCAGATCATTTGCAGCCATCATTAGTTCCTTTCCATAGAGACATAGAAAAGTCATACCCCACTCTATGCAAGAGGAGGCCATTTTGCCCTTTGAGCCGGCACCACCATAAGGAGATTTGCTTTGTAAGGAGATTGAGAAATGTGCACTGAATGCAAGAAGTTATGACTTACATTTTCTGATTTAGAGGAATTGAATACCCATATATATTTTAACAGCAGATAGACACAACATGCTGAAGTAACTCAGCGGGACAAGCAGTATCTCTGGAGAGAAGGAATGGGTGATGTTTCAGGTCAAGACCCTTCTTCAGACCCTAGTCTGAGGAAGGGTCTCAACCCGAAGAAGGGTCTCACCCATTCCGTCTCTCCAGATTGCTGTCTGTCTCGCTGAATTACTGCAGCTTTTTTGTGTCTATCTTTGGTTTAAACCAGCATCTACAGTTCCTTCCTACACATATATATTTTAACAGCAGCAGATAGAGAAGAGCAAAGGGAGTTAGGTGCCTACGTTTTTATGCATAGATTAATGAAAGGTGTGCCCAAATGCAGGCAGGCTTTTATTTCATAAGATTAATGCCCAAGCAATACCTCATGATGCTTCATAAGCCTTGGACAATGGTTTATTCATTGCATTCAGTTTGATCACAGAGCTCTAGGAAAGATGTATTAGTTGTTGAGCAGATAGCTTCACCAGAATGAACAGACTGCATGAATTTGGATTGCACTCCATGGGGTTTAGAAAGTTGAAAGATTATCTGTTCAAAATTGTACAAATGATGTTGGGTTTAAATCCTAAAACACCCTGCCTAACTGCTCGATTGAAGTACTTAAATCTCAAGAACAGCAGGGATTCATGAAAGAAAGCAGCTCGCTACCATTTCTCGGGGATGATTAGGGAAAACCAATAAATCCTGGCCTGGCTAATTGTGCCCATATGCTACAAAGAAACACAAATAATAGATTAGATGTTATTTCCTGTTTCCATAGAGGAATTGGTCCCACGTTGAGGGCATCAGGAACAACAATATGCATTTATTTAGTAGTATTACACTGTGAATCCTGCATGGTGCAAAACCTGCAAGCTCAGCAGAGGCTGATTCCTGCAGTCCTACTCTGACTGGTGAGATATCATTAGCCAACGTCCTCTGTGTTTTGGACTCCACAAGGCCCCTGCTATATTCTGCCCACCTGTGGCCATTTGTGGACTAGACTGGGGTATGACTGACTGGAGGTGGTGGGCTGGGCAGGCAGGGTGTTTAAGGGCAACGTGTTATGAAGGACCGTAATGTACCAATTTCATGATGGCATCAAGCCTCTCGTGCCCTTGTCGCAAGAACTGCTGGATATTAGGGGGTACGGAACAACTAAAGCTAGGAGCTAACGACCAAAGCTAGCACAGCCAAAGCTTCCTGCATTGCTGCATTACTATACAAAAAAACAAAGTGCTGGAGGAATGGTTTCAACCTGAAACATTGTCTGTCCATTTCCCTCCACAGATGCTGCCCGGCCCCTGAATTCCTCTAGCACTTTGTTTTCTGCTTAAGATTCCAGCTTCTGCAGTCTCTTGTGTCTCCATCTGCAGAGGCATTGCTATGTTTGGTACTGCTTGTAGATGGTCACTCTTTCTTTCAAAGGCAACTTCACCCATAATCCTGTATTGCGAATGCCCCTCATGGTGCTTCCACTGTGCACATTCTGCCTCGCCTGTAGCATTTTTTGTAATTAATCCAGCACACCACATTTCTCAGAGCATCGATGGCAGTGTATATAGGCTCAGCTGGTCTCAGACCGTCCTGCATTCCCTGACAGAGATTTCCTAGAGCTGACCCTCCCTTCACCATATGTTTATGCTCCTATAACGCGTGCATCAGCTGGTGAAAACATACCTATCACTCTCCCACATAACCCACTGAGGTACATGTATCTGAACTGGTGTTTAGGGTCGTGAAGAGCGATGGGACACCTGCAAAGGTGTAGTCTCGTCGTCTGAGCGGATATTATTCTTCTCCACTTCACATGAGATGGCTGCAGAGATATTAAAACTGAGAATAGGAATTGTCAATAAATTTAACACTTGGAGTATTTTGTTCGGTTTTGTTCTACCCACTACAGGAAAGATGTTATGAAACTGGACAGGAGTGCAGAAATGAATTACGGGAATGTTGCCGGGACTCAAGGGACTGAGTTCGAGAAGAGGATAGGCAAACTGGGACATTATTCCTTGGAGATTCGGAGATTGAAGGCTGATCTAATGGGGGTGTATAAAATCATAGATATTGGTGAATGCACACTACCTTTTTCTCAGGGTTGAGAAATCAATAATTAGAGGGCATAGGTTTAAGGTGAGAGGGGACAGAGGGGCAACTTTTTCACATAGAAGGTGGCACGTTAAGGGAATGAGGCTTAGTTTAGTTTAGTTTAGTTTAGTTTGGAGATACACTGTGCCAACAGATCCTTTGGCCCAATGAGTCCGAGCTAACCAGCGATCACCTGAACACTAAATCTACCCTGCACACAATGGACAATTCACAGAAGCCAATTAACCTACAAACCTGCACGTCTTTGGAATGTGGATGGGAACCAGAGCACTCAGAGAAAACCCTCGAGGTCACGGGGAGAACATGCAAATTCCATACTGAGAGCACCCATGGTTAGGATTAAACCTGGGTCTCCAGCACTGTAATGCAGCAACCCTACCCCTGTGCCCTGTGCTGTATGACTCCTTGTACTGGATTTTTTTTTAACTCACTGTAGACTTCATGTTCACAGGAGTGATTGCCATAGAGAATATGTGCTGAAAGGAGTGAATTCCCTTTAGATAATCACAAAAAGCTGGTGTAAATCAGCGGGACAGGCAGCATCTCTGGAGAGAAGGAATGGGTGACATTTCTGGTCGAGATCCTTGTCAATTCTCTCATTGGGTGCTTTCTTGGGGGTCAACTCACCATTGCCCCATCCCCAATGGCCATCATTTTGCCATGTTGGTTATCTTCTGCAGACACATCTTGCAAGTTGCTTTGTAAAAGTCCTTGCTTTGCTGCATTCCCAATGATTAAAAAAAAAGCATAATGTATATTCATGTTGGACCTAAATGTAAAGCACAACCATACATTGAATTATACATCCAAGGAGAACCTAATGTTTGAATATTATATTACCATAGAGACGCTTGTATAATAAAGATGTTATCATTTTCAAAATTGGATATGATTTCTGCTTTGCAAGAAAAAAGTATTAAAATGTATAAACCATTCATTTTCATAGGAAATGTTACATAATTTTAATTACTTTCATTTGAAGTGTAATTAGACTTGTGGCCAATTTGCACATAGCAAAATCACGCAGATAACGATGGCATAAATGAACTGTTAATCTGCTTTTGGATTGATTAAAGTATAAGTATCCGTGAGGGCATTAAGCCCATTCACTTGGTCTGTAAATTGTGTAATGAAATCCTTTCTGTCTACTGAGACAGGAAAACTGTTTTGGCTTAACACCTCCGTGGAAGACGAAACTTCCAGTAATGTAGCAATCCCTCTGCACTCCGTTGGAAATGTCAGACTCAATAGTATTTTTCTCAAAGGCTTTGAGCCAACTCACACAATGATTTTCTGCAAGAGCTGCAGCGAGCTGAAAACAAGTCTTTAAAAGTAGCATTTTGCTCGCAGATTAAATAGAGTGAAGCCCCAAAATGGATGGTCTGTTAAGCAAATCCTTCATTAAACTGTTTGCTCCGTTTATAGCTTTCCTTAAAGTAGCACTGTTATTCTAATGAAATGATGTCCATTCAAAGTGCTGCTAGGTGATTAAGCAGCAGGCTGTTCCTTGCTGTTTTAGAGTTTCAGCCCCCCTCAAAGACGACACAAAATAATTACAAACTTGGTCTGAAGAAAGGTCTTGACCCAAAGCGTCATCTCATCATTTCCCTTCGCAAATGCTGCCCGGCCTGCTGAGTTCCTCCACCACTGTACTTTTTGGCGAATGAAAATAACCCTTTATTGGGAAAAGAGGTTTTACTGAAAAGTTATTTCAATTATGGGCACCTTCTGGGTACATATTTGCTGCTTTTACAGTAAGCACAAATGATTTATAGGAGAAATTTAAGCCAAAATGTCCCAGCAGAGTGAGTGAGGCATGGGTGAAAATTTTGATGTGTTCCTCCTGCTGTATCAGTGAAGGAAAAATGTTTCCTGGATTCACTTGCGAATGAAATATTGCAAACAGGATAGGCTCCTAGCCATTTGAAATTCCTCCTGCAAAAACGATATTCTCCCCCAGAGGTGCTTTCAGTTAATCCCTTTCCTCATCTCTACAGGAATTTTCAACTTGAATTTGAGATCCCTTACACTGTCCAGTTCGTCCAGAGTCCTCACTATATTCTGGTCGTCTGGGCTGTTCCTGGAGTGCAGCTCCAGCATCAGTTTACTTCGAAGTCACGTGAGTGACTACGTGGAGAGCCCGCCAGCCCGCATGTGCGTCAATACGTCGACGCATGGCACGAGAATCAGAGCAGTTCGAAACTGCTCTGACAGGTAAGAGAAAAAATTATTTTTCGGGAACGGGCTGCTGCTCCGAAAATAGGGGCAGTGAGCCCGGAGAATCTGGCACAGCTTGTGCAGGTCCATAAGGAAAATAGCGGCTGGGACAGCTTCCACCGTGGAGACTCAGCAGGAGCTGACGGCTATAAATTGTGGCTGCCGGCTCGGCCAGGACAACGACCGCGGCGGAGGCTCTGTAAGGAGCTGACTGCTATAAATAGCAGCTGCCGCGGAGGCTCAGCAGGAGCTGGCGGTTTTATAATAGCGGCTGCCGGCTCGGCCAGGACAGCGGCTGCCGTGGCAGAATGGGGCTCCACTGGAGCAGGCGGCTGTTCAGAGCATCTGACGGGCAATGCCTGTACAGATTGGAGCTCCAGAGGACTAACGAGGCAACACCTGGTTCAGGGTTGCGTTCTATTTCCTCCCCTAAGAAACTCAGTTAAGGCTCCAGAAGGGAGCAAGGACTCGGAGTCACTAGCAGGAGCTCCTGTCTAGTGAGTAAATAAATAACCAAACAAACAAATAAAGAAAGAAAACTAAATGGACAAATAAATAAATGAAAAGGAAAAAAGGAATGTGCCCCTAGCTCAGAAGACATTTACGAGCTGTGTCAGTCAGATCCTATGGGAGAAACACCTGGTTCAGGGTTGCGTTATAATACCTCCCGCTCAGAAGAAGGGAAGCAATTCCTGGCTTAGGGTTGCGTTATGATATTTCCCGCTCAGAAGAGTGGAGTGTTGGAGATTCTTACATAGGTGACTCCAACTATGTGTATATCGTAGGTATGTTACAAAACTTACCTTTAGCGGTGCTGCAGTTCTGTCACTGGCCGTGTGCGCAACTTTGGCGCCTTAGAGGGGGGGGGGGGGGTTAAAGTGCATTTTTTCCCTTGCCATCCCGAGCTTTATTTTCTCGGAGTGCGAGTTTTTCTAAAGATTTGTTCCGACTGCCGGTAAGTTAATTTTTTTTTTTTTAATTGCCCAACTATTTAATCGCTGCAGTAAAATAAAAATTAGCTCCTAATGCCATGAACGCCGACAACGGGGACGGATTTTATGTAAGGGACAGGTAAGTGAAAGCTGCTTATTTTTACATGTAAACCTGCATTTTTAGATGACCTTAATCAAACTTTAACGTTGCAAAACGGTGATTTATTCCCCATACGAACCGGAGCAGAATATTTCCTGCCAATATGGGGTTTAAATTCACCGCTACTACTGCAACGTTCCAATCCATCGTGTTCCAGAAAATCCCACTCGCAAGCTGATTAAAATGCCCATTAATTTACGGGCTTTAAATGCAAAATTCTTTCAATTTGGCCTATAAATTAATGACAATGAGATTTAAAAATCATGTTATATTGAGAATTATTGTGCGAATGTCAATTGTACACTTAGGCTTTAAAAAAAAAATTTTTTTTTTTCTTAAGAAATGGATAGATGTTTAGATCTAGTAATTGAATTTTGTAATTAGCTACAATTGGGTAACTAACTAATTATATGCTTTAATTTCGGGTCATCCAAGTAAGATTGTTTCATATTTGTTTCAGAATGCTTCAATCTATAATAACTGAAAATGTTTTTCAATTCTCTTAATTTTTAAGAATGTTATGGGCTTTTGACTGTCCTCGATCACACCTTTTGTGTTAAGTCAATAGAAAAACAATAGGAAACAAATTGCTAATTTCTGAGTATGAAAATGACAATAACTTTTTTAATACTGAAGATATGAAAGTGAATTAGGTGTCAAATTAAACTTCTTTTTGTGCTTTATCGGATGGGATAAATTGCAGACTTGATTTTTTTAATCTCAAAATTTTGTAACATTGCTAGATATCGATAAGGAAATTGAATCCCTGAACTAATGGGGGATATGCTTCATTTTTAATCATATGAATGAGCTACTGGCTCTTGTCACGTATTTGCCATCCCTTTGGGGATAGGAGATTCACTGGAGGAAAGATCTGGCTAAAAGTATCCGGGAAAATGCCAGTCCAGATATCTGCCAGACTTTTTGGATGTTCCATACGTCAATTTTCTCAGTTGAGATATCCTAGTGATGATTTGTAAGCAAAGAATTATATCAGCAAGTCCAAATACCACTCTGGAGTCAGTACGGCCTTTTGCAAGTCAGTAGATGGGTCTCATCTCTCGGAAGTGCAGAAAGCTGTGTTATCACTTCTCTGTAATACACAGTGGGGGATATTGCCTTCGCAAAATGCTATAAGGCATGAGATAATTCCCAAAATGGCTCATTTTTACAGGGCCAGTAACGTGCAGCCTGCATAGTATCTCTTCGGAGAGGACTTATGTAGCAAGTTGAAGACTTGCAGGGACAATTTAAGCTGCAGGGGTGGAGTACCATTCTATGTGAAGCTCCAGTATTCCGGTGGGGTTTCACCCTATATTCAAGGAGCAGGAAGCACCATTGAAGCTCCCGAAAGGAGCAGACGGGAGTCACTAGCTGGCCTCGCAAGAACAGCTTGTTGAACCAGGCTTGCAGTATGGCAGGCGTGACCTGTCCAGTGAGCCCCGCTGAGGCTCCAAAGGAGCAGCTTGCCAAAGGAACAGCCTGTCAATCCAGGCTGGGAGAATCTGGCAGTGCGATCTGCACAGTCAGCTCCAGCAAAGGCTTCAAAACAGGCAGAAGGCCGCAGGAGTAGCCTGTTGAGGCAGGCTCGGAGTTATGGCAGGTGTGGCCTATTCAGTGACCTCTGCTGAAGGGGTCGAAGGAGTGGCCTGTCAAACCACTCTGGGAATAACTGGTAGCGTGACCTGCACTGTAAAGCTCTCGCAAGGCTCTAAAGTGGCTGTAGGCCGAAGACGTAGTCTATCTCATTGGGCTCCGAAATGGTGGCAGGCGTGCCTTACACAGCAATATCGCTTTTGAGCTCCGAAAACGAGCTGTTTGGCAAGCGTCGGGTTGATGATGTGGTCAGACACGGTCTGCAATGGAACTTCGCTGAAGCTCCAACAAGCAGATCGACCTGGACTCAGAGACGCTGGCATGTAATGTCTCTTTATTAACCTCCGCAAACTCCAGAATGGAGCAGTCTGTTGCCCCAGGTTTGAATTCACTGGCAGCATGGGCTGTCTAGTACCTTTCAATGTCTCTGGAGAAGATCAGGTTGATGCAGAGACATTGGTAAGGTGCCTTGCATAGCAACCTCTGTAAGTTCCATGTCGGAACAGCTTGGCTTCCCCGGTTCAGGGTAGACCATCTTGGGACTGGCTGGCCATTTGGAACATATTGAACAGGGAAGCTCTGCCTCAACATCTGTGATTGAGGTTATCAGGCTGCTCAGTAGAGTGAGGTAGTTTGAGGTTCCCTCAGCACATGTTTAATTCTTTCAGCTCAGTTAGTGGAGTTGCCAGATCATTGGAAACATCATTGCCATCCTCTCTGGGATAGGTAGCTACCAGCAGGAAGCCGGTCTGGCATGCAGCATTTTTTATCTGACCTGCAGGTTCATGTTGTGAATAGAAAATATATATTTAATAATCTGTAGGCTCTCAATACCAGTATTCCGGATGGAGTGGCTGGTCGAAGAGAGTGTGTTGCGCACACTGGCGACTGAGACAGGTGGTTTCAGTCAGAGGACTGCGGAGAAACGCTTGGTTCAGGGTTGCATTATGCTATTTTCCACTCTGAGGAAGAAGGCTGAGGATTTGTGGTGACTCTGACAGTCAAGAGTTGACAGGGAACTCGCACTCCCACATCAACTGGATGTTGTGTTTCAGCTCTAGTCATAAGGTTCTGATTATATGTTATCAGCGAAATAAATGATAAATAGATAATGCATCTTCCACGGAAAGAGAAACCAAAAATTTCCGTCCGTATGGTCAATGAAGGAAATTATGGTTATCCAAGTGGAAACAGAGATGTCTCACAAAGGATGAGTGTCCGCCCAAGAACAAGAGGGGTATATTTCTGATATTTCTCAAGGTTGTAGAAAAGTGGAGCATGCCAAATCAGGTTAGGATTTGGCTAGTCTGATCATGTGTTTGGTTACCCAGTTTAAGATGGATAATTGTCTTTCAGCAATTTAGCTGATTCAGAGGATTAGGGCCTCAATCGATCTTGAAGATGCATACTTTGCCATATCTCTACACGAGGGGCACAGATATATGTGGTGTTTTGATGACAAAGCCAGTGGTGGAAAGTTTAGGCTCTACCTAGAGGTTGTCTTCGGGCCTAGGCTATTTACAAAGATTCTAAAGCTAATGCTGCCCGACTCAGATCAAAAGGGTATTGAGTCATGGAATTTATAGACTACATGCACATTTTGTAGCTGATAAGACTCAGGGGTTTTTATCAGTAGATGCCTCTTACGATATTAAGGATGAGGCAACATCAAATTTAATAGTGCAAAATTTGCCTACTCATTCAGAGCGTCCATGATAAAGGCGGCTGAAAGAAGCTCCTATTTACTCGAAGTCACGAGTGATGGCTATCTCAGCCTTTTTCTCATGCAGCTAGCTCTGCGCGATTGTATGGGAAGTTTGTGAAGAGGACATGTGAGCTACTTGTAAACAGAAGTAGCAGAGGTTTGTGTTTCTTTCACTTTGCGCTTAGGGAAGCGATTATGTTATAGCACAATTGACACTGCTTGTGCTGCTTTGTCATTCTCTATAGTACCATATGTGGGACAATAAATGATTGGGTATTCATCCGTTGTTGACTAACGTTATGAAAGGTGTCTTTTATATGACCGCTCTAAAAGCCTAGACTCATAGTAGTGTGGAATGTATATCAGTAAATTATTATGCAGATATTCATCTACTGTATTCCTAATGGGAGCAGAATCATTTAAGTTGATTATGCTTTAGCAAATGATTTCAGCACAAAGAACACAGCCTTTACTCAATCTCTGGCTCGGTCTCTGGGTCATAACTGACATGAGGGTAGCTTGTTATGGGAATTATCTCATAAAGCAAAACGGACATGGTTGGATACAAGTTGGAGCTGACAGCATACCCACCAGATCGGAGATTGGAGGTGTTATTATGTATACAGGTACATTGAGCTTGCTAGTACCTATGAGATGAAGGAGACTTTCTTCATTGTTATTTTAAGAGATTGTTGGTGGCTCATTAGCAGCCAATAGAATGGATATTCCCTTCTGATCATCTTCTTGCAACAGCAGGACATAGTGCACTTTTAGAAGTTATAACATTTTGGTTGAATATGCCTGGATGATTGCAGATAGAATTCTGAGCAGTGTTGCATGAGTTATTGTCTAACTCAAAGCCAATTGGGACTGTGGTCCGATTAAGGGCAATGGCCATGTATGCAAGTTAGCATCATGTTGTTAATAATGTCTTTTCTACCATATATGGTGTATCTGTTTGTTTCACACACAGATTGGGTTACTGTATGAAACCACAGAACTTTGAAGGCTTCACGTAGTCACTCATGTGACTTCGAAATAAAATAGAAAGATTAACGAAAACTTACCGTTTGAAGTTTGATCTTTATTTTATTAGAAGTTAAAGTGAGGGATTACGTGCCCTCCACTCCCAACCCTGAATCTCATAAAGATAATTCGGTAACTCAACGGTAATTAATCTTTCTATAGTTTAAGTTTGTGCAAGTGGTCTGTGGTTTCATACAGTTGCTCTGAAGATTGATGCGCATGCGTGATGGTGGGCTCTTCACTTAATCCCTCACTTCAACTTCTCATAAAATAAAGATCAAACTTCACACGGTACGTTTTCGTTTAATCTTTCTATTTTCATGCAGTCAGAATGAGCAACATTATTTCTAGCCAAGAGTCTCCAATTTTACCACTGTCCCATATTGGTTCCATTTGCAATGGCATAACGATTTTTTGCCAGTATACATGATAATAAGATAGACACAAAGTGATGGAGTAACTTAATGGGTTAGGCAGCATCTCTGGAGAAAAAAGGATGGGTGATGTTTCAGGTTGGAATCCTTCTTCAGAACCACTTGGATAACCCATCCTTTTTCTTCAGCGATTCTGCCTGACCCGCTGAGTTAATCCACCACTTTGTGTCTATCTGCAGGTTCTTACTATACATGATAACTACACTAAATTCAACCTTACATTCAAATGAAATCGAATGCATCCGTACAACTTGCCTGTCTGGGAGTCAAGAAATCTGGCTGGCATCATTGTCACAAAAAAGGCGGAGGGGGAAGAGATGATCAGGAGGGGAAAAGGTGTTAGTCGGGCATGTTACTTGATACAGCCTATAGTGGCACTTCTATTCCTATCAATTATGTAAGATAATTTCAGTGTTGTAATGTGTTAAAAATATATATACTTCTTTAAAGAGCACGATACAAAAGGGGGTATAATTAGGGCTTACATGTTGCAAGCTTTCAATCTTCTGAATGGATATATGAATTCATCTGGGATATCTGTCCAAGCCTTATTTCAAGGTCGTGCCCATTTCAGGCAGCTGCCTGGTCCATTTACAAAATAAAATTGTTATCAATTTTTCAATGGCCAAGAAGTCTAAGTGGATCAGACATCAGCCTCTGCAATGCCAAACTGATTATTGCTGATGTTGCTAATGTCGGTAAAATAGGCTGGAGGAATAAGCATCATGATGTTCCATGGAATTTTCAGAATTCACGATTGTGTAGGAGCAATATTTCTGTCAGCTCTTTGTTGGAGCGATCCAATTAACTTTCCTCTTCTGTTCTTTTTACATAACACCACAAATATTTCCTTTTCAAATATATTTTCAATTCCACCCTGAATCTCCTCTACTATACCTTCAGGCAATGCATTCCAGTTCATTACAACTGGCTGGGTACCAAAACAAAAAATCTCTCATGTTTTTTGCCAACTATCTTAAATCTATGGGGACTAATCCTTCTGCCGGTTAAGCATGTGCACAGTTGGTGGGAAGGATAGGGGATTGGAGGCAGGAGGGATATGCTCCCCTCCAGTAGTCAGTAAAAACATTGAGGAATTTGCACCTAGATGTGTAATATGCATCTGTTACAAGTGCCCCTCCGAAAGGAATCATGCATAAATTCCTGTTTGCACTCCCGCTGCCTGCGTGGAAACTGTTTCCCTCCAGGACTTGGCTATAGTGTTTCCTTATTGGATATTCCTTTTTATAAATTTACAATGCTCCACGATTCATCTTTTGTTTGAAAGTCAGGCACAAACTGACAGTTCAGTAACTACATCTCGTGCATCTCATTAAAGTTAGAGGTTGAGCTTTACACTTGATAAAGCTGTACGCTAACAAAATTTACACGCAACAAACTAACTCAGCGGGTCAGACAGCATCTATGGAGAAAAGGAATAGGTGACATTTCAGGTTGAGAACCTTCTTCAGACTTGATTGCCAGGAGGTTTAGATCTAGAGATGTTAAAGCAACAGTGGCAGGTTTTCACGTCAGGATGGTACCACTAGTGTTGCATGCAGTTCTGGTTGCCCTATTACAGGAAAGGTGTGAAGGCTTCAGCTGGGGTACAGGAGAGGTTACTAGAATGCTGTCTGGATTAGAGGGCTTCTGCTACAGGGAGAGGTTGGATAGATTTGGATTGTTTTCTCTGGAATGTCAGAGGTTGAGGGTAGACTTGATAGAAGTATGTAAAATTATGAGAAGCATAGATAGGGTAGACAGTCAGAAGCTTTTTCCCATGGTGTAAATGTTTAACACTAAGTAGGTTTATTGGCCAAGTATTCACATACAAGGAATTTGCCTTGGTGCTCCGCCCACATGTAACAATATGACATACAGTGACAGTTACGAATGACTCAGAAAACATTAAACATTAATAATGATAAAACATTAATGATAAAACACCATTGATCAAGCATGTGAACCAACAAAATAGTAGATCAAAAGGAGGCTACAGATTTTTGGCTGTTGATTAGAGCAACTACTCGTGGATAAAAACTGTTTTTATGTCTGGTTGTGGCAGCTTTGACAATCCGGAGTCGCCTTCCAGAGGGAAGTGAGTCAAAGAGTTTGTGGCCAAGGTGAGAGGGGTCAAAGATGATCTTGCCCATTCGCTTCCTGGCTCTTGCAGTATACAGTTCATTAATGGAGGGAAGGTTACAGCCAATAACCTTCTCTGCTGATCGGACGATTCGCTGCATCCTCCAGGTGTCGTGCTTGGTGGCTGAGCCAAACCAGACCATGATGGAGAAGGTGAGAACAGACTCAATATGGCCGTGTAGAATTGGACCATCATTGCCTGTGGCAGATTGTGCTTCCTCAGCTGCCGTAGGAAGTACCTCCTCTGATGTGCCTTTTTGACTGTGGAGTCGATGGTCACCCCCACTTAAGGTCCTTGGAGATGATGGTTCCCAGGAACTTAAAAGACTCCACAGATGTGACTGTGGTATTGTTGATGGTGAGTGGGGTGAGGGGAGGGGGAGCTCTCCTAAAGTCTGCAATCAATTCCACTGTCTTAAGAGCATTGTGTTTTAGATTGTTGCTACGGCACCAGGACGCCAGCTGTGACACTTCCTGTCTGTAGGCAGATTCCTCCCCATCCTGGATCAGTCCAATCAGGGTTGTGTCATCCGCAAACTTGAGAAGCTTGACAGAGGAGTCTGTGGAGGTGCAGTCATTGGTGTAGAGAGAGTAGAGGAGAGGAGAGAGTACGCAACCTTGCGGTGCTCCTATGCTGAGCCTTTGTGTGTCCGAGATGTGCTTTCCCAGCATCACATGCTGCTTCCTGTCTGTCAGGAAGTTGGTGATCCACTGGCAGCGGGGTTCAGGCACAGTCAACTCGGAAAGTTTAGAGTGTAGTAGCTCTGACACAATAGTGTTGAATGCAGAGCTATAATCAACAAACAGGATCCTCGCATAGGTCCCCTGGCGGCACAGTGGTGCAGCGGTAGAGTTGCTGCCTTAAGGGGCTGTTCCACTTGAGCGACCTAATCCGCGAGTTCTAGTGAGTTTGCCCTCGACTCAAACTCGCAGCATGGTTGACACGAGGTCGTTAGAGGTCCATAACTATCCTTTGTGCTCGAGAGAGGTCTCCACGTACTCAAGGCCTCAGCTACATCGGGGCGTTTTTTTCAATATGTTAAAAAATGCCTGCGAGTAAAAAAAAGATAGCCATGGAAAAAATCTATTATTTTTTTACTCGTAGGTTTAGTCGTACTAGGTCGTAGTAGGTCGTAGTAGGTCGGCATGTTAGTCTTAGGTAAGCGAGGGTAGTCGAAGGTAATCAAAGGTAGTCATAGATAGTCTTCATCATAGCCGAAGGGAGGTCGAAGGGAGGTTGAAGGAGAACAAAGTTGTCTTCACTCTCCACTATTTGGTGTCCAATTTTCCAGGTTAATCGTAGCTAGTCGGAGCTAGTCAAAGCTAGTCTTCAACATAATCGAAGGAGGTCGAAGGAGGTCTTCTACACAGTCGAAGGAGGTCTTCGACATGTCATTGTTTCAAACTCTTCTAAACTCGTCAATTAGATTTCCCAAGTGGGACAGCCCCTTTACAGCGCCAGAGACCTGGGATTGATCCTGACCTCAGGTGCGTTCCGTACGGAGTTTGTACATTCTCTCTGTGACTGTATTGACTTTCTCCGGGTGCTCTGGTTTCCTCCCCCACTCGAAAGACAAATAAGTTTGCAGGTTAATTGGCTTTAGTAAAATCGTAAATTGTCCCTCATGTGTAGGATAATGCTGGTGTATGGGGTGATCGCTAGTCGGCGTAGACTCGGTGGGCAGAAGAGCCTGTTTCTGAGCTGTATCTCTCAAGTCTAAAGTCTAAAGACAAGAGAGCATAGTCATAAGTTGAGAGGGGGAATTTTTAATGAAGATGTGTGGGGTGAGTATTTTACACAGAGAGTAGTTGGGGCTTGGAAACTATTGTCAGGGGTGGCAGTGGAGTTAGATACGATAGTGGCGTTTAAGAGGCTTTTAGATAGACACATGGAAGTGCAGGGAATGGATCACGCACAGACACATGAGATCAGTTTGGCTTGGCATCATACATTCGGCGCAGACAATGTAAGTTCAAAGGCCCGTTCCTGTGCCATACTGTTCTATGTTCTATGTGTCTGATTTGGAGTTAAACGTACAGCTCTTGATGTTCCCATGTGCTTAGTTTAGAGATACAGCATAGAAATAGGCCTTTCGGCCCAATGAGTCCACGCCGGCCAGCAATCCCCGTGCACTAGTTCTATCCTACACACTAGGGACAATTTATAGAAGCCAACGAACCTACAAACCTGCACGTCTTTGGAATGTAGAAAGAAACTGGGACACCCGGAGAAAGCCTACATCGTTATAGTGAGAATATACAAACCGCACACAGACAGCATGTGTAGTCGGGATCAAACATGGGTCTCTGGCGCTGTGAGGCAGCAACTCTACCGCTGCGCCACAGTGACCACCCAATGTGCCTAAAGTCTATATCGTCTTGGCAGCATAGATTGCTTGGGTGAGAGTCACTGTCAGGGTGGACACAGTGGTGGATGGAATGACAATTCTGGATGATGGATGTGATACCCATCAAGTGCGCTGCTTGGTCCTGGGTGCTTCATGATATGTGCAATGCAGTTAGGTTTCACAAACAATATTGAGATCAATTTCCAGATAATCTGTTTTAATAGACACAAAGTGCTGAAGTAACTCAGATCAGTCTGAAGAAGGATCCTGATATGAATTGCCACTTATTCATGTTCTCCAGAGACGCTGCATGACCTGCTGAGTCGCTCCACCACAATGTTTCTTTTTTTGTAAACTAGAATCTGCAGTTGCTTGTTTTTACATCTACATAGTCATAGTCATAGTCATGGAGATATACAGCATAGAAACAGGCCCTTCAGCCCAACTTCACCACACCAACCAACTTGCCCCACCTGCCTGCGTTTGATCCATATCCCTTTAAACATTATCTGTTGTAATAATGTTACCTGAGGTAGGGATGTCGTTCATTTAAATGGATAACCCATTCTGCCCCTTGATCAGTGCCACAGAAGGTTTAGACTACCGAACAAAGCAAACAGTGGCTGAGTTTAAACTCCCACTGTGTCATATACTCTCAGAAACGTATTGATGTAACATCATAGTTACCGGCTTAAGCCTCTGGGAAAATTAAAAATTATGGTTGCCAGCTTGTTGAGTATTTCTAACCTTTTATATTTTATTTCAGAATGTCATGGTCCACCAGATTTTATTTTTGTGTTAAACCAGTACCAGGTCGTGGCACGGACAGACAAGAGGCCGAAGCAAAGAAGTCAAAGCCATAGAACCGAATGGAAATGAGGACGAAATGACAAGAAACCAAAAGAGGCGAAGACAAAACGCCTACTAAAGGACGGGACGCCTAAATGCAAACTAACTGAAAGGGCAGGACACCTAAAAGCCAACAAACCAAAAAGCTGCGTCACCTAAAAGCAAACTTACTGAATGGCCGCTCTGTCGAAATGCCACCTACCCGAAAGGCGGCATCGCCTACAGGCCAACGGACCGACTGCCGCTCAACAGAAAAGTCCAATAATGGACATGACGTTGATGGGGGGGCGGGACTTTGTCCAGCTCAGTCCAGCGATTGGTCCAGACCCCCGCGTACATCACATCACTGTGAAGGCATGAACATTGTCCCAAACCTCCACTCCACCCGACCCGCAGCCCGCGGAGGGTGGCCGTGGGAGAGTGGGGGCTGTCCCGTGGGATGCGCACCTTCGGCCGCTGCCAATCAAGGCAAAAGTTGAGCTACAATGGTGGACTGATAATATTCGAGACTCATTCAATCCCATTATTGTACCAAACCCGTCAGTCGTGGTACAAACCGACGTAAGCGCCCAAGGCTGGGGAGCTACCGACACCACTTCCAGTGGTGGCGGTAGATGGGATTCACACGAGTCTACCCTTCTATTATCACAAGGGATAAACTATTTGGAAATGCTAGGAGCATTTCACGGACTACGAGCCTATTGCATGAGTTTACGTCATACGCATGTCCGTCTTCAAATAGATAATACTACTGTGGTGGCATACTTAAATCATATGGGTGGTATCAAGTCAATATCTTGTGATGAATTGGCAAATTCAAACTGTCTCTGGTGCATAGACAGAAATATTTGGATATCAGCTACCTACCTTCCAGGTAAGCTCAATACAGTGGCGGACGCCAGGTCACGAGTGTTCAACGATAACATTGAGTGGATGTTGAATCCCCAAATATTTGCTAAAATTATTGCCAAATTTGGGACACCAGATATCGACCTTTTTGCGTCCAGATTGAACCATCAGATACCAACATATGTATCTTGGGAACCAGATCCTGGGGCAGCAGCGATGGACGCTTTCTCGCTGCACTGGGGGAAATGGTTTTTCTATGCATTTCCTCCATTTTGCCTCATCAGTCGGGTGTTGCAGAAAATAAAATCAGATTCTGCAACAGGCATTTTAATTATACCTGACAGGCCTACACAACCATGGTATCTGGTGGTCCTAGAGATGATCATAGAACCATGGGCACACATTAACAGGTGCCCGGATTTGGTGACTAACCCCACTACAGGGGAATCCCATGGTCATCTGAACCTGTTGGCCTGCAGGTTCTGAAGAGGCCACTCCTGCAATATGGACTAACACCTAGGACCATGGACACCATTGCAGCGTTGTGCAGAGTATCCACTAGATGGCAGTACCTCACCCAAATCAGGAAATGGGAGGCCGACTGCAGCCGGATTAACATCACGTATGACTCTGCCACGATTCCCCATGTGCTGGAATTCCTTGTGGGGCTACATCATGATGAGGGCCTCAGCTACAGCACCGTCAACAGTGCCAGGAGTGCACTGTCATTCTACCTTTGCATAGGAGTAGGATCTCACCAGCTTGTGTCCAAATTGATGAGGGGTATCTTCAATTCAAACCCTCCCCGACCACGATACAACATCACCTGGGACATAGGGGTAGTATTGATCCTGCTCAGGAGTTGGTCGCCAATGAATGGACTACCGCTGGATAAACTCACCCTGAAGATGGTGATGTTAATGGCGCTAACATCGGCTCAGCGGGTTCAGACGTTACAAAAGATAAAATTGGATAACATGGTCTCAACCGCTGAGATAGTAACCTTCTTTATTGATGACTTACTCAAGCAGCACAGACCTGGGACTACAGGGCTGCAATTAATATTTCCAGCATACCCCATTGATGTGAGGCTCTGCATAGCCACCTACATTCGTCACTATATACAAGTGACGCATACCATCAGGAAAATGGAGAAAGGACTGCTGATCAGCCATAAGAAACCCCATCACAGGGTGACGGTGCAGACAATCTCCAGGTGGCTCAGGGTGGAAATAAACCGGTGTTTCCATGTTTTTGCTGCCCTCAGTAGAGATTGTAGACGTAGAAGTTTTTAGTTTTGTTTAGAGATATAGAGCGGATACTGGCCCTATGGATAACCAGCGATCCTTGCACATTAACGCTGCCCTACGCACACTAGGGACAATTTTTACATATATACTGAAGCCAATTAATCTACAAACCAGTACGTCTTTAGAGTGTGGGAGGAAACCAAAGATTCTGGGGAAAACCCACACGGTCAACAGGAGAACGTGCAAACTTCGTACATATGGTCCCTGTGATCAGGATCGAACCCAGGTCTCTGGCACTGTAAGGCAGCCACTCTACCTCTGCTCCACCGTGCCACCCCTTGGACCACCGCGCTGCCTGTGTTGCCACCTTTTGCCGTGCTCTTGGAAAGATAGTTGAATGTCATAAATATCTTTTTAATACTCAGAGAAAAGTTATTTGTTAATAGTTTTAGTTTGTTGTATTGAGCATACCTCCAAATTGTTCAAAGGCAAGTAGCTGAGAACCACTCCTGGATCCAAAATGTGTACATAACTTGTTTTCAATTACTGCCACACAATATGAAAGAAAGGGTTTCATTGAATCTAATTGTAAAGGGAGAATGTACTTTTGATTCATTATTTGTCATCTGCATGTAACAAATGCACATAGACCTTAAACCTGCCCTTGACTTTGAATCAAAGATAGATGAAGAGTCTTGACCCGATACGTCACCCATTCCTTCTCTCCAGAGATGGTGCCTGTCCCACTGAGTTACTCCAGCTTTTGTGTCTATCTTCGGTTTAAACCAGCATCTATAGTTCCTTCCTACACATCTTGACTTTGAATCATTTGATTATAGAACTAAAATCGCAACAACTCACTCTGAAAATCCTGTGATGATTTCTTGAATTCCTTACAAACTGAATCCGAAAGGACAACTTTAACAATTATATAATCACTATATTCCAATGACTGGATATATTGTCTTTACTGCAGAACTGATATATCTTCATCACTTGAAGCCACTGTTTACATGACCCTGCTTGAAGCTACCCAGAGCTTATTGAGCCATGCAAAGCCTATTAGTGAAGCAACATGTGCACGCACTGTAGATATGACCTCTGGAACACACATGTTTACATAAATTATAACAACTGCATTCCAGTAGTAAAATCATGCCGAAATAATTAATGATATCTCAGTGCAATAAACACGTCAACATATCCACTTCAAGCAGACATGATGAATGAAATGACTCATATTTTAAAACTGAAAAATACTTAAGCTGAGTTATGGTGTTTCAATGAAAAAAACCACATGAGAATTTAAACTATCTTCAAATTTTGGATTTTTATCTCCATGTTTTTCATACTGTTCTTTCATTAATTAATTAATTTAACAAGAAGAATTTAGTTTCTGCCTATTTTCTCTTGACAGCATTCTTGCCTTTGAAGGTTGTTAATGTATGGGCCCCCTGTGGATTTAAGAATATAAACTAGACAGGCACATTAGCACAGCAATGAAAGATGCTGAATTGCCATCATCTGAAGGATTTGGTGAACCTTGACCCTTGATTTTCTCATTTGGATACAAAAGATCCACTGGTATATTTTGAAGAAGGATTAGATCTTCAAGTGTCCTGGTCCCATGATTTACCAGCTAATGCCACCAAACACCGATTATGCCAAGTCCCCAAGACAGAAATGTTAAACGTGCTGGGGGTACACAAAAGGCTGGAGAAACTCAGCGGGTGCAGCAGCATCTAAGGAGCGAAGGAGATAGGCGACGTTTCAGGTCGAGACCCTTCTTCAGACTGGTCATGGATCAGGGAAACGAGAGATATAGACGGTGATGTGGTGAGAGAAAGAACAATGAATGAAAGATATGCAAAAAAGTATCGATGATAAAGGGAACAAGCCATTGTAAGCTGTTTGTAGTGTGAAAATGAGAAGCTAGTGCGACTTGGGTGGGGGAGAGAGATAGAGAGAGAGGGAATGCCAGGGCCCGAGGGCTGAGGGAGAGGTGGGGAGGAGAAAACAAGGGTTAACAGAATTGAGAAAATTCAATGTTCAACAGAATTGAGAAAATTCAATGTTCATGACAATGTAAATGCGCTGTCAAACACCAACAAGGGCATTATCTTTTGCCTTCAAAATTCAGTAATCTATGATGTGAAAAGTATTGTGGGTCTCAAGCCAAAACATTACCCATTCCTTCTCTCCAGAGATGCTGCTTGTCCCGCTGAGTTACACCAGCATTTTGTGTCTATCTGTGGTTCAAACCAGCATCTGCAGTCCTTGCTCCCCCTCCCCCTAATTGCATCCACTCTTCCTCCCCCTCCCCCTAATTGCATCCACTCTTCCTCCCCCTCCCCCTAGTCGCCACAAGGGCAGAGTTCCCCTTATCCTTACATTTCACCCCATCAGCTGTTGCATAACACATAATCCTCCAAAAGTTTGGCCACCTCCACAGGATCGCACAACTAGCCACATTTTTCCATCTCCACCGCTTTCCGCCTTCCGCAGAGACCCTTCCATCTGCAACTCACTGGTTAACTCATCCCTTCCCAACCAAACCACCCCCTCCCCAAGTACCTTCCCCTTCAACTGCAGAAGATGTAACACCTGCCCCTATACCTCCTCCCTTGACTCTGTCCAGGGACGCCAACAGTCCTTTCAGGTTAAGAAGAGATTCACTTTCACCTCCTCCACCTCATCTACTGTATCCGTTGTTCAAGATATGGACTCTTATACATCAGCGAGACCAAACATAGACTGGGCGATATATTTTGCTGAACACCTTCGCTCAGTTTGCCTGAACCTACCTGTTCTCCCGGTTGCTAAACACTTTAATTCTCCTTCCCATTCCCACATAGACCTTTCTGTCCAAGGTCATTGTCAGAGTGAGACTAAACGCAAATGGGAGGAACAGCATCTCATATTTTGTTTGAACAGCTTACAGCCCAGTGGGTACACAAAAGGCTGGAGAAACTCAGCGAGTGCAGCAGCATCTAAGGAGCAAAGGAGATAGGCAACGTTTCGGGCCTAAACCCTTCTTCAGACTGATGGGAGGTGCGGGGTGGGGAGAAGAAAGGAAAAAGGAGGAGGAGGAGCCCGAGGGCTGAGGGAGAGGTGGGAAGGGGAGGAGACAGCAAGGGTTAACAGAATTGAGAAAATTCAATGTTCAAGCCCAGAGGATGCAGACTCCCCAAGCGGAATATGAGGTGCTGTTCTTCCAACTTGCGGTGTTGCTCACTCTGGCCGTGGAGGAGGCCCAGGACAGAGTCGGATATGGAATGGGAGGGGGAGTTGAAGTGCTGAGCCACCGGGAGGTCGGGTTGGTTATTGCGGACCGAGCGGAGGTATTCGGCGAAACGATTGCCAAGCCTCCGCTTGGTTTCACCGATATAGATCAGGTGGCATCTAGAGCAGCGGATGCAGTGGATGAGGTTGGAGGAGGTGCAGGTGAACCTCTGTCAGACCTGTAAGGACTGCTTGGGTCCCTGAAAGGAGTGGAGGGGGGAGGTAAAGGGACAAGTGTAGCATCTCTTGCGGTTGCAAGGGAAAGTGCCCGGGGAAGGGGTGAAGCGGGAGGGAAGGGAAGAATTGACAAGGGAGTTGCGGAGGGAGTGGTCTTTGCGGAAGGCAGATGGGGGGGAGATGGGAAGATGTGGCGAGTGGTGGGGTCACGTTGGAGGTGGCGAAACTGGCGGAGGACTATGTTTTGCAAGTGCCGGCTGGTGGGGTGAAAGGTGAGGACCAGTGGGACTCTGCCCTTGTTCCGAGTGGGGGATGGGGAGAGAGGGCAGTGTTGCGGGGTATGGTGGAGACCCTGGTGCGAGCCTCATCTATAGTGGGGGAGGGGAATCCCAGTTCTCTGAAGAATGAGGACATTTGCGATGACCTGGTGTGGAACACCTCATCCTGGGAGCAGATGCGGCGTCGACGGAGGAATTGGGAATAGGGGATGGAGTCCTTACAGGAAACTGGGTCGGAGGAAGAGTAGTCCAGGTAGCTGTGGGAGTCAGTTGGTTTGTAGTGGATGTCGGTCATGAGTGTATCACCTGCAATTGAGATGGTGAGGTCAAGGAAGGGTAGGGAAGTGTTGGAAATGGTTTAAGTGTATTTGAGTGCCAGATGGAAGTTGGTGGTGAAATGGATGAAGTCAGTCAGTTGTGTGTGGGTGCAGGAGGTGACACCAAAGCAGTCGTCGATGATTTATCTAACTTCAAGTAACCCCGGCATTCCCTCTCTCTCTATCCCTCCCCCACCCAAGTCACACCAGCTTCTCATTTTCACCTAACATACAGCTAACAATGGCATGTTTCCTTTATCACTGTTACTTTTTTGCATATATTTCATTCAGTGTTCTTTATCTCTCTACATCATTGTCTACATCTCTCATTTCCCTTATCCCTAACTAGTCTGAAGAAGGCTCTCGTCCAGAAACGTCACCCATTCCTTGGTAGAGATTGAGCAAGATTAATTCTTGACCACTATTCTGCTGTGAAATGATAGGGTAAATGCAGCTATGATATTTTCCAGAAATAAAGACACAAAGTGCTGGAGTAACTCAGCAGGTCAGGCAGCATCTTTGCAGAACATAGATGGTGATGTTTTGGGTCAGGATCCTTGTTCAGTATGTTCTCCCGAGATGCTGCCTGATGTGTTGAGTTACTCCAGCAATTTGTGTCTCTTTTAGTAACCCAGCATCTGATGTTTTCTTTATCAGGGATCATAGTCTCAAAGTAAGATGTCTGTCATTCTCATCTGAAATAAAGAGTATTTTCACCCAGAGGGTAGGAAACCTCTGGAATGCTTTACCCAAATGGCCCCAAAAAAGACGGATAGGTTTTTAGGTATTAAGAGAATCCATTGATACAGGATTCGTGCAGAAATCTGTTGTTGACCAAGAGGTTAAACCTAATTTTACTAAATGACAGAGAGACTGCCGCAGCTTATATTTTGTATGTGCTTATTGTCTACCCCCACCCCCCATTTCCCTCCTTGTGACAGCACTCTGGGTGTTGCAGAAGTATGTAGCCAACTAAACCTCAGGCCATTTGCCTCAGCTACTTAATGGCTGATGAGGTAACCTGCCTGTCCATAACTGTTACCATATTGGTGGTATCATAACGTCACATTATGTCTTTCCCTGCTTGTCTCCAAAACTCAGTATTAGCATTTCATGATAAAAATGCTTTTACAAAATTAGTTTAAGCAAAAGTGAAGGAAATAGGCAACAATTTGGGTTGAAACCCTTCTTCAGACTGAAGAAGGGTCCGAAGAAGGGTTTCAACCTGAAACGTTGCCTATTTCCTTCACGCCATAGGTCTGCCTCACCCGCTGAGTTTCTCTAGCATTTTTGCCTGCCTTCGATTTTCCAGCATCTGCAGTTCCTTCTTAAACATCTCTGGAAGAATGGAATAGGTGATGTTTTGGTTTCATAGCCTTCATCAGACTAAGAGTCATGGAGGGGGACACTTTATCTGCCTGCACATGATCCAAATCCCTACCTGGCTTGACCCATAAGCAGTTTGCTGATTGAAAAATGGAGCCACAAGGATATCTGTGCCTTCTTTAGTAATGGGGGAGGAGAAGGCACCCGACATCAAGCAGCAGCCAAAGAAGCCTATGTGAGATACAATTACAAAGCTTACAGGGCAATTGGACAGCTGGTTAGAAAAAAAAATGGCATAGGCTGATACAGGCTTCAGGCAGATGTATGGGATTAGCGTAGGTCAATATCACACTTCACATGATCGAGGTGGGCCTAATCGTCTTAAAATGCTGACAGCAGCAAGTTTGGTTCATGTTGTGGTCAGACGCAAACCAAATCACTAATGGGGCCTGAAATAAGGGCGAGGCCCTCGTGTGCATATACAGTGGGATGAGTGCCAGTTTGAGGCACATGGATCAACGATTCCCAAGGAGTCAACCCCATATTGCAAACAGCTCACTTTCAGCAATGAATAAGCATGTGCACGCCACCTGCCACCGTCCCCTTCAGTATCCCTCCTCCGCCTGTAAAACAGGAGCAGCACTATCTAATTTCCAGGCTAATCAATATAAACCTTCATGCAAGCCTGTTCCCGGGAGCAGGGTGAATCCATAACGTGCCATTGAGGAGAATTCTTGCAACAGAATGAAACTGACTATAATTTCAAAAAATAAATTCTGACAATGTGTAATATGAGAAGTCCTGGGTGACTTCATTTTACCATATTCAGAGGTAAAAATCTCCAGCAAATGGTTTTCACAGATGTGCACCATTTTAAAAAAATGCGCATAGTTTGCAAGCTGCAAATAAGACAAGTCTCATTTAAATGGGAAGGGAAAGTTGAAACCATGGTAAGCCCTTCAATATTTTGAAGAAGCTGGTGCCTATAAACCTGCTTTATATTCACAGAGGGCATCACATTCAATTACATTTAATATGCATTAAATCTGTTTCAGTTTTACTCATGAAGAATTTCCGATTGCTTTCCAAGTTATTGATTTCACAGTTACTCATAATATGAGCCCCTCCTGCAACAAAAACACGGCAACAGATTTTCCTCAACACGAAAGAAAAACTCTGTGGAAATACTCAGCAGGTCAGGCAGCTTCTATGGAGAGAAAAATACCATTAATGTTTCGGACTGAAGGCCAGGGTTGGAAAGCGATTTGATGGAATGAGGTTTCACCACCAGTGTTGCCAACGCCAAATACAATTTCCCCTCCCCTCCTTTCCTCTCCTGTTTCACCACTGAAGGAAAACTATTCCCTGTGGCGCTCCAGTTCACTCCTTAATCAGCCCTTCAAATGTATATGAAGAAGGGGCCCAACCCGAAACGTCAACTATTCATTTTCTCCAGAGATGCTGCATGATCTGTTTAGTTACTCCAGCATTTTTTGTCTATCTTCAAAGTACACTGCTTGATTAATACCTCATCCACCATTCAAAACATTCACTCTCTTCGCAGTATACAGTACCTATAATCCAATCAAATATAAAATGGGCAGAATTCATCTGGGTTTATTCAATATTAACTCCTTTATCTGCTTCCTCTATCACCAAGAAAGACAAGAAGGTGCCACAGGCACTTAAGAATCCCACCATCGACAGTTCCCCTCCAAGTCTCAGACCAACCTGACTTGGAAATAAAATCCTTGTACAACGATAGGATCCAAATCCTGGGACCTAGTCCTCAACAGCTCTTTGAGACTACCTTCACCCAAATCACCACAGCAGTTCAAGAACATGGCTCATCAAAGGCAATTGCGGATGGCCTCCAAATGGCCTCCAAATGCCTGCCTTCCCACTAACGTTCACACTCCCAAGAAAATGTCAAATATTACCCTCACACTTTGCCACAACGAATTCCAATGCAAGTGCAAAATATGCAATGCCTGCCTTTTAATCTTCTCCCTTTCCACCATGTAACTCCTTTCCAATGCAAAAGGCAATTGACCCATCTTTATTTGTGCTTCCTTCCATTTTGCTTACTGTATTCGCTGCTCTCCATGCCACTTCCTCTACACTGGGGTAAATGGAGACTAATTTCTGCAGCATCCCTATTCAGTGAAATTCTGTGCATCTGATAGCACGTCTTTTCAGTTTCCTGCCCTGTTTACTCTCTAACCTCCAACTCCTCCACTTCTGACACTGTTCCAGTGAAGATCAAAATACCTGAAGGAACTCCACTGCATCTGTCAAGTTAGGCTGTGTGAATCCAATGTTCACATCATAATCACTATTTTGGGCAATGGTCCTGAGTAAAATTCTGCTTCTCCGACTGAATTCTTCTTGACCTCAAACTTACATGTCCTGTTATCATCCATTCCACTTCACGTCATCCTTTTTATCTTTGAATCTCCCTTGCCTTTCATTCCATCAAAGCAATTCTCTCTTTCCTTCCCTTCCACTTGCTCATCTCATCATTGCAACACCCATCTCCACTCCTGCCTTACCACATCCTGCATTTGTATTGCTTAAGACGTATTAGACTTAAAACTACAGTTCTTAAGTAAGGTCACCAAGTGAAAACACTAACTGCATTTCTCTCTTCACAGACACTGTCTGACCCGCACCATATTTCCAGCATCTTTCTAGTTTATACGTCAGATTTCCAGCTTCTGCAGGTTATCCCTGGGGAACTTGACTGGAGATCAGTCACACTTGTGTTACTGTATTTCTTTGCACTTCCTCATCCATAACAGGTTCTTTATAATCCCAATAACAATTCCATTTCCTTATGTACAATTAGGAAATATTATATCAGAAAGATCCTTTTGGCAATCTGTGAGATGAAATCAATAAACTCATAAAGGAAGTTGAAATGTTATGGTTGTCATACAATGTCTGATGACCCTCAGATATTGTTTTGGAGACACTTGGTTGAAAATTGACAGTGAAAAATGGGAAAAATACAATATGAGGCTCTGGACAATGCAGTGAAATCCAATGTTTTTTTCTTTAGATGCAAAAATTTCACAGGTTCTTCGGTAATTTTGGGGGGCATTATGATTGCCTGATTATTTTGATGCAGAATTAGTGATTATTGAAAGCAAAGAGCTGTGCATTCCAATAATTCAATTTGTGATTTCAGTTTCCTCTTTTGCCTGAATTTCACAATTAATCAGGATCAATCACTGACCATGTGCAGTAGTTTGGAAAACAAAGTGAGGTTTCCTAGTGCTTTTCCATTTTTCTTTAGTTTGAATGAACGAGACTGTGCTGAAGCTGATTATTTCATGCTGCCACGAGCACTCCTCATCCACTGGTCAGGGAGCAGTGTGTGTGTGAGTCAACCATATTGAATTTCAGATCCCAGGCAACATTGGCGATCAACCAAAGGTGGCCCTTAAGAAAGCAGGAAGACTCATCAAAAATAATGAAATTAATTAGAATTTAATGAAATGTGTCAATAAATGCAACCTGCTAGATATGACAATCGGCAGGTTTTTTTTTCATCACTGTGAAGTTTTTTTTAAAATATTGTAAAGTATATAAATTACATCTATTGTAAAATATATGACTCATGCATCCGGTGACAGCATCATCAAGGACACACACCATCCTGGCCACACACTCATCTCTCCGTTGCCATCAGGTCAAAGGTACAGGAACCTGAAATCTGTAGCATCCAGGTTCAGGAACAGCTTCTTCCCTACAACTATTAAACACAACTTCAAACAAACTCTGAACTATAACAGCCTAGTGCACTTTATCTGTTTATTTATGTGGGTATATATATATATATATATATATATATATATATATATATATATATATATATATATATATATATATAAATATATATATTCTATGATATATGGACACACTGATCTGATCTGTATTTATGCCTACAATATTCTGTTGTGCTGCAGCACTCAACAATTTCATTGTCCTATCTGGGACAATCTGTCCTATCTGGGACACATGATAATAAACTCTCTTGACTTGACTTGACTTGATCAGGGCACTAGAATACACACAACAGTAGGCATTAATCATAAAACATAAAGTGGTTAAGAACAGGATGGTGGATATATTGTGTCTGCCCTGTGTAACAAAACTGACAGTTCATAAGAAATAAGGCAATGATTTTATCAAACATTGTGTTCATACGTACAGAAAATCTGCCTCACTTTTTCTCTTCAAATTTAAGGGATGACATTTTTCAAGGAAGGATCCCACTTTAAATTCATAATACCAAGGTTCAAAGAATTCCTTTGATTTGAATGTCATTTAAATGAATGTTAACAAATTGCATTCAAAATGTGTTTCATATCAGATCATCAAAGCTCCATCTTCAACAAATCACTTTGAACTATTTAGGACTTTGCAATCTGGACTCGCACATGCACTCAATTTTCTTGTCAGTTTTTTATTGATCAGAGGAAAACAATTGGGATTCAACGATTCATCAAAGTACAAAATCAAAGACAAGATAAAGCAGTCAGGCGGCTTATCATTTCAATCATAATCACCACTAATTTGGCAATGTTACTGCAGTAACAATGGTTCATATTAAAACTCCTCACAACTTGTCAATTCATTACACAAGGCTATAGTATGGTGTCAGGAGCTATTATCTCCAAAAGACTGACCCGAGCAGCTGCATATAAAGTACTTTTTGTTACGGTCTGTCACTTCCTATGTTCCAAGTGTTGACATTCATTTCCTGTGGAAAATCTCTAAATTCTCTGTAAAATAACCTGTTCCAATCTCAAGCTGGCCTCAAGTTAATTTTCATTCCTTTGTGCCAGAGACTCATGGTAATTTGGCTTTTTCTCATAGATACAAATCCATTTGAAATGATTTTATGGCAAGCCTATTTGATGTTTTGTGCATTTAAACCTCGGGATCATTTTAAAATGTGTAAGTACATATTAATCGATTCACTATGATATTACAGATGGGGAACCAAGACTATGCACTCACTTCAAGTGAAAGATGCTGAGATAATTGGACGAGGGCACAGGGCAGTCAGTCAGTCCTCACTTCCTTTTTATTAGTGCGCATTGTGATCTGATCTTTACATTTCCATTTTGAATTTAAGCGTGCGCATCTATAATGAAAACTGCCAGTAAACTTGTCCTGCTATCAAGTCGCCATTGGCAGCTAGAATGAGTTATGCCATGATAAATTTATTGAGGCAGTTTTGCTAATAAATAATAACTTAGGAATCAACAGTGGTAAATGTTGGCAGATAGTGTATGCAGATATCACAAACCAATTTCATTTGAGCAATACAGTGGTGCAGCGGTAGAGTTGCTGCCTTAAAGTGCCAGAGCCCTGGGTTTGAACCTGACTATGGATGCATTCTGTCCGGTGTTTGTATATTCTCCATGTGACTGCATGGGATTTCTCCACGTGTTCCGGGTTCTTCCACACTCCAAAGACGTACAGGTTTGTAGGTTAATTGGCTTTGGTAAGAACTGTAAAATTAGCCCTAGTGCATAGGATAGTGTTAAGGGCCTGTCCCATGAGCATGCGACCTGCATGCGGCAAGCGCAACCAAACCGGAAGCGGGGCCGCGCGGAGGTCGGGTGAGTGATGCGAAGTTGAGCGAAGTCCGCAATAAGTTCGCATGGACAGAGAGGGACACAGAGGCACACACAGAGAGGGACACACAGAGAGGGTCACACAGAGAGGGTCACGGAGGCACACACAGAGAGGGACACGGAGGCACACACAGAGAGGGACACGGAGGCACACAGAGAGAGGGACATGGAGGCACACACAGAGAGGGACACACAGAGAGGGTCACACAGAGAGGGTAACGGAGGCACACACACAGAGGGGCAAGGAGGCACACAACAGAGAGGGTCACGGAGGCACACACACAGAGGGGCAAGGAGGCACACACAGAGAGGGACACGGAGGCACACACAGAGAGGGACATGGAGGCACACACAGAGTGGGACACGGAGGCACACAGAGAGGGACACACAGGCATGCAGAGAGGGTCACGGGGGCACACAGAGAGGGACGCGGAGGCACACTGAGAGGGACATGGAGGCACGACGTCAAGATGGTGCATACGGCGTCAAGTCGGCTGTGGGCCGACAGGCCGTTGCCGCGCGGAATTTTTGAACGGTCAGTTTTTCGGAGCCCCGCGTAATGTCGGGACCAGCTCCGCACAACTCCATATGGCTCCGGCGATCGAAGTGGGACCGGCCCCGCGAGGCCGTGTGGCTCAAGCGACCACGTCAGGTCGTGCTTGCCGCATGAAGTCGCATGCTGGTGGGACAGGCCCAAATGTGCGGGTTGATCGCTGGTCGATGCACTCAGTGGGCTAAAGGGGCTGTTTGCGCACGGTATCTATAAAGTCTAAAGTAAAGTCTAATCTCCTGTGGCATTGTACACCACAAGTGAATTGTTGTAGACACAGTTTTTTTGCTCGCTTTCCATTTGGTGATGTCTATTCTCTATTTTGTTATTATTCCTTTTGTTGCTTTGATTTGCCATCTTTACTTATTTTCTTCTTCTTTGTTTTGTTGGAGACAAGTGACTGGTGTGGCACAGGTTGCTGAGGACGGGTATCACCAAACCCAGCAGATGGTGCTTACATGGAGTTGGTGGGAAAATATGGACTTCGATGATTCCTTTGCCATCCCATTCAAGCATAAAGTATTGCTCTCATACAAATTCCCAGGCAATACTATCCTAAAGGAAAAGTGTACAAATGCCTCTCACTGCCATTTAAATCCCTTTTTTTATGCTTAGTTTAGGGACACAGCATGGAAACAGGCCCTTCAGCCCACCAAGTCCATGCCGACCAATGATCGCCCATACACTAGTTCTACTCCACACACTGGGGACAATTTTACAGAAGCCAATTAACCTACAAACATGCACTTCTTGTGTGAGGAAACCGGAGCATCTGGAGAAAACCCACGTGGTCACAAGGAGAACATACAGACTCCATACAGAAAGCACCCGTAGTCAGTATCGAACCCGAGGTGCTCTAAGGCAACAACTCTACTACTACGCCACCGTGCCGCCCTTATCACCAAATCCACCAACATCAATATTCTGGAGCTGGAATGAGTCTGAAGAATGGTGTCGTCCCGAAACGTCACCCATTCCTTCTCTCCAGAGATTCTGCCTGTCTCGCTGAGTTACTTCTCCATTTTGTGTCTATCTTCAATATTCTGGAGCTCAACATTGAATAAAACTCAATAGCCAAACATGATGATGTGTATTTACTAGCGCAGGTCAGTCCCTGGTTAAACTGCCACTTGTGGCACTCCAAACATACATCAGGAATTCTCTTAATTTGCCTGAATTAATGTATTTGCAACTTCACTCAGGAGGTTCAAAGCAATCTGCTATTATTCACCACCACCATCAACCAGCTGCATGTATACCATCCACGGGATGTAAAGCAACTTGCCGAGCATCAATAGAACTTCCACATTTCTTCCAATTCACAAACCATCCTGTCTTGGATATATTTATTCATTTGATGATTCATTGTTTCTAGGTAACAATGCTAAGCTCCTTATCGAGCAATATGGATGAATATCATCATCACATTGTCTGCACTTATTTTATCAGAATAGTTACTGTCATTTTCACAAAGATATAACATGACTGTCAAAAAATGTAATTATTTCCAACAAAGCTAGCACTTTAATCGTGAAAACAATACAAATTCACCTTATGAGCCAGCCATGTCTCTGGTGTCCTATGTCTTTGGACGTTGAGGAGAGACCTGATAGAAGTATATAACATTTTGCGAGGTATAGAAAGGGTATAGACAGTCAGAACCTTATCCCCAGTATGGAAACATCAAATACTAAACGGCATAGTATTCTCCCATAGTAGTCCACTATGTTAATATCATAGTCTTCTTCAGTCTGAAGAAGGGCCTCGACCTGAAACGTCACCCATTCCTTCTCTCCAAAGATGCTGCCTGTCCCGCCAAGTTACTCCATCGTTTTGTGTGTACCTTATGTTATTATTGCAACGTTCAAGAAGGAATGAGATAGATATATGGATAGGACAGGTTTAGAGAGATATGGGCCAAACACAGGCAAGTGGGACTAGTGTAGTTGGGACATGTGGGCAAATTGGGTTGAAATGCCTGTTTCCACATTATGACTCTATAATTTTAAGGTAAGAGAGGCAAAGTTTAAAGGAGATGGGTTTTTTTAAACAGTGGGTGGTGAGTGCCTGGTTTGCACTAGTGGGGAAGTTGATGGTGGCAGATATGATAGTGGCATTTAAGAGACTTTTGGATAGGGACATGGATATGCAGTGAATGGAGAGATATGGATTATGTGCCAGCCAAGTGAGAGTTGGTCTTGGCATCATGTTCAGCGAAGACATTGGGGGCTGAAGTATCTGTTTCTTGTGTTATCCAATTCCATCATTTATGTTCCACTGAAGTATAAACAACAGCCTTCTAATGTCTAAATGCTGAATTCATGCACGCTCAGATTTGCTGCTATCCTGGCTATCAATCGCCATGTGCAAAGAGACACAGCAGTCCATGAATTCAAAGAAATACTTATGTTGCTGAGGCATCTACTCCCAGGGGAGTGGTAGTAGTTCCACAGAACATAGATCTGCCATCCTTTCTCAGGACAACAAGATTCACTTCCCCGCCCTCTCCTCCTAGTCAGCCGGGAACGCATCTATCCAATGGTGAGATGGTGGGATCTGCAACCAGAGTGTTCATTTCCACAGCTTTTCAAGCACATGCCCCTCCACATATTTGCAATCACCCGTGGAATCCAGCAGCCTTCCACTCATGGATTTGCTGGTTTACAAAAAAAGGACACACAGTGCTGGAGTAATTCAGTGGGTCCCACAGCATCTCTGGAGAACATGGTTAGGTAACTTTTCAGGTCAGGACCCTTCTTACAGACTCAGTAGTCTGAAATGCATTCAGGCAAAGTAGCATGAAAGGCAAAAACACAAGAACACATGTGGATGATTGGTTGTTATTAAATGTATTGTGGTATGGCTTTATTTATACATTTTGGGAGGTTTGCATTGTGACGACATATTGATCACTGCAGCGGGAAGGTAAGTTGGAGGTCTTTTGGTGAATGGGGAATTGTAAATGCTGCAGCAGTATTTCTTCATGGGCATTCTCTCTACTTCTTCCTCTTATTATCTTACTCCTCAACGCCTCCCGAAGCTCCAGCAACTCAGTTTCTCAACTTATGTTGTTGGCAAGATCTGCCCTTCATCATAGTGTGAGTTTGAACATGGAGCAGGCTGCCTTAAAACACACCCTGCTGTTCATTGCAGTGCTCCTTCAGAACAAGCCAGGCAGCAGAAATGATGCCGGTGAACGGCTCTGACAGAATGAATACAGCAGCATGGTTTTCTCTTCATGCATGCACAACTTAATGTGAAATACAACTAAGTCTTCAGCTGTGCCACGAGCAGATAGTCTCAACTTCCAGCTGCCAGCTTTGGGTGTACAGTTGGCCCAGTGAATTGCTGCAGAAGGAAGGCTTCATGACAGCTGCCTGGAAACACATTATAAAGTGCATGATTTGTTTCCTCTGCCCACACACCAAAAGGCATTGAGGGAGTGGAATTGCCTTTGGATCAAATGTAGACGCTGGCAGATTTTACTGTTGGTGCTGGGAAGTGATGTGCGTGTGTGATCAATAGTACTCTGCAGCATAGGGAATATAGAGAAGGCAGAGATGTCATCTATGTGTCATGGCCTCTGCCATCAGTGTATATAATGTGCTACTTCCTCCATGTCTGGAGTCTGGTCCGCAATGGTGGCAAATCATGAGAAATTGTAAATAACCCAAGATCCAACCTTAGAAGTACCAGATGCAGCAAAACACAGTGCTTGTTTCACTCTAATAAAGCAGATATGCCAGCAACCAATGGTAGAATGCACAGACATCGCACATACTGTTGCTTGTTATTATGGACACTCCCTCGATACCATGGTTGAATAGGCTCCTTCTGAGACCCTCTCTATTGCATCTCCCTTCCAGCATCTTACCATGCTCCACATGGCCTCTCCTCATTCTCCCATCCCTGCTCTACCAAATGGGGAAATGTCTCCTCATGCATTTATGACTGGGAGAAATTGCTGTTGCAACATTCTCAAAGAGAGCAGAATATCCTTAATTCACTGGGACTCCATCCATTGAACATGACAATGGAAAGGATCAAAGAATTGTGCAATTAAAAAAGCAGAAATCAATCGGCAACTGTCTTCCAAGTTGCAGATGATCCTTTAAAAAGAATTGGTGAGGAATGCTTCCCAATGCTGAGCGTGTGTACAAGCATGCAGCATTACGAGAAGACTTGAAATAGAGCATTGAGTCCAGAAATTATTGCAACGATTGAAATGCATTGATGATAAACTGACCACATGCTTCCAATGCATTAATAATGCCGAACTATATGGCATATAACATATGGAATGTATTCACCCCACAAATGTTAATTCGTGCTGAAGGTGCCACACCGCAGTCTTTGAGAAGCGGCGCAGTGGCTCAGTTGATAGAGCTGCTGACTCACAGTGTGTGAGACCCAAGTTCAATACTGACCTCGGGTGCTGTCTGTATGGAGTTCTCCCTATGACCGTATGGGTTTTTTACGGGTGCTCTGACTTCCCTCCCAAAAAGACGTGCAGTCTTGTCGGTTGATTGGCCTCTGTAAATTCCGCTTAGTAGGTCTAGAGTATATGTGAAAATGGGATAACTTAGTGTGAACCGGCTAATGACGATCAGCTAAGCCAAAGGGCCTGTTTCTGTTCTGTAGGTTTCAACCAATCAATTAAAAATTACACATCATATCCATAAAATGAGAGAAGCCAAGCCTAGTTCATTGCATCAGATTGAAGGGATGTCTAAAGTGGTACCCCTAAAGTTGAGATTTAATCCTGACTCAAATTTAAATATGGGGAGATAATTGCAATTTTGTAAATGATTTAATTCTTCATCGATTATAAAAAGAGGTGAACAGCAGAACTGCGGGATCATCAACTGACTGGTAAAGTGGGCAGATGCACGGTGTTGTATCTGTAACGTACATCCATGTGCCACATGGTTTTAAGAAAACACCAGAATGGAACGATTTCTGATTTTTTTAAATTATAATACATTTCTGTTCTCAGTGAGTGAGGGAAAATGTGAAAAAGAAAGAGCCTTGGAAAAATATTACCATAAAGCATCAGAATTATGACTTTGGATCATGTTGCATTTTGGATTATTGGCATGAATCCACATCAATTCAGAACTGGCATGAATTCAGAAAGTTTCCCTGGTCTGCACTTTTGTGTGGGGGCAGCGCCATGGTAATGTGCAGCCAGGGGGATTCAATAGAGGTTTGCCAAGTGAATAAAAACCATTGCCAAATGTTGCATGTGGCTTGATTATGGGCATGAGCTAGGCAAACCCAATGTTCTTTGCACCAGAAACTGGTGTTACAAGTAAGCCATTTGTTGACACATACTTCTAGAAAATACATACACATATATTTTAGGCACGTGCAAGATTTTTTTTTAATAATAAATTTGCAAATGTATTGTAGTTTGACATATTCTATACAACAAATGTCCAAATTATTGCTACTGAGTAGCTTGTGCAGTCCCATTGCAACTCCTCTTCATTCTAGATGACTAAAATATGTTCTACAGCAAACAAGCTCAAACACCATGCACATCTTGGTATCATATATTTTTCCCCCCAAAATTCACGGTTACTTGGTCGTGATTAGCAGTTATCTCATCTGATCTCTCAGAATCAGAACTAAATGCAGCTGTACCGAGCAATGGAGCACTTAACAACAACTGGGACTGGAGAATGGTGCTAAACCTGAAAATCCTGTAGTACTGTCTCAGTGTACTACTGCTAAACTCTTGTTGCGCATCTGGGATGCTTATCTAAGATGTATCTACTGTAAGTACTAAAGTATAGTGTTACCTGTACCGAACTGTATGCAAAAATAAATGTCACTGTACCTCGGTACATGTGACGAATAAAATACCATTGAAACATTTGAAATATTGTTTCCCAACCCTGCACTTTCTTTGGGTCAAAGGTGTAGCCATGAGCATCTAAATGGATCCCAGAATATGTCTGCCTTTTTGTTGGCTACATTGAAGGTGCCAGGAAAAGTAAGGGGTCAGTAGAGGACTAATGAATGAAATAACATAGAGAGAAAGAAAGAAGGTGACATAAGGTGGCAGTTTGAGCCTTTGATGAGGAGTTTTTCCACTGGTAGACAAGAGGAAGAAGGTAAAACAGCTGAATGGATGGTTTCACTTTGGTGGTAATTGAACTGGAAAGTTCCCTGGGCATTTGGAGAGGTGAGAATGAATGTGTGCGGACGTGGTGTCAAAGGACGAGAAGCCGAAGCGAAGAAGTGGAAGCCAAATATCGAACGGAAACAGAGCCGAAAAGCCAAATAAACGAAAGCGTACGAAGCCGATAAGCCAACTAACCGAAAGGGCAGGACGCCTAAAAGCCAACTCACACGAAAGGCTGCAATGCCGAAACTCCAACTCACCGAAAGGCCACGACACCTAGAAGCCAACTCACCAAAGGGCCGCTATGCTATAAAGCCAAATAATGGACATGATGTCGCCGAAGTGCGGGACTTGTCAGCGATTGGTCCAGACCCCCACGTGCATCACATCACTGGCAGGGGGAGACGGGAGGGTGGGGGTCAGTTTCCCACACAAGCCATAGGTGACTGGGCACTCTGAACCCGAGCACCATTCTCCCACGGCCACCCTCCGCCTCGTCTCCCACATGCGGCCGCACTGTGATGGGCTGTGGGTCAGCAGCGCGCACAGACACACGGGGCCGAGTGGAGCGGAAGTGGGGACAGTCTGGCCCCCCTGCCCACCCAGAGTCACTGACCACGATGCATTGCCACCGGACCCCAACCCCCACAATAGGGTGATTCACACCCCCAACACCCGGACGCCAACGCCCACACCGGGTGATTCACCCCCGGCCGTGGGGACAGACAGCTCTGGGCATTGGCAGCCATAGTAAATCGCTTTTAAAACATGGGGGGGGGTACAAATTCCATGGCGGGCCGATGACAAGTGTGCATGACAACGAACAATTTTATCTCTTTCCCCCCCCCCCCCCCCCCCCCCACCCCCACCTTGAACAACAAGAAGCACATATTATTTACTGTTTAAACACAGTAATACCACCTGGTTGCCTGTGTAAAGCACACAACAAGCTCCCATGCACAAAACAAATTGCCCCTAGCTTAAGTAGGTGACATCAGAATCAGGGTCCAATGATGGCCATGTGAGAGAAAATAGATTATTGGGACATAAGTGGTGGAAGAGGTTTTGATGGGAAAGTTCTGAGAGGCAACAAAAGGACCGACATCTTCTATGTCACAAGGAAGTAAGAAAACTGTCATCATCTCTTTAGTTCAGAAGACGTGCTGCCATATTTATGTTAGCAAGACCAGATGCTGCAGTTCTATTTCAGCACTGCACACTCAATGCTGCTCCTGCTCATTCTACTTTGGTATCTTGGAAACGTCTTCAATAGTTTTTGAATGCATATTTAATCCCTCTAACCACCTGTAGGCTCTTTCCTGCCTCTTCTTTTAAATACATTTATTGTGCCTTTGTATTCCATCGATTTTACCATTTGCTGAGTCTCTGATGCTCATACTACAGTGAGACTGGAGACCCCCCACATTCCCATTTACTTTTCTGAGTTGTTCTGTGCTTGAAATTGAGGTTTATTGCCCAGGCATTTAACACAATATTTCTCAGCATCTTAATATATCCAAACCTCCCTTGGTCTTTTCTTCTTCTTCTCAAAAACTATCCTTTTTTAAAAAATAAAGCCCCTCACGGACAAATCGCTGTTTGCCGATTTCACTGTTCATCCCTAGTGCAAAAGGTGTCGAGAGCTTGTCCATCATCATAGTTACACAAAATTAATCCCTGCACTACCGCAGAAAATCGACTACAAAATGAATGTGCGAAACGTCTATGCACAGTTCTGTGAGGAGCTCCATCGGGCTGTCACCGTCATCAAGGACATTCATCATTGGCTTGTTGAAATGCAACATTAATCATAATTTATAAGGATGTGAGGCAGGAAGTGGATGGTCTTTCAATGAACCCTTCCATGCCTAAATGCTATTTGGTTTTCTTAGCAATCACTTACGTAGATATATTTTCCCCTTATTCAATTTAGTTTAGTTTAGTTTAGTTTAGAGATGCAGCGAGGAAACAGGCCCACCGAGTCTGCACCAACCAGAGATACCGATACATAAACGCCATGCTACACACCAGGGGCAATTTACATTTATACCAAGCTAATTAACCTACAAAACAATACGTCTTTGGAGCGTGGGAGGAAACCGAAGATCTTGGAGAAAACCCGCGCAGGTCACGGGGAGAACGTACAAACTCTGTACAGACAGCACCTGTAGTCAGGTATGAACCTGGGTCTGTGGCACTGAAAGCACTGTAAAGCAGCAACTCCACCATTGGTTTTGCTGCTTTACCTTCCAATTAGTCTTTTGAAGAGTGTATGGTGCACAATCCTTATTTTCTGACACTATCACACCTCCACCCCCCCCCCCCCCCCCGACATTTATATTGATCCATGCGGATTATAACTAATGATAACGAAAGTAGCATGTACAGTAATATCTTCAAGGTTTAGCTCCATTTCAATTTTTTAAATAGCTTTACATACGAACATCTATCTACACTATTATTAAAATTTTCATCTTGACCACTTCCGGTCTGCGTTGTAATTAAATTTGCACAGAAACGCTACCCTATGTCTCTAGGAGTTTTTCGCCACCTTACTCACCGTTCTTCTCTGCTTCAAGCCACCAGGTTTTGTTCCGATCGGTGAAATATTAGAAAGGTTATGAAGGTTTAAAAAATCGTGAGATCAGCAGATTGGTCTTCTTGCTTGTCAATCACCCAGAAGGTAATGCCCCTTGAAGGATGCGGTAGGGAATGGAAAGGGAGGGGAAAGTGGGGGAGGTGAGGAGGGAGCATGGGGGATAGAGGGAGAGGAGGGGCAGAGTGCGGGGGTAGGAAGTGGGGGATAGAGGGAGAGGAGGGCAGTGGGGAGGTGAGGAGGGGGAGTGGGGAGTGGGATAGGGGAGGTGAGAAGTGAGGGAGCAGGGAGCAGGGAGCAGGGAGCAGGGAGCAGGGAGATAGAGATCGAGCAGGGTTTTAGGGAGGTGAGAGTGGTTATGGAGGGAGGGAGTGAGTGACTGAGGGTAGGGGAAAGGAGAGGGAGGGGGATGTGAAAGAGGGAGGGGGATGTGAGAGAGGGAGTGGGGAAGGGGAGGAGGAGAGGGGAAAGAAGAGGGAGGGTGAAGAGGAGGGGAGGGGATGCGGGGGATGAGGGGGGATGGAGGAGGATAGGGGTAGGAAGAGGGATGGTGAGGTGCAGTTGCTGGAGGGTTGCGTCACAATGGGGATTTCTGGCATCAGAATGGGAACCCCTCAGCCGTGCCTGCGAAGTTGGGGGCTATGGGTGAGTGGTGGAATATTGCTATGGGGGAATGGGACCCAACGGGTCCCACTTGGTCTAGTTAGAAATAGAAGCACAAGGAAACCTTGCCTGTCATTCAGTATTATGACTGATCATGTACCTCAAGCAGTTTCCCATCCAGATCACACTTTATGTAATTCACTTCACATTGTATCCAAAAATCTAGCAATCTCAAGCTAGGTTGACAGTGTGGAAAAAATGCGGCTGTTAATTTAGTTTCTTCTATGACTCAAGTAGTTACATGAAGTAAGCAACAATATTGAAGGAACTGAAACAATAAATATAAGTTAGAACATGATAGATGTTTGTAGTGCATATGTTGCAGTAGCAGTGTGTACGGTAAGCCCTGAATACATCAGTCGGTTTATGCATTCTTGGCCCTTTTCAAGTCATTTTCACTCTTTATTTTGGAAAACCAGTTGGATTCATAGTGACATTTTTGCATCGCATCCAACTACTTTGCTGCCATATCCATTTTTTTTTAAATTTATGAAAAGCTAGTACCAATAGATAAATATTCTTAACTTAAGAAAACAAGACATCATTGTCTAAGGTTGGAAAATAAATAGAATCATAAATTTCTATTGTGTGAAATCATTCAACCCACGAGGAAGACATTTCATCTGTGTGATGTGTGTTAAGCACAACATGGTCTGTTGGGTGATTTGTTATCTAAACTCCACTGACAGCAAGGCAAAAAGAGAAACATGGAATGAGGATTACAGAATAATTAAATCTATCAAAAGATTATAAAATTATGTTTTTCGGCACTGACCAAAAAGTCTGACAGACTTTCATAGGGTTCCTTTACGATAAATGTTAATAATGTCAGGTTTTCATGAAAGTGCACAAGGCACTATTATTCTAACCTTCATTGACTAATTCCACCCATTAATTACAAAATGAAGCTAAAATGTGCACCGAGCATTTTCTGAAACCTTCACTTGAAAATTAAATGGATGATTCTATCCACTTCTGTGCTGTTTACATGTAAAGTATAATGAAATTTGTTCAAAGATTATGGGAAAATCTACATTGGTGCAGTGGCAAGTTTATAGTTCCTGCAAAATAGACACAAAATGCTGGGATAACTCAGCGGGACAGGCCCTCCACTTAAACCATCTCTTAAAACTCTGGATGAATCAACAAATACAAATTGTACTCTGACAAAAACAATTTCACAACAGCAGACCACAGCTGTAAATTATCTTAAAAGTATGTTTGAAAGGTTGGATTATTCTTCTTTGACGTGACTTAGTCTCCCAATCAGTGGATCATAATTTGTAACCGAAAGTTGAAAGCACCTCAGGAGGGGCAAGGGTACAAAAGGGAGCGGCTGAGGTACTTTAGAGGCTATGAATTTATGACACTTCATCCTTTTTAATATAATTCAACTCATAATTCAACAATGTTTTTCTTATTCTAGCATTTTTCACGATGATTAACTGTATTTTTGCAAAGATCGGCATTTGGAAATCTGCCTGGAAAACATATAACATGCCATAATTTTGTTCTGGTTAACAGATTTTCCATGTTAAGATCACAGTTACAGCACAATCTGCTGCACTCTATAGGAAAGGGCTGCAGTTATCAGCAGAAAAGCATTAACGACACCCCAAGACCCTTTCTGTTGTCAACCACAAATGCTAAGGAAAATCTTACAAATTATACGCTTTATCAGAAGAAAAAAGTATTATCCTGCAAGGTTTTTATTTCCTGAGCAGTTTGTAGGGTAGTGAATAAGGATAAAACATAGCAGTTTTCAAATTCTAGTATTGAAACAAGCATGACATCTCACTGCTGGTGATAGGCACAAAACGCTGGAGTAACTCAGCAGGACAGGCAGCATCTCTGGATAGAGTGGAGAAGGGTCTCAACCTGAAGCATCACCCATCCCATTCCTATCCAGAGATGCTGCCTGTCCCACTGAGTTACTCCCGCATTTTGTGTCTACCTTTGGTGTAAACCAGCATCTGCAGTTCATTCCGACACACCTCACTGCTGGTTATGGATTGCATGCACGTCATCTTCAACTTAAAGGTTTATATTACCACATATGAGAACAATGGTAAAATTAAATGTGCACCACACATGCTGATGAAACAATCTACTTATTTTAATAAATTCCTTATAAATTGGAATTACAGACACATTTCTCCATAAAGTATTAATTTCCATAACAAACAAAAGATAAAAAATATTAGCACAGGCTTGTTTGCTGATGATAATGTGCTCATGCACACATTGTTAAGGGCATTACATTTGGTTTCTAACACCAGAAATAAAATAATAAGAAAGACAAATATTATTTTAATAACTGCTCTTATTCATTGGAACAATTTAGGTTGGGGAATGATAAGTTAGAAGAGTGAGATTGTGGTACGTTTAGGGCAGATAAAAGCATTGTGTTTCCAAGAGTTGACGGGACAAGGTTAATTTACAAGATTCAATACAAAGAGGTGGAGGTTTTTCTTCTGCAAGAGAGCTGCAAATATTATTAGCTGAGCTGTAACTGCCACTTTAATTTAAACCTCAGTCTGCAGAAGGGTCTCGACCAGAAATGTCACCCATTCCTTCCCTCCAGAGATGCAGCCTGTCCCGCTGAGTTATTCCAGCATTTTGTGTCTTTCTTAACTTTAATTCCTCAACCCACTTTAGATTACCAGGGTACACAAAGATTACCAGCCTTTGCAATCAACAGCTCATTCTGCACAATTTCCGCCACCTTCTGAACACTATGTTAAATCTCATGTATTTCATCTTAGCTCTTGTTCTTGACCCTTTGAATATTCGGTACCATCTGCTTTTATCTTCTCTGTCCCAATATTTCAATATACAAAACTCGTTCTGACATATCATCCTGTAACATGCAATGTATTAGAAAGCAAATATTTTTTTAATCTATCATTACATTTATCTTTCCCATCATTTTTCTCAACACTGTTGTACATTTGAGGTGCTACTTCTTAATCTTTTTAAGCACATTGAGTTTTCTTTGTTGCAATTTCCATTTGATGCCAAAAGGTCTCCTCCTGAGATGTCGACAATTGCTCTCCAGCCATTGCAATTCACTTCATGTAACATTAAGAAACACTTGTCTGTGCAGAGTTTGTACGTTCTCCCCGTGACCCCGTGGTTTTTTTCCCCGAGATCTTCAGTTTCCTCCCACATTCCAAAGACATACAGGTTTGTAGGTTAATTGGCTTGGTATAAATGTAAAAATTGTCCCTAGTTTTTGTAGGGTAGTGTTAATGTGCAGGGATCGCTGGTGGATGCGGACCCGGTGGGCCGAACAGCCTGTTTCCACGCTGCATTTCTAAACTAAATTAAACTAATCTTGATCCATCAAAGCCTTTAAACAACCCGATAATATTTCAGGTGTTGCATTAAAGATGTGCTACAGAGATAGAAGCGTGTTTAGCATGCTACCCTGGTTGTTCTTCCTCGTGTCCGGCCATCTTCTATATCATGTCTTTCCGGTCAGTCAGTGACGGTTAACAGTCAGTGGTTGCAGAATTGGCTACTTCAGTCAGTCACTGTGGTACAGTTTCTGTCGACAGCAACGCCCGGGATGCGTCACGTGGAGGCTTCTGCTTGCATCGCGCTATCCTGGTGAAGCTACATTACTGAAATCTATGCAACAAAGTGGGATATTGCCAAGGTAATGTTCTACCTACTGAGAGTAACATAAATTCATTCTAGTTTACTATTGGGCCATTGTCATGAAAGAGAGTGATGTTAACTAACGCTCACCTAAAAACATGCTTTCTGATGCTCAGTTGGAGGTAGCTTAGACTAGTTGGTTGTCAACCACAATGTGGAGATTTTGCTTGTATGGACAATAGAGATGAATTCCACAAATGCAGCAAAAGTAACCACGTTGAATCCAAGCAGTAGTTAAAAGTGCAGGGCATCAAGGGGCTCGTCAAAGCCAGAGAAAGATTACTCTTCTGGCTGGAATCGGAAAGGAAGATTACTGTGGTTGTTGGATGCCAATTACTGCAGCCCCAGTGCAAGAGCTGATTAAGACAACAACCCAGGGAAAAGTATTTTTGGCTGCTTCATCTAAGAGCTTGAATCACCAAACCCCTCTTATGCACTCTTTTATGGAATTACTAATTTATTTAAAGATATCAGAATAGGGATTTCACTAGTTATTGCACAATGTTTATATGCACTGTAAACTTTCCATCTAATGAAAACTTTGTGCCTGCATACTGTATGAGCTGAATAACGTTTAGGTCTGGGCTGATAAGCATCAAACAGGTGCCAGGAAATGGCCATATTCAAGACATTCTACTTTGACATTCAACGGCATTACCGTTCTCAAATATGCCACTGTGAAGTCTAATATTCACTATTGACCAGAAAGAATAGGATCAAACATTTGATTACTGTAGCTGCATTGGCAAGTTAGAGACTGGATATTCTGCACTTTGTAGATCACCCCTTGATTGTCCAAATTCTCTCCAATATACTACTCAAGTACACCGGAACACACTCCGTTCACATAGATTAAAGCTGCTGCTGCAACAACACTTCCCTCCAGTTAAAATTAAGGGAAAATTAATATGTTCATATTGCTTGTGTAGCTTACAATCCAATGGTATGAACACTGAATTCTTCAATTTTAGATAACTACAAACCTCCCCCCTCTTCACCCCTGCCTATCCCCTGAATCGTGCCTATCCCCCACCCCCCACCCTTCAACTAGCTTCACAGTGTGCAACTTCAATCTTTTTGTCTCACACCTTACATCTTTTAATCTCTGGTCTTTGTCCAAACATTTGCCTATAAAAATATCCCTCATCTGTATACACCTATTTATTTGGCAGGCTTTGGCCTGCCTTCCATCTCTTCCAGATATCTTTCCCCCACCCCTCCACCACATTCAGTCTGAGGAAGAATCCCGACCTGAAACATCACCTATCCATGTTCTCCAGAATGCTGCCTGAGCCACTGAGTTAGTCCAGCACTTTGTGTCTTTTTTGTTAATCAGCAAATACATTTCCAAGTTTCAATGGAAAAATTAATCCGTTAACTAAAGCTACCAATGGATTTACCTATTACATTAGTTAGCAATATAACATCCGTGTTAAGGCAATATATTGCTGCCACAAAGAATAAACATGCGCTGAAAAATCTATTTCATATGTTGGCACAAGTACTTTTACTCAAATTTGCAGCAATGCTTACTATAATTGCATACTTTGTAAGGTCATTGTAATTATGTACCAAATTAGTCTCATAATAACATTGCAGACTAAACTGTATTAAAAGCAGCAATCATCTTGTAAATGTTCTGCCTTTCTTCTAAAGACAATCATAACCACTTTGTTTCTGAATATTATGTGAATGTATAATTAAGGCAAAAATGTTTTGATTTTTGCCATCAGTGCCATATCAAAATTAAGCCTCACGTTGGGCCTGTTAGTAATTTATCCTCCACACTATACTTTATAACTATTCCCAATGTAACATGACATATAAATTCCATTCTACATTTTGATCTTGACTGCGAAGAAAACTAAGATGTCACGTTAATAATAACATTGTTTAATAAATGAGTATAATTAGCAAATTAAAATAAAGTCAGAAAGTGTATGGAAATATTCAGTGCCAGGCTACATCTGTGGATAGAGTGGAGCTGGTATTTCAGGCCAGTGAGTTTTCACCAGAAATGGTATGTTTGAGATACAATCATCCAAAAAAAGTCGCCGTTAGTATTGGAGGCAGGAAAATATCGTACAATGCAAATGGTGATGGTAATGGTAATGGCTGAGAGAAGATGGTAAAGGTTGCGAATGTCATCCTTTGTTCATAAAAGGTATAAATATGAGGAAGACAAATTAAATCTACTTTACTGGAAAAGAAGAGAGGATGTTAAAGTCATCAGCTTGAAATACTGATTAGGTGAAATTCGAAGTGGAGTAGAGTCATACAGCGTGGAATCAGGCCCTTGGGCCCAGCTTCCCCATGCTGACCAACATACCCCAGCTACCAGCCTGTGTTTGGCCCATATCTCTCTAAACCTATCCTATCCATGTTTTTGTCCTAATAGTTCTTAAAAGTTGTGATAGTACCTGCCTCAAATACCTCCGCTGGCACCTCACTCCATATACACATCACTCCTTCAAGTAAAAACATTGCCCCTCAGGTTCATATGAAATCTTTCCCCCCCTCACCTTAAACCTATGACCTCTGGTTCTTAATTCCCCTACTCTGGGGAAATTATTGAATATATTTTTATAAGTCCTGAAATTTGTGATGTGCCAAGTTGGAAGAGAAGATGACAACGTGAGCTTATTTTGAATGTCCTGGAACAGGAGGGGGATAAGGTCAGCATGTACGGACAGGATGTCGAGGGATGAGAAGCTGAAGCCAAGAAGTGGAAGCCAAGATGCTGAGTGAACAGCATGCCGAAAAGGCAAGATACCGAACGGACTCAAAGCCGAAAGAATACGAAGCAGAACGGACACCACGCCAAAAGGATATGAACCCGAATGGACACCTCGCTGAAAGGATACGAAGCCGAATGGACATGATACCGAAAGGATACGAAGCCGAATGGACACTATGCCAAACGGACAAGACGCAGAACGGACATGACGTCGAAAAGCCGCCGAACGGACATGACGTCTCCGGGGACAGGATTTGTCCGAGACCTTGTCAGTGAATGGTCCAGACCCCTGCGTCCATCACATCACTGACCAGGGGGGAGACAGGAGGGTGTGGGGGAAATTGAACTTGCATTTGTAAAATGGTGGTAGTGACTCCAAGCTTCTGCGATTGCCACAGAGGCTTTTCGATGTCATGTTCGTTCCCCGTCAGATTTTAAGCCGAGAAACAATCTGACGCCGAATGTACATGAAGCCGAAATGATAAATAGGTATGAAACACTGAAACACTTTTAAAAATCTATATTTGCTGCAAGAATATACAAACACATTTATTATTTAACTATTTTAAAACGTAACAAGGTACAACAATTTAACTATTACGAACATGACGTTGAAAAGCCACTGTGGCAATCGCAGCAGCTTGGAGTCACTGCCACCATTTTACAAACGCAAGCACAAGCTCACCCACAACCTCTTGTCTCCCCCCCCCCCGGCCAGTGATGTGACGGACGCGGGGGTCTGGACCAAACGCTGACAAGGTCTCGGACTAAGCCCATCCCCGGAGACGTCATGGCCGTTCAGCCGCATTTTGACGTCATGTCCATTCTGTGTCTTGTCCATTCAGCGTGGTGTCCGTTCAGCTTCATATCCTATCGGCGTCGTGTCCGTTTGCGTTTGTATCCTTTCGGCATCGTGTCCGTTCGGCTTCGGATACTTTTGGCATTGTGTCCGCTGCTTTTCGGGGTCGTGTCCGTTTGGTATCTTGGCTTCGGCTTCTCGTCCTTCGACGTCCCGTTTGGGTACCAAGGTCAGAGAGGTCAGAATGAGAGTGGCATGAAGAATTCATGTGATGGGTAATTGAAATCACAGGGTCAATCTTGCTGGCTGAACAAAGATGACCTGCAACACATTCATCAGTTCAGTTTCAAATTGTAGAGGAGACAACTATTTGACACTCCTTAGACTCCTTAGGGCGGCACTACTATTTAGTGGTAGAGCTACTGCCTTACATCGCCAGAGAGCCGAGTTTGTTCCTGACCCACACAGGGTTATTATTGACTGCTTGTCTTTATGGAGTTTGTACGTTCTCCCCGTGACCTGTGTGGGTTTTCTCCAAGATCTTCGGTTCCCTCTCACACTCCAAAGAATGACAGGCTTGTACGTTAATTGGCTTCAGTATAAGTGTAAAAAGTGTCCCTAGGTTGGGTAGCATTAATGTGTTTATCTTCAGTTTAAACCACCATCTGCAGTTCCTTCCTACATATTTCAATTGCTAATCTGCGAAAAAGTCCTAGATTTTAAAAAAATTAGCAAGATTAAATATTCTTCCACAAATTATTTGCATATTTCCCTGTCAACCAGTACAATATACTAATACTGAACAAATCACAGAATTGTTTTGTTTTTAGTTTTAGTTTTATTTTATTCAGCGTTAGAGATACAGCATGAAAACTAGTGCTTTGGCCCATCGAGTCTGCACCAACCAGCCATCCCTGTGCATTAACACTATCCTACACACATTAAGGACAATTTAATATTTCTACCAAGCCAATTAACCTACGAATCTGTATGTCTTCAATTTTGGTGTGTGGGAGGAAACCAAAGGTTTAATTTAGTTTAGTTTAGAGATACAGCGCCCTTCGGGTCCGCATAGACCAGTGACCCCAAAAACATACTTACTCTATCCTACACACACTAGGGCCAATTTACATTTATGCAAAGCCAATTAACCTACCAACCTGTATGTCTTTGGAGTGTGGGAGGAAAGCCGAAGATCTCTGAGAAAATCCACACAGGTAACGGGCAGAACGTGTAAACTCCACACAGACAGCACCAGTGGTTGCGATCGAACACGGGTCTCTGGCGCTGTGAGCCAGCAACTCTTCCGCTGCACCACTGCGCTATATAAAAAGATAATATTCCATGCTTTATGAAATCTAAATAATCCTCAAAAACGTGACAGCAATTTCATCCTTACATAGTGCTGCACTAATACTCAGGATTTTGGCACTGCAAGCAACACTGCATCAAAATGCTAACCTCTTCCTCCAGGATACAGATCTGAATTTAACCCATATTGTTTCAGAGAGCATCCTTGTCCATGTTTCCAAAAGTGCCTGAGATGCATTTAATCAATCACAATCAGGTTTTCTGTGAGGCTGGAAAGAAAATGCACGTAATTTGTCTCCAATTAGCATGACAATAACAGTGGTCAATGTGGTAAAACCACATTTCATGCTGATACAGTAAGGAATGTTCTGATAGGTGCTGAAGCTTATCTTTTGTACTGCGCATGGAAACCTTAACCCTTTACTAATCCATGAAAAATCACAAACTCAAATATTGATTATCCAAGGAACAACATTCAAAATATACAATGTCCTTCCCAAGAGGTGGCTTTCCACAAATGTGTTTACACTTTGCTGATGAATTCTAATTCTCACTGGGGATTTTTGCAGGTGTACAGGAGACATATAAGCGACAACTATGATGCTCGGATTGTGTGAGGAGTTCTCAAAGGCAATCAGTTACTGTTAACATACTGTCTAGAATTTTATAAATAACATTTATTTGGAAATTAAATCAAACTGCTGATAAAGCTGATGGGGAATTTCCTGTGAAACTTATTTGTTTTTACTGGAACACAAAAAAAACCCGAATCAAGTTCAAATCCAGCACTGCCACAGGGGGGTAATACAGGGTGAGCCAATCTCTTCTGCAAATGGGCTTCACTCTTTGAGCTTCTTGCTGCATCCCTTCAAAATCCATTACAATGCAGAGCAGGTGCAACCTCATTTTCTAAGGTAATTCCATCTGCTTATTCTTTGAGAGAGTGCTGGGGAGCAAGTGTTTCATTTCCATAGCACCAAAGCTGACAGCCCTTTTGTTAGGAAGAAGGGTCTCGACCCGAAACGTCGCCTATCTCCTTCGCTCCTTAGATGCTGCTGCACCCGCTGAGTTTCTCCAGCTTTTTGTGTAGCCCTTTTGTTAAGTGTGTTACAAAACTCAGTAAGACTTTATTGAAGAAAATTCACAAACAAACTCCAGAAATCTCAATTGCATCGATATCAGGTGACTGCAGGCCATTCTGCATGGAAGGATTTGGCCATCAATCTATTCCAGTCCATTACTGACTAGTGATGGTTTCAAAGGGGGTTTCTAATCCCTTAAGGGTTTCATTCCCCATAAACAATAGGGAACAAAGTACTTCCTGCCGTACATCATGTTTTCTGATGACATTAAGCTATATAGCAAATTACTGATGTAAGAACATTTGTTAGCATGTATCAAGACATGGACAAATTAAATAAGCACAGTCGACAAATGGATTTGAATGTGGATAAATGGAAGGGAATAGAATAGGAAATGTAACAAAAGATGGATGTCCATAACAAAGATGGAGATTAAATAAAATCAATTGACTAAACAACAATGTCAGCATTCATCCAATATAAAATAGTTTCTAATAAAGCTAATCCTACACTGATGAATGGTTACTTACTTTTATTTTGTCAAAATATGGTTAAGATTACATTTGAACTTTTCTGCATGTTCATCAACTGGTATCTCATGCTGGTGCAACTCAGCGGCACAGGCAGCATCTCTGGGGAGAAGGAATGGTTGACATTTAGGGTCGAGAGCCTTCTAAAGACTGAGGAGAGAGGGAGATGCATAGATAAGGCAGCCCAAGGTGTGAAAATAGGACAATGGGAATGGAGATCAAGGAACATTTAGAATAGATCACTGTTAGCTGGGAGAAGGTAACAACAAAGCAAACAGAGATAAAATGTAGTCGGAGACAGTAAGACTGGTCGGAGAATTGGGAAGGGGAGGAATGGATATAGAGGGAAAGCAAGGGTTACTTGAAGTTAGAAAAGTCAATGTCCCTTCCGCTAGGGTATAAGCTGCCCAAGCAAAATATGTTCCTTCAAATTGCGTTGGGCCTCACACTGAGGCCTCATGCTGAGGCCCAGTGCAAATTGGAGGTACAGCACTTCATATTTCTCTTGGGCTGTTTACACCAAGGTGGTATGAACTCTGACTTCTCTAGCTTCCAGTAACTCCTTGCTTTAAATTTCAAGAAATATCTCTAATGATCAGATTGTTTCTTCTGCCAGCAGACTTTTGGGTTTTAGCTTTTTTGCTGCTCTGTTTGAGTTAAATAAAAGTGCAATTTGTAACTGTTACAGTCAGTTAAGTAACAATGTTGAGACTCTGATTTGATCAAGATTTTCATCATGGAATGCCCATGATTCAGCATTGTGGATCATTCCACACCACTCATCAGATTGAGTTGCAAAGGTGATGTACATACTGGAGGTATGCAGAAGAGGACATTGGTGATATCAGTCCTCATTTCACACCAAGTACTGCAGTAACTCAGCAGGTTACGCAGCATCTGTGGAGCGAATGGATAGGCGACGATTTGTGTTGGGACCCTTTCTCTGGTTCGGCATGTCTAGATTGAAATACATACATATATAAACAAATTAGGAGCAGTAAAAAAACACTTGTCCCAGACTCTGAAGAAGGGTCTCGACCCGAAACGTCGCCTATCTCCTTCGCTCCTTAGATGCTGCTGCACCCGCTGAGTTTCTCCAGCTTTTTGTGTACCCTCGATTCTCCAGCATCTGCAGTTCCTTCTTTAAAACTTGTCCCAGACTGCTTTGCCATTTTATTAAAGTCATGGCTGATGTGAAGATAACCTCAACACGGAATTCCTGCCTAAGATAACCTATATTATCCAGAATCTATCTAAATCTTCTTTAAAAATAATATTTTTCCACCACTTTTTGATGAAGAGAGCTCCAAAGATTCATAACCTTCTGAGAGAAAAATGAAATGCCTCATCTTTGTATGAACCTTTACTTCTGGCTCTTAGCTACATGCCAATTCTGCATCTAAAGTACAGTCTACAAGCTCACGAGATCACAAAGTAGATAACTTCTTCCTAGGTATCTCCTTGCTCGGCAAAAGAATCCTAGCCTGGTTGTAGCTATCAGGATTCTGAAAGGCACTAGGACTGAGATGAAGGGGCTGTGATCATGAGGACAAATAAGTGGTACTTTGCTTTAGCATGTGTATCAAGTAAAGCATAAAGGATTGCAGAATTTCAGTCTTGTGGCAAATGATAAGAGATATATGTACATATGTACATACTGTTGAAAATTCTGCCCCCTCCCTAACCACCACAATCACCCTATCATTGACTGCAGCAGTTTTCATAAACCAAGGGCTGAGATTTCATGAAGTGGTTTGTAAACATCCACCTCCATGTGAAATGTCTAAAGCATTACATAATGGCCACTGAACAGATTGCTTTAATTCACAACCAAATAACTTGAAAGTAACTAGAGAAGTTTAGGGTTTTTTTTTTTGACAATGTTTCCCAATCTATGGAAATGCCTACGCTTAATTAGAACCTGATGTGAACCCGGATACCAGAAGAAAATTCCATTTATTGCTAATCTCAGGGCAGCTTTCATTGCCCTTTGTTCTGCTCAGAGAGCATGTCACAGCATAAAAAGTTTAGGACAAAGATAAAGATAACGTAGACAGTTATAAATGTTGGAGATCTCTACCATAAAGGTTGAATGTTTAGCCATTGAGTTAATTCAGCCTGATTGCTCTTTAGGACATTTAAAGGGATTAGGGAATATTTGATCAGTAAGTACAGGGTCAGCCATGATTTTGCTGGGTTGTGAAACAAGCTTGAGATAGCACCTCTGGTCCCATTTCACAACTTCTCATGCTCCCCCTTTACAAGAAATAAATAGATTATTAGCGCTGCAATGGATTGATTATATCCAATGGCTGAGGCACATGAGTTAGATCCAAGTGGAAGGTAGTGAGCTGAGAAACAAAGATAAATAACAGGGTGGGCCGACTTTAATAAATATTTCTCCTTTCTCCTCGCACAAAGACATTTCTATCACAAGGTAATTTTCATTGAGCTGAGATGGAAATCTGGCAGGTAGAGATCAGTCACATGTTATGTATCCACCTGTCCTTTGACTGGGAAGGTGGAATGCACTGGTTCACACAAAGAGGAGCACCGTGGCTGTCCCCAACAGAGAGCCAAGGCTAGACACAAAATGCTGGAGTAACCCAGCGGGTCAGGCAGCATCTCTGGAGAAAAGGAATGGGTGACTTTTCAGGTCTAGACTCTTCTTCAGACATTCTGTGTCTATATTTGGTGTAAACTAGCATCTGCAGATCCTTCCTATACAGAGACCCAAGGCTCATTGACTAGAGGTTGTTATTTCTACTTGGCAGTGCTTGCTAGCCCATGATACAGATCTTGCAGTTGGTGAAGGAGGAAGGAGGATTCTTGCTTAGTGAATGATGCTTAAAGTCTACCATCCTATTTTAGAATTATTGCACAAATTTGGGATTTAACCACTGCTTCCAACATGTAGATGGTTTATGCATGCAACCAATAATACAGCTACCTCAGTACCTATAACCCCGCCTTAGTTAACATCAATCATAACGCTTCCCCCTCCCTGGGTATAGTTCAGTAGAAGAATGTAACCAGTGCTTGCTGACGTGTGTTATACCCTGTGCTATCATTAAAGGATGCTATACACTTCAAGAGTATGTGAATTGCTTATTTACATGGTGTCAGAAGTGGGATAATACCTGCGTCTCCTGTCAATCGGGTTTTATTTCTTTCTTCTGATTTTGTGCCTTCTGTGTTGAATCTCTCTGGCCATGGCGTCTCCTTGCAGAAAGCCCGTGCAGCTGGTCTTTGATGCTGATATCTCTGAGCCCTGGGCCACGTTTGAATTTGATTTCACCCACTTTGTCAATGTGGTGCACCGCGGCGTACCTGACTCCGTTAAAGCCTCCCTCCTCCTCAACCTTGTCGGACCTGATGCCATGAGGAGAGCCAGAACTTTCACCTACGCTCCAGCGGTCCTGGAGGAGAATAATGTGCTGACTACTCCTGCAGAAACGGACAGTGACCCCACATGCCTGCTACGTAAGTTCAGGGAGATTTGTGACCTGCCCTCGAACTGCATTCTAGAGAGAGCACGGTTTTTTACAAGGAAACAGTTGCCAGATTAACCTGTTGAATGTTTTATTGCTGATTTGCGTTATCTTGCCCAGTGGTGCCGTTTCAGCTCACTAGAGACATTTTGTAACTGGCATGCGTGACCAGAAGTTGCGTTCTGAGCTTCTAAGGGATTCTGATCTAACGCTAGTCAAAGCTATGCTTGCCTGCAGAATGTCTGAGGTCGTTGAATTGCCAGATGACCAACGTGATTCGGGCACTAAATCTATCAACCTGACTGGGTTTAAGAGACCACAGCCTCGGAAGGGAAACACTGCTTTTCTGCCGCGTGCCAACCCAGGTCCTGGTGAAATGCCCCCCAAAAGTGGTCAAATAGTAACTACATGCACCACGGACTGTCGACGTGCCCCGCCTATCGTTAGGCCTGCAATTTGCAATGAAACCGAGAGTTCAAAAGTTTTGCTGACAAGTGGAATTTCGTGCATCTGACCAGCAGCCCAGAGTACCCACAGAGCAACGGCCTTGCTGAACGGGCCGTCCGCAGCGCCAAGCTTCTGATGGAACAGACGAGACTGTCCAACTCTGATTTGTATTTGAATCTCCTGAACCTCAGGAACGTTTCCAGGGATCCGGCCATGGGGTCCCCTGCTCAGCGTCTGATGTCCAGAACAACCAGACCTACTATCCCGATTGCTCAGCGCCAGCTGCAACCTAGGGTGCTGGAGCCTGCCTCCGTGCAGAGGCGCATTCAAGAGAAACATGACAGCCAGCGGCGTTCCCACGATCGGTCGTGCAGACCACTCGATCCTCTGTTGCCTGGACAGGTTGTTCGGCTGCAGACCGCCAGTGGTTACTCCCGTCTGGCTACTGTAGTTGGGGTGGCCGATTCACCTCGTTCGTACCTGGTTGACTTTGAGGGAACCGGAGAAGCCGTCAACACCTGCTTGCCGTAAAGCAGCCTCTGGGTCCCTACGCCCCGCCGCTCTCATACCAACAGCCGGCTGCCGTCCCAGTTTGTGTTCCCTGCTTGCCTCGGTCCCCATCTCGCGCGCCCTGTTCCCCTCTGCGCGGGTCACCTGTTGCCGATCGTGGTTCTGACTCTCCTGCTTCTCCCACCCCACTGCCCTTCTCTGGTTCCCCAGCTGTTTCGCGGCCTCCTGTTTCTTCTGATCTTTCGGGGGAAGGGGGAGACATCCGTACGCGCTCGGGCCGGATTAGTAAGCCACCTGTTCGTTATGGCGATTTTGTTTAATTCTGTTGTCATGACTTCTAAGCTGTTTTGATTTTCTAAGGGGAAGGATGTAGATGGTTTATGCATGCAACCAATAATATAGCTACCTCAGTACCTATAACCCTGCCTTAGTTAACATCAATCATAACACTTTCCCCTCCCTGGGTATAGTTCAGTAGAAGAATGTAACCAGTGCTTGCTGACGTGTGTTAAACCCTGTGCTATCATTAAAGGATGCTATACACTTCAAGAGTATGTGAATTGCTTATTTACACAACATAGATTACAAAACTGTATTCTCTAATCCCAGCATGAATTACCAGATGTTTAGCCAAGATCAAAATCCATGGGGAAAGTTTGATGCTGTTGGTAGGGTTTCCCTTCACGCATTGCACAGTGCGCCTTAAGATGGTATACTGGACCACATCACAGAATCACAAAATGTTACGGCAAGGAAGGCGATTATTCTACATGTACAGTACGTTCTTGCTCATTGAAAGAGCTAGAACCACTAATTCTTTCTTTGCAGATAATTATCCATCCCCCTTTTGAATGTTATAATTGAATCTACCAAGAATCTACCAAGCAAACCAGTGATCCGTATGAAAGCATTTCCCGTGGCATTTTGGGAGGGTTGGAGAGCTTTGATGGACCATTCAGGTGAATGGGGTCACAAAGGGAAGGCATAGACATTTTTTGGAGAGAATCAACACTGACAAGAATGGAGAAAGATTGAGATGTAGTGTCAGGTTTGGATAGGTAATGAGAGGGCTGAGGGGAAACTAAGACAGGACATGATAGAGGTAGAGGAGAGTCATATTATTATAGAGTGATACAGGGGAAACAGGCCCTTCGGCCCAACAACCCACGCTGACCAACATGCCACATCGACACTAGTCCTACCTGCCCATGCTTGGCCCATAACCATTTAAACCTATCTATCCATGTACCTGGTCAAATATCTCTTAAATGTTAGCAATATTAGGAGCGGTAAAGAGGAAGTAAACAGAAAATGGGATAAATTTGGAATAAATGCAATGGGTTCAGGACTGGAATGCCTGCCAATACAAAGACATGAATGCGAAAATGGCATTGTATAATCCAGTTATATAGAGATTATTATTTACCTGACACAGAAAGATAGAATAGCAAAGAGAAAATGGCTATGGAAGGGGATTTTTTGATTTTTGGAGTGGTATGAAATATTGCGTGATCTTTATGTTAGTATAATACAATGCATGGTTAAGGGAAAATTAGATCAAAAAGAACCTCAATCATCGGAAGCCAGTGCAGATTTATGCAAAGTGAAACTAAAGACAGAATTGTGTCTACTCTGCGATTAAATATTTTCATTTGCTGTGAAAAAAGTTGTAAATTAGACTATTTTCCTCGCAAAGTATATAACGGATTACTTATAAATAGTCAGAACCTTTCCTAATCATACAGCTAAACACGCAGCTAGCTGATACATAAGCTATCTATTTTCACTTAGCGTTGACAAGTCTTTGGGACATCCAGACACGGATGAAAACAAACCTAAACTCAACACTACCTGACTATCAGGGGAATCAATGAACTGAATTATGAACCCATTTGCTGCAGAGCAACAAAACTGCTCGTGTGAAAAATTCTCCGTGTTTAAACTCACAAAATAACATTTGTAGAAATGTAATTTTGTTTTTCCTTTCGTGATAAGGCTTAGTTCAAATTCACATTAAACAAATGCCCAGATAGGTAAGGCTCTAATTTAGGTGTCATTGGACTTTACGTGGGAAACGATGAAAGATTACCTGCTCGTATAAAAAAATTATCTTTAGATAAAGAAAATCCAAACAGCCCCAGCATGAATGCTGTAAGTGACTACAAACAAATAAAACCAAAATGGAGTTTGTTTTTAAAATTCAAAATTTGCTTGCATATATAGAAAATTATATAGAAAATTACCCTACTCACAATGAAAATTAAGTGCAAAAAAAAGGGACCTTAAAGCAATAAAAAAAATACAAGATCCCTAGACGTAAGAAATCCAAGCTGGTCTATACATAAACAGAGATGGCATACCTAAGAGGCGAGCTTTCACACAAAACCTTCTAAGAATAATATGAAGAGAAACGGCTGTTGTTGAGATATGAAGCCCTTGGGATTAAGGGGAATTAGGCAGTGTGGAATCGATATTAGCAAAGAGGCTGACAACAGAGTATAGTGCTGAATGTTTGTTTTCAGATTAAGGTTAGTGTGCAGTATTGTTTACCAAGACCCTGAGTTGTGACTTCTGCTCTTTTTTATATATATATTAATAACGTAGACTTGTCAATAGAGGATATAATTTCAGTCTCCAGATGATACCGAGCTAAAAAAATGTAGTAAATATTGAAGAAGGCAGTAACAAAGACGGATTATTAAGATGGGCTGCTATAACACTGGCAATATTTAGGTGACACATTTGTAGGGAGAATGATGAAACCCATTTGAATTTAAGTGGTTCAGTGGACACATTGATACAAGAAAGTATAGTCTTGGAGTTTTTGAGAATGTTTTGAGAAATCCTTGAGAATGACAAGACAAGTTAGAAAGCTATTAAAAGGCTCAAGGAGAACACAAAATAAAGAAGTTAGGCTTACTATTTATATCACAAGTTTGGCAACAGGAGGGGGTTTTGTCCAATTTTGAGAACCATATTAGGAACTTTGTCAGGCCTTGGAAGAGAAACTGATGTGATTTACCAGCATCATAAATCAAAATGCAGGACTTCTGATTATCCTGGAGATTTCGCGATAATTTACATAAAAACAGAATAGATAAGTGGAAGATTGAAAAGAGGAGCTGCAATTCAGGAATGTTTCTGATGGAGTATCTAAGAAGATTTCTTTCCACTTATATATAGCAGGGTCAAGAACAAAGGATGCAGATTTAATATAAATGAGCAAATGGCTTTTTAACAATTGGTCTGGAATGAGTGGTATGAATGTTGTGGTGTCAGTGTAATTGTATTCCGCTAATACTTAGAGGGGAAATCTGGTTGAGGTCAGATGCAATCTGAAGAGAATGGGATTACTAAAAATGTTTATTTAACAGAGATGGCATAGATTAATGTGCCTCCTTTTCTTCTGTAACAGACAATGATTTTATATTAGAATGACTGCATATGTATCTGCAAGCATTTTCAGCATAATTCAATCTTTTATTTGATTAAATATGACATATGCTTTTGCATAACTTTTTCATATCTCTTAATATTGTTAGTGAATACAGCTATTTGAAATCCTGGTTAATTAAAGATGTAAAACTTTGATTAAGCTGTGAAATTGCTAACTCTGATGTTGCATTGGAAAATGTACTTGAAACATGCCTGTCTTTTGCGGGGTGAACTGGGACTTTGCGTTACTAATTGAATATGTTAAGGGAATTACACGGATATGGACCTGAGTACTATATTTCTAGGAATCTCTCCAACATTTGAGTTGTCGGAGTCCTAAGCTATTTTGTCTCAGTTAACAGGGGGAAGCCAAGGTTAGATTTACAGAAATGAAATTCCAGAAAATTGGGTCTTTAATGCCTCTTATTACAGTCTTCATGAATGTGAAACAATGTAGGAAAAGAGCCAACAGATTCACTCCTGGTAACATGATCAGAGTTGTCTTCTATGGAATTACATGATATTCCACGGCAGTAAGTCATACCATTCTAAGGTTGGAAGCTGTTTTCCACCAGCCCAAATAGAATAAATTTCAAGCAACTGCCAATTTTGATTCCGAAAATGTCCAGAGGAACAAGCCATGAAAACGCAACTATTATTACTAGTAATTTCCTGAAATTTCACCAAGAGGTTGAAATAATATATTTGAACTTTAATGGCATGCTGAGATTCTGTTGTAAATTATTTCATAGTGATTGGGCAAGGGGGAAGTGCGTTATACTGCATTCCATAGCAGTATACAATGATTCACAAAGATCTATAAAAAGTCACACTGTAGAAATACCCCAATGATGAAAGTAAAGGTCACAGAGAATGATTATTATTGTCTTCCACCTGTGCTTGGATCAGAATTATAGAACATTAAAACTGAGGTCATCCAATTCATTAATGCTATACCATTTCTGTCCAAGATTTGAGATTTTGAACAATTTCCCTCCATTGTATTTCAGACATTTTTTGTCTCATACCATTATTCATCTCATAGGTTATTTCCCCCAGCCTTCTGTCCCATCTTAGATCATTATTTATTTGTTCTTCCCTCCCCTTCCAACTTGCTCTCACTTAAAAAGATGTTTACCTTTAAAATAATTTTGTTCTGTTGGAAGGACGTTGGGTAAATTATTTTGCTCTGCATAGATTGTTTGTGGCGTGCCAAATAGTTACAGAATGTTCTGTTATTACTTCGGCAACTCAATGAGTCCAACCTTTTCCTGTTCTTTCTCCTTCTTTTTCCTTATTATTAAAAATCAGATGGACAGTTTTTATTTATTTTCCTAAAATAATAAGTTGTCATTCTCAGGAACAATGCTGTGGGGTAATACCAGCAGTTTATTGGAATAAACTATTGATTTATTGATTTAGGTCCTATTAATATACCAAAATAATTTATAGCATCAATAAATCTCCTCAAAGATGTTTCCTGTAACCTTCTGGAATTTATGTAGTTAATTATTGTATAATAGACTTTTAGCGTATCAGTTCGTGTTTTATTACCGAGAAAGCATACAAATTGTGTTAGATAACATAACAGTAGGATTTTATTGAAAAAGTGAATGATAAAGGCCACATTTTCTGCATTGCCCACTATGCTGTATATCTTTAAATGCTGCATTATATAGTGCAAATTATCTATCTATAAGGCTGAAAATATTCAAAAGAACTGAACCTTAACCCGGCTTACAGATTGGATTCCTGTCTTTTTTTTTCTCTTTGGAAATCTTATTGCAAATTTCCTATTATTTTAAGGTTATTGTAGCTGGAAGCAGCTGGTCTAAATATAACTTCCGCACTGCCTGGACAAGTCCTCGACCAGAAATAGCATATAGTCATGCAGATAGCCAGCATTATGACACAGGGATTAAGGAGCGAGAGGTAGACTGAATGAAATCTTCAAAGATGAACTATACGAACAACTAAACCGTACTTTCAAGATTGGTTGAAGATTGGAATAGACTATGGACTTGTTTCATCTAAAGAAGATGGAGAAGGATGCAGATGGGAGATTCGAGGAGATACGGATCGAAGACTATTCTATGGATACTAATAATTAGAATACTAACACTACTAATATTAATAACTAACATATACTAACATATACAAACATATACTAAAATTAATACACTGGTATCATTATTAATTAAAGCTAATAACTACCAATTATTGATTAATAATTAATTATAGCCGATTAATCTAGAATTAAGTAAATAGTAAATATAAATACACAAAATATAAACTTTGACTTTATTTATCCCCTCGGTACTTTTTATTTCTTTTTTCTTTTTTATTTTTTCTATTTTTTTTTATATATTCTTATTATTATAGCTTTTAATAAGTATTAAGTATATATATATTAGTATATACTTGACTGATGAACTTTGTACACATCACAGTTTAATACTCCCGGTTTAAATATTTTTATGGAATAATAATCTTAGTGAATCATGGAGATGGATAAGTATGTAACATTGACAACGGAAGTCTATAGATCGCTAGCCATGGTAGTATGGCTAACACTAACTACACCAATATTAGATGTAGTTTTTTCTTTCTTTGTGCACCTTACTAATCTCTTAATCTATCCTTTTTTTAATATTACTTCTTGTTATTATTATTTTACATTTGAGTGGAATTATAAACTAATGCAAAGGAGATATCTATGTGAGAGATACTCAAGGGTCTTGAAATTCATCTATTCGGAGTTCAGGTGTAAAGTCGGGTATGTCAAAGTGAACCATTCGCTCTATTATATATTCCTTTAGATAAAAGATGCAAGACTTACATATGAATTTGGGGAATGGAGGAATAACGTTTTGTAGCTGGAATGTTAAAGGTATTACCGAACCAATTAAGAGAGGTAAAGTATTAGCTCATTTAAGAGCACTTAAAGTAGATGTGGCATTCATCCAAGAGACATATTTAAAAAAAGAGGCAGAACATAGATTAAAGGCTAAATGGATTGACAAAGCCTATCATTCTTCTTTCACACACAAATCTAGAGGTGTAGCAAAATTAATTCGTAAAGGCACTGCATTTAAACATACTTCAACAATAACTGATAGTGACGGTAGATATATTATTGTAATAGGAGAATTATATACACATAAAATGATTTTTGTCAATGTATATGGCCCAAATTTTGATACCCCGCTGTTTTTAAAAAAAATATTTAATACCATCCCGGAATTATCACAACACAATCTAATAATTGGAGGAGATTTAAATTGTACACTAGATCCTTATTTGGACAGATCATCAAAACAACGGAAACGTAAATCGCATTCCAGTGAGTTAATAAATGCATATATAGATACTAATAATATTAAAGATGTTTGGAGAATGCAAAACCCAACAGGACGAGAATACTCATTTTACTCACCTGTGCATAAAACTTATTCAAGAATAGATTATTTTTTGGTAGATTTAAAACTTATCCCACTTACGTATAATTCAAAATATCACAATATTATAATTTCAGATCATGCATCTTTAACTTTTATGATGAAAATAACTGGTAAAACGGAAAAACAAGGACAATGGAGATTTAACACACAAATTTTAAAAGACAAAATAACTCAAGAATATATCATATAACCATATAACCATATAACAATTACAGCACGGAGACAGGCCCTCTCGGCCCTTCCAGTCCGTGCCGACCATTTGTTTTCCCCTAGTCCCATCTACCTGCACTCAGACCATACCCCTCCATTCCCTTCACGTCCATATACCTATCCACTTTACTTTTAAATGTTAAAATCGATCCTGCCTCCACCACCTCTGCTGGAAGCTCATTCCACACAGCCACCACCCTCTGAGTAAAGAAGTTCCCCCTCACGTTACCCCTAAACTTCTGTCCCTTAATTCTCATGTCATGCCCTCTTGTTTGAATCTTCCCTACCCTCAATGGGAAAAGCTTATCCACGTCAACTCTGTCTATCCCTTTCATCATTTTAAAGACCTCAATCAAGTCACCCCTTAACCTTCTGCGCTCCAAAGAATAAAGACCTAACTTGTTCAACCTTTCTCTGTAACATAGTTGCTGGAACCCTGGCAACATTCTAGTAAATCTCCTCTGTACTCTCTCTATTTTGTTGACATCCTTCCTATAACTAGGCGACCAAAATTGTACACCATACTCCAGAATTGGTCTTACCAATGCCTTGTACAATTTTTAACATTACTTCCCTACTCCTATATTCAATGCTCTGATTTATAAAGGCCAGCACACCAAAGGCTTTCTTTACCACCCTATCTACATGCGATTCCACCTTTAGGGAACTATGCACAGTTATTCCTAGATCCCTCTGTTCCACAGCATTCCTCAATTCCCTACCATTTACCATGTACGTCCTATTTTGATTTGTCCTGCCAAGATGTAGCACTTCACACTTATCAGCATTAAACTCCATCTGCCATCTTTCAGCCCACTTTTCCAAATGGCCCAAATCTCTCTGTAGACTTTGAGAATCTACTTCATTATCCACAATACCACCTATCTTAGTATCATCTGCATACTTACTTATCCAATTTTCCACCCCATCATCCAGATCATTGATGTACATGACAAACAACAGTGGACCCAACACAGATCCCTGAGGCACCCCACTGGTCACCGGCTTCCAACCTGACAAACAGCCATCCACCATTACTCTCTGACATCTTCCATTCAGCCACTGTTGAATCCATCTTGCTACTCCGCCATTAACACCCAAAGATTGAACCTTCTGAACCAACCTTCCATGGGGAACCTTGTCAAAGGCCTTACTGAAATCCATATAGACAACATCCACTGCTTTACCCTCATCAATTTCCCTAGTTACCGCTTCAAAAGATTCAAGAAGGTTTTGTCAAACATGACCTTCCAGGCACAAATCCATGTTGACTGTTCCTGATCAGACCCTGTTTATCCAGATGCTTATATATATTATCTCTAAGTATCCTTTCCATTAATTTGCCCACCACTGACGTCAAACTAATAGGTCTATAATTGCTAGGTTTATTCTTTGAACCCTTTTTAAACAATGGAACAACATGCGCAGTACGCCAATCCTCCGGCACTATTCCCGTTTCTAATGACATTTGAAATATTTCTGTCATAGCTCCTGCTATTTCTACACTAACTTCCCTCAATGTCCTATCACAAAACAGATCAAGATTTTCTTTGAAATAAATGATACGCCAGAAATATCTTCGTCCCTATTATGGGAAACTTTTAAAGCGTATGTTTGGGGAATTATGATATCCTCTCAAGCATTTTATAATAAAGAGAATCGGAGGGTACAACAGGCATTGGAAACGGAGATCAAACAATTAGACACAGAGAACGCTGTTAATCCAACCATGATAAAACATAATAAAATCTTTGCATTGAAATATAAATTAAATAAAATACAGTCAGACCAAGTTGTAAAACTATACCAATATACTAAACAAATACAATTTGAATTTGGAGATAAACCACATAAATTATTGGCTCGTCAATTACGAAAATTGGAGGGAGAAAAATTAATTTATAGGATTAAATCAGATAAAGGGGAATTACTGGTACAAACTAAAGATATAAACGAGAGATTTTTTCAATATTATAAAAATTTATATTCAGCCAAAACGATAGAAAATCGGATAGGAGTAGAAACATTCTTAAAAAATTGTAATCTAAAAGAACTGGATTTAGAAGATAGAGAATTATTAAACGTTGAAATAACTACTAAAGAAATCGAAGAAGCTATTAGATCATTAAAAAATGGTAAAACTCCAGGACCAGATAGTATTGGATCAGAATTTTATAAAACATTTTGTGATATGATAGCTCCACGTTTGAAGACACTATATGAACACATTTATGCACAACAGAAATTACCAGAAACATTAAATGAATCTATTATAACGCTCATACCTAAATCAGATAAAAATCTGGATGACCCAGGGTCATATAGAGCTATATCTCTTTTAAATACTGATCAAAAAATATTAACCAAAATACTAGCACAAAGACTAAATACAGTGATTAATAAACTAATTTATTCAGATCAAACAGGATTTATACCAAAACGATACTCCTCAAACAACCTGAGAAGATTATTCAATATTATATACTCGAAAAGAAACATTAATAAGGATTTATCAATTATTTTGTTGGACGCAGAGAAAGCTTTTGATCAGATTGAATGGTCTTATTTATTTTCGGTTATGGAAACTTTTCAGTTGGGGGAGAAGTTTATAACATAGGTTAAGTTACTATATACCAAGCCAACGGCTAGAATATTAATAAACCAAATGTTAACAACTAAATTTAACTTATTCCGAGGCTGCAGACAAGGTTGTCCTTTATCTCCACTACTGTTTGCACTTGCAATAGAACCACTAGCAAAATCCGTGAGATTGCATCCTGAAATAAACGGGTATGAAACTAAAGAAACTGAAAATAAAATCTCTTTATACGCAGATGATGTATTACTTTATATCACAAAGCCCGAAATTAGTATTCCTAACTTATTAGATTTAATAACTCAATTTGGATTGTTTTCAGGATATAGAAGTAATTGGAATAAAAGTGAACATATGCCAATGATGGGAAATAACTTACATATATTACAACAATATCCTTTTAAGATAGCAAATGTAAAAATCAAATATCTTGGAATTTATGTAACAAAAAGATATGATTCTTTATTTAAATCCAATTTCCCACCCTTATTGAATAAACTACTTAAGAATATCCTATATTGGAAAACATTACCTATTTCAATGCTAGGTAAAATTAATACGATAAAAATGATTTTTCTTCCGCAATTATTATACTTGTTTCAACTGATCCCGATATATCTTCCTAAATTTTTTTTTAAGAAAGTGGACTCTATAGTTACCAATTTTATTTGGGATTATAAGAACCATACAATAATTAAAAAAACATTTATGTAAATCAAAAATGAATGGAGGTTTTGCATTGCCTAATTTTATGTTTTATTACTGGGCAGTTAATATAAAAAATATGAATTTTTGGTTGGAAGAAGTAGATAAACAACCAAACTGGTTAAAAATGGAAAAGGAAGACTGTTCACCTTTCGAAATTAGCTCGATTTTATTTGCTAACACTAAAATACATAAGAAAATTTATAGAGGAAACCCAATAATAGAAAGTGGTATACGTATTTGAAAACAATTTTAAAAAACATTAAAATTACAGAGTATACCACTGGCTCTTCCAATTGTAAACAACATTACTTTTAAGCCTTCATTGATGGATAAAGGTTTTTTAAAATGGAAGAACTACGGAATAAATAAGATGGGTCATTTCTACAGGGAAAGTTTATTTCTTTCATTTCAGGAATTACAACAAAATTATGGATTACACTCAAAAGAGTATTTTAGATATCTACAAATTAGAGATTATGTTAAATTAAATACACCAGATTTTAGGAATAGAAAGACAGAAATTTTAGATGAATGTCTAAATAAACATCCGAATACAGAAACATTAATATCATATATTTATAATATCTTACTGGAAAATGATTTACCAAATACGGAAAAATATAGACAAGCATGGGAAAACGAATTAGGTCAAACAATTAGTGTAGAAGTATGGAATGAAAGTTTACAACATATACACCACTGCTCATTAAATGCCAGACACTCCTTGATACAATTAAAAGTTTTACATAGATTACACTTCTCAAAATCCAAATTAAACAGAATTTTTTCAAATGTTTCTGCTATATGTGATAAATGTCAGCAGTTATAAGCTAATCTAACGCATTCATTCACAAAATGTACAAAAATTACTAATTTTTGGACAGAAATTTTTAAGATAATCTCGAATGTAGTTAATGCAAATTTAATTCCAGACTCAAAATTAATCATATTAGGAATATTAGAAACGGATCAGCTACTAACAACACAACAAATAATTTTTATTGGTTATAGTTTAATAATTGGTAAAAAATTAATACTAAGATTTTGTAAAGGTCCCATATCCCCCACAATCAAAATGTGGATTACAGAAATGTCGGAGACACTTCACCTGGAAAGATTAAGACTTGTCCTAATGGACAGGCTAGATCAATTCAGAGGAATATGGTCTCCATTTATTGAATACTTAAAGGGTTAAGGTGGTCTGGTTCGAAGCCTGAATGAAGGAATAGATGAAGAATTATATACAATAGACCACAAATATATCTCCAATGAAGAATATCTTGCTTAATGCTCCACTCATTTTATTGATTTTTTATTTCTTTCTTATTTCTTTTTCTTTTTATTATTTCTCTTTACTTCCTACTGTTATAAAATAATAAAAAATATAGAAGTATAAATAAGAATGACCATAAATTTTAAAAATATTAAGAATGTATGTGATGAATAATATGTTTCCTTTTTTTTCGATTTTATATTATTTCTTCTTAATATGTATTTACTTCTAATAAAAATATTTTACAAAAATAAATATATATATAACTTCCGCACTGCCTGGACAAGTCCTCGACCAGAAATAGCATATAGTCATGCAGATAGCCAGCATTATGACACATTTTTTTTCTCCCTAGTGAATACAACAAAAGAACAATGAGTTTGTGAAATGGGAAGACTCATGCCATGGCTTACACCACAAGCAAGAGGAGAAAGGGATCATGGCCAAAACCTTATTCACCATGTGATCTTACTTTAGCTGAAAAGGCAATGAGTAAATAATTGCTGCATAACACAAATTAAGTGTATGTAATTACTGGAGTAGATCGACCTAGATTTGAGCCACTGCCCAAACTTGCTGCTTGCAGTTTGTGTCTGTCCGTGCTAAACTATCATGGATACAGTGGGCTGATCAAGCTTGCTCTTCATAGCTGAAAGGAGTCCCATAGGGAGAGAGGAGGCTCCATTCATTAATATCCTCCAAGCATTGCCCCTGGCCTGGCCATTCGTTTGATAGGTTGCTTGCGTAAAAGGCTTGCGTAAAAGGCTTGCATGAAAAGAGACACCAGAAGACAGCTATTCCATCGGACATTCCACCAATTGAACAACCAGAGCACTTTGTCCTCCAAAGTGGAGGGTGGTGGAACAGATAGTAAAGCAGGCAAGAGCATCTTCAGCCCCAGGGCCAAATGGTGTTCTGTATCGGCTCTACAAGGGTGCTCCTGATGTTCTTCACTTCCTGTGGAGGCTAATGAGAGTGGCTTGGGAGAAGAGAGTCATACCCAAAGCATGGTACAGGGCAGGAGGAATCCTGATTCCGAAAGAGAAGCAATCCACAGATATCAGCCAATTCCGCCCGATCAGTCTCCTCAATGTAGAGGGTAAGATTTTCTTCAGCATCATAGCTCAGAGGATGACCAGCTATTTAGAGAGAAGCAACCTTGTGGATACAACAGTCCAAAAAGCAGGCATGCCATGGTTCTCTGGATGTCTCGAACATACCAGCATGATCTGGCACCAAATCCAGACTGCAAGAAAAGAAAAGAGAGATCTGCATGTCATTTTCCTTGACCTTGCCAATGCATTCGGAACTGTCCCTCACAGTTTCCTCAGGGCATCCTTTGACTTCTTCAGGATACCAGAGACTATCGCAAGCCTTGTCAAGGTGTATTTTCAAGATCTGAAGCTCTGTTTCACCACGCCTGACTTCACGATCACATGGCACTGCATGGAGAATGGCATTACCATCTCCCGATTGATTTTTACAATGGCTATGGAAGTCATCATAAGGGCATCCAAGTGGGTAGTGGGTGGCGAGCGGCTGACGTCTGGAGTCCGTCTACCACCCATCAGGGCCTACATGGATGACATGACAATCATAACAACAACAGCACCTTGCATCAGGCGCCTTTTAGGAATGCTTCAAGAGAACATCACTGGGATCAGAATGAAATTCAAGCCATCCAAATCAAGAAGCATCTCTATAATCAAAGGCAAACTGACAGATCAAAGGTTCTTCATTGATCAAGAACCTATCCCAACTGTGTCAGAGAAGCCAATCAAAAGTCTGGGAAGATGGTATAACTCTAAACTGAAGAACACTGATCAGGGTAACGAGTTTAGGCAAGAAGTCATCAAAGGTCTGGTGAACATCGACCGATCCATGCTGCCTGGAAAGCTGAAAATCTGGTGCCTGCAGTTTGGGTTACTACCTCACCATATGTGGCCACTAACCATGTATGACATCACCCTCACAAGAGTCGAGAAGATAGAAAAAACAATCAGCTCTTTTGTGAGAAAGTGGTTAGGTGTTCCTCCGTGCCTGAGCAGCGTAGGCCTGTATGGTCAGGGGGTACTCCAGCTGCCTCTCTCTAGTCTCACAGAGGAGTACAAGTGCACTAAAGTCAGACTAGAGATGACCCTGGTAGAATCAAGGGACGCTGTCATCCGAGCTGCTGCTCCAACCCTGGCAACAGGAAAGAAGTGGGCGGCTAAGAATGCGACACAGCAGGCAAAATCTGCTCTCCACCAAAGCGACATGGTAGGGCAAATCCAACCCGGAAGAAGTGACTTGGGGCTTGGCGGAAAGCGACCTTGCTGGAACAAGGCATCATCACTGGAGCGCCGGAAGTTGGTCGCGGCCGAAGTCCGCCGACAGGAGGAGTTGAGTAGGTGTGCCAAGGCTGTGACGCAAACTAAACAGGGCCAGTGGATGAGATGGGAGAGTGTGGAAAAGAGGAAGATAAGCTGGAAGGACATGTGGGAGATGGAGGTGAGCAGGATAAGTTTCCTCATTCGGGCAACCTATGATATCCTTCCTAGCCCACAAAATCTCAACCAATGGCTGGGCGAAGATCCCTCATGCCCCCTGTGTTCAACACCAGCCACACTTAGGCACATCCTCACTGGGTGTAAAGTAAGCCTCTCCCAAGGACGGTACACCTGGAGACATAATCAAGTGCTCAACTGCCTGGCAGCGACTCTGGAACGCAGGAGAACAACCAACAATGCCCTGCCGCCCAGAACAACCAACCCAGTTAAGACAATTGCCTTTGTTCAGGGGGAGGGAACAAAGGCAATGGAAAATTCCACCAAGGACCAGGTTTGGACAGCTAGAGGCAGCCCGGGATTGGCAGATGCTGATGGATGTGGACCAACGGCTTACAGTTCCATCAGAGATGGCCATCACCAAATTGAGGCCTGTTCTTGTGCTCTGGTTGAACTCTCAGCGCATGGTGTATTTTGTGGAATTCACAGTCCCTTGGGAGGATGCTGTGCAGGAAGCCTTCGAAAGAAAGAAACTGTGATATACAGAGCTTGCAGCGGAGACAGAACAGCGGGGCTGGAGAGCTAAGATCTGCCCAGTAGAAGTTGGATGTCGAGGATTCGTGGCGACATCTACCTTAAGACCGATGAAGGACCTGGGGATCAGCGGACAAGCCCTACTCCAGGCCATCAAAGAAACTTCACGGATGGCAGAGCGGAGTAGCCAGTGGCTCTGGTTGAAGAGGAAAGACCCCATTTGGTCTCCCAAATAACCAACTAGACAGATGCAGAGGGGGGAGGTTCTGGGACGCCAGAATGCACCGCTGAGCCTACTGGAGACGTCGTGGGTTCAATGAGCGAAACGTCTTGAAAGTAGGTACCCACTTGATAACCCCATTGACGAGTCTGCCCAGCCTTTCTCAACATTGGAGGAGCATAGATGAGTGCAGTAGGCTTCCATCACCATCGGGATTAAATTGATATTTGGCACTTTGGACTTTTAACATCTTGTCCTGTGTATTTGTAAACATTTACCCTGTAATTATCCAGTGACTGCCGTGAGTAGAATGGCTGACAAGGGAAAGACCTTGTGACTGCTGGAAAGGCAGCTGACAGGAGGAAATAGACCCTACCAGGGGCAGGCATGGGCTAGCTACCCAGCTAGGATCCAATACTATTCAGTATTTTATAGACACCCGCATATGGCTACGAAAAGAATTTAAAAAAGAATACCCCTAGAGTCTGCGAGAGCGGGGGCGGAAGATGACTCATTGATGGATAACACGGCTATAGACCTAGGAACAGAAATGACCATGAGCAATGCATGCACTCAACAAGAACCATGCGCACAATCATCATCCGAGAAGAGGCTTCAGGTCTGCTCCTGCGGCTGGACGACAATAACATCTTCAAAGGGCTTGAAAATACATCAAGGAAAGAAAGAGAGGGAAAACAGGGATCTGGCATTGATAAGTACTTCCTGGGAAGTCAATCAAGTCAGTTGAATGAAGTCCAGCGACTGGAGTCTCACCAAAGTTCGCAGAGTATCAGCCCCCCGATGAAGGAAACTCAAGCACAATTACGCAGGCAGAGAAAGATATGGAGCCCATCCAGCCAAGAAAACCAGCAATGGAGAAAAAGATCAGCGGAAGAAAACCTCGTGTGAAAGGGCCTGGAGCCTCGGAGAAGAAAGAATGGGAGATCATAAATGCAGACCTGACCAATATCTTACAGGTTGTAAGGGGTACAGTTGAAAGGAAGCATGCGTGACAAGTTTTTAGAAGACGTTTTAGTCTCTGATCATAAGGCATTTTAAAACAGTTCAAACAATCACCTTTCACACCATCAGCCATCACATACAGCATCGGGATCCCACCACTAGCCACATCTTCCCATCTCCACCCCTTTCCGCTTTCCGCAGAGACCGTTCCCTCCACAACTCCCTGGTTAATTCATCGCTTCCCGCCCAAACCACCCCCTCCCCAGGTACTTTGCCCCTGCAACCGCAGGAGATACAAAACCTGCCCCAATACCTGGGGCGGCACAGTGACGCAGCGGTAGAGTTGCTGCCGAACAACGCTTGCAGTGCCGGAGTTCCGCATTTGATCCCGATTATGGGTGTTGTCTGTACAGAGCTTGTACGTTCTCCATGTGACCACGTGTTTTCTCCGAGACCTTCGGTTTCCTCCCACACTCCAAAGACGTACAGGTATGTGGGTAAATTGTCTTGATAAGTGCAAAAAAAAATTGTCCCTACTGTGTGTAGGATAGTGTTAATATGCAGGGATCACTGGTCGGCGAGGACTTGGTGGGCTGAAGGGCCTGTTTCTGACCTGTATCTCTAAACTAAATCTCCTCCCTCGACTCCGAACAAGGACCCCAACAGTCCTTTCAGGTGAGGCAGAGGATCACTTGCACCTCCTCCAACCTCATCTACTGTATCTGCTATTCCAGGTGTGGACTCCTTTATATCGGCGAGACCAAGTGCGGGCTCGGCGATCGTTTTGCTGAACACCTCCGCTCAGTCTGCCTAGGTCTACGTGATCTCCCAGTTGCAAAACACGTTAACTCCCCCTCCCATTCTCATACTGACCTTTCTGTCCTGTCAGTGTGCGGCCCAATGCAAACAGGAGGAACAACACCTCATATTTAGCTTGGGGAGCTTACAACCCAGCGGTATGAATTTGATTTCTCTAACATCAAGTAACCCTTGCTTTCCCCCCCTCTCTGTCTCTACCCCATCCTACGGGCAGCACAGTGGCACAGCGGTAGAGTTGCTGCCTTACAGTGCCAGAGCCCCATGTTCCAAGTTCGAACCTGACTACGGGTGCTTGTCTGTACAGAGTTTGTATATTTTCCCCGTGATCCGCATTGGTTTTCTCCAAGTTCTTCGGTTTCCTCCCACACGCTACAAAGACGTACAGGTTTGTTGGATAATTGGCTTGGTGTAAGTGTAAATTATCCTTGTTTGTTTTGTTTATCAGCCTTCCTTCTAGAACTTGTGTGTTAAGCAGAACAAACAGCAGCAGCAATAAACTGTCCAGGTGAAGAAACCCTGTGTCACTCTTGTTCTCATCCAATATTCTTTATCCTATCCAACACTAGCAAAACAAAGATTATGTCTTTTCAGATAGAAGGTTTCAAAGTTTCATTTGTGCTAAATTTCTTAATTTATTAGTTATTTTAACATCAGTCGACCGAGCCTATTTTGTTTTAGTTTTGCCATACAGCACCGAAACAGGTCCATTGGCCCACTGAGTCCGTGCCGACCAGTGATCCCCGCACACTAAAACTATCCTACCCGCACTAGGGACAATTTAGAATTTTACCAAGCCAATTAACCTACAAACCTGTATGTATTTGGAGTGTGGGAGGAAACCAGAGATCCTTTGGAAAACCCACGCAGGTCACAGGTAGATCATACAAATTCCATGCAGGTAAGCACCTGTGGTTAGGATTGAAACCGGGTCTCCGGCGCTATACGGCAGCAACTCTACCGCTGCGCCACCGTGTTACCCTTGAATTGTCTTGCAATTCTTTCATCTAAAGCTACATTATGTCAGTTTCCCTTCCCACTGCTTCCTGCACTACTAAATGGACAGAAATTCTCAAAGACTCCATCATATCTCTAGGTTAGGACTCCAATCATGACACTAGAGACAGCGTTGAGTCATCCATTGTTTTGAATGAAAGCCAGACTGGAATCTTGCAAGTTGGATCACGCACTATTGAAATTTATTCTTGTTTCTATTAACAATTAATAAACCTGATCATATTTTTTTGACCCTTCAAATATAGCATGTCAGAGTCATAAATCACACAGAGAGCTCAGGATAAGATATACTGTGTTGTACCTTTTCAAAATGCACAAATTTAAAATAAAAATGCATTCTTGGTTGCCTTGCAACCCGCTATCCCAACAGACATATGCTATTCCTACTGCTGAAGTCTCCGAAGGTACTGATATATATTCACCATTAGTTCCTTGTCAAGCATTATTAATAACTGATTGAAAAAATATGGAACACTTAAGAAAATACAGTTTAATACTGAACATGCAATATAAACAAATTCCTCGGATCAGTAAGTTCAGACTAGACAAGCATGACCTAAAATGGATCAATAAACAAATCTGAAGTAAAATAAAGATGGAAAAATTATCTCGACAATGCAGCGGGGAGAAAGGGAATTAGTTCGCTGGGAAAACATAGGAATATGCAGAAACACATGAAGTCTCAGTGCAGTACCTTAAGATGTTTTTCTATGCTTTTGAGATGAATATTGTATTATGAACAGCAAAAAATGTAAGAGTCGTTATAGAGATAAAAAGAGAGGCATCAAGAAAAACTAGAAAAAAATATACAACAACAACATATATAACAGAGTCTCTTGACCAATCGAGAAGCAGAGGTTTTTGGTGAGGGGGGGAAAGATTTAATTGGAACCTGAAGGATAACTTTCTTACACAATACATGGTGAGTATTTGGAATGAACTGGCGGAGGAGGTAGTTGAGGTAGGTACTAACGCAATGTTTAACAAAAACATTTCGACAGGTACATGGATAGGATAAGTTTTGAGGGATATGGGCAAATGCAGTAGGGTAGGACTCATGTAGATGGGACATGTTGGTCAGTCTGTTCACGTTGGGCCAATGCACCTGTTTTCATACTGTATGACTATGAATCTAACTTTAAACATAAATTCCATCAGTAACCATTGAGATAAAAGCAAACGGGTGAGAAGTTAAAAGATGCAACTGATCGAAAAAGAAAAAAACAATAACAGCAAAGTGCTGGAGGAACTCAGTGAGTCAGGCAGCATCTGAGGAGGGAAATGCATAGTTGATATTTTGGGTCAAGACAATTTGTCCATTTCCCTCCACAGATGCTCTCTGACCTGCTGAGCTCACCCAGCAGTTTGTTTTTTGTTCCAAATTGGAAAACTACTGTCACTTGTGTCTGCATAGAAAGAAAATGTCTGTTTCCTTGTGAAGTAGTTAGTTTACTAATGACCATTTCCTCCCATGCTGACATCTAACAATTGCGCTTGACATTGTTTCCTTTCTGACGAACTGGTTTGGTTTTTCTGAGGAAATGACATCCCATGTGAACTTAAAAAATGTCACACTCCACGCTAGTGAAAGGTGAAACTGAGGGTGGGAAGGTTTACGTTACGGAAGTAGCCATCCACGGACTGCGCCTGTTTGGACTCCTGTATCTCAACCGACATCGTACCTCCTGTCCCTCCCCACCATTCACCTCACCAGTCTCCATGTGCAGAGGACCATTTCCAAGCCTGCAATGCAGAACTCCTTTCAAATACATACGGCAAACATTTGGACGTGTTGTATGATTGTCTGGAAGATTCAATACAAATGGTTGGCACAGAGGGAAGTCTGGAAAGACTGGATGCAGTAACAATTTAAGTGGCCAGATTGCGTGGGAGATCCTGAGCCTCAGGTGTTCAGTAGGTTCTGAGGAGCCTTAGAGGACCTGGAGAATTAGAGGGGACTCAGAATTGTTGTTATTAATATTATTAGTAATAGCAGTTATATTATTAGTATTAGTATTATTAGCTCTAGTCAAACAGGAAAGAAAAGAGTAACAAAGAGAGCAACACAGTGCCAGGGACTCGCGTTTGAACATAACTCGGGTGCTGTTCCTATAGAGTTGGCATGTTCTCCCGGTGACCAAATGGGTTTCCTTTGAGTGTGTTTATTCCTCTCGTATCCAAACGGCATGTGGGGTTGCGGGTTAATTGGCTTCTCTAAATAAAAAAAATATGCCTGTAATGTGTAGGGAGTGAATGAGAAAGTGACACAGCATACAACTAGTGTGATCGATGGTCGGCATAGACTTGTGGGTCGAAGGGCTTGTTTCCATGCTTAATGTGAAAGCGGGGTGGCCTCTGCAGTGCGTCTGTCTTTTTTAAATTTTTGTCCCGTTGAATGTATAGTTTGTCATGGGTTTTTTAATTGTTTTTAGTTGTGTATGTGTGGGGGGCGGGGGGGGGGGGGGGGGGCTGGGGAAGCTTTTAAATCTCTTCCCTGTACGGGGGACCCGACCTTTTCCTTTCCGTGTCTCCATTGTCGTTGGGGCCTAGCACCAAGGAGCGGCCTCCAGCTGGAATGTCCAGGGGGCTACAGTCGCGGGCCCGGTGGACGGTAAAATCGGGAGCTCATGGGTCCCTGGTGGAGACTACTTTTCGGAGCTCCCGCAACGGCAACTTCTCCCAACCGTTGGAAACGAAACCGGAGCGGGGCTTTACATCGCCCGGCGTGGCTTTAACGGCTGCGGGACTTGCCATCGCCCGCCGGGGCTCCAACATCAAGACCCGGAGAGGGGCCTTCCATCGCCCGCCGGGGGCTTTGACATCGGGAGAATAATGGAGAGCAGGGGAGAGGCAAGACTGCCTTACATTACAGTGAGGAGGAGATTCACTGTGATAGATGTTTGTGTAAGTTGGTGTGTGACTTGATTCTTTTCTTGTTGTATGACTGCAGAAACCAAATTTTATTTGAACTTCATTTGAGGTTCAAATGATTAAAAAAGGCTATTGTATTGTATTAATCCTTTGAGGAAACATAGCGGCACAGCAGTAGAGCTGCTACCTTGCAGTGCCAGAGACCCAGGTACGATCCTGACTACCAGTGCTGTCCGTACAGAGTTTGCATGTTCTCCCTGTAACTGCGTGTGTCGGAAGGTTTAAAACCGAAGATAGACACAAAAAGCTGGAGTAACACGGCCAGTCTTTATAACTTGTTTTCACCCAGCCCACAGATAACAATGGAATGCTTCCTTTCACATTGTTACTTTTTTGCATATCTTTCATTCATTTGTTCTATATCTCTCTATATCACCATCTTTATCTCTTGTCTGGATTTCCCCTGACTCTCCGGCCTGAAATGTCACCTACACCTTTTCTCCAGGGATGCTGTCTGACCCACTGAGTTACGCCATCTTTTTGTGTCTATCTCCCTCTGACTGCGTGTGTTTTCATCGGGTGCTCTGGTTGCATCCCACTCTCCAAAGACATATAGGTTTGTAGGTTTTATAGGCTTCAATAGGTTGTAAAAATTGTCCCTAGTATGTAGGATAGTGTTAGTGTACATGGCGATCGCAGGTTGGCGAGGACTCGGTGGGCAGAAGGGCCCGATTCCACACTGTATCTCTATATAAAAAAAGTCTTTAAATTCTATAAACTAAACTTAACTTCTAGCTTGTAGAGTGTGACAGTATTGAGTGCTAAATTGTTCAGATATTTAAGCAATCGTGTCAGACTTTGGATTTTTCAGACATTGAATATATTCAAGGCACAGATCAGAAGTTTTTTTTTTAAACAGAGGATATATGGAGCAGATGGGAATGTAGATCAGCTGTGGTATCAGCTGTGATCTTATTGAATGCCAGGGTAAGCTCGAGGGCCTTTTTGTCTTTTGGTTCTTATTATCCAATGTTGCCTTGCACAACTCCTCTAAGCCTATCTTTTGATTTTAATTTGTTCTTTCCTTTCTGCCAGGTATAATCCACTTTGTTTTTTTCAGGTTCTCAGATCTTGAACCTATCGCACCAGATTGGATTTGCTTCATTTTTACAATTGCCATTCCTTCCCTCTCTCTTACTTTTTTTCAATGATTAGTTTTAGTTTAGTGTCATGTGTACTGAGGTACAGTGAAAAGCCTTTGTTGCATGCTAACCAGTCAGCTGAAAGACAATACTTGATTACAATCGAGCCATTTGATATTCTCCCTGCTTTGCTATCTGGGAAAAAAATCAAAACGTTACACTTACCTAGTTCCAAACAATGTAATTGACTGTGTAAGAAGGAATTGGAGATGCTGGTTTAAACCAGTTAGACACTAAAAGCTGCAGTAACTCAGCAGGACAGGCAACATCTCTGGAGAGAAGGGTCACGACCCGAAACATCATGTGATGTTTCGGGTCGTGACCCTTCTTCAGAATGGTTAGAGTAATGGAAACACGAGATATAGACGATGATGTGGGGAGATAAAGAACAATGAATGAAAGATATGCAAAAAGTAACGATGGTAAAGGAAACCGGCCATTGTAAAGGCCCTGTCCCACTTTCCCGAGTTACTCATGAACTCTCCCGAGTTTTCCCCTTGATTCGAACTCGGAGAATTACGGTAATAGCCATTCATAGGTACTTGGGGCTATTTCTTTTACTCGTGGACATTTTTCAACATGTTGAAAAAATGTCCTGACTTACCTGATGCCCTGAGTGCCTATGGCTGGCATTACGAGCCGCTATGAAACATCTACAGACTCCTACGGGCTCTTACGTGCTCGCTACCGAAACATTCCCCGAGTTCGAATCAAGGGGAAACTCGGGAAAGTGAGACAGGGCCCTAAGCTGTTTGTAGGGTGAAAATGAGAAGCTGGTGCGATGTGGGTGGGGGAGTGATAGAGAGAGAGGGAATGCCGGGGCTACCTGAAGTGAAAAAAATCAATATTCATACTATTGGGCTGCCCAAAGCGAAATATGAGATGCTGTTCCTCCAATTTGCATTTAGCCTCACTCTGACAATGGAGGAGGCTGAGGACAGAAAGGTCTGTGTAGGAATGGGAAGGAGAATTAAAGTGTCCAGCAACTGGGAGATCAGATTGTTTCATGTGTGCTGAGCAAGGATGTCCCGCGAAACGATTGCCCAGTCTGCATCTGGTCTCGCCGATGTATAAGTCCACTTCTTGAACAACGGACTGTCGGGGTCCCTGGACAGAGTCGAGGGAGGAGGTATAGCGACAGGTGTTGCATCTTTTGTGGTTGCAGGTGAAGGTACCAGGGGACGGGGTGGCTTGGGTGGGAAGGGATGAGTTAACTAGGGAGTTGCAGAAGGGAACGGTCTCCGCGGAAGGTGGAAATGGGCAGAGATGGGAAAATGTGGCAAGTGATGGCATCCTGTTGGAGGTGGTGGAAATTTCGGTGGAATATGTGTTGTATGCGAAGGCTGATGGCGGAAGGTAAGGACTAGGGGGCAGAGCTGCGGGGTACCGAGGATTCATGAGTGGGGGCCTCATCTATGAAGGGAAAGGGGAACTCCCATTCCCTAAAGAATGAGGACATCTCAGATGTTCTAGTATGGAACACTTCATCTTGGGCGTAGATGCGGCGAAGATAGATGAATTGGGAGTAGGGGATAGAGTCTTTGCAGGAAGCAGGGTGGGAAGAAGTGTAGTCGAGATAGTTGTGGGAGTCAGTTGGTTTGTAATAGACATCAGTCAATAGTCTTTTTCTTGTGATGGAAACTGTGAGATTGACTGGAAGCATTAACTCTGGTTCTCTCTCCACGGATCCTGCCTGACACATAAAATTCTGAGGGAGCTTGACAGGAAACATGCTGAGAAGATGGTTCCCCTTGCAGGAAAATCTAGAACAAGGAGTTTAAGTTACAAAATAAGGATCTACCATTTAGGATGGAAATGTGGAGGAACTTCGTCTCTCAGAGGTCATGAAATCTTTAGGAGTCCCAATTCTTGAGAGCTGAGGTTAGGCACAAAGAGCTGAAGTAACTCAACAGGTCAGACAGCATCTCTAGAGAAAAGGAATAGGCAACGTTTCTCGACCTGAAACGTCACCTATTCCTATTCCTTTTCTCCAAAGATATTGTCTGACCCGCTGAGTTTGTCCAGCATTTTATGTTGAACTTCAGTTTTAACCAGCATCTGCAATTCCTTCTTACACACCTGGAGAGCTGGTGTATTTATGTTCAAGGTTGAGACAGGTTGAGTTTGGAACTATACGGTTATGGCATATCAGGCAGGGCAGTGGATTTAAGGTTAGGATCAGATCATCTATGGAATAGCAGGACAGACTTAGGGAGCTGTATACTCCTAGGTTTTGTTCTGCTGAGCAGTTTCAGCATTTGATGTTTCTATTTCAAGTTTAGTTCCATAATTTCCCTCCTTGTTGTTGGAAAAAAGCCAACTTCAGGTGCACGAGTGCTATTTATTGAGGTAGACACAAAATGCTGGAGTAACTCAGCGGGTGAGGCAGCATCTATGGAGAGAAGGAATTGCCGACATTTCAGGTCACGTTTTTACCAGTGTCTGCAGTTCTTTCTTAAACTACTTATTGAGGTTTTGATTCAACCAGTAGCATAGATTATACAATATTGCATTCATTTAAGCCATTCACATTATATTCCATAACCAGAAATGTGAAATTCATGGAGATTATACTTTACAGCTTCTCAAGATGACAAATCAACCAGTTCTACAAGCAGATTGGATGGACATTGTCAAGCAAACAAGTGAGCAGAGTGTGAGGTGGATCAAAGTGAGTAAATTGCAAATCATTTTCTTCATTGGAATCATTCTAATACAGTATTTCACTTTTGCCAATATAATTAAGTTTATTTATAATAGTTTAATAGTCCTGATCTTTAATTGAATTCAACAATAGCGTTCAATAGCTCAGGAAGTTGTAAAGGATGTTGAGAAATGCAATATTGGATCATACTCTGTACATGTCGGCATAATTAATTCAGTGATTCTCAATGATGCAGATATCGCAATAGCTGAACACCAGAATCATCAGGAACAGACTTGTTTTCCACAAGCCTTCCCTTAATATGTTTCCCTGCATTTCTCCCACATATTCTTTCACTGTAATTATAAAAAATCTAACGTGTGGTGCAGCCGTATTGTTTTTATTGCTCTAGGGGCGCTGGACTGCCAGCAGCCTCTGTTTGCAGCCCGTTTGTTTTTCCATCTTTTTTTAATTTTTAGTCAGTTTAAAGTTTGTTTTTGGGGGAAACTTTAACTTTTCTATGTGGGGGAGGGGGGCAGGGTAAGGGGGAAACTAACTCCCAGTCGCTTCCTGGCGGGGACGCGACTATTTCTCCGAGTCGCGTCCTCACCCCCCCACCTCGTGGCCTACCTCCTGGATCGGAGCGGCCTTTCCTGCCGGGGACCGGGAACCGGACCAGAGCTGCAACAGCGGCGGGGCTGGAGTCACCACGGAGCGGGCGATGCCTACCTGGGTCACCAACGCGGGCGGCGCTGACCATCATCGTGGAGTCCTGGGGCCCTTTGACAAGGGCTGCCAACATTGCATCTCCACCCGGCGCGGCCTGTGGGCTTTGGGATCCGCGGACTCCGGTAGGAGGGGGCCGACTCGGGGTCCAGGCCGCTGAGGACATCCCCCAGCCCCGACGTCGGACTTACATAACCCCGGGGAGCGGGCCTGAACATCCGGCCGCCCGTAGCGGCAACTGCAGGGTGCTCGGGGAGGCCCCGACCATGGGGGAACAGTGGGGTGCCTTCCCTCACAGTAGGAAATTTTGATCTTTCTGTGTGGGGATGTTTTATGTTGAATCCTATCTACTCCATGTTGTGTTCTTTATTTTTACTGTATGGCTATATGGTGATTTAATTTAGCTGTGCCAATTGGGACATGTGACAAATAAATGCATCTTATCTTATCTTATCTTCATTCACATAAAACCATAAATGGTGCAATGGATAATGTTTTGCATCGCGACCCTTCTCCAGAATTTTATGTTTTGACGTCTCGACCCAAAATGTCATCCATTCATTCTCTCCAGAGATGCTGCTTTTGTAGTTACTCTGAGTTACTCCAACATTTTGTGTCTATCTTAGGTATAAACCAACGTCTGCAGTTCCTACCAACACATAAATCATGAAATGTTCTACGCACTTAAAGATTGCAATTTCCAATGTATTTCACAAAGGTAAAGAGCAAATTTCACGGGGATTATACAACGTGACTTATCCCAAAGACTTAAATCAGTCAGTTCTTCAGAAGGATTTGGGTAATGATTAGTCTGCAGGTTTGCACATTATGAAATGCGTCTGAATGAACAGGTAAATGGATAGGAAAAAGATTTTGAGGGATATGGGCCAAGCGCAGACAGGTGGGCCTAGTGTGGATGGACAAGTTGGACCGATGGGCCTTTTTCACAATAAACAAATTACAAATCAGTTTGTTCATCTGGAGCCATTTTAATACAGAGTATTAAGTATCGGATTACTAAAGAATTAATATCGTTAACACACTCACAATGCCTCATTTTTATACAATTTATTAATTTATTAATGCATTAATTCTGTGAAGAAGATAGGGAAGATTCAGTTTGAAAGTTATTTGAAACACCTCATTTACTTCAATTGGAGCCCCATGTCGAATTCTTTAATTTCTTCATCTAGAATTTTTGTTATGGTATTTACATTGGACTGAGAAGAGTTTTCAGTGATTCCATGATAACAGTGGCAGTCTCAAATCAGAATTATTTCGAGGGAAGTTGAACTTTAATTCCCCCACAGCTGTGAGTTGTCTGTGGCCTCTCCTTAAAGTTCATTTAAATATTTTTTATCAGCTTTCTACAGTGCACTTGGGAGCTTGATCTCCTTAAAGTTCATTTAAATATTTTTTATCAGCTTTCTACAGTGCACTTGGGAGCTTGATTTAAATTTAATGGTGGACAGCTCAGAAAACCTAGTAGCGAAATGAAGACGACAGCAGGGTCAGGTTCTATGGAGGAGCAGACCTGCTTGGCTTAATGAGAAGGTGAAGGTTTAGTCTCTTAATATCACCAATGATTTCTACTTAGTAATATTCATTATCGGTTCCTTACTGCCATTATAACATTTGTTCTCAATTTTTGTTACATTTGCCATATATTTTACAGTGAACAAAGCAGTTATTTCTTCACTCCCCGTCGCAATTTCTTATATCATTATCTCTATTAAACCACCTTTACTTTTGCCATTTCTGTTTTGTGTGTGTTTGCTACCCGTTGCAAATGTCTGCTGTATAAAAATAACGTGAGCAGCAGTAATGATCTGAAAGAGTCTGGAAAGCTGCAAATTGCCTTATCGACAGATAAGGTTCTTCCCATGAAGCTTCTGTGAAATTCATTAATTTTTATTTGGAGGTTGAGAACAAAAAAGTTGGAGTTAGAGTGTGATGAAGTGTGAAGCTCATGAATATATTTGAGAGGCTAATAGAGATGTTTGTATTATGAACACCAAATCTGTATATTCAATTCTCCCAACGTGGAAGAGAAAGCACTGAACCCGGGTTATGGGTTGGATTACATTTACCTTGAACTGATGGTTGTGAGGAGCGCTACCGGCTGTCTGCTGCTCAACCTTTCAGCTAACCTCTGGCTTCTGCACAAATGCCTTGAAGCATGGAAGTTGGAGACAAATGAAAAGTCAAATGCTGTCCCCACAGGTTTATACCGTTCATTCGAATGGAGTCACTATCCTGGGGAAACTGATGCATGGGTTATGGGGCAGGAGAATGGGGTTAGGAAATGAGGTTCAAATGAAATTTTGTTTCTGCAGTCATACAACAAGAAGAAATAATTTTACAAGACACACAACCAACTCAATTCACACAACCATCCATCACAGTGAATCTCCTCCTCACTGTGATGGAAGGCAAAGTCTTGTCTCTCCCCTGCTCACCATCCTCTCCCAATGTTAAAGCCCCCAGCGGGCGATGGCAATTCCCGCGGCCGTTAAAGCCTCGTGGGGCGATGTAAGGCCTTGCATGAAGATCTTAATGTTGGAGCCCCCGGCGGGCGATGGCAAGTTCCGCAGCCATTAAAGCCGCTCCGGGCGATGTAAGCCCCAGCTCCGGGTCATTTTCAACCCTCAACTTGGGCGGGAGAAGTTGCTGTTGTGGGAGCTCTGAAAAGCAGTCTCCCACCAGGGATCCACGAGCTCCCGATGTCACCGTCCACAGGACCTGCGGCTTTAGCCTCCGAGCTCCGAAGTCGGGTGGCAGCCGCACGCCACCACAGCTCTCCACGCTCCGAGGCCAGCCAGCCCCACGATGATAAGTCCGCAGGCTCTGCGACTGGAGCCCCCAGGTCGTTCCGGCTGGAGGCCGCTCCACGGTGCTAGGCCCCAACAACAACGGAGACCCGACAGGGAAAAGGACTTGATGGGCCGAGTGGGCCGAATGGCCTCATTCTGCTCCTATCACTTCTGACCTTACGACATGACATGCAGATGGTTGGTTTACTTCCTTAACTTGGTCAGAAAGTTTTAATTAATTTCTAGTAACAATGTGCTTTTAATTCAACTTATTTTTAGATTATTTTTGTCTATTAATGACACATGACCGTTTGAATAATTTTTTTTATAGCTTTACCAGTGATGGTTAAAAACAGTAACAAGGCAAACAGCAAACACTGTCAAAAGACGTTCAGATCATTCCAGCTCGGTTCCATAGTTCATCTAAGACCTTGTCACTGCTTGTAGCCTGCTCCACATCGCAGGAGGGCCCTCTGGAATGAAGTATCTGCTCAATGCCCCACAGGCGCTCTATATTGTTGACCTGGGTCTCAGGAAATTATCAGCCAACAACCAAAACAATCTCCCTCCTCATCAAGTGTGTCTTCAGAGGAGGAGTTTTATTCCTCCTTCAATCCCAATGGTTGAAGTATCAGTGTAGTTTCTAATGGCATATTTTGTCATATTTCCGCATGACATCAAGTGCAGTTACTGCCACTTCATTTTCTAGAATTCAGCTCTTTAATCCTTGCTTACAATGATGTCTGATGCTGGGTTATTCTAGAGAAAACCCAATTGAGCATTGTCTCATGATTATTAGTTGGTAAATGATGCTCTAGTGCACCATAAATATTAACTAACATCACTTTGCGGATGATTAATATACAGAGTGATGGGCAGTAACTGGCCAGATTGGATTTGCCCTACTTTTGTCAACAGCACAAACATGGGCAATAATTCATACTGTTGCATCAATGTGAGCATTGTACACATCCTGTAAAAAAACTTGGTTAGAGGCATGATGAGTTTTGGAGCAAGCATTAGGATAGTGCCTGGCCTCATAGCCTTTGGTGTTTCTGGTAAACTGAAACTAGATTACAATAAGCCAACTCAACAAAATAAAAGTCACATGATCAATGATTATAGATCTATACAGCATGGATACAGGGCATTCGGTCCAACTCACCCATGTTGACCAAGTTGCCCAACCAAGCTAGTCACCCCTCTGCACCTGGCCCACATCCCTCCAAACCTTTCCTATCCATATCCCTGTAAAAGCATCTTTTCACTGCTGTAAATGTACCTTCCACAACTACTATCACTCGCATCTCGTTCCATGCACACATATGAAATATAAACTGACTGCTCACATCCACAGAATTATTGTTCAATGACATGTTATTTTGAAAGACGTTAACATCCAATCGGAATTGCAAAATTTATAGGTTTATTATTTGAATTATTCAAAAGTTACCTGCAGTCTACTCCCAAAAAAAACATCGTCTTTTCCCAGACAAGTATCGAATGCACGTGAAGATTTCAAAGTACAGAGCTTCGTTGTCTTTCTTATTGAGAATTAATTCAGCTAATTATATTAACTGTAATTGCTAGGAATTTTCTTTTGGCAAAATTGTTAAGACAAAACAAACATAGAAACATAGAAACATAGAAAATAGGTGCAGGAGTAGGCCATTCGGCCCTTCGAGCCTGCACCGCCATTCAATATGATCATGGATCCAACTCAGTATCCTGTACCTGCCTTCTCTCCATACCCCCTGATCCCTTTAGCCACAAGGGCCACATCTAACTCCCTCTTAAATATAGCCAATGAACTGGCCTCAACTACCTTCTGTGGCAGATAATAGTAAGATTAAACGAGAACTTACCAGTTTGAAGTTTGATCCTTATTTTATGAGGAGTTACGATGAGGGATTACCTGAAAAAGCCCCGCCAGAGCGCATGCTTGTCATACTTCAAAGCAGCGGCGTGAAAACACAGAAACCAAATAGCCGAAGTAATATAGTAAGGCTTTTAGAAGACTAGAACTACCAGATGATCCTTTAGATTATGTGGGTGGGAGCGGAGGGCACGTAATCCCTCATCGTAACTCCTCATAAAATAAGAATCAAACTTCAAACTGGTAAGTTCTCGTTTAATCATACTATTTTACTTCGGAGTCACGTGAGTGACTACGTGAAGATTTCAAAGCCCTGTGATTTCATGCCGCAGATACAGTTCCATACGACACACTGCCTTGGTTGACACAGGATAACCAAATAATGTATCAAACATTGTTTAATTTATACAATAAATGTCTTAAACAATAACATTTTACACAACAGTAATAACCCCTCTTTCGCAGGGGAAATTACAAAGGAGAACTCAAACAGAACCCAAAACAGCTTGCCCAATCTTTGCATTGCGAGGACAGGTTTGTCAGTAACCCTAAAAGGTTCCTTAACTGGACTATCCTGCGGTGAGGATTTGGTCTAATGGCACGTCCTGCGCCTTTGCTGCGCACGTTGATGCCGCCCTGGTGGAGTGATTTAAACACATCAGTGTCTACTCCAGCAAAATGCAAATCTGTTTCGGTCATCTAGCAATAGCTTGTACTGACACATTTGTATGAGGTTTTATGTGGCTGATGACCATCGCTGTTTCAGAGCCTCTGAGACTCTTGATGACCTTGATATTATTAGCTCAGATGCATAATTACATATAGTCTTAGATCAATGGGTATATTTTAAGCTTATTTTGGTTCCAGCCATCCCTGGCCTGCTCTGTTTGATTAGTCGTATGCATAAAACACAATATCATCTACAGAGAATGCATTCCAGTCATACCTTTTGCAATATTTGGACCCATAATGCTGCACCATGAACATGATCAATTTGAGCGTTAACTTCCTGAAAGGCAGAGATGTAATTGGAGCCCATTGCCAAAGCAGCGTGAGAACTATGCTCACATCCCAGATTTCTGAATATGTATGTCTGGGAGGGTTTTGTTAAAATACCTACTATGGATTGGCCACCAATATATGAGATCCGACAGAGTGTTCTCCGGACCCTTGCCCTAAGTAGAAGGACAAAGTACTTATAGCACTATAAATTGCACTATAGCTTAACTGCTTGTCAAAATGCAATGTAGCCAGGAACTCCAATACATCTGGTATGCCTACAACTTATGATAAGATATATTTTCTGTAAACAGGACATCTCCCATTTCTTAATATGAGATACATATTGTTTTTTAGTATTATCTCTCCAGACCATCGTAATCACATCGATGGTTCTACTCAATAGTCTGAGTCCCTGGAGCAGTCTGATCAGAAGATACAAATCAATAAATTAATATGCTCATGTAAAGGGGAACTTTCGTCCTGTCCCAGTGTGAACCAACAAGTTACTGTAATTGGGATGATGATGAATGCTGTGTCATCCGTCTCAAACCAATGGGACCATGCTGTGTGAACCAGTTTAGAACTCACTAAACACCTAAGTGAAGTCATACTCTATTTTGGTGAGACATTGATTGAATGAGGAAGAAATGGGGAAGCGTAAGAACATACATCCCTATTGTAGCGAGAATGTATCCTCCGCTACTGCCCCTAGATTTAGTTCCCATGCCGAATACAGGGACTGATAATTTAACCCAGATACAACAGATCTATGTCTGGCAATCCATACCAGCTAACAATGATTTTGAACTTTTGGATTCCTAATTCATTTTATGTTTGTCATGGAATTTACATGACCTGGTGTCTGCAACTTCCGCATTATATCTACCTGATAGGTAAATATCTGAGACCCAGATGTTCCTTGTAATGCACCAGTGCCAGATAAGGCTAGGCAGACTGTTACAGAACAATGACTTCATTCTACCCCTGTGATTGATATGGGTACCAGCTGTGGTATTGTGAATCTGAAACTGCACATGCAATCATGCTTTGTTGAGCAGAATTCTTTAGGCCATAGAATGCACCCAGCAATTCTACGCAGTTTACCCCAGCCTCTGCAGGGTTAATGCTTCTTTCACATTTTTCCTGCCGTCCCTGCCAGACTTGATATCAGTGGCTCCTCATCCTGAAGCTCCCATCAGTTTGTAAACTAAGGTTATTGAGTCAGAATGTCGCTAGCACATCTCGAGGCATTAGTTACAATTTTGGCCCTAGCCAAAGTACTGTCATGTTAATTAACCAATGATGACCTCAAATAGCCAATCATTCTAAATGGTACTAATCTAAGTTTAATTAGATGGGTGAGGACCTAACCTCTCAACAGGTGTGTGGTAGCTGAATATTTATCTTTCAGATCTATGGCTGCCATATAACACCCTTTTTTATCCCAGTTACAATATTGACATTTTTATTTAAACCTTTATACTGGACCTTAAGGGTTAAGTATGTTCCGGCCCAGAGTGACTCGACACCCACCATCGTCCTTTTGGGTGGGGAAATGGTCACAATTGTTAAGGCTGATATGCATGATCCACCTATAGAATTAGTGGTATTGAACCCCAATACCAAACTGTGTCTATTTTGTACGAGTGGATGTAATTCCGAGATACATATTCGAGATCCCCGGATACAGTCCAATATTCACTTACTGTTTCATAATCTGAAAGGATACAGCTTTTGACGTGGCATCCTGGCCTCAGTTTTAGTCTCATCGTCCAGGTATTCCCCTGGGTACTAGAGGATCTGCGCAAGGCTGTGAACCGTGGGTTGAGCGTAGGCTGGATAATTATTCATTTATTTTTTATGTCTTTTGCAGCCTTAATTCATAGAAACATAGAAACATAGAAATTAGGTGCAGGAGCAGGCCATTCAGCCCTTCGAGCCTGCACCGCCATTCAATATGATCATGGCTGATCATCCAACTCAGTATCCTGTACCTGCCTTCTCTCCATACCCCCTGATCCCTTCATGCGCCCTCACGATGCGCTCCTTTAGAGCGATGCACAGTAAACAGGTGTTTGATATGTGAATTTTTCCCCATAACGAAGTCCTGGAACTGGTGAGGACCATTAATTTGCTGGCCAAATTGTCATTCCCAACTTCACCGGTATGGTAACTTGATAACCACATCCGGGACACCTGGAGTGTGGCTCTTGTGCTTTGGTGTATACACATACGCAGTGACACCAACTTCGGGGTCAACATTCTATTGCCCTGGCACTCCCAGCTGATGCGCATGGGAGGTCACACACAGCCCTAAACGAGGTGCTGGTGTGATGGGTCCCCAAACTTCAGGGTCAGCATCCTACTGCCCTGGCTCTCCCGGCTGATGCGCACGGGAGGTCACACACAGCCCTAAATGAGGTGCTGGTGTGATGGGTCCCTTAACTTGAGGGTCAGCATCCTACTGCCCTGGCTCTCCCGGCTGATGCTCACGGAAGGTCATACACACAGCCCTGTCAACAGGTGCTTGTGGAGCGGCTCTCCCGTAGGCCTGCGCTGTGAAAAAGTTCGGTGTCACCAACCCATTGACCCGAACTGGTCTGCCTTTTCCCACAGGGAGACCTTGAGCAGTCCTCCCCTAGGCGCTGCTGGCACGGCTCTCCCGTAGGCCGGCATTTTCACACATGAAGCAGCCCTATCGCAGGCACTGCTAGCACGGCTTTCCGTAGCCCAGGGCTGTGACAGATACGGCGTCAGTAGAACACTGACCCGTCCTGGTTTTCCCCTCCAGCAGGGAGACCTTGAGCAACCATGTCCCAGGCGTTGCTGGCGCTGCCTCTCCTAGAGACCGATGCTTTTTTACATGAAGCAGCCCTGTCCTAGGTGCTGCTAGTGCTGCTCTCCCATAGGCCGGCGCTTTTACACATGAAGCAGCCCTATCCCAAGCGCTGCTGGCGCGGTTCTCCCGTAGGCCAGCGCTGTGATTGATTTGGTGTCAGTAGCTCACTGACCCGTCGTGGTCTCCCCCTCCAGCAGGGAGACCTTGAGCAACCCTGTCCTTAGGCGTTGCAGGCCTCTTGGAGAGGCCGGCGCTTTTTCCCATGAAGCAGCCCTGTTCCAGGCGCTGCTGGCGCGGCCTGTCCCATGGTCCTGCGCTATTATAGTGGAGTCTCACTTGGTAGTGTGAATTTGTAAAGGGTGAAATACCCTTATTATCGAAGAGGAACACTTGCCGTCCAACTCACCTGAGGGCTGCACAAGTTCTCTCTCCCTCCAATTTAACTCCATGCCTTGTGCACCGTGTCTGAGTCGCTGACCGACTGTCAGCGACTAGCATTATTGAAACGGCAAACCCGCAGGCTGGAAGCCACAGACTGCTTTGTCAGCGGCTGTTAATCATAAACCCCGATCTTTTTGCTGGCTATTCGCTTCTGCGGTCGGACCGGAGTTCCCCCCCCTCCTCCCCATAGCCAGCGTAGGCATCGGACCTCCAATAAATTCGGCAGGAAACCTCTGTAAAGAGAGGCTCCTGCTCAAACAAAGAACGCTGGTAAGTAAAAAACACTTACCTTCTAGGTTGAAACTTACCGCCGCAGGAGCATTGCCCCACCAGTCCGGTGCGTGCCAATGCGTCTGACGTAATGACAAGCATGCGCTCTGGCGGGGCGTCTTCACGTAGTCACTCACGTGACTCCGAAGTAAAATTCCAGAGACTCACCACTCTCTGTGTGAAAAATGTTTTCCTCATCTCGGTCCTAAAGGAATTCCCCCTTATCCTTAGACTGTGACCGATTGTTCTGGACCTCCCCAACATAGGGAACAATCTTCCTGCATCTATCCCATCCAACCCCTTAAGAATTTTGTAAGTTTCTATAAGATCCCCCCTCAGTCTTGTAAATTCTAGCGAGTACAAGCCAATTCCATCCAGTCTTTCCTCATATGAAAGCCCTGACATCCCAGGAATCAGTCTGGTGAACCTTCTCTGTACCCCCTCTATGGCAAGGATGTCTTTTCTCAGATTTGGGGACCAAAACTGTACGCAATACTCCAGGTGTGGTCTCACCAAAACCCTGTACAACTGCAGTAGAACCTCCCTGCTCCTATACTCAAATCTTTTCGCTATGAAAGCTAACATACCATTTGCTTTCTTGACTGCCTGCTGAACCTGCATGCCTACTTTCAATGATTGGTGTACCATGACACCCAGGTCTCGTTGCATCTCCCCTTTTCCTAATTTGCCACCATTAAGATAATAGTCTACCCTCCTGTTTTTGCCACCAAAGTGGATAACCTCACATTTATCCACATTATACTGCATCTGCCATGCATTTGCCAACTCACCCAGCCTATCCAAGTCATCTTGCAGCCTCCTAGCATCTTCCTCACTCCTAACACTACACCCCAGCTTAGTGTCATCCACAAACTTGGAGATGTTGCATTCAATTCCCTCGTCAAAATCATTAATATATATTGTAAATAGCTGGGGTCCCAGCACTGAGCCTTGCGGTACCCCACTAGTCACTGCCTGCCATTCTGAAAAGAACCTGTTTACTCCTACCCTTTGCTTCCTGTCTGCCAGCCAGTTCTCTATCCACATCAATACTGAACCCCCAATACCGTTGACTTATAAAACAAATATTGACATAATTCCTTTCCATGTATTCCAATACATGCACATCCCACATTCTACCCCTATACATCTGCAATCATGCAATTTGGAAAAGGGGATTATGAGTTTTGTATATCAGTCGAAAACAAAATGCCGCTGAGTGTACAGTCAACATTTCACATGATTACCCGCCTGAAAATTATGCATAAATCAAACCTTGCAATGTGTGCAGGCATTTTTATTCATTCAAGATGAAATAAAGCTGGTTGCACTCTCATCAAAGTTAATCAACATTTATGCAAGGCCATGCTACAAGGCTTGTTGAGGAAAGGGCAAGTTCATAGTCTATATCATTCTGCAGCGTAAAAGCCAATCCGACAAATTACGAATACTCTGTCCAATTAACCACAGTACTGGTGGCACCAGTTAACATGTCAAGGCCATTCAAGTGACAAATACTGAGGAGCACAAATGGATGTTTTTAAATTTATTGCTACACTATGCCATTTGTGATGCTTCAATGATAGATACTGTCCTCTGAGCCATCACACAAACATTGAAAATAATTTTATTGTTCAACAGGCCAATGGTAGAATTAAGTTACTACCTGACTAAGTGGGGAGGTGAATGTTTCTATGCCTGATCTAATAAATTAATCTGGGGCACGTCAAAAAGTAAACTTCTGAACTACTGTTCCATTAACGGGGAAATCCTTAAATCTCTATCTGAATGAAATAAATTGTGAAATATGTGGTGTACATTTAAAACATGTGAAAAATACCAGATACACCTCTCCCAGCCCAGGATTATAAGCAAGTGGTGATTCGAAAGTGCTGACACCTACCTTCATAAGACCAGCGAAAAGTATGAATATAAATAAAGATATACAACTTGCTGTTTCTGGTTTTATGGGTTTATGGTTCTGACAGACTTTGGTGCTTCATGGTTCTTCCAGTATCTGGAAGTAATTAACAGAGCACAAAAATAAATTTATTTTCATAATAGACAGCAGACAATAAAATGTATTAAATCAGCAAGAAATTGGCCAGATACACGGCTGCGAGGTTCGGTGGACATTTAACATTACCGGTCGGTTATCCTTGGTTCTGAAAACTACTGCTTATGTTTGTTTCCCCCAATGAACCAATGAAATTCACTGGTCAGCACTGGCTACAACCTACGAGAACATCCGAGAACCTTCGACCTCCTGGCAATCCACTAGGACCTCCTTGCGACCCACCTACTGCACGACAATTCTCATTTTTCTCCATGGTGGCTTCATTCTAGTCGCCGCTCATATTTCAACATGTTGAAAAATTTGCGGCAGCCATGTTGAGGCCACGGGATGCGGGAACTCCTCACGACCATGAAGGCGACTCCCTGGCAAGCACCCGCGAACATGTGGCGACCATGTGGCGACTGCATAGTCTCCTGCAACTGCCTAAAAAGTCACTTAAGGGGAACAGGCCCATAAGACTGTTGGGAGAACTGGGAAGGGGGAGAGGGGATAAAGAGGGGATAGAGAGGGGAAGCAAGGGCTATTTGAAGTTAGAGAAATCAATGTTCATACCGCTGGAACAGGGTACTGATTTTGGATGATTTTGAAGGGCCGAATGGCCAACTGCTGCACCTATTTTCTATGTTTCAATGTTTCTATATTTATTTCAACTTTATTTATCCCATTTAATAAATAACTTTTTCAAGTGACAAATACTGAGGAGCACAAATGGATTTTTTAAACTTATTGCTACACCATGCCATCTGTGATGCTTGAATGATTAATACTGTCCTCTGAGCCATCACACAAACATTGAAAATAATGTTATTGTAGAATGGTAGAATGAAGTTACCAACTGACTAAGTAGGGAGGTGAATATTTCTATGACTGATCTAATAAATTAATCTGGGGGAAACTTCTGAACTACTGTTCCATTAATGGGGAAATTCTTAAATCCCTATCTGAATGAAATAAATTGTGAAATATGTGGTGTATATTTAAAACATGTGAAAAATACCAGATGCACCTCTCCCAGCCCAGGATTATAAGCAAGTGGTGATTCTATAGTGCTGACACCTACCTTCATCAGACCACTGAAAATAACAAATATAAATAAAGATATACAACTTGCTGTTTCTCCCCTTCAAAATCATCCCAAATCAGTACTCCAATCCTGCTTTTTCCCCATATCCCTTGATTCCGTTAGCCTTAAGAGCTATATCTAACTCTCTCTTGAAAACATGCAGTGAATTGGCCTCCACTGCCTTCTGTGGCAGAGAATTTGTATCGTATCGAATAACATATTTCACATGGATAAGCAGAGAATTGAGGGATGTGGATCATATGCAGGCAGATGAGGTTATTTTAGTTTTGCAGGCACAATATGCTGGAGTAACTCAGCGGGACAGGCAGCATCTCTGGAGAGAAGGAATGGGTGACGTTTCGGGTCGAGACCCTTCTTCAGACTGATGTCAGGGGAGTGGGCGTGACAAAGATAGAATGTAGTCGGAGACAGTAAGACATGTGGGAGGACTGGGAAGGGGGAGGGGATAGAGAGGGAAAGCAAGGGCTATTTGAAGTTAGAGAAGTCAATGTTCATACCGCTAAGGGCTAAACTACCCAGGCGAATTATGAGGCGCTGTCAGCTGTGATTTTGTCCAATGTGTCACCTTCATAAGGGAATGTATGGAAGCTGTAAATAGAACAGTTAGCAGTAAGTTCGGCAGGCTGCGAGACTTTACAATGAAGTTACAGGTTTAGCTTTATAAGTGAAAATTAAAGCACAAATTATGCATGCATACTTGGAGCAAATAGATTAAAAATTGATAATATGTGGGTTGCTTGCATATTCCAAAATCATAACATCATTCCTCGTACTTTGTTGAGCTGACATTCACCCGGGGATCCATTGCAGCAGAAGACTGCGATTCCACCACAGAATCACAATAAGGACCTTTTGCTAAAATTGCAATGGAATCTTTTCAGCTAGAATACTGGGTTAATTTACTGTAGTTCATTAGACAGTATTCGTAATTCTTAAATTGGTATTTTTAAAATACCAATTATTGCTATAAATGGTAAAATCATGTCATGTAGCAACTGAGAGCCACTAGCTGTCAGTCGCTACATTACATGATTTTTCCATTTATAACAATAATTATTGATATTTTGAAAATATGCAGCTGAGACTAACATTATTTTTCTGATATATATGTGCATAATCTACTCATCTCTGGCTGATCCTTTATCAGAAACTAGTGAAACCCCGTAATGACAAAGGAAACGCACAATTATTTGGCTCTCCACCATGTTTGCATGTTCTTTGATTCCCAGACACAGGGGAAAAACCTGGCTGGCCTTATTATTTACTGTACTTTGAGGAATCATAGCTCAGGTGTGTAAAGAGCGCTCGGAAAGTAGCCTTCATTCCCAAAGAGCAAGGGAGTTTTTAGAAATAATCTAGAGAGCTGTGGTCAAGGTGGATATGGTAGACTGGGGATGGAGTTAGCCAAAGATTATTAAGTTGTTTGAGTTGAGTTTAATGTCACGTGTACAGTGAAAAGCTTTTGTTACGTGCTAACCAGTCAGCAGAAAGACAGTACATGTTTACATGATTACAATCGAGTCATCCACAGTGTACAGATAAACAATAAAGGGAATAACATATAGTGCAAGATGAAGTCCAGTCAAGTCCAATCAAAGATAGTCCGTGGGTCTCCAATGAGGTAGATGGTTGCTCAGGACTGCTCTCTAGTTTTTGGTGGAATGGTTCAGTTGTCTGATTACAGCTGAGAAGAAACTGTCCCTGAATCTGAAGGTGTGCGTTTTCACACTTCTATACCTTTTACCAGATGGGAGAAGAGGGAGTGGTTGGGATGCCACTCATCCTTGATTATCATTTAGTTATCAGAAGTTATCAGAAGCAGCATGACATTGCTTGTGTCTAGGATTTTCAAAGGCCTTCAATAAAGATACGATACGATAAAACCTTATTCATCTCTGGAGGGAAACTGGTTGCATCGTTGTTACAGTCACAACACATGAGGTACACAAGGTACACAAAAACTTGAAATTAAAAGTGAAAAAAAAACAAAAAGACAAGCAACTGTTGGCTGGCTGCCGTATAGAAACATAGAAATTAGGTGCAGGAGTAGGCCATTCAGCCCTTCGAGCCTGCACCGCCATTCAATATGATCATGGCTGATCATCCAACTCAGTATCCCGTACCTGCCTTCTCTCCATACCCTCTGATCCCCTTAGCCACAAGGGCCACATCCAACTCACTCTTAAATATAGCCAATGAACTGGGCAGAGAGTTCCAGAGACTCACCACTCTCTGTGTGAAAAAAGTCTTTCTCATCTCACACAGCGACTCCAAACTAATGAACACAGGCTTATCCCCTGGGCAGAGGATTTTAACTAGAGACCACCCCCTCCCCCCCACACCGGGTCCCCATTGTTCTTCACAGCTGTCCCTTCATATCCGGTCTCCATTGTCTTCCCCTCCCCCCTCACGCTCATCGACAACAAGGCCTCACCACTGCCAAGGGTTCCATTGCACCCGAGGCTCCCGCCGCCATCGCCGAGCACCCGCTGCCAGCGCCAAGGCTTCCATCGCCGCCACCTCTGAGGCTCCTTCGGCCCACGCAGTCCCCTGGGAGACCTGGGAGACCTGCAGAGCGAGTGAGGCCTACCGGGGTGCAGGTCTTCGGTCGTCGTTCTGGTCATCAGCGGCGCAGTTGGTCGGCGGGTGGACCGGGCCCACGCGGCTCACCGGGATACTCCAGCCGTGTGCACGGCTCCCTGGGACACTCCCGCCATGCGCAGCTCCCTGGGACACAATAAAATGCTATACATGAGTTTGTTAATCAAGATTGGACTGTGCAACATTGCAGAGATTATTGTTGCATAGATTCAAGATTTGTTAATGGATAGGAAACAGACAGTAGAAATAAATAGGTCATTTACACTGTGGGATGTTGTGGCCTATGGGATTCTTCAGCAATCAATGATATGTATCAATGATTGAAATTAGGTGATCAAGTGTAATATATCCAGGTTTGCGCATCATGCATTAGCCTGGCTGTATGTGGGATCTAAGAAGGAGGTATGGAGGCTTCAAGGAGGTATGGAGGCTTCAGAAGATATAGGTAGATTAACAGAATAGACATAGTGGTAGATGGAATATAATGCATAGAACTGAGAAATTGTAAGGGTAAAAAGACCCTAATGGGAGTTATCTTCAGGCTCCCAAACAGTAGCCTGGAGATAGGGTGCAAGTTGCATCAGGATTTAAATCAGCATGTAACAAAGGTAATGCTACGGTGGTTATAGGAGATTTCAACATGCAGGTAGACGGGGAAAATCAGGTGGGTACTGGACCCCAAGAAAGGGAGTTTGTAGACTGCCTCCGAGAGGGATTCTTAGAGCAGCTTGTACTGGAGCCTACAGGGAGAAGGCAATTCTGGATTTAGTGTTGTGTAATGAATCAGATTTGATAAGGGAACTCTAGGTAAAGGAGCCATTAGGAGGTAGGAACCATAATATGATGTTTTAATCTGTAATTTGAGATGGAGAAGGTAAAATTGGAAATGTCAGTATTGCAGTTGAACAAAGGGGACTATATTGGCATGAGGGAGGAGCTGGCCAACGTTAACTGGAAAGGGACCCTAGCAGGGATGACAGTGGAACAGCAATGGCAGGTGTTTCTTGGAATAATCCAGAAGATGCAGGATCATTTCATTCCAAAGAAGAAGAAGGATTCTAAGGGGAGTAAGAGGCGACCGTGGCTTATAAGGGAAGTCAAGAACAGTATAAAAATAAAAGAGAAGACGTATAACATAGCAAAGATGAGCGGGAAGTCGGAGGATTGGGCAACTTTTAAAAATCAACATGATAACTAAAAAGGCAATACGGGGAGAAAAGATGAAGTATGAAGGTAAGAATATATAGCCAAAAGTATAAAGGAGGATAGTAAAAGCTTATTTAGGTATGTGAAGAGAAAACAATTAGTTAAGACAAATGTTGGTCCCTTGATGACAGAAACAGGTGAATTTATTATGGGGACAAAGGAAATGGCAGATGAGTTGAACTCACTAAGGAAGACACAATCTCCCAAATGTACTCAGGGACAGAGGACCTAGGGTGATGGAGGAACTGAAGGAAATTCACATTAGTAAGGAAATTATGTGGGGTAGACTGATGGGACTGAAGGCTGATAAATCCCCAGGGCCTGATTGTCTGCTTCCCAGGGTACTCAAGGAGGTGACTAGAGATCATGGAAGCATTGGTGATGTTCTACAGATTCTGGATCAGTTCCTGTGGTTTGGAGTGTAGCTAATGTTATCCCACTTTTCAAGAAAGGAGGGAGAGAGAAAGTGGGGAATTATAGGCCAGTTAGCGGTGGTGGAGAAAATGCTGGAGATAATTATCAAAGATGTAATAGCGGCACATTTGGATTGCAGTAACAGGATCGGTCCAAGTCAGCAAGGATTTACAAAGGGGAAATCATGCTTGACATATCTTCTGGAATTTTTTGAGGGTGTAACAAGTAAATTGGACAAGGGAGAGCCGGTGGATGTAGTGTATCTGGACATTCAGAAAGCCTTTAATAAGGTCCCACACAGGAGATTAGTGGGCAAAATTAGAGCACATGGCATTGGGGGTAGGGTATTGACATGGATAGAGAATTGGTTGGCAGACAGGAATCAAAGAGTAGGGATCAATGAGACATTTTCAGAATGGCAGGCAGTGACTAGTGGGGTGCCGCAAGGCTCAGTGCCGGCACTGCAGCTATTTACAATATACATTAATGATTTAGATGAAGGGATTAAAAGTAACATTAGCACATTTGCAGATGACACAAAGCTGGGTGGCAGTGTGAACTGTGAAGAGGATGCTATGAGGATGCAGAGTGACTTTGACAGGTTGGGTGAGTGGGCAGAAGCATTGCAAATGCAGTATAATGTGGATAAATGTGAGGTTATCCACTTTGGAGGCAAGAATGGGAAGGCAGATTATTATCTGAATGGCGTCAGGTTAGGAAAAGGGGAAGTACAACGAGACCTGGGTGTCCGAGTACATCAGTCATTGAAAATAAGCATACAGCTACAGCAGGCTGTGAAGAAAGCTTCATAACGAGAGGAGTTGCGTATAGGAGCAAAGAGGTCCTTCTGCAGTTGTACAGGGTCCTAGTGAGACCACACCCGAAGTATTGTGTGCAGTTTTGGTCTCCTAATTTTAGGAAGGACATTCTTGCTATTGAGGGAGTGCAGCGTAGATTCACGAGGTTAATTCCCGGGATGGCGGGACTATCATATAATAAAAGAATGGAGTGACTGGGCTTGTATTCACTGGAATTTAGAAGGATGAAAGGGGATCTTATGGAAGCGTATAAAATTATTAAGAGATTGGACACGCTAGATGCAGGAAACATGTTCCTTATGTTGGGGGAGTCAAGAACCAGGGGCCACAGTTTAAGAATAAGGAGTAGGCAATTTAGAACTGAGATGAGGAAAAACATTTTCACACAGAGTGTTGTGAATTTGTGGAATTCTCTGCCTCAGAATGCAGTGCAGGCCAATTCACTGGATGCATGTAAAGACAAAATAGAAAGACAATAAAAAGCAAGTAAGCAGAACATTTTTTAAAGGTGAGGACTTCAAAAGCATTGGTGTTCAAAGGGACCTGGAGTTCCTTGTATATGAATCACTGAATGTTAACACTCAGGTTCAGCAAACAAATAGAAACGCAAACTTTATATTGGCTTTTGTTGCATGAACAATTTGGCTGGTTGTCCCTGATCCCGATAAAAACAGAGATGAATTGAGAACATTTTATAGGGCCCTAGTTAGAGTCAAGAGTAAAGAGAGTCAAGTGTATTTTATTGTTCATATGTTTTAAAAGCTACAATGAAATTCTTACTTGCAGTGGTACATCAGATACATAATTCTGGAGAAATGCAATCGGTGACATTTTGGGCTGAGGCCCTTCTTCAGACTGAGAGTCAGGGGAGAGTGAAATGAGCGATATGAAAAGGTATATGAAACAAATGAATGAAAGATATGCAAAAGGACAAATCAAAGCCAACAATGATGATCAATGAAAGGTGAAGTCCACAATGGTCCATTGTTGGCTGTGGGGAAGGTGAAAATGAGTGATACAAACAGCAAAACTCAGCCGTATGACAGTGAAACTAGTACGATGATTAGGCTGGGGGAGGGAAGAAGAGAGAGGGGTTGCAAGGATTACTTAGTTAGAGAAATCAATATTCATATCACCGGGTTGTAAGCTGCCCAAGCAAAATATGAGGTGCTGTTCCTCCAAATAGCGTTTGGCCTCACTCTGACAGTGGACGAGTCCTGGGACAGTAAGGTCAGTGTAGGAATGGGAGGGGTAGTTATAGTGTTTGGCAACCCTGAGATCGCATAAGCCAAGGTGGACTGATGTACTCAGTACTTAGTAGACACATAATAAACAACACAAAGAAGTTCAATATACAAACAATATAGAGTAAAAACAAAAAAACAATGCCCCCAAGTCTAATGCATTCAAGGCATATTGTAGTTTGGGGTAATGTATGTATATCAGTTGACCCTACCTGAGGAGCAATGCAATTGCAATCGAGGCAATAGAATAAAGATTCACCCGATTCATTCCTGGAATGGCATGTGTGTTGCGTCTGTCGAGATTATGCAGACTTGGCCAATACTATCTTGAGATTGGAAGAGTAAGTGGTGATCTCACTGAATCATAAAAACTTGACAGGAAGGATGTAATGTCTGGAAACCAGCGTTATAGTCTCAATATAAAGAGTTGGTCATTCAGAACAGAGATAAGAAGAAATTGCTTCACTGGGGAATTCTGAATCTTTGAAATTCACTACCCAGGAGGGCTGTTGAGACTGGGCTGTGAAGTTTATTCAAAACAGAGATTTAAGGGTAGCAAAGAATATCAAAGAATACAGGTAAGTGATGCTGAGGTAAAAGATCAGCCATGATCTCTTCAAATGAGAGAGCATATGCAGGAGACAAAATGGCCTGCACCTTCTGCTATTGCTTATGTTTCTTATGTTCTTGTATGTTGTTCAAAGAATGTACCAAGAAAATGTGCAAACCCCAGGCAGGTAAGGTTCCATTCTACTGACAGTTGCAAATCTGGAGATTTAAAGTCAATAACAAAAATGAATTTTGTCTCCAGATATTGTTCTGCCAGATTTTATTCAAGGTTCTACCATCTAAATTAATTAAAACAAGTTGCACGACATACACGCTGACGTATACTGTCATGCGGGTGACGCCTGGTTAGGGTTGAGGCTGTAAAATATTCTTCCTTCAATGCATGGATTTTAAACATTAATATATTAAAATTAATACAATAAAATCAATTGTGCAAATGAAAAGATGTCTGAGTCGTTCAGTTTTATTTATAGATGTTTTATGCAGATGCTGGAGAATCGAGGGTACACAAAAAGCTTTCTAAGGAGCGAAGGAGATTTTCTCGAGACCCTTCTTCAGGATTTTCAGAAGTGGGATTGGTCCTTCCATCCCTCCTTCTCCACAACCTACCCTTCTCCCCTCCCCTCTCCCCCCCTTCTTCCTTTCCCCCCTCTTCCTCCCGTCTCCCCGCTCCACTCTTCTCCCCCTTATCCACTACCCCTTCCCCTCATATCCCCTTCTCCCCTCTCGCTCCCTTCTCCCATTCGCCATCCCCCCACCAACTTTCCACGACGTCCCCCCCCATTTGTGGACCCAGCCTGCAACCAGCGATCCCCCCCACACTATCCCACACACGCTAGGGAGAATTTATACAAACCTGTGCGTCTTTGGAGTGCGGGAAGAAACCCAAACCCTAACCCTAACCTAACCCTAACCCTAACCCTAATCCTAATCCTAATCCTAGCCCTAACCCTAGCCCTAACCCTAACCATAACCATAACCCTAACCCTAACTCTAGGTTGATCGGCTTGGTATAATTATAAATTGTCCCTTGCGTGTGTGGGATAGTATGCGGGGGATCGTTGGTCGGTGCGGACTCGGTGGGCTGAACTAAATGTGAGCCAGGGACCCCAGGAGTTGGACTCGAACCCCCAATGTTCTGCTCATGGGAACTAAACAGTTCACCACGAGTTGTCCCAGAGGCAGATGTCTCTTCCAATGATCTCTCCAAACCCCCAGAGGCAGCAGGCTTTTCAACTGGGTACAGGCAATGTTGTCAATGTACCAGTGCCACCCACCTGCTCCGGCCACTGAGTCTAAATACCCACCACCCATTTTGAAGCAAGGCGTGGGGGGGGGGGGGGGGGGGGTTGAAGTGGGAGGTGTTGTTCCAAAAGTCTGCATTTGCCCCATAGTCAATGTTACTAAAACAGATGATGTGGCCTTTGTGCAGTACTATTAGTGGGATCTAAGTTAGTCACAGACTGGGTCCACACATGGGGGGCGTCGGGGAAAGTGGGAGGGGGGGGGGGGTGGTTGAAGAATGGGAGAAGAGAGGTAGAGGGGGAGAAGGGGGAGGGAGGGGGCAATGGAGAAGGGGGAGAAGAGTGGAGCGGGGAGAAGGGAGGAAGTGGAGGGAAGAGAAGAAGGGGGGAAGAGGGGAGAGGAGAAGGAGGGATGGGGAGGGAGGGGGGTAGAGTGGAGAGGGGAGTTCAGTCTACACTCACTGAATCCATCCCTCTGAAAGTTCTAGAGAAGGTGATTGCATCTAGAACGGACCAATACATCTATAAATAAAACTGAACGACTCACACATCTTTTCATTTGCACAATTGATTTTATTGTATTAATTTTAATATAATAATGTTTTAAATCCATGCATTGAAGGAAGAATATTTTACAACCTGGTAGCATCTATGCAGGGAGATGGACAGAAGACATTTCGGGTCAGGACCTTCCTCCAGCATTTAAAAAAAAATGTATTACTAGTGTCCAATTGTTGTAAGTAAATTGGCAGATTGATTTCCCACATGACAACTGTCAATATGCATATTCACTGATTGTAGAAGTTTTTGGCTAAAACTCATGATAGTTAATGCCACTATATAAATTGAGAACCAGAACAGAAAATATTGGCACAACTCAGCAGATCAGGCAGCAGCTGTGGAAAGAGAAACAGTCAACATATTGAGTCTGCAACCCTATGTCAGGTTTGACTTTATAAAATCAATTATGTCTTCACATATTGTCATTTTGGAAGTAGGACAAACATTTTAAAGTTCACAATCCCTGAACTTGCAAACATTAACCTTCAGATAAATGTTGATTTTATTATGTCATTAGTTTTGAAGTTACTGTTTCTTATAAAAAAAGAAACGGTGAAGACAATGTTATACCAGTAGTGTAGTCCTTTCCTGTTCTGCAGAAAACATCACTCCTTTGAGAAATCAACTTGCAGGAAAGTTGTGTTAAAGTTGATTTAATATTGAAGTGATGTATTTAAGGTTCCCAAATCTCCCATTGGACCCAACCCCTTCATTGATCAATCGTTAAAAGGAGCTCTGTTGATCAATCGTTAAAAGGAGCTCTGTTAACCCTAATGCAGAGCAAAACTGTCCTGAATGGTCTTCCTACTGTAGGTGAAAGTTGCTCTTTCATGAAAAAAAATCTGTCATCTCCTCAGAATTTGATGTATTACTGTATTGAGAAGGACATTTACAGTGGGAATTAAAACAGCCTGAAAGAAGTTGCCAGTTATTTTTGTCTCACCAGACAGATGGGTTCCTGTTTAAGATGGTGAGGATCAAAGCTTTAGTAACCTCATATGATAAATCAAATATCAAAAGCATTTTGCTGAGTCCAATTTAGACCATATGTTCTGAATACCAATATTCAGCATGGTGATGGTACACATTGCAGCCACACAGTTTCAGTGATGGAGAGAGTGAACATTTTATTGTATTGTATTGCTTATTATTATCAGGTGTTCCGAGATACAATGAAAAGCTTTGTTTGTGTGCTATCTAATTAAATCAAATCATATTATTCATGAGTAAAATCAAGCCATACAAAAGTACAACCAGTGGTGCAAAGAGAAAATTACCAGCGTGCAGAATGTAGCCTCACAGCATCGTAGCTTTGCACTCACAAAAAAAGTGGAGATTAAATTACAAAGTGCTCGACTGCAATGAGGTGGGTTGGAAGATTTGGACTGCCCTAGTTTATGGCAGCACCATTAGGTAATCTGATAACAGTTGCTAATGAAGTGGAGTTGGAGTCACAATCATCTGGACAAGCACACTGAATTCCAATATTTTCGTGACTAATGTCTTGAAGATGGTAGAAAGGCTTCAGAGAATCATGAATTGAGTCACTGTATTGAAAAGACAGCGAAGAAGATATATTCTTATTTACTGAGATTACCAACTCATTTGCTTTGAATATAGATGTTTTTAAATTAAAAAAAGTTTATGATTAAATTATCCCATTATCTGCATATCTACAAGTTCAAATTTTAATAGCAATTGCTATTTTGAACAAATTCATTGTTTTCATTGCAACATTTCATTCCTGGGAGTGCACATCTCTGAAGATCTTTCCTGGTCCGAGAAGACTAATGCAATTATCAAGAAAGCACATCAGCGCCTCTACTTCCTGAGAAGATTACGGAGAGACGGTTTGTCAAGGAGGACTCTCTCTAACTTCTACAGGTGCACAGTAGAGAGCTTGCTGACTGGTTGCATCGTGGCTTGGTTCAGCAACTTGAGCGCCCTGGAGAGGAAAAGACTTCAAAAAGTAGTAAACACTGCCCAGTCCATCCCCGGCTCTGACCTTCCTTCCATCGAGGGGATTTATCGCAGTCGCTGCCTCAAAAAGGCTGGCAGCATCATCAAGGACCCACACCATCCTGGCTACACACCCGTCTCTCTGCTACCTGCAGGTAGAAGGTACAGGAGCCTGAAGACTGCAACTACCAGGTTCAGGAATAGCTACTTCCCCACAGCCATCAGGCTATTAAACCTGGCTCGGACAAAACTATGATAATTAATAACCCATTATCTGTTATCTGTTATTTGCATTATCAGTTTATTTATTCATGTGTGTATGTATTTATATAATGATATATGGACACACTGATCTGTTTTGTAGTAAATGCCTACTATATTCTGTGTGCCGAAGCAAAGCAAGAATTTAATTGTCCTATGAGGGACACATGACAATAAACTCCTTGAATCTAGTACTAATACTGTAATAAAGAGTAATAATATTTCCAAATACTAATCAGAGGTAAAACATGCACTAAAATTAAATTGATGCAGGTAAATGTGATCTTGGATAGAGACAAAATAGAATTTCTCTGTAATTTACAGCAATGGAAAATAAGAATCAGGATTGCAATATAGAAGCTCCCTGTAGCTCTTGGGATCCCACACTGGAACCAAACAAATAGTTGACTGATGTGTTGGAAGGAACTGCAGATACTGCTTTAAACCAAAGATAAATTCAAAATGCTGGAGTAACCCAGCGGGACAGGCAGCATCTCTGGAGAGAAGTAATGGGTGATGTTTCAGGTGGAGACAAAGAGTTGATGGGGACCAAGATGGGAAAGCAGGCAATTTACAGAGCAGTCCCGCCAGTGAGCTGTCTCAGATAGTAACGTTATTTTTTAATTGTTTCTGGTGTGAAGGATAAAGGAATTCTCTCAGCACGTCCACTTAATCTTAACATTTAAATGCTGCACGAGCACTTTCTCAATTACAATAAACTTCCTGGAGATCTGCTCAAAATGCTGCTAAAAGCATTATCAAGGCAGCATTTACCTTCTGGAGGTTACAATGTCTTCTAGCTGCGAATTAGCAAAAGTCTGCAAGAGGTAAAAGTTAAAATTGAAGAAGAAAACCATAACTTTTGTTGATCATTATTTAGTCTACTCTGCCAAAACAAATGATTCCGAATCTCCAACCCATTTGGTCTCTCTTGCCTTTTTGTGAGATGTTTTGTATTTTTCTCTTGAAAGGATTAAAGGAACAAAAAATCATTATTCATTTGTGACTTAAGAATTTTCTTGTTTAGCATTTACGATTAAACCATATATATTTCTGGACATAGATACATTTGAGGAAATACAACCACTTGCCTTTCACAAATCTTTAACAACCAACTCTAATAAATAATTAAAAAAGAATAAAAAAATAACCCAGCAATAATGCTTTCACAAATCACCAGCAGTTTCTCATTTGCTGATGTAAACAAAACTCCATTAATTCCCAAAAGGGATATTGCAATGCTTTTATTAATATTGCTTTTTTGAAATAGGATAATGTGATCAACTACAGTTAGCACTGCCAGACGCAAAGTTTTTTTAGGTTGTAACCTGAACACAGAAATGTCTGAAGAAAGCAGAAGGCAGAACCTGCACCCGAGGAGAACCACATGCAATGAGAATGTCACTTTAAATGTTCTTATGTAGGGAAGGGGGGAATATTTTAACAACCTCCACATCATCATCAGCACTGAGCCCCCCCCCCCCCACCCCCCAATCCCCCACTGAGACCCAAAAACAGGACCCAGATGCTCCCTAGAAAATAATAATTAATGCCAGAGAGAGCCAGTTAGTTTCAAAATGCTTGAAAATTGTTCTCAGAGGGAAAAAAAATGACCTTATTTCCTTATTTTATTTAACTGGAAATGACCTTGGAAACAGTTCGATGTCATTTGAGTGTTGGCTAGTGTTTGAATACTAATGCTTTCGAAAGCAGTAGTGATACATTCTGGTTATTTAAATGATCCAATCCTCTCAATTGGGAAAGATGAATCCAATTTCAAACGCCTGAAGATAGGTCCTGACACGAAACGTGATCTATCCATATTCTGCAGAGATGCTGCCTGATCCGCTGAGTTACTCCAACACTAGGTATGTTTTTTTTGTAAACCGGCATCTGCAGCTCCATGTGTCTTCAAATGCCTGCATTTATAAGATTCATCCTATCATTGCAAACATTCATCTCTAATCACTATCACTCCATCATCCCTATAAAATGTTGAGGTATGGGATAGAGCTAGAGAATTTACTATATGCTGATCCGATTAGGAAAATGTTAATCTCTTTTTAAAATTCACAAAATTTACATGTCCAATATGATAGGTGTGAGACCTCAGTGGTGTGAGTGGGGCGTGGTCATTAGTTTGCCCTCCCAGAATTTAGTTTAGTTTAGTTCAGAGATACAGCTTGGAAACAGGGCCTTCGGCCCAGCAAGTTCACGGTGACCTGTGATTCCCGTACACTAACACTATCCTACACACTTAGAACAATTTACAATTTTATCAAGCCAATTAATCTACAAACCTGTATGTCTTTGGAGTGTGGGAGTAAACCGGAGCACCAGGGGAAACCCCATGCATGTCACTGGAAGAATGTACATACCTCATACAGACAGCAGCCGTAGTCAGGAACGGACACAGGACTGTGGCACTGCACTGCTGCGCCACTGTGCCTTGTAGAATATCTTTTGTAACACATCTTGGGTATTGCAGAGAATTGTGTATGAATTGAATCTTTTTCCTAAAGAACTCAGCTCTTTGTTTTGACCAGCTGCCTCCAAGACAATAAATGAGGGGCTCCTAAGGATTTATTACATGCCAAAGTTCAATCATTTAAATAAAACCCTGCAACGTATTACAAAAAATATGGAATGCTTATTGTTTTTGGAACAATTGAAATAATGTGTAACTCAACGATTGTATTGTTAGTCCCTGCCTGACTGCTTTCTTCTGTGTATTTACATCCCAGAAACTTGCCAGGTTTAACATGAACAAGGTGCAAATCTGGTCATGAAAAGATTTGCCCTGCTGTGAGAATAAACTAAGAGTATTGGGAGAACATTTCTCTGCAATAGCCGTTTAATTATCAAATAATAATCTGCTAATTGTACAATTAATGGTTATAGGTATCGCTGCCATTCCATAGTGTTCGGTTGCATATCCATAACTAATAAAGTAGTGCAGATGTTTGGCTTGCTGATGAGAGAACAAATGGAATAACAATAATGCCTGACTTGTTCTATGCTCCTGTGTGCAATTACTATTAATGGTTTCCAGCCATGAGTAATATCCACACTCAATGTGACTGCAAAAGCTGAACATTTCTTTTTTTCTTATTTAAAATATGGAAGGGTACATTGAAATAAGGTTTCAAAAACAAAACATTAGCTCTTGCAAATAAAACCACAGATAGTATATATAATGGAATCCATTAATTTAAATTGTAAGTGCTCGCAAGGGAAAGGGCTTTTTTACAATGCGTTCATTAATCTTATCAAAAACAAGCAAATGAGTAAAAAAGTGGAGCAGAGAGTGCGGAATTACAGTTTATTACATTCTTTCTTTCCACTTACATTTCTGCAAATGGAGGAAAGTAGGCCCATTATTATACCGTTATCCCATAATTAACAATGCAATTACATTAATTTTTTTTTATAATTACACTCTTAATGTGCAGTGAATATTACTAAAGATCCATTGAATTATTTTTTCTAGTTTCACTGCATTTACTAATATTTTCATTCACAGCTCACTTCACAATTGCCAGTATGCCTGCGTAATAGTACATTGGCAAAGACTCAATGTTTAGTCATCGTACCAGCAAAATGCCAAGGTTAGCTGTTCGTGTAATTTCTCCTCTGGATCTGTCTTATCTATGGCCAGCTGGCTTAGTAATTTCTCAGTCTGTGGGGCAAATTATAAACACGAACCTTTACAACGGTCTGCTGTGTTATTAATGTAATCGCAATAACAAACAAGAGAAATATGAGTCAGCAGTAAAGTTATTTATTTAATAGTTTCGGTCCCAGCTGGAGCACTGTGGTCAATTGCGGATACTACTTTTTAGGACAGATGTCAAGGATTCAGGGAGAGTGTTAAAGAGATTTATTAGAATAGTACCAGTTACGTAGAGACTCAAGTGGAATTGGTAACGTTATCTGTAGAGGAGTTCAACAAAACTGTTTATAATCATGAACCATTTTTATTAAATCCAGTCAATTGACAGAAGCAAAGTAACCATTGGACACAGATTAAAGGTAATTGGCCAAAGCACTACAAACGACAGATGGAAAAAAAATAATTGTGTACTGCAAAGAATCGCTTGAAAGACAAGTCAAAGTAGTTCTCGTAATAACTTCCCATTGGGAACGGATGATTATTTGAAAGGTAAAATCAACAGGGCCCTGCAGGAAGACCAAAGGAATGGGGTCTAGTGAGGAGCTCCTTCAATGAGATGCCATGGATAGGAAAGGGTCTCGACCCGGTATGTCACCTATTCCTTATCTCCAAAGTTGCTATGTGACCCGCAGAGTTACTCCAGCTTATTGTGTCTGTCTTCAATCAACTCTTCTTCTTTCACTTAATGGTAGTTCACAAAAAGACACCCGAGATAGAGAAATTAAAAGGCTTCTAAATGGCCAGATCCTTTAACTTGAAAAAATGTCCCAAGCAAATTACAGAAACCTGATAAGAATAATCAACATGGGTTTGGAATGGTAAATAAATAACTGCCCAAAAACGGTAGCTTGGAGATCAGATCTTACTGAAGGCGAGGAAAACAATGAGCAAGAGAATTCTCCATGTTTAAAGTCTGTTTATTAATGGTGAGTAATGGAAATTGCAGATAGTTAAACATTCACAGTAGTAGAGTACAGTTAACAGTGCATTGAAATGCTTGTAACAGATATACACACTGAAACTATTGGGGCATTGGAAGGGTTTGAATGTTGAAATGAGGAATATAAGTGTGAGTAATGTGGACCAGGCAGCAAAAAGCTTATAGCCGAAGAAAAACTTCCAGTCAATATAACCACCTGAATTTATGTCACTCGATAAAATGCTTCAAATGACGCTTTAAGTAAACGTGATCGGCCAAGTTTATAAGTGCACTTCATGTTTATTTTAAGTTTCAATAATAGAATTTTGCAAAGCCTGCGACAGCCTGTAAACAAACTGTACAAGAAACAGATGAACCTCATCTGAACTAGGTCTGAGAATTATAAAATGATTATCATTAATTAACAGGGGGAAAAAAATAACATTCAGCGAGAGCCTCACAATAATCAGAGCTTTGTGCTCCTGTCTGATTCCTCACTGAAGAGGGTCAGTAACCTCAACATTTTAAGGAAATGGTTTCCTAAAACAACAGAAAACAAGGCTGTTCAGATATTTTATACAGAAATAAGAACCTTCAATGAGTGAAGATAACCCCTTCAACACCAAACGCTGCAAAAGTCACCCTTCGTCACTGAAAAAAAGGGCAAGGTATAAGCTCAGAAAATAAGGGAAAGGCATGAAGTACGAAGCAATGCCCATATTGAATTTTGAATAAAAGTCAGAGCAAATGACCTATATATTATCCAGTTGGGTAAAATCACTGTTAAGTGCTCGTCTGAGATTTTGAACTCAATAAACATGTACACGCTAAACATTGGAATGAATAGCAATATCATTTTGTGGAAATGTTGTTTCTGTATAAATAAACTCATGAACAGATATTGGGATGAATCTTGAGACGGAGAACACATATAAGTCCCACCAATTCTGAGTTGTATGGCCATGAGATGTTACAAAGTAAATAACTCCTTCTCTTCATGATGCGTAAATTTCCAGGACATTTTATGAATATGAAGCCAAGATTGTGGTAGTGGAGGCAGGTGTGATAGTGGCATTTAGAGGCTTTTGGATATGCAGGGAATGGAGGGATATGGACCACGTGCTGGCAGAGGTGATTAGTTTAACTGGCATCATATTCGTCACGGGGATCGTGGGCCGAAGAGCCTGCTCCTGAACTGCACTGGTCTATGTTCTATGAAGCAGGAGAATGTACCAGCTAACCTCACCCACTGATCCATATATGTCAGGCATACGGTTCAATCATGTGCTTGGGTTAACTAATCTCAGTCAAGTAAAAGCTAGTGTCAGAGTCAAAGCCGGCAGGGTGGCGTAGCGGTAGAGTTGCTGCCTTGAGGGCCTGTCCCACTGTACGAGGTAATTCAAGAGTTCTCCCGAGTTCTCCCCTGATTTGAGCTTGTGTAATATACGTAGCGGGTATGACGGGGCTTGTATGAGTAAAAAGTTTTTTTAAATTTCATCACGAGTATTTTTTTACTCGTGGACATTTTTCACAGTGTTGAAAAAACGACACGAGTTTACTGGATTTCCCGAGTACCTACCGTTACTCGTACAAGCCGCTACGTGACATCCACAAGCTCCTACATACCCTCCACATACATTACACAAGCTCAAATCAGGGGAGAACTCGGGAGAACTCTTGAATTACCTCGTACAGTGGGACAGGCCCTTTACAGCGCCAAAGACCCAGGTGCAGTCCATGTGGAGTTTGTACATTCTCCCTGTGAAAGCCTGGGTTTTCTCCGGATGCTCCTCCCACATTCCAATGATGCACAAGTTTGTAAGTTAATTGGTTTCTGTAATTTGTCCCTAGTGTATAGGATAGTGCTAGTGTACAGGGTGATCCCTGGTCAGCATGGACTTGATGGGCCAAAGAGCCAGTTTCCATGCTGTATTTCCAAAGTTTGAAACTTGAAATCTGAACACTGTAGAGAGCCGCCTCCACTGCAAATGCTCATTTCCCCCCCATCTACCCCGGCCACAAGCAACCCCCACCCTCTGCCACACATACGCACACAAGCACACACGCACGCACATGCGCGCACACACACGCACACACAAGTGCATGCATGCACATACACACACACAGAAAACAAACACGATGTGACTATCATAGCAGGATATTGCCTGATAAAATAACTGTGCAGACTGTCCACCCTCCTTGATGAAGTAAATGAAAGAAGCATATTTAATTAAAAAAAGATGTATCGACCTGAAAGATGTACAAAAAGTGGGTTGTGGGCAGGCAACTAGTTCCATTACTTAAAGTGAACAGAGACACAAGGGGTCTATTATTATTACTGACTAATTATGGCCACGTCCAGAATTATAGAAGCAGTCGAGATACTGTATAAAGAGATCTATCAGATACTTACAACATATCTGAATTGATGAGGCCTATGTTCTTTCATTTATATTTGATTATTATAAACTGGCTTCACTTGGTCTGTTTACCTGCTATGGAAGTCTATTATTAGATTTCCTTAGAAAAGGATCATCGGCTATCAGTTAATATCTGTACTGACAGCAGGGTAAGCTGAAGCTGCATTATTGCCTGTGGAGCGATTACTTCACTGCGTATCATAAAGCACCAATAACCTTCAGATCATTGTAGTGGAGATCTGTCCTGCTGTTATACACCTAATTGCACTCAGCCTGGTATGGGAATACCATGGATGCATCCTCATGGATACTGAAAATAAAGGCTTCCAAGTGGTTCAGTGTTTTATGAAATAATCAAACGGCTAGAGGCCACATGCTGTCTCGTGATTGATCAACTGGTAGCATCACTCAGGAATTTCGCACCTCTACTGATGATGAAAGGCTTCAGGTTCCTGCTACAGTGGGTATCAGTGGGAGCTGGTGCGTGGTGAGCAGGAGCAAGATTGATGGATCTAATTTTCATATGCATACAAAAAGAAAAACGTGTTAATAATGTTGTCGCTAATTAAATATAACAAGAGATAAATACTACAAAATAGTGAGCTGGAGGGCAATTGAATCATATATTCACACTTTTTAATTTAGATTGGAAAAATCAAATAGTTTATATATACCATGTCAATGTCATCCTTGCTTAATTAAAATTCAAAATGGACAGAGGGTAATCACATTTGTGATGGTTTTTAAATGATGGCAAAGGAAGCACACTGTTTCAAAGTACCTTTGAAACAAAGTTCCCACTCTGGTGCCTCATCCATTTACAGGAAACAGCAAACATGCAGGTTCAGAAACCAACAGGAGATGGTGGTGCAGTGGTAGAGTTGCTGCCATACAGCGTCAGAGACCTGGGTTCAATCCTGACTAAGGGATTGAGTGTGTATGGAGTTTGTACCCTCTCCCTGTGACGTGACGTCTCCGGATGCTGCAGTTTCCTCCCACACTCCAAAGACATACAGGTTTGTAGGCTAACTGGCTTAGTAAAATTGTAAGTTGGCCCCAATGAGTGTAGGATGGTGTAAGTGCACGGGGATCAGGGTGCTACTGTATGGGGATCGCTGGTCGGTGCGAACTCGGTGGGCCGAAGGGCCTGTTTCTCTAAACTAAACTAAACTAAGACAAATAGGACCTAAGCATTTAACATATATCAACATCTTCAATGTTAAGGATGGAGACACTTAGCATGGAGCATGATCACTTATTTGGATAACAAAGAAAACTGCAGATGAGGGAATCTGAAACAAAAACAGGAATGATCGAAGAACTCAGCCAGTCAGGACAGGAACCTTCCAGGACAGGAACCTTCCTCATGATAAAACTTTAATTAGTTCCTCTTCCCACATGTATTGCTTGATTAGTGGAGTTCTTCCAGTATTTCTGTTCAAATTATTTTATTAGTCTGTTTCTTATTACTTCATTGATAGCACATGAAGCTTTAGTTCCACGTTGATCCCAAATAGTGTCCTGAAGCATCAGAAACTCATATTAATAGATGCAGATTTACAGGGTTAATCTGGATTAGTCTGTCCAAATGGATCATCAATTCTTTATGGAATCCTCCTCATTCTAAATCCATTGATCTGAACAAAATAAAATTTAAATTGGTGCTGCAAGAACAAGAATATCTACTCCACCAGTTTACTGCTCCCTCGTTAATGTTGTAAATCTACCACTCTCCATAGACAGTATAAACATCGTACTAATGCACCGATATAGTAACTCCCACATTGATCAAGGGATAAGCATAATCAATGAATTAATTTCATAACCTAATTGATGAATTTCTTCAGTAATCCAACTTTCTGCTACTACTTTTTAATTTTGGTGAATCTGTTTAACTTAAACCACTGAAATATTATGAAAAGACAAAAATCGGAGTCTAAAGACGGGTCTCTTCCTGAGACATCACTGATTCCTTTTCTCCAGAGATGCTGCTTAACCTGCTGAGTTACTTCAGTTTTTTTGTGTCTATCTTTGATTTAAACCAGCATCTGTAGTTCCTTCTTATGCACTGAAATATTACTTTCTGAATAATTCAGCAGAAATATAAAAGACTAAGCAATGTGCTTTTATACAAAATCGTTCGCAGAGATACTAAAGTGCTGTTACCAATTGCCACTTTCAGAGGTTTGTTATTTCCTGACATTGGATCAACAATTCTCATGTTCATAAGACACAGCAGCACAATTAGGCCATTCGGTCAATTGTGTTTGCTCCATCATTTGAAAATGGCTGATCTATTTTTCTCTCTCAAATTCATTCTCCTGCCTTCTCCTGTAACCTTTGATACCCTTACTAATTAAGAATCAATCTCCGCTTTAGAAATATCTAATCATCTGGCCTTCACTGCTCTTTGTGGCAATAAATACAGACTCAGCTCACTCTGGCTAAAGAAATTCCTCATCATCTCCAATCTAAAGGTATGTCCTTTAATTCTGAGACTGTAGATCCACTGGTAGCCATCACAAAATGATAATGCAGTGTATCTGTACGTGGTGGGATGAGTCTAGACAGATCGCAATGGGATGTGAACTTGTTAGAGGAATAGGGATAATAAGCATAGACATATTAAGGGGAAGATAAACACAAACAGTTAGATTAACTCAGCGGGACAGGCAGCATATCTGGAGAGAAGGAATGGGTGATGTTTCAATTTAAGACCCTTCTTCAGACTGGTTAGGGTTAAGGGAAACGAGAGATATAGACGATTATGTAGAGAGATAAAGAACAATGAATGAAAGATATGCAAAAACGTAATGATGATAAAGGAAACAAGCCATTGTTAGCTGTTAGGTGAAAACAAGATTAAGGGGAAGTTGGACAAGAGCATGAGAGAGGAGATATAAATGAATTTGTTGACAGGATTAGAGGAGGGTTGGAAGAGGCTCTAAGGGACACCAAGTGATGATATAAACCAATTGTACATCATGATCTCCCATACCCTGTGGACACAGCATAACTAAATACATCTATTCCTATGTATTGGGCCATTATGATATATAATTTAGTCTGGTACTCATCAGTTTTTGTGGCAGTGCTTGGTGACAATATTCTGTGGCCCAGACTTAGCAATCAGTGAAAATCATGGAACTATATATCCTTGGTCTCCCTGTTCTACAACACCGACATGGCCGTTGCCATTTACTCTGTAAGTCCTGCCCTGTTGTGTCCTACCAAAATGCAACACCTCACATTTATCTGAATTAAATTCCATCTGCAATCCCTTGACACATTGACCCAGTTGATCAAGAACCCAAGATCCCTGTGTAGTTATAGATAACTTTCTTTATTGTCCATTATACCTCTAACTTTAGTGTCACCTGCAAACTGATTAACCATGCCACCTACATTCACATGCAAATCATGAATATAAATAATGAACAACACTGGCCGGCATTAAACCCTGTGGTACACTTGTTACAGGCCTCCAGACTGAAAAGCAACCCTCGACCATCACCCTCAGATTTCAACCTTCAAACCAATTTTATATCCAAAGTTGTAATGAATTGACTCACTACAACTGTTTTCAGTGGTGTGCAACTCACCTTGTTGTTCCTTTTGATTTACTGGTGCATTGGTTGATCAAGTATGGATTCTCACTGGGGGAGGCAGCTGGAATCACTTCCTGCCAGACTTTTTCTGAGGTGACCTTCATGACTTTCCTGGGCCTCTGGAATGCAGACTCTCCATCCCTGCCTTTATCTCACTCTCTCCACTGTCAGCTGTAATGTATATCAATATGACTGGCTGTCATGGGAGCTGTATCTCTTCAGGGCTGACACCTTTCACATGAAGAGGAAAAGCACATTGAAGATGTATTCAATTAAGCCTCATCTCACTGAGATGGCATGGATCCTGTTTTAGTCCCTTAGTCATATAGTTCTTTATTTTGTAGCAATTTCACTATTTGTGTGGGGAGTGATTTAAGTGGCCTATGTATTAACTATTAAGTATTATAAGCTACAAAATATTTGGTGCCCTAAAATTACCAGAACAAAATTTAATTTCTATGCAGAGATCCCTCTAACCATTCAGCAATCCGGAGCCTGGCTTCAGAGCTTGGATTGGTGCTTGGAATAATTAATTTGTGGCCACTACTGCAACTTGGTTGCAAGTAGGACATGATTAGTAGCTCAACTTGCCTGGGTTTCGATGTTTCAGATGAGATGGAGAGGAGAATAAAAGAGGTGGAGGGCTTGCTTGACTAACGAGAGAGAATGTCACGGCAGTAGTCACAGAGCATACACTGGAGGTACATCTACTGCAGCATCATGGGTTGAGCTCAAAAATGAGAAATGAACGCACACTAATGGAATTATATTACAACTCACCCAATAGCCAGCAGGAGATAGAGGATCAGATATGTAGGCAGATTACAGAAGGATGCAAGCACCATGGGGTTGTTGTAGTGGGTGACTTAAGTTTCCCAATATTGACTGGGATTGACACAGGGAGAGAGGATTAGACTGGAAACAATTTGTGTCCAAGAAAGTGTATCTAAGATGGCTTTCTTAAACAGTGTGTGAATAGACAGTCTCAAGAAGGGACCATTACTGCACCTTGTATTGGGAAACATGTGTGGCCAGATGACTGGTGTTACAGTGGAAGAGCATTTTGGAGATGGTGATTACAACTTCATAAAATGTCAAATAGTTTTGTATAGGGACAGGCTGTATGTTGGAGGAAGGTATTTAATTGGGGCAAGGGAGATTACAATGTCTTTAGACAGGAACTAAGGTGGGTAGATTAGGATAAATTGGTATTGGGTAAATCCACAGATGCCATGTGGGAGTTATTTAGAGGCCAGCTGAGCAAAATGCAAGATCAGCATGTTCCAGTAAGGAGGGGGGATAAGGACAGCAAAATGGATGACCGAGGAGATTGTAAACTTGACCAGGAAGAAAAAGTAATCTCATGCCAGAGAAGCCTAATGCGGAATATAAAGAGAGTAAGAAAGAACCCAAGCAGGCCATAAGAAGGGCCAAAAGGGGCCAAGAAATATTGCAGGTGAGTCAAATTAAGGAAAATACCAAGCGTTTTATACCTATGTTAAAAACAAGAGGGTCACCATGAGAAGGTATGACTGCTCAAGGATAAAGAGCAAAATTAATGCTTCTGGTGAGAGGATGTAAGTGAAGTACCAAATGAGTACTTTGCAACTGTATTACCAAGGAGAAGGATTTGGAGGACAGGGATATCAGTGTGGACAATACAACTATGCCAAGGAATTTGAGATCAGGAGGTGGTACTGAGGTTCTTGAACAGCATTAAAGTGGAGAAGTCCCCCAGGCCTGATGGGATCTATCCCAGGTTATTGAGGGATGCAAGAGAGAAGATAGCGGGCCCTTGACAAGGATCTCTGTTTCTTGATAAGGTCCCTCATAGTAAGCTTATCCAGAAGATTAAGATGTACGGGATCCATGATGACTTAGTCCTATGGATTCAAAACTAGCTTATTCATAGAAGAGAGGGGGTTATGGTGGAAGGTAGATATTTTGGCTGAAGATCTGTCAATATTGGAATTCGCAGGGTTCTGTGCTGGGATCTCAGCTGTTTGTGATATATGCATAAATGACCTGGACATAAATGTAGATGGGTTGGGAGTAAGTTTGCTGACAATACCAAAATTGGAGGATTTGCAGATGGCGAGGTAGGTTGTCAGAAGATACAGCAGGATTTGGATTAGCTGCAAAAATTGGTGGAGACATGGCAGATGGAATTCAACCCGAGTAAGTGTGTGGTGTTGCACTTTGGGAGGTTGAATGCAAGGGTAAAGTATACAGTTAATGACAAGATCCTTAACAGCATTGATGTGCAGAGGGATCCTGGAGTCCAAGTCCATAGCTCACTGAAAGTGGCATCACAAGTAGATAGGGTGGTAAAGAAAGGTGCAGAGGAGGTTGGCCTGAATGCTGCCTGGATTCCAGGGTTTCATCTACAGGGAGAGGTTGGAGAGAATTGGATTGTTTTCTCTGAAACATCGGAGGTCGAGGGAAGACTTGATAGAAGTTTATAAAATTGTGAGCAGCATAGATTGGGTAGACAGTCAGAACCTTATTCCCTGGGTAGAAATGTCCAACACTAGAAGGATTTGTTATAAAATGAGAGGGGAAAGTTTAATGGAGATGTGCAGGAAATGTCTTTTACACAGAGAGTAGTGGGGGTCTGGAACGCACTACCAGGGGTGGTGGTGGATGCAGACACAATAGAGGCATGTAAGAGCCTTTTAGATAGGCAAATGGAGTACAGGGAATATAGTGATATGGATCATGTACGGGCAGATGGGATCAGTCCATCTTGGCATCATGTTAGTAACAAACATTGTGTTCCTATGCTGTACTACTTTATGTTCTATGTTCTATGTTCTATGTTCTAACGCAGTCTACATATCAGCAAGCTGTTGTCCTTGTTACCTATTTAAAGCCACTGAAAGCAGACGGGCATCCAGATGACCAAGCTTAAAACAGATTACAAATATGTACAGCTTACAAATAAGTCCTGAAATGGGACTCAAACTGACGGGAATGTCCACCTTGAGCATGGCATAATGTAGAAGGATAGAGATCAGTCAAACTCAACCATTGGGAAAGAAAATTGGGCAAGGCGCACTTGGGGAACGCCATGCCCCCAGTTTTCTGCTCTTGTGGAAGCGAATGGGCATTGATACATCATTTTTGGTCTGAAAGACACCGGCATACCAACTGAACCAGACTAACATATATAGATATTCAAACCACTCACAGCTGTTTTAATAAAAGCTGTACATATTTGTAATCTGTTTTAAGCTTGGTCATCTGGATGCCAGTTTGCTTTCAACAGTAGCAGGAATCTGCTGAGTGCAAAAATAATTTGCATGCAAAATAAAGGCATTGCTGCTAATAAGGCATCTGTGAAATCTGACCTTGTTGTCTGAAGTATTCAATGCCATAGTACGTGCCTGTGAGATTGTGCTCACTACATTGTATTGTCCAGCTATACAGTGGCAGGTTTTCACCCTGGTTCACTGCACACGTTATCAGGTCAGAACAAATTACAAAGGTGACGTCCAAGATGCACGTAACTGATGCCTCTCACTTGAAGGTTTGACAAAATGCAATCATTTTTGCAGCTGCAAGGAGATGAAGGAATAATCATATGGTTATACATTTGAACAAGTTGAAACCAAGATGGTACTAGCAGTAATGTTTAAGAAAGAACTGCAGTTGCTGAACCTGAAAGGTCACCTATTCTTTCTCTCCATAGATGCTGCCTCACCCGCTGAGTTCCTCCAGCATTTTTGTCTACCTAGCAGTAATGTTGTTGCTTTCTTTATGTAAAAAAGAAGTGTGGGAGTATAATCATTGATGGTGCTGCCTTTAAAGGGATTGGCTTGGCACGAGAGAGAATAACATTTAGAGTTTGGAATAAGAGTAGGGATATGTTACTGATAAGATTGCTCTGTTTGGAGCTGTCATAGACTCATTGAGCTGAATAGCTTTATGCTGTCAAATAATTCTGATTCTATAATCTCTGTTCCTCCTGGTTCAGTTCAGTTCATTTTGCAGTGAGAATGAAAAGAACCTCAATCTTTGTGCTAAGCCATAACTTTATCATTCCCAAACATAAACCTCTGAACCTCATGAAGGGCGACATGGTGACGAAGCGGTAGAGTTGTACCTTATGGCGCTAGAGGATCAGGTTCGATCCTGACTACGGGTGCTGTCTGTACAGAGTTTGTACATTCTGCATGGAACTGTGTGGTTTTCTCCGGGTGCTCTGGTTTCCTCCCACACTCCAAAGACATTCAGGTCCTTAGGTTAAAAGGCTTCAACAAAAATTGTAAATAGTCCCTAGTGTATATGATAGTGCTAGTGTAGGGGAACGCAGGTCGATGTGGACTTGGCCTGTTACCACGCTGTATCTCGAAATTAAACTAAAATAAAGTAATGTGCCACCCATGCAATTTCTATTACAAATGGACCAAATTATGTCCAGATTATGTGGATCTGTGGGTAGAGTTTAGGAACAAGAAGGGATTGATTAATTTGTTGGGACTTTTAGACCTCTCAATATTCAACAGGAATGAGAAGAGCTCAATGGGCAGCACATTAGCGCAGTGGTAGAGTTGCTGCCTTACAGCTAATGCAGCGCCGGAGACCTGGGTTCGATCCTGACTACGGGTGCTGTCTGTACGGAGTTTGCACGTTCTCCCTGTGACCTGCGTGGGTTATCTCCAAGATCTTTGGTTTCATCCCACACTCAAAAGACGTACAGGTTTGTACGTTAATTGGCTTGGTAAATATAAAAATTGTCCCTATTGGGTGTTGGATAGTGTTAATATGCAGGGATCGCTGGTCAGCGCAGACCCGATGGGCTTAAGGGCCTGCTTCCGCACTGTATCTCTAAACTAACCTAAACTAATCCAGGAAATTATACGCCAGTGAGCCTCACTACAGTGGTAGAGAAACTATTGGAGAGGATTCTTCAGAATTGGAGTTAGTCCCATTTGGAAGAGAATGGTTAATGAGGGACAGACAGACAATAGACAATAGACAATAGGTGCAGGAGTAGGTCATTCGGCACTTCGAGGGTTAAGGTGATCAGCTTGGCTATGTACATGGCAGGTCATATCTTACTAACATAATCAAGTTTTAAAGTGGTAATGAAGGTGATCAATGACAGATAGAACAATGGAAGTTGTCTACATCAATTTTAATAAGGCATATTTACATTACCCTTCATTAGTCAGGGTTCTGAGTATAGAAGCTGTGTATTACATTCAGTTTTGGTCACTCTGTTATAGGAAGGATATTAAGCTGAAAAGAGTGCAGAAAGGATTTACCAAGATAGTGCCAGGACTTGAGGTCTTGAGCTGTTTGGAGAGATTGAGCAGGCCAGAAATGTATTCCTTGGAGCACTGGAGATGGAGGGGTGATCTTATTGAGATGTATAAGATCATGAGGGGGAAAAGATAGGGTGAATGCAGTCTTTTACCCAGAGTAGGACATAAGATTCATGTGAGAGGGGAAAGATTGAATAGGAACCTGAGGGACAACTTTTTCATTCAAAGGGTGGTGGGTATTTGGAACGAGCTGCCAGAGGAGATAGTTGAGGCATGTAAAAGACATTTGGACAGGTACATGGATAGAAAGGGTCTTGAGGGATTGAGGCCAAATACAGGCAAGTGACATTAAGTGCATCTTGGTCAGCATGGATAAATTGGGCTGAAGAGCCTGTTTGCATGCTATAGAACGTTGTGACCATGATATCAATGAGGAAAGCAGGAGAGATAGAATAAGGAGGGTTAACAGATAGCAATGATAAGAAGGTATGAGGGCAAGTGTAGATCGGCTAATGTCATTTCCAGCTTAACAACATCCTTCCTATAACAGAGTGACCAAAACTGAATGCAATACACAACTTCTCTACTCAGTACCCTGACTGATGAAGGGCAATGTAAAAATGCCTTATTAAAATCCATGTAGACAACTTCCATTGTACTTACAATTTAAATTACAAAACATGTAACTATTTTGATTAATGTTTTTTTATAGTTAACTTTTATTAGAGGCATGTACATATCCTAGTCCAAACCATTACAAACTTTGTTAAACGGTTACATATTAAATATTCAGGATTCCAAGGACTCCACTACCAATGTAGCAGGAGTCTACATTTATCGGTAACATATTAACATTGACTCTAATTATTATTATTTTTTTTAATAGATAGAAAAAATAAAGAAAAAGAAAAAAAAAACTTTGAAACATAAAATAAACTATCCATAATACAACTTAGGACATAGGTCCGTAGGTAAGAAAACAAAACTATTCGTCTAGTCCTGGGTTCAAGCTTCCGTCAAGCCTCAGCGCTGGCCCATTCTACCCCTTCAAATAATCTATGAACGGCGACCATATTCTAATAAATAATTCTGGTTTGTCAATTAAGACAAATCTAATTTTTTCCAGATTTAAGGTCTCCGACATCTCCATAATCCACATTTTAATTGTAGGGGATGCAGGGTTTTTCCAAAATTTTAATATTAGTTTTTTCCCAGTTATTATACTATAATCCAGGAAATTTCTTTGGTTTGTTGTCAGTTTTAGGTATTGTTCAGATATGCCCAAAATTATTAATTTAGAATCGGGATCCAGTTGAATATTAACCACTACGTAAATAACTTTAAAAATATCCACCCAAAATGTTTTAATTTTTATGCAATTTACAAAGGTATGAGTTAAATTAGCCTCAGAGTATTGACATTTATTGCAGATAGGAGAGATATTAGGAAAAATTCTATTTAATTTTGTTTTAGAATAATGCAATCTGTGTAATATTTTAAATTGTATTAAAGAATGCCTGGCGTTTAACGAACATTGATGTATATGTTGTAGACTTTCATCCCAAATATCTTTTGTTATGGGTTGAACTAATTCATTTTCCCATGCTTGTCTATGTGATTCCGTCGACGGATTCTCGCTATCTAACAGAATATTATAAATATATGATATTAATTTGACTGTGCTCTATTTATTCAAACATTCATCTAGAATCTCTGGCTCTCTAATTCTGTATTCTTGTGTATGTGATTTAACATGATCTTTCAATTGTAAATATCTAAAAAAATTATTTGAATGTAATCCAAAATTCTGTTGTACCTCCAGAAACGAGAGGAACACATCTTTTCTATAAAGATGTCCCATCATTTTAATTCCATTGTTTTTCCATTGTGTAAAGCCTTTATCCAATACCGAAGGCTTAAATGAAGGGTTATTTGCAATAGGGAGCAAAAGTGATAAATTATCCAATTTTAATGTCTTTTTTATTTGTTTCCAAATTCGAATACCGCTATGTATTATTGGATTGTATGCAATACACAACTTCTCTACTCAGTACCCTGACTGATGAAGGGCAATGTAAAAATGCCTTATTAAAATCCATGTAGCCAACTTCCATTGTACTTACAATTTAAATTACAAAACATGTAACTATTTTGATTAATGGTTTATGGGCATATAATCAAAAACATTTGTCACAATGCCATGTCAGTATTTTTGAGGCCATTGTTCAATAGTTTTGGTTTGCATGAAATCCAAATGTTACACAGTCCACCCAAAGCTATTTCAATGCATAAATCTTCCACTTCTGGATTTAATCAGAATTAAGTGATCAACAATAGATATTGTGCAATGGAGATATTTTTCCTTTTTCGGCGAGAAACCTGCCTTTTGGTGATATTGATTTCTGTTTCTGAGCGTGGTGAGGAGCGCTTTGTTAGCTGCTTCTTCCTTCAACTCCATCTTTCACTTTCCATTAAAATATCTCAACTCTCTCCAGCTTATATCTATTGATTCACTATGATTATTCTTTTAGACTCTTGCTTTCTAAACCTCCAAATATACTATGCTTGTCTTTGTCTCTACCATCACTACAGTCTAAATGTGAGGATATTCAACTTATTTACTTTATGATCCCTTTTCTAAAATTCAAAATTTTCAATGTTCTAACTTCAACCCTGTAGGCTTTCAAAGTCCAAACTTTGGCAAATTCTTTCAATTTCTTTCCATCTCTTGCTCTTTAGCAACTTGGGTGTGATGCTATACTCTGGGTCTGTCCAGTTGTTCATAACTTTGAAATAAAACTTCCCTGTCTCAGGTTCTCCATGTTATAAATTTTCCATGTTACACTAAAGCAGAAGGCTGAATTTAGCCTGGCATCTTAACGACCAACAAAACAACTGATCCAATATTTCACTTGGCGTCTCACCAATTTTAGGATTAACAAATGCTGCCAACTTACATCGCACTATTTTTTCTTTTGAAATAAGATATTGTATTTAGCATCCTCTAGCCCCAGGGACAGTAAAGGGCCTGTCCCACTAACGCGACTTTTCGTGTTAGTGGGACGATAGATGGTCGATCTAGCTCGAGGGCACTCGCCTGAAAAACCTCGAGCTAGATCGACCATCAGCGATGAAACCGAGAGCCGGATCGACCGTCTGCACACACACACAGACACATCGCAAAGGCGGGGGCCAGGGAAAGCGGGGGGGGGGGGGGGGGGGGGGGGGGGGGTGCTGTCTGAAATTCACACCCGTGATGAGCAGGAAGGTAAAAAACAGCTGGCACAGTTACAGTAAGTCCTTTAGAGAGCGTGAAAATGGAAGGGGGGAGAGAAGGGGAGAGAAGTGGAGAGAAGGGGAGAAAAGGGGAGAGAAGGGGAGAGAAGGGGAGAGAAGGGTAGAGAAGGGGGGGGGGAATGAGTGGACACACTTTTAAGAAGCCAGACAACTTTTAATAAAGTTTAGCTGGCATTTATTATTACCAGTCGGTTTACTTACCTTTTTTTTCTCAACGAGCTTTACCTTCGATGACCTTCAATTAGCTTTGATTGCCTTTGATTACAATAGCATTACGACCCACTATGACCATGTTGAAAAAAATGCCGTGACCTAGCTGAGGCCTCGAGTATGCGGGGAACATTCTCGAGCATGAAGGAAAGTTACAAAGACCTCCTAGGACTTTGTGTTGACCAAGCTGCGAGTATGAGTCGAGGGCAACCTCTTCTAAACTCGAGAATTAGGTCGTCGCAGTGGAACAGGCCCTTAACTGGTACCTCTTACAACTGAGCTTCAACTTTTGTTATGAAAACAAATGCACTATGATCCCAAATGAATAATTTCTGGAATAGCTGATGCAAATGGAGAACATAAAATAAGAGAGATTATAACTGCTTAATGTGAGGATGCATTAAAATACTTTAAAAAGATTTGAGGTTAGCATGGTGGGAGAGACACAGAAATGACTAGCACCCAAAAATGTAAACTGATTTCAGCATGCTGAGTTACTCGAAGGGTTATATAAACAATCAAGTTACTGCCGTTACCTATAGCTTCTATTAGTCTTAATCATAAACCGTTTCTGAAGAGGCTCTTCTTAGAAGAGTGAAATCAATCCAAAGCCTCCAGATGTACATCGTCTGTGACAGTGTTAATCCATAACACAAACATTCCTATGCATTTCAATCCAAAGCAGGCAGCTCTGCACAGAGAATTGTAACTTTCCACATTAACCACGAGCTGAAGTGTGAGTGGAAGAGGACAAATGAACCTACTATCACTCTGGCCATCAGCTTTTGTGCAGCTGTTTCCCCAGATTTGGCACAGTAAATGAAAACAAGCCAGGTGACTAAATTTGGAGAAAGTTGTTGCAAATTCCAGCTGGTTGTGAACAAAGAATTAGACCTCAAGGGAAATCAGTCATTAGTTTCCGTCATGTCGTCTGACACGTCTTTAACCTTTCTGAAGAAATCTCCCTTGTATCTCAGCCATGTTTTTAATAGCCTCAATAAGAATTTCCTTTTGATGTTGAAAACAGGCACATTTCTCTGGCATACTGTTACCCAAAGTCGATGCCTTCCTTGACTTGTCTTTTCAAGGCGATCGCGGATAGTCCTGCAGACCATTGCTGTCTGAATGCCAGGCATGTTTTCTGATGCCTTGCAGCTGCACATAACCTCCAGTTGTACATGTTGAATAAAACTAGTCAAGCTCATTTGTTCTCTTAGAAATGGGTCTTGAGCATGTCTTGTACATTGTTAGACAAATCTAAACTGGCACCAAAAGTGCCTTTTCTGGCAAAGGTTTACATCAAAAATATTCAAGGATTGTACTTCTATGAGGTTGATGCTGGAAATTGATATTGGTTATTAATAGCATTCAGCTGATAAGAACAAAATAAGAATGCAGTAACTGGTACATCAGAAAACTCTTCAGAAGTTATTTCCAGGTACATGATCGAAGCCGCAACCTGACAGCAGACTCCACCAAGATAACTTAGAGAAAAGGACTTAATTGTGCAATTTCACATTTTGAGAGTTGTAATTTGGGTCAGGAATAAGGAGAGACCCACTTCCCTGAACACAGAGTCAATAAATAGGGAACATTCATTTCAGGTGCTTGGAAGAAGAATTATGAGGAAGAAAAGGATGCTTAACTTTTCTTTCACATTACATCCATGTGTATTTTATCAAGTAATAACATGAAAGTAAACATTTGGCTTTTCTTAACCCATTATTGACCTAGCCATATAAGTAATCCCATCTCTGCAGTCACTTAACATTACCAGAACAAACAAAGAATAATAAAATCAAAGCTGGTTAAAGCAAGGAAGTAGCCCATTAGGTCCATTATATTCAGGCCTAAAGAAGACCTATCAAGGCTAATTTTATTCCTCATATCTTTCTCTGTAACCTGGAGACTTAGAAAAACAAATAATTCAAGTAGTTAACAAGTAAAGGGCCTGTCCCACTGTATAAGGTATCAAACTCGCGGTAAGCACGTAAAATGTACATAGGCGCTCGTGACATCTCTTAGCGGCTCGTAATGCTAACGGCAGGTACTCGGGAAACACGGTAAGCTCGTGAAGACTCGTGAAGATTTTTCAACATGTTGAAAAATGTCCACGAGAGCCCCAAGTACCTATGAGCGGCTATTACCGTAATTCTCTGAGTTCGAATCAGGGGAAACTCGGGAGAACTCTTGAATGAACTCGTACAGTGGGACAGGCCCTTAACTCTTTTCAATCTGAAGAATATTTCTGCTAAAAGGACCCTTTTTAAGATAGAATGTTCCAAGCTTCCACCATTCTATAGGTATCTTTTCTTCCCTTATCTTCCTCATAATTATTCTTCCAAGTACCTCAAATGAATGTTCCCTATTTATTGACTCTGTGTTACATGCTTACAGGGAGGAGGACTTTCTCACAAGGGGGACCAGCCAGGGGAGAGCAGCAGCATCAGCAGTCTGGTCAGCAGTTTCAGGCCCTGTTCTGTGCCACAGATGTGATGGGAAACATTGGACGGAGTCATTGTGATAGGAGACTCGTTAGAGGGACAGATAGAAGATTCTGTGGCAGCAAATGGGACTCAAAGAGTGATTGAAAGATGGAGGTTAAGATCAGTAAGATTCCAAGAAAGGACAAGCAGGGAGAGGTGAAGGTATATGGTCATGGTGATGGACTGAAGTGTGACTATTTCAATGCAAGAAGTATTGTGGAGAATGCAGATGAACTTAGAGCCTGACTCAGTGGGAGTATGATGTTGTGGTCATTGTGGAAAGGTGTGTTGCAAGGCACATGTCTGCAGCTCAATGTTCCGGGGTTTTGTTGTTTCAGGTGCGATTGAGAAGGAGGCAAAAGAGGTGGAGGAATTGTGCTGCTAATCAGGGAGATTCTCATGGCGGCGATCAGCATTCCGATGGGATTGTACTAAAGGCAGATATGTAGACATATTTCCAAAAGATGCCAATGCAAGTGGGTTGTCTTAGTGGGTGACTTGAACTTGGGACAGAATTTGTGAGGTGTATCAAAGAGGGTTTCTCTAAACATTATGTGGATAGTCGAACCCGAGAAGGGAACATATTGGACCTTGCATTGGCAAATGAGCCTGCAAAGTGATTGGTGTTTCAGTAGAAGTGTATTTTGGGGACAGTGATCACAACTACATGTTTTAAGATTGTTTTAAATAGGCGGAAGGCTGGACCTTGCGGGAAAGTACTAAAACGGATTAAGGCAAACTGCAACTTTATTAGGCAGGAGCTCGGGAAGGTACACGGAACAATTATTATTGGGTAAGTCTACATCTGATCTGCGAGAGTCATTTAAAGATCAGTTGATTGAAGTACAGATCTGCATTTTCCAATGTTTCCAGTGAGGAGGAGCGATAAGGATGGTAAAGGAAGGGAACCTTGGATGAACAAGGAGGTTGTAAATCTGGACAAAAATAAAAGAGAATGCATGCAAGAATTAAGAGGATGGAGGAGAGGGTGGTGGATATTGTCGATATGGATTTTAGAAAAACATTTGATAAAGTCCCTAATGGTGATCGGCTCCAGATTAAGATGCTCTGGATTAACAGTGACTTGATCATATGGATTCGTAACTGGTTTATAGATAGAACACCAAGGGTTGTGGATGATGGACAATAATCAGGCTGGAAATCTGTCACCAGCGGAGTTCCACAGGGACCTGTGCTGGGACCTCTGCTGTTTGTGATAGATATAAATGACTTGGACGTATACGTAGACAAGATGTTTAGCGAGTTTGCACATGACACCAAGATACCTGAGTCGCGGGATGCGTGGAAGAATGTCAAGGTATACAGCGGAATATAGATCAGCTCCACAAATGGGCGGTGAAATGGCAGATTAAGTTTTATCTGAGCTAACGCAAGGTGTTGCACTTTGGAAGTCAAATGTAGGAGGAAATTATACAATTAATTGCATAACCATCTAAAGGGCCTTACGTTAACCTGGTGACAACTACGATAGCACCTATGTCAGGAGACGTCAAGCCACGCTCATTGGCATCAAACCCACTGTCGCCGACTGTCTCCGAACATTTTTCAACATGTTGAAAATCCAGTGGCGACCGGAAAGACGCTACGCCTCTTTAGGCAACTAAGGAGACTACTCACAACCATACAGGCGACACCCCGGCGACCATGTGTCGACAGCCTAGTCGCCTGTAGTCACCTAAAAAATCGCCTAAGAAGGACAGACCCTTAAGGATGTAACAGAGGGATCATAGCGTTCAAGTCCATAGCTCCCTGAAAATGGCAGCACAAGCAGAAAGAGTGGTGAAGAAGGCATGTAGTACGCTTGCCTTCATAGATCAGGACATTGAGTGGAAAACTCAGTATGTCATGATACAACTTAATAGAACATTGATTAGGCCACATTTAGAATATTTCATGCAGTTCTGGTCACCCCATTACAGGCAAGATGTGGAAGTTCTAGAAAGGATGCAGAGCAGGTTTACCAGAACATTGCCTTGATTAGGGGGTATCAACCACAAGGTGTGGTTGGATAGAGTTAGATTGTTTTCTCTGGAACCCTAGAGATTGCTGGGAGACCTGATCGATGTATGTAAAATTATAAAAGGCATAGATACCTAGGTAATGTAGATACTCCGAACATCTTCCCAGGATGGAAAAACTAAATTCTAGAGGGCACACCTTTGAGGTGAGCGGGGCAACTTTTTTACACAGAGGGTAGTGAGTGCCTGGAATGTGCTGCCAGGGCTGGGGGTTGATGCAGATACAACAGTGGCATTTAAGAGGCTTTTGGATAGGCATATGGATGGGCAGAGGATGAGGGATATGGATTATGCAAGAAATGGTCTTGCACAGACAGTGTGGACCAAAGGTCCTGTTCTTGTGCCATACAGTTCTCTGTTCTAAAGAAAATAAACTCAGACTAGCGAAGTCACAATCCCATTACTAAAATTCTCCCACCTTGGCAATCTGTATAATTAAAAGTCTCATCTTGACCACTTCCTGTCTGCGCTGTATATTGATTTTAGAAAAAACGCTACCAAATATCGCTATGATTTTTGGCCATTTCACAGTCCTCCTCCGCTGAGCAGGCCCCGAGGATTTTTCACATCGAAGAAAAATAAAAAAGTTATGAGTGTTTAAAAAACCTTGAGATCCTCTCGCGTGTCAATCACCGCGATGAAGGTTACGCCCCTTCCGGGGGGGGGGGGGGGGGGATAGCAGGACTATAAAACCACAGATGCCTGGACGTGACTCAGTCTGCAAGATTGCCAGGGAGAGGCCAGAACTCTCATTCTAAGCTGTGAATCAACTGAACTGTGAGTCTGCAATGTACTTGCAATAAATGATTTGTTAGCCCTTAATGACAATGCCATGAGTTGTTTGGCCTGCTGCCCTGCCTGTGCTTGAAACTGCAATGCATTATTAGGTCCAACTGTGTTTGGAATGAATAAATGCTTTATTATGTCCGACTGTGTTTGGTTCAAAAGTCCTGCTCATTTCGTGACTTCTGCTTAGTGGACAGGCCGCGCTGATTGTGTAATTTCCAGTTAGTGCAAGGGTCACGCTGATTGCGTAATTTGCGGTAAGTGCAGAGGTCATGCTGATTGCGGAAGTGCCGCTGACTGTGGAAGCCCCAAAGTGGAGAGGCTGCGCTCAGCCGTGTGAGTATTCAAGAATGTTTACTGCCATATATATGGTGTGTGAGTCAGTAAGAGTATGTGTTTGTGAGTGTATGTGTGTGTGAGTGTGTGTGTGTGTGTGTGTGTGCGTGTGTGCGCGCGCACGCGCGCGCGTGTGTGTGTGTGTGTGTGAGTGTGTGTGTGTGTGTGTGAGTGTCTGTGTGTGCATGAGTGTGCGTCTGTGTGAGTGTGTGAGTGGTCTCAGTGACTGAGCTACCAGCCCAAGAATCCATTCGGCCCACAATGTCTATACTAGCCCTCTGGAAACACCATGCTAGCACTCCCTTTGGCCCACAACACCATGCTAGCACTCCAGAAAGCCCCCCCCCCCCCCCCCCCCCCACCCCCCCAGCCAGCAATATTGAAATTGGTGGAGAGGTGGAATATTGCGTCGACGGACCAGCCCTACCATGCGAAGCTGGGACCCAAGGTATCCCACTTAGTCTAGTATCTCCATAAATCTATTGCATTTCTTCCAGACGTCAAGCAAGGGGTGATGTGGGGGTGGGTAGAGGGTGGTTTGGGGGGGAGGGGGTGGCGTAGGTGAGGGGGGGTGTCGAGGAGGCGGAGTTGTGTGGGGGGGTGGAGCTGTGAGGGGGTGTGGGGGAGGGGAAATGGAGGGGCATGGGGGATGTGGGGGAGGGTGGTGTGAGGGAAGGGGGATGTGGGGGGGGGTGTGGTGGAGGAGGGTTGTGGGTGAGGGGATGTGGGGGAGGGGGGTGGTGTGGAGGAGTGGCAGGTGTGTGGAGGGGGTGGGGTGGTGTGGTGGGGTACGGGAAAGGGGGAGGAATGGGGAAGGGACTCCACTCATGGGAAAAGGGGGGTGTGGGGGGAGTGGGGTGTGTGGGGAGGAGGGGCAGGGGGGAATGGGGAGGGAGGAGGGGGAGATGGGGAAGGGTGTGGGGAGGAGGGGGGAAGGGGATGTGTGGGCGGGGGGAGGGGTGTGTGTGGGGGTGGAGGGACTTCACTCAGAGGCCACCAGCCGCGGCACCACACAGCATCTCCCGATTGCACACAGCTGCTTATCCGACTCCACTCTTGCAGACTCAATTAGCATGGCTTGTTTACTCAGCCCCGCCTCCGGGTCTTTGTTCTCCAGCGGGTTTCGGAAGAGGCGTTAACTTCATGGTGAATGACAGGTGAAAAGACCAATCTGCTGATCTCACGATTATTTAACCCTTCGTAACTTTTCTCATATTTCACTGATCTGAACAAAACTTCGTGGCTTGGAATAGAGGAGAACGATGAGTAAAGTGGCAAAAAAATCCTAGCAATATAGGGTAGCGTTTTTGCGCAAATTTAATTACAACGCAGACCGGAAGTGATCAAGATGAGAGTTTTAGTAATAGTATTGATGTTGTGAAGCAATAGTTACAGTGAATAGAGAAGAGAGGCATACTTAACAGAATAAAATACCGAGAGAGGAGACATTTTATTTTGTTTCTCCACTGAGTCTTGGTTGGTCTTCAGTAGAATACTCTTAACAATTTTAGTTATTTTTACTGAGTGAATGATATTCAAGCTTTGCTAATGGAAGAGAATTAATTCCAAGACAAAAGCATGTTCGTGACCAACATGGAGTTGAGGAATTGGTACAATGGACATTGGTAATGTGTATCCTGAGGAATGCTTTGATACGGCAAGATAGACAAAAGTACTGGAGAAACTCAGTGGCTGCGGCAGCATCTATGGAGCGAAGTAAATAGGCAATGTTTCGGGCCGAAACCTTTCTTCATACGGCAAGGGCTGCTTTTTGCTTCTTGTGTGTAATGTTTGTAGATAGGTCAGAGACAATCTAGATATCATCCTTTACCTCTCCTCACTCCATCTATTGCTCCTGCCTCACCACCACCTCTCTCTTCCTTATAGTGGCTAACTCCCCTTTATATTCTCAGTCCCAATACAGGGTTTCAACCCAAAACTTTGAACATTCCTTTCACCCACAGATGCCGCTCATTCAGTTGAGTGCCCCTTGTGGATTTTTTGTTGCTCCAGCCTCTGTGGTCTCATTTTCTCCATTCATAGTTTGCATTAAGCAGAAAAATATAATACTTTTTTTCATGAGATTTTTCCAGATTTTTCCAACTTGAAACTAAGGATTCCCACGTGAGTTGCAAGTTGGTTTGCTGGATAACCTTAATTGAGAGCTGACTTATTTGTGAGTGAGGTGTAGATTCACTGTTAAAAAGGAAGTTAATATATAACATTAACCTGGGCTAGTTTCGTTTAATTCTGTTTATTATTGTCTCAAGCACCAAGGAAAAGTGAAAAGCCGTTTGCTGCGTGCTATCCCGTCATGAAAAGACTATACATGATTGCAATCAAGTTGTGTACAGATACAGTATATAGAGTATAATGTTTAGTGCAAGATAAAGTCCAATAAATATTAAAGATAGTTCAAAGGTCTCCAGTGAGGCAGATGGAAGGTGAGGAACACTCTCTAGCTGGTGAGAGGACAGTTCAGTTGCCTTATAACAACAAGGTTAGAAATTATCTGGAGGTGTGCAATTTCACACTTCTGTATCTCTTGCCTGACCGGAGAAGGGAGAAGTGGGAGTGACCAGGATGACACTGGTCTCCTAGATAAGTTTTGAAGAGAAGTCTACTCAGCCGTACAATTAAAAGCTATCTCAAACCCAAACATATTGTAGCTAAAGCCTAATGTCTGAAGAAGTGTCTCGACCTGAAACGTCACCCATTGCTTCTCTCCAGAGATGTTGCCCGTCCCGCTAAGTTACTCCAGCATTTTGACCTCACACAGAGCACAGGTATATTTTTCAATGCATCACAGCCACCCAGATGCCTGCCCAGTCATGCTTGCAACATCTATTCAGCCCATGACTGCAGGGTCCCCAGTAACAAGCAGAGGCGATGTCGTAGAGGGATGCAGCATGGAAACAGTCTCTTTGGCCCGCTATGTTAATGCTAACATCAGGTAGTGTTAACATCATGTTATTTCCCATTTCACAGCACTTGTGAAGTGCTCATCTAAATTTCTTATGCCTTTATCACCATTGTAACAAAGCAACCAAAGCATCAGCATCAATAACTACAGTTAAGGATTTTATTTTTAATTTACTTCATTTGACCATTGTTGGGAAGGGTTTCATTATCTATATTACTAAAAGTCTGATCTTGACCACTTCCTGTTGTTCTGTATATTGATTTTAGAAAACACGCTGCCACTTACAGCTGTGATATTTGGCCATCTTACTCAGAATCCCCCTCCGCTGTGCAGCACAAGAGGATTTTTCCCATTGATGAAAAATAAAAGAGTTATTAGTGATTAAAAAATGTTGAGATTCTCCCACCTGAAGGCCACGCCCCTTCCGGAGGGATGATAAAATTCGGAGGTGTTGAGTGCCTCAGTCAGTCACTGCAAGATGGGGGAGCGAGAGGGTCACGTCTCTCAGTCTGAGCTGTGAATAACACTGAACACATGTCTACTAAACTGTGAGTGTGGTTTTACTGACCTGGTGGTGATGGTTGGTATGAAATAAAGCACAGCAAATAGTTGGTGGTGGTTGGTTTGAAATGGCAAATGATTAAAAGTCTAAACTTGACAACTTCCTGTTTGCACTGTATATTGATTTTAGATAAAATGCTACCACTTACGGCTTTGATTTTTGCCCATCTTACTCAGTCCCCTTCTGCTCATCAGTTGCAGAGGATTCTTCCCATCAATGAAAAATAAAAGTGTTATTAGTGTTTAAAAAATGTTGAGAATCTCTCTCCTGTCAATCACGCCATGAAGGCTACCCCCTTCCGGTGGGAGGGAGGAGGGATTATAAAACTCAGAAGTGTGGGTGTGGCTCAGTCTCTGCAAGATAGGGGAGGGAGAGGTCACGACTCTGAGCTGTGAATCAACTGAACACACTGAATGTCTACTGAACTGTGAGTGTGGTGTTTATGTGGTTTTATGGTGGTTTTATGGTAGTTTCACCCTGCTTGAAATGGTATGAAACTGCATTTGAATGTGGTGGCCTTGCACCCTGCATGAAATGGTATGAAACTGCATTTGAATTTGGTGGCCTTGCACACTTCATGAAATGGTATGAAACTGCATTTGCATTTGGTGGCCTTGAACCCTGCTTGAAATGGTATGATACTGCACTTGAATTTGGTGGCCTTGCACCCTGCTTAAAATGGCATGAAACTATACTTGCATTTGGTGGCCTTGCACCCTGCTTGAAGTGCTATGAAACTGCACTTGAATTTGGTGGCCTTGCACCCTGCTTGAAATGGCATGAAACTGCACTTGAATTTGGTGGCCTTGCACCCTGCTTGAAATGGCATGAAACTGCCCTTGAATTTGGTGGACTTGGACCCTCTTGAAGTGGTATGAAACTACGCTTGAATTTGGTGGACTTGCACCCTGCATGAAGTGGTATGAAACGGCACTTGAATTTGGTGGCCTTGCACCCTGCTTGAAATGGTAGAAAACTGAATTTGAATTTGGTGGCCTTGCAACCTGCTTTAAATGGAATTTCAAGGAATAGCAGTGAGTCAACTGCCAGCCCACCAGCCGTGAGTGAGCTGCCAGCACATCAGGCCTGAGTGACAGAGCTGCCATCCCAAGAATCCATTTGGCCCACAATGTCCATACTAGCCCTCTGGAAACCAGTTCCTTCAGCCAACAACAACCATACTAGCGCTCCAGAAAGCCCCCCCCCCCCCAATGGCCACCAATATTGGAATTGGTGGAGAGGTAGAATATTGCATTGGGGGACCAGCCCTCCCGTCAAAACATGGGACCCAACGGGTCCCACTTAGTCTAGTTTTTTTCTAAAATTGGCCATAATAACATAGTCATAAAGTCATAGTCATACAGCGTGAAAATGGGCTCTTTGGCCTAACTTGCCCACACCAACCAACATGTCCCACCTACACTTGTCTCTCCTGCCTGCATTTGGGCTATATCCCTCTAAACCTATCCTATCCATGTGTCTGTCTAAATGTTTCTTATATATTCCTACTTTCTTTCTTAAAGTAAGCTTCGTTGTATTTTCTTTCTCACTTGTTGCTCAATCTCCATTCTCTCCTTTTGATTAAAACCTGCTGCTGGTTTAACAGAATTTGAACATTCCAGAAGAAAGGCAATCCATAATTGCTTCATGTCAGTCCACCCTCTGTCAATGAATAAACATTTGTGCGACATGGCAACCCAAGGATACACTTCAAAACAAAATGCTTTACTTCCCCGAGAATATATTTTAACATGTTATATTCAGATATTCCACGAGTAATAGCCATCTGAAATGTCATCTGTTGGATTGGTAGTGTTTGATATAAAAGATTAATGGTCCCTGTAATAAAGAATAATCGTGAATTGCTGAAATTAACCACTGAAATGCTTTCTTCAAAGAGGGACAAATGTAATGGGAAACATAGCTCGAGACTAGTGATTCGACGAATCGCCGCACCAATAGCAGTTACTGCCGAGCAGCAAAATAATCATTTTTAAATTGTCCCTAATGTGTGCAGGGCATTGTTAATGTGGGGGGATTGCTGGTCAACGTGGACTCAATGGGCCAAAGGGCGTATTTCCACGCTGTATCTCTAAACTAAACTAAACACTGAATTACTCCAGCATTTCGTGTCTATCTTCAGTGTAAACCAGCATCTGCAGTTCCTTCCTACAGATCATAGTTAATACTTCAGGTTTGCCTGATATGTTGACTGTCTCCAGCACTTTCCATTTTCATTCTATAATTCTAACATCCATAGCTTTGTTTTTGATTTACAAGTGATTCGATTATGCTGGTATGTCTCAAAGTTATTTACAAAGCAACAAATTAGCATGCTGATAGCAAACATGTTTTTGTTGAAAATGGAAAGATATACCACAGCAAATAGATGTGGTATATTACTGATTTTAGCCTGTTCAAATGTTGTTAAAGGTGTTTAATTGATGTGGAATGGTGTCCTGATGATGTTACACTCTGAAAAGATACAAAAGTAAGCATCAGAAAAAGTAAGTCAGATAATTCTGGTCGCTTTTACAATTAATAGAAAGGCTGGTAGAAGTCCCAAGTACCCGTGAGTGAGTGTACATTTATATCAATAGTAGATGTAGCACTTGGAAATCTAATCATTAAAGAACCAGGCACAAAAAGAGCCTAAAGTCTGGAGAAAGAGTAGAACAGATTGAATAGTCACTGGAGTCTTGTCAAGATTGGCCTTAACCCAGAAGGAATGCCCCACGGAATAACAAATCTACTTAATAAAATATTCCAATAGGAATGAAGTATGCCTACTTTCTGTCTTGTAACATAACCAGCTCCCAGGTAAATCAGTTCCCAACTGCATGGAAAACCCTGAATTCTCTGCTTCAGTAATTTTGAAATCGAATACATTTGACATGCCTTCCAATGTCTCATAAAAGATCTGCTCAACAAAATGAGGAATATATTTTTAAAGTCTTATTCTAAGTGTGATGGAAGTATTTCTTCATTGAGACGTAAATCTTTGGTCTATTCTTCTCCATAAAATCCCCAGTAGTAAATGCGTCAGGCGTACGTTGGAATGTAATGTTATACTGTTTCTCATACTTCATAAGCAAATTCCTCTGTTTTGAAACAGGACACTGCAAGACAATCCTTCTGAAGAATGAATGATGTAAATAGATAGTCAGTTAATCCTGAGTAAACTCTCAGTACGATATATGGAAATTACCATTTGTTCTAAAATAATATTATGTTCCGTTGGAACCCCTGCTGCATATCTGGGAGTATTTAATTCCACCTTACATTGTTATTGAAACTGCTTATTCAGACTACAAAGAATTGAAGCAGTTCAATGAGTATCTTAGCTTCAGCCATTGCAAGATGATTGTTGGCCTTCATATTTATGTGTGAAATAGAATTTTTGAAAAAATAAACATCCATTGGTCTCAATGCCGTGCAGTGAGACCAATGGAAACTGCAGAATTCGAAATCTGATTCCACTTAAAGGAAATGAAGGTGCTTGGCAGAACGCTTTAATTAGAAATATTTGACGGTACAGAGTAAGTTGGAATTAACATCTATGTAATCAGTATTTTCAAAAACTGGAGCAAACAAGAAAGATTTGAAAAGATAAAATAAGACTTCAGCAGTTTAATATTTCATGGAGTGCACATGTTGAATACGCAATGTTTAATACTCAATGGCTAACAGGTTTAACATATCACTGCTGGAACTACTTTAAAACATTTGCCCATGTGTATCTCACTCCCTTACTTACTGTATCATTTATCTCTGTCTCCCCTTTGTCCATTTTGTGTCTCCTACTTTTCCTTCCTCTATTTATTGTGGAATTTCTGTTCCATTTTGGAGACTTGTAGCATGATAACAGCAACAGTATTAAATGCTCTGTATGTGTAGGAAGAAACTGGTTTAAACCTAAGATAGACACAAATGCTGGGGCTAATCACCTGGATCAGCAACTCAAACACCCAGGAATGCAGGAGACTGTGATAAGTGGTGAACACTGCCCGGTCCATTACAGGTACTGATCTTCCCACCATCAAAAGGTTCTATAGGAGACCAATTGGGACCCATTGGGCCTTGTTCCCCCAATGCAATATTCCACCACTCACCCATTCCCCCAATGCAACCTGTTCCCCCAATGCAATATTCCCCCACTCACCCTTCCTCTTCTTTCACCTCTCCTCCCCTCCTCCACTTACTCGCTCATCTCTCCCTCCCTCTCCTTTCCCCTACCCTCAGTCTCTCCCTCCCTCCATAACCCCTCTCCCCACCCTATCCCCCTCCTCTCCCTCTATCTCTCTGCTCCCCCACTCCTCACCTCTCAACTATCCCACTGCACCATTAAACACAATGTTTGAATAACATTACTCCTCCTCCACTCCCCTCTCCTTACAAGAATGTACCAAATCTCATTGCACTGGGAGTCCTGTCACCCCTCCCCCACTCTCTCTCTATCCTTACAAAAATGTAACAAATCTCTCATTGCACTGGGTGTTCTGCCATTTGGTAACATTGTAACAGGCAGGGCAAGTTTTAAAGTGAAACGTTTGATTTTTTTTATAGTTTAAAATGTGAATAACTTGTTACATATAACATCAAGCTGAATCAAACAGACTTTTTAATGTAAATGAGATCCCATTGTGATGTCATTGTGGGGTGGAACACTGCTGATGGGCAGTTTATGTAAATAAGATCCCATTGTGTCATATCCTGCCAGTGCAAGTTTAAGTGATTTTTATTAAACTGGATTTTGAAAAGTTTAAAATATGAATAGCTTATAAAATATGCCATCAATCTGAACGAAACTTGATAAAAAACACACACCAGGACAATGTTGAGTAGAGTGGGCCAACATTGTAATGCCATCATGTACCATTTTGGCATAGTTCCAGTACAGCCCGCACTGACAGACAGACAGACATAGAATCAAACAAGATGAGAGTTTTGTAATATATAGATAGATGCTGCCTCAAAATGGCAGCCAGCTTCATCAAGGACCCACACCTTACATTGTTACTGAAGCTGCTTATTCAGACTACAAAGAATTGGAGCAGTTCAATAAGTCTGAGCTTCAGATATCGCAAACTTTTGCTGGCTTTCACATTCATGCATGAGATAGAATTTATGAACAAACATCCATGCCATGCAGAGACTGAGACTGTTGGGTTTCAAAGCTGATTCCATGTAAAAGAAACAAAAGTGCTTGGCCAAACACTTTAATCAGAAATCTTTTACGGTACAGAGTAAACTGGAATCAATGTCTATCTAATCAATATTTTCAAACACTGAAGCAAATAAGAAAGTCTTGTGTGTGGAAAGAACCACAGATGCTGATTTCAATCGAAGGTAGGCACAAAAAAGGAGTAACTCAGTGAGACAGGCAGCATCTCTGGAAAGAACGAATGGTGGTGTTTCAGGTTGAGACCTTCTTCAAGAAAGTCTTGTTGTCAGAACAGATATGACAGAGCCTCAGGAACTGGGTGATGAAATGGATTCTAAAAGAAAGCCGAGTGGGAGGAAGGAGAGTAGTAATTATTAATTTATCCCTTGAGATGGAAAGAAAGCGAAGGAAAAAAATAGGTGCGGGATATCTGAGAGTGAAAGGAAGGTAATTACATTTTGTGTTCATATACAACTGCAGGAAGTAGCACCAATCCACTCATCAAAAAATAAATTAGGTATGGGAGTCCTGATTAGGACTGATACATGGACTGTTCCATGAATGTTACAAAAGGCTGTCATGGGTTGGGCGTTCATTGGCATTGAAGAAGATGTTATTCACAAGTTCACAGGTTATAGGAATTAGGTCATTTGGCCCATCACATCCACTCCACCTTTCAATCATGGCTGATCTTTGCCTCCTAATCCCATTCTCCGGCCTTCTCCCCATAACCCTTGATACCTGTTCAAATCAAGAATTTGTCTACCTCTGCCTTAAAAATATCCACTGACATGGCCTCACAGCCTTCAATGCATGAAAGAACTCAACCAGATGAATGAGGGTGCTGGTAAAGAGTTGACTGCTTGACCATCTATTTGGGGATGCAGTCAAGGATATCCTGGTCTTGAAAAGTGGGCTGGATGTTCACGATGAAGATGAGCCACAAGGCACGAGGTAAGTCTCAGCAGTCAAAATGGCAGAGGGCACCAGCAGTGTGATACACATACGCAGGAAAAGACTAAATAAGAGGAAAAGGAATTGAGTCAAAGTAGGAAGAAATTTGTTTTGCGAAGCTAGAACAGGCTAGTTTAGCACTGATAATAATTCTTGAACTTAGTTTACATAGAAACATAGAAACATAGAAAATAGGTGCAGGAGTAGGCCATTCGGCCCTTCAAGCCTGCACCGCCATTCAATATGATCATGGCTGATCATCCAACTCAGTATCCTGTACCTGCCTTCTCTCCATACCCCCTGATCTCTTTAGCCACAAGGGCCACATCTAACTCCCTCTTAAATATAGCCAATGAACTGGCCACAACTACATTCTGTGGCAGAGAATTCCACGGATTCACCACTCTCTGTGTGAAAAATGATTTTCTCATCTCGGTCCTAAAAGACTTCCCTCTTATCCTTAAACTGTGACCCCTTGTTCTGGACTTCGCCAACATCAGGAACAATCTTCCTGCATCTAGCCAGTCCAACACCTTAAGAATTTTGTAAGTCTCTATAAGATCCCCCCTCAATCTTCTAAATTCAAGCGAGTACAAGCCGAGTCTATCCAGTCTTTCATCATATGCAAGACCTGCCATCCCAGGAATCAGTCTGGTGAACCTTCTCTGTACTCCCTCTATGGCAAGAATGTCTTTCCTCAGATTAGGAGACCAAAACTGTAAGTAATACTCCAGGTGTGGCCTCACCAAGACCCTGTACAACTGCAGTAGAACCTCCCTGCTCTTGTACTCAAATCCTTTTGCTATGAATGCCAACATAGCATTCGCTTTCTTCACTGCCTGCTGCACCTGCATGCCTAATTTCAATGACTGGTGTACCATGACACCCAGGTCTCATTGCATCTCCCCTTTTACTAATCGGCCACCATTCAGATAATAGTCTACTTTCCTGTTTTTGCCACCAAAGTGGATAACCTCACATTTATCCACATTATACTGCATCTGCCATGCATTTGCCCACTCACCCAACCTATCCAAGTCACCTTGCAGCTTCCTAGCATCCTCCTCACAGCTAACACTGTCCCCCAGCTTCGTGTCATCCGCAAACTTGGTGATGTTGCATTCAATTCCCTCATCCAGATCATTAATTTATATTGTAAATAGCTGTGGTCCCAGCACTGAGCCCTGCGGCACCCCACTAGTCACTGCCTGCCATTCTGAAAAGGACCCGTTTACTCCTACTCTTTGCTTCCTGTCTGCCAGCCAGTTCTCTATCCACATCAATACTGAAGCCCCAATACCGTGTGCTTTAAGTTTGTATACTAATCTCTTATGTGGGACCTTGTCGAAAGCCTTCTGAAAGTCCAGATATAACACATCCACTGGTTCTCCCTTATCCACTCTACTAGTTACATCCTCGAAAAAGTCTATAAGATTCGTCAGACATGATTTACCTTTCATAAATCCATGCTGACTTTGTCCAATGATTTTACCACTTTCCAAATGTGCTGCTATCCCATCTTTAATATCTGACTCTAGCAGTTTCCCCACTACCGATGTTAGACTAACTGGTCTGTAATTCCCCGTTTTCTCTCTACCTCCTTTTTTTAAAAAGTGGGGTTATATTAGCTAACCTCCAATCCTCAGGAACTACTCCAGAATCTAAAGACTTTTGAAAAATTATCACTAATGCATCCACTATTTCTGGGGCTACTTTCTTAAGTACTCTGGGATGCAGCCTATCTGGCCCTGGGGATTTATCGGCCTTTAATCCATTCAATTTACCTAACACCACTTTCCGGATAACCTGGATTTCACTCAGTTCCTCCATATCATTTGACCCCCCGGTCCCCTGCTATTTCTGGCAGATTATTTATGCCTTCCTTAGTGAAGACAGAACCAAAGTAGTTATTCAATTGGTCTGCCATGTCCTTGTTCCCCATGATCAATTCACCAGTTCCTGACTGCAAGGGACCTACATTTGTTTTAACTAACCTTTTTCTCTTCACATATCTATAAAAACTTTTGCAGTCAGTTTTTATGTTCCCTGTCAGTTTACTTTCATAATCTGTTTTCGCTTTCCTAATTAAGCCCTTTGTCCTCCTCTGCTGGACTCTGAATTTCTCCCAGTCCTCTGGTAGGCTGCTTTCTCCGGCTACTTTGTTTAGCTTAGTTTATTTTATTATTGCCACATGTTTCAAGGTGCAGTGAAATGTTTTTTGTTGAGTGCTGTCTAGTCAGCGAAAAGACTATACATATTCATAATCAAGCCGTCCGCAGTGTACAGATACAGGATAAAGGATATAATTCTTAGTGCAAGATAAAGTCCAGTGAAGTCCAATTAAAGAAAGTTTGAAGGTCTCCAATGGGGTAGATGGGAGATCAGGATCACCTTCTAGTTGGTGGAAGGACATTTTAATTGCCATGTAAAGAAGTTGAAACCAACGGCATTCAACCCAAATTTGTTTCAAGGACTATTTGCTTTTCTCTTTGAGTTGAATTTAAAGCGGGAATTAAACTCCATAATTCTACAAAAATACATTGCTTTCTTTGCACAGCTACATGCAGGACTGACAGCTGCTTTCAAGTTTAGCTGACAGCTATTCAAATCCACAAATTCCCTAGCAAAGTACAATTTGCTTAGATTGCTCCAATCAGTCTAAGTCAATGTGTGCCTTTCAGCGGGCAAGATGGTAGTCATATGAGAGTAAGAAAATAAAATGTGTCCATTTATAAACTGAATTATAAAGCATGTCAAGAACAACATGGAAGGGAAATTGATTTTCTTAAACTGAGTTTGAAGAAGGGTTTCTACCCAAAACGTCATTCATTCCTTCTCTCCAGAGATGCTGCCTGTCCTACTGAGTTACTGCAGCTTTTTGTGTCTATCTTCTTAAACTGAGCCCACACTTCTAGACCACACTTCTTCCCACCCTGCTTCCCGTAAATTCTCTATCCCCCATTCCCAATTCCTCCGTCTATGCAACATCTGCGCCCAGGATGAGGTGTTCTATAGCATGTCATCTGAAATGTGCTCATTCTTTAGGGAACGGGGGTTCCCCTCTTCCAATATAGATGAGGCTCTCATTAGGGTCTCGATATCCCGCAGCTCCGCTCGTGCTCCCCTCCCCCAATTCGTAACAAGGACAGAGTCCCCCTTGTCGTCACCTTCCATGCCATCAGCTGTCACATATGGCATATAATCCTCTGATATTTTTGCCACCTCCAACGGGATCCCACAACTAAACACATCTTCCCATCTCCACCCCTTTCTAACTCCTTGATAAATTTGTCCCTTCCCACCCAAACCACCCCCTCCCTAGGTACTTTCCCCTGCAACCGCAAGAGATGCAACACCTGTCCCTATATCTCCCCCCTCGACTCCGTCCAAGGCCCCCGACAGTCTTTTCAGGTGAGGCAGAGGTTCACTTGCACCTCATCCAACCTCATTTACTGTATCCGCTGATCCAGGTGTGGGCTCCTGTACATCGGCGAGACCAAGCGCAGGTTCGGCGATCGTTTCGCTGAACACCTCCACTTGGTCCGTCTAAACCTACCTGATCTCCCGGTTGCTGAACACTTTAACTCCCCCTCCCATTCCCACACTGACCTTTCTGTCCTGGGCCTCCTCCATTGTCAGAGACCCAGCACAAATTGGAGGAACAGCTTCTCATATTTCGCTTGGTTAGCTTACACCAGAGCGGTATTGACTTTGCTAACTTTAAGTGGCCCTCGCTTTCCCTCTCTCTCCATCCCCTCCCCATTCTCCATTCTCTAACTAGTCTTACTGTCTCTGACTACATTCTATCTCTGTACCGCCCACTCCCCTGACATGAGTCTGAAGAAGGATCTCGACCCGAAACGTCGTCCATTCCTTCTCTCCAGAAATGCTGCCTGTCCTGCTGAGTTACTCCAGCATATAGTGTCTACCTTCGATTTAAACCAGAATCTGCAGTCCTTTCTTTCCTGCACACTTCTGAAACTGAGAAACTAGTTCTGTCCAACGGTACCAACAGATAAGTGCTATTATCTTGGAAACGGAGGAATTAAAGTTCAAGTTCCACTCTCGACACTTAAGCACAGGTTTAGGCAGGTACAGTTCAAGTACTGCATTGTCACTGGAAATGTCGCCTGGATGAGGTGCATGTGATGCTTTTACCTCAGTGCCGAGTTGGTGTCAAAGACAAGCAAAAATCCAGCTCTGTAAACCCTTCCAGCACCTCACTAGCTCCACTCCACATTCCATGTTCTGGCTAATACTTCTCTCTCATGCGATTAAGTGTTCAATTAACTGGTGCTATTTCTACAGTCTTGCTTTGCACAATTTGGCTATAAGATTTCTCAACACAACTGGCGGCGCAGTGGCGCAGGGATAGAGTTGCTGCCTTACAGCGCTTGCAGAGCCGGAGACCCAGGTTCAATTCTGACTACGGATGCTGTCTGTACGGAGTTTGCACGTTTTCTCCGTGATCACGTGGGTTTCCTCCGAGATCTTCGGTTTCCTCCCACACTCCAAAGACGTACAGGTTTGTAGGTTAATTGGCTTGGTGTATGTGTAAAATGTCCCGAGTGTGGAAGGATAGTGTTAATGTGAACGGATCACAGGTCGGCGCGGACTTAGTGGGCCGCAGGACTTGTTTCTCTAAACTAAACTAATCTAAACAGAGATTGTGAAGTGTGGTATGTCATCCTGGAATAATAAACAGGTCTTCTCCAACTATCTTTTCTTTATATGTAATAATATTGCGTTTTTTTTGTTGGAAAGAGTGGCTCCCTTTACAAAGCAAGCTTGTATTCACTTGAGCAACATACAATCTGCTGGAGGAACTCAGTGGGCCACGTACCACCTGTGAAAGGACAGCACCTATATTTTCTTGGGTCTCCATTCACTAGAATTTAGAGAGAGAGGAAAATTATTTGACACATGTAAGATCCTGTGAGATCTTAACGGGGGATGTGTGGAGTATTCGGAATTGATGTTTTGTTTAAAAAGATGAGGTTAGTCATTCATGACAGTGATGATCTATTTTCTTTTCTCTCAGAAGGCACAGAGTCTATAGAACACTCTTTCTCAGAGATTGATATAGATGAGTGCGTGAACATTTTTAAGGCCAGGTTGGGTGGGTAGATTTTTGATAAGCAAGAGGGTGACAAAGATTAGTCAATTGGGACCAGGAAAGTGTAATCTGTCAAAATGGCGGAGGTCTCTGAGGTGTCAGGGATGTAAGCAGGAAGGGACTAGATAAGGGGAAAAGGAATAGAGTCAAGGTGAGAAAAAAGATGGCCAGGAAAGTGGAATCAAGTTTAAAATCAGATCAGGCTCAAACATATTAAATGGGGGACCAGGTCTGAGAGGCAGCCTGGCATATTCCAGCTCCTAATGTTTGCATGTGCTTGCTCATCTTGAATAAGGCAATAAACAAATAGCTGAAGGAACTCAGCAGGACAGGCAGCATGACTGTCCCACTGAGTTTCTCCAGCAGTTTGTTTATTGCTTAAGATTCCAGCATCTGCTGTCTCTTGTATGTCCATTCTTTTGATTAGATTAGCTTATAGACCTAGAAATTAATCTATAGTCAGTAGCAATAAACTGCTAGGCAGTGGAATGAGTGTGTTACTTTCTACTCTAGAAAGCCAGGTTCAATGGCCACTGCTATTAATTATTCTGTTTGGTGCTTCCTAGACAAGTACCTGTCATAATGTTAACCCTGCCAGTTAGAAACGGAGATCCAGCAGCTATAGAGCTCTGCTCATTATCAAAGGGCAAAACTACCCTGGATAGTAGGCCAGGGAAGCATCCAGCACATAGTAATCATAGTTATGTGACTCTGGAGCGCTATTCACAATAATCATTTACCGCAAGTGTCAAATGCTTATTGTCTGCCTTGCATCCCTCCAAACACATGTAGAATGATATTAGTTACATAGATATAGATATGGCCAAATCTTCTAAAAGTTTAGGAAACAAATCAGTGCATAAAAACGAAATTTGGCCAACTTATTTATTGCATGTACTTAATTATCTGGATGTTATTTTGATGTATGCCTATCAGCCTAGGACAGAGTCTCCTTGAAGTTGAGTCTTATGCTTGAGACGGCAATTTGAAGGACCACTTGTGTGGTGGAGAGTAAATCAATTTTACCTGGTGCTATTGTTTAAGAAGGAACTGCAGATGCTAGAAAATCCAAGGTAGACAAAAGTGCTGTAGAAACTCAGTGGATGCTGCTGCATCTGTGGAGTTTCTCCAGCACTTTTGTTTACCTGGTGCTATTAATCTTACTATTTTACTTCGGAGTCATGTGAGTGACTACATGAAGAAGGCCGTCAGCCCGCATGCGCGTCATTACGTCTGGCGCATTGCGCAATGACTGACTGGCAGGCGCGTTGCTCCTGCCAGCGATAAGTTTAAACCTGCAAGGTAAGTTTAAAACTTATTTCCAGGTTTTGTTTTTTGTGTTGCAGGAAGTTCCTTATAGAGTTTGCCTGCTGGATTCGGGGTGGGCTGCGGGGAAACAGATTATGGGCCGTGGGGAGATCCCGGTTCGGACCTCGGAAGCACGGGTAGCTGTCGGCCATCGGGTTCGCTTCCCAAGTCGCTGACAAGGAGGTCAGCAACAGCCAAGAGGGGAGTGCGAGTGGTGTTTCCCCAAGAAAGGGGGTAGACCAAGAGAAAGTTGGTCTCGCTACCCCAGTCGCTGACAATGGGGTCAGCAGCTCCCAGACCGCTATGGTTCCCCTAGAAAAGGGGTAAAACTGGCAGTAACCCGGTCTCCCCACCCGAGTCGCTGACAGTGCGGTCAGCGGCTCCCAGACCGCTACGGTGCCCCAGAGATGGGGTCAAATCACGAGGAAGCCGGTCAGGCCTTGGGACTTGGGCGAGTCGGGCCAGGAGGGTTCCCCTCCTTCAATGGGTAGCATCTGCGGACGCCTAAACCCACATGTTGCACCTGATGGAGAGGTGCTCCACAATGATATACTCCAAAGGAGGGAGTTATCAGCGCGGGTCTCCTCGGGAGCCGACGGCAGCAGCACCTTTTTCAGGGCTGCACAATGTCTCCTTCTCTGAGGAGAGGGGCATTCAGGGTCAGTTTCAGTCTGACCCAGAGCAGAAATCCTGATATAGATCCGAAGGAGGGGCCATGTCAGCGCAGGTATCCTCAGGGCCTGCGGCAGCACCTGTTTTCAGGGCTGCCTACGAATCTCCCTCTCTGTGGAGGGGAGTGCGAGGATATACTCGCAAGCGAAGGGGTTACTGCTGGAAGAATTGGTTCCAGCTGTAGGCAGAAAACCCGGAAGGGGCCAGAGTTCCCCTCACGCTACAAGTGCCGGCAGTGAACAGAGCTATCAGGGGTAACATTGGAGGGGGCATGAAATCCAGGAAATGAAACCAGCTGCCGAGTCTTCTCTTCAGGTAAGACTTATCCAACAGGTATACCTGGATGAGGAAGCAAGCTTCATCGTATTGGTGATGACACACCCCCCTCACCTCATCGGCAGTAAGCAGTTCACTGAAGCTGGTGGCAACGTGAAACCTGGGCAGAGGTCTTTCAGGCTAAGGTCCAAGCCGGTCTCAGGAAATATGGAATCCACATACACTACCATTCCTATTCTCCAATCAAGGAGGGGAATAGAACCCACATCAGGGGCCTTTGGGCTTACCATAAGACCACCGGTAACCATGGAGGTAGGTGGGTCTGGTTCTTCCGAAACATGCGGTAAGTGGACCATTTACAAGTTGGTAATATTTACACTTGTTTTTGTACAAATGACAATGATAACATGAGATTCAGATCAGTTATATACTAAAATGATAGCATGTGATGGGTTATTATTGCACAGTATACAAGGGTACCAAGCATGGCTTGGAATTGGGCCCAGAGTTGTGTTTTGAGGCAGGCTCAGTATTACGGCCAGGATTGCCTTCCGAGACAAGCTCGGAAAGATGGCCAGAATTGTCTTTCGAGGCAGGCTCAGTATTACAGCCAGGATTGCCTTCCGAGACAAACTCGGTAATATGGCCAGAGTTGTCTTTCGAGGCAGGCTCAGAATTATGGCCGGAGCAGTCTTTCAAGGCAGGCCCAGTATTATGGCCAGAGTTGTCTTTCGAGGCAGGCTCAGTATTACGGCCAGGATTACCTTTCGAGACAGGCTCGGGAATCTGGCCAGAGTTGTCATTCAAGGCAAGCACGGAATTATGGCAGGCGTGGCCTGTTCATTGTGAAAGATGGAGGATGTTGGTTCATAGTTGATTTAACACCCATGTGCAACATAGACTTTTCACTATATGAAACTTCGTTACTATCTAACTACTGATTTCCTTAGGATCTTTATGGAATGCATCAATCTCAAAGATGCATACTATTCAGGTCCCATTCACAGGGATCACCGGAGACATTTGAAATTGATCTGGATGATATTGATCTATGTTTTGGTAAAATCAACTGTTTCAGCTGCAACTATATTTGAGGAATTGAGGTTCCTCAGCCATCCAGTCAAATTTAAGTTGATACCAACTAGAGTTATTGATTATTCGGATTTACCTTTAACTATTAATTTATCTGTGAATCCGCCCTGGGGCAACAGATTGGAATCAATAGAAGCTTGGAACAACCTTGTTATCAAGCAGTCTTCTAGTCATCAAGTGTAATTGGCAATATAGCAGCTGTGTTTCAGCTGTGCAATTGGGCCTTTGCATTATCAGAACTTACAACGTCCAAAGTAGTAACCTCTCAAGTGCCATATGTTAACAGACCTATGCTATTACCAGCTGAAGCTACCAAAGTCACAATGGTGGACAAACTATATTCAGCATTGCTCCAGTAGTTTTGGTCAATAAATCTTCAGTTATATTACAAACAGATGCTAGTGCTCAAAGGTGGAAAATTACGAATGCCATCTCTAGTAATGGAGGCGGATGGGATTTACATGAATCACCAATTCTTCAGTTATTGGTATCAACTACCTATAGACACTAGGTGCATACTATGGGTTAAAGGATTATTGTGCGAATATGCATAATCTGCATGCTCAGTTCCAAGTTGATACACTCTGGTGGTGGCATATGTTAGTCACATGGGTGCAATCAAAAAGTATCCTGTCATAATTTACCCAACCTCATTTGGTGTGTGTATCATCACGTAAAATCAATGACCACACAGAATGGATGTTGGATCACAAAGTATTTTATGATATTATGGCTCGATGGCACACCCAATATCAATATGTTTGCATCCAGGCTCATTCACCAGTTGTAAAAACATGTGGCATCACAGTGGCGAGAGATACATTCTTGCTACATGGGGGAGGAATGTTCTTTTATGTGGTTTCTCCATTTTCCCTCATCAGTTGGGTCTTGCAATAAATTCAGCAAGATCCTGCTTCAGAGTTCTCGTACTGTCTGACTGGCCTATGCATCCATGGTTTCCCGCAAATGTTGTGAATAATAATAGAACCTTATATGGGGTTTCCAAAACTAAAACTTTGCTGGTTCAGCCTGGACTCGGGGAACCAGCCTCTGCATGATTAATCAATTTATTGCTTTACAGAATCTGAGAAGACCGCTCCTGCGGCTCGGGTTGTCAGACCGATCCATGTATGTGCTCACTGCAGAGTGCAGGGATAGCACCGAAAAAGCAGTACATTGCCTCTTCAGGAGATGGGAAGCGTTCTGTTTAAATGGTATGTTACATATAATACGACACGGACACTGACATCTTAGAGTTCATTTTCTAATGGGTCCTTCACAATGAATTAAGTTATCGTTCCATTAACTGTGCCCAACGTGCTTCTCATCATATTTGCTGCAGCGAGCAGGACCCGCTCTGTCGGGTCGCATCCTCTGATGTCCAGTTTATTAAGGATATCTTTAAAAACAAGTTCTCCCAGACCCAAGTACACGGAAGTATGGGATATTGACATTGTGCTAACACTTCTTCACCACGGGGCTCCAGCTATATCCCTATCTTTGGCTCGGCTCTCATAAGGTAGTTATACCCCTGGCGCTGTCCTCAGCGCATGGGTCCAGTCATTACATAAATTGTGACTGGACAGGATGGTTACACCTGCTATATATAATATTTCATATTTACGATTTAGTTAAGCAGGGCAGCCCAGGGTGTCAGGTCTCAAACTAGTTCTCATGATATACCCCATGCACCTTTGATTATGTGTGGTCACACATTACGTCAAGGTCATCTAGAGCCTTAGAGGCTCTGATACTAGCTATGTTTGCTAGTTACAAAAAACCTCATAAGAAGGTATCAGTTCAGACCATCTCCAGGTGGTTAACACGGGGTTTTGGCTTATACAGGAATAGATACTAATTTTCTAATCTCACTCCACCAGGGCTGCTACAACAACAGCAGCAAGGGTTATGTATAGTCCTCTGGACCACATCCTGCCGACTGCAGGATGGTCTAATGAACGAGGTTTCCAACATTTTATTTTAACCCATTGCCAGACCAGGGGTATTTGCCAACTCTATTTTAGATTCTATTTTATAGTTTCGGATGAGAGGGGGTACTGTTATTATTATTTGTTCACTTATCAGCATCAGCATGTTTTAAATCTATGACATGTCTGTATGCATTATGAATGTTTCCCTTATCTGTGGTCAATTGATGCAATTGTGCTTGTGTGGACTCGTTTTTCCATAGCATTAATTCACAGAGCTTTAAAATCTTCACGTAGTCACTCACGTGACTCCAAAGTAAAATAGTAAGATTAAACGAGAAGTTTCCAGTTTGAAGTTTGATCTTTATTTTATGAGGAGTTACGATGAGCGATTACGTGCCCTCCGCTCCCAACCCTCGTATCATAAAGATCATCTGGTAGTTCTAGTCATCTCTAATCTTACTATATTAGTTCAACAATTGTTATCTGTGATTTCACATCGCTGCTTTGAAGATTGAAGCATGCGGGCTGATGGCCTTCTTCACATAATCACTCATCGTAACTCCTCATAAAATAAAGATCAAACTTCAAACTGGTAAGTTCTCATTCAATCTTACTATTTTTTTCAAACAGATCATCGAATTGTTACATATTAAGCAGATGCTCCAGTACAGGACATGAATAAAAAATCGCAGACCCACTCCCCCTCTATAAGATGTGTCTTTGTACTTCTGGCTTTGGTGTTGATTTTGCACCACAGCAAGGGGCACTAACCTCCAAATAGGAGTACATGTGATAGACACAAAATGCTAGAGGAACTCGACAGGTCAGGTAGCATCTCTGGAGAAAAAGAAGGATAACGTTTTGTGTCAGAACCCATTCTTCAGCACCTGCAGTTCTTTGTTTTTACAGGAGTACATGTAATTGCTCAAATTGATTTCAAATTAGCAATAACAGCGCATAGTGGAGAAAACTTGTTTAATTGATAATTTTCTAATCTAGCATAATAAAAAAGTGTCTCAACGCTAAACGTCATGCATTCCTTCTCTCCAGAGATGCTGCCTGTCTCACTGAATTATTCCAGCATTTTGTGTCTTCATAATAAAATACAATATCCTAATGCAGAAATTAGAGATGCAGAGGAGCCACAATCAGTCTGAAGAAGGGTCACAATTGGAAATGTCGCCTATCCATGTTCTCCAGAGAAGCTGTTGCCTGACCTGCTGAGTTACTCCAATGCTTGTGTCCTTTTGTGTGAACAGACATCTGCAGTTCCTTGTTTCTACTCTAAGCTATGTTCCACTCCTGTTCACAAGGAATCCTTATCCACTCCACGTGCCTGCTTCTATGCTGTATCTATAAAGCCTAAAGACAAAAATCCAGATGACATCAGATTTTCTCTATGCACAGACGGATGATACAGTGATTGTTATTTCTAGGACTATTGCTGAACTAAATCTGTCAAGCATTCTCACCTGAGGCAATTGAATTTGAATATCAGATGATTCTGAGACTGTGCTTATGACCTTAGGCTGCAGTCAAATCTTTCCACCCATTGACTTTGAGAACGACAGCATCTTAAACACTATTACCGGCCCGGGGAGCCGTTGGTGAGAGAGGGTGGAGTTGCCTGCGCTGTGAGTATAAATCTAGCGTGGGGCTTGCTTTTCACAGAGGCCCGGGGAGCCGTTGGTGCGAGAGGGTGGAGCTACCTGCGCTGTGAGACCAAAATTGGCCAAGGTTGACCAATTAATTCTAAAAGGGTTGACGGTGGATATACAATGGAAGACATTTAAAGACTGCATGGATGAACTACAAAAAATTGTTCATCCCAGTTTGGCAAAAGAATAAATCGGGGTAGGTAGTGCATCCGTGATAACAAGGGAAATCAGATAGTATCAAAGCAAAGGATGATGCGTACAAAGTAGCCAGAAAAAGCAGCATACCAGAGGACTGGGAGAATTCAGAGACCAGCAGAGGAGGACAAAGGGCTTAATTAGGAAAGGAAAAATAGATTATGAAAGAAAACTTGCAGGGAAACATAAAAACTGACTGCAAAAGGTTTTATAGATATGTGAAGAGAAAGAGGTTAGTTAAAACAAATGTAGGTCCCTTGCAGTCAGAAACAGGTGAGTTGATCATGGGGAACAAGGATATGGCGGACCAATTGAATAACTACTTTGGTTCCGTCTTCACTAAGGAAGACATAAATAATCTGCCTGAAATAGCAGGGGACTGTGGGTCAAAGGAGGAATTGAGTGAAATCCAGGTCAGTCGGGAAGTGGTGTTGGGTAAATTGAATAGATTAAAGGCCGATAAATCCCCAGGGCCAGATAGGCTGCATCCCAGAGTACTTAAGGAAGTAGCTCAGGAAATAGTGGATGCATTAGTGATAATCTTTCAAAACTTTTAGATTCTGGAGTAGTTCCTGAGGATTTGGCGGGTAGCAAATGTAACCCTCTTTTTAAGAAGGGAGGGAGAGAGAAAACGGGGAATTACAGACCAGTTAGTCTAACATCGGTAGTGGGGAAACTGCTAGAGTCAGTTATTAAAGATGGGATAGCAGCACATTTGGAAAGTGGTGAAATCATTGGACAAAGTCAGCATGGATTTACAAAAGGTAAATCATGTCTGACGAATCTTGTGGAATTTTTCGAGGATGTAACTAGTAGCGTGGATAAGGGAGAACCAGTGGATGTGGTATATCTGGACTTCCAGAAGGCTTTCGACAAGGTCCCACATAAGAGATTAGTATACAAACTTAAAGCATACGGTATTAGGGGTTCAGTATTGATGTGGATAGAGAACTGGCTGGCAAACAGGAAGCAAAGAGTAGGAGTAAACGGGTCCTTTTACAATGGCAGGCAGTAACTAGTGGGGTACCGCAGGCTCAGTGCTGGGACCCCAGCTATTTATAATATATATTAATGATCTGGATGAGGGAATTGAAGGCAATATCTCCAAGTTTGCGGATGACACTAAGCTGGGGGGCAGTGTTCGCTGTGAGGAGGATGCTAGGAGACTGCAAGGTGACTTGGATAGGCTGGGTGAGTGGGCAAATGTTTGGCAGATGCAGTATAATGTGGATAAATGTGAGGTTATCCACTTTGGTGGCAAAAACAGGAAAGCAGACTATTATTTAAATGGTGCCGATTAGGAAAAGGGGACATGCAGCGAGACCTGGGTGTCATGGTACACCAGTCATTGAAAGTAGGCATGCAGGTGCAGCAGGCAGTGAAAAAAAGCGAATGGTATGTTAGCTTTCATAGCAAAAGGATTTGAGTACAGGAGCAGGGAGGTTCACTTCAGTTGTACAGGGTCTTGGTGAGACCACACCTGGAGTATTGCGTGCATTTTGGTCTCCAAATCTGAGGAAGGACATTATTTGCCATAGAGGGAGTGCAGAGAAGGTTCACCAGACTGATTCCTGGGATGTCAGGACTGTCTTATGAAGAAAGACTGGATAGACTCGGTTTTTACTCTCTGGAATTTAGGAGATTAAGATGGGATCTTATAGAAACTTACAAAATTCTTAAGGGGTTGGACAGGCTAGATGCAGGAAGATTGTTCCCGATGTTGGGGAGTCCAGGACAAGGGGTCACAGCTTAAGGATAAGGGGGAAATCCTTTAAGACCGAGATGAGAAAGACTTTTTTTCACACAGAGAGTGGTGAGTCTCTGGAACTCTCTGCCACAGAGGGTAGTTGAGGCCGGTTCATTGGCTATATTTAAGAGTGAGTTGGATGTGGCCCTTGTGGCTAAGGGGATCAGAGGGTATGGAGAGAAGGCAGGTACGGGATACTGAGTTGGATGATCAGCCATGATCATATTGAATGGCGTGCAGGCTCGAAGGGCTGAATGGCCTACTCCTGCACCTAATTTCTATGTTTCTATGTTTCTATGTAAATCTGCAAAGTTCCACCCAAATCTTTGGTTCATCTTCCAGAGAAGGAATCTGGTGGAAGCCTCTGATTGGTTGAAGAGGACCAGAGGAAGCAGCTGATTGGGTGCAACCCGGGGTTTACATTTTTACATTTCATTAATACATTAACTGGGAGTTAAGGATTCTGGGAGTTAAGGGTTCAGTATTTATTAGTAAAGTTTAAAGGATAACGTTTTGTGTTTAATAAAAATAAAAAAATAAAAAAATATATATATAATACAGATTATATATAGAGGCCCAGGAGCGGTTGCAGTGGGAGGAGCCCAAATCCGTAACGTTCCATTCGCAGCTCGCAGTTGAGGAAGCCGCTGATTGGTGGCAGACGACTTGAGGGAGCAGCTGATTGGCAGTCAGATCCCTGCCGATTTGTTTCAGCTAAAATCCTTGCATTGTATTGTACATTGTACTGTATTGTATCCAGGGTAAGGGGGAGGATGAGTGCCAGGACAGTTTACTGTTCTGGATGTCAGATGTGGGAGGTCATGCAGTCAGATAGCTCTCCAGACGTCCACATCTGCGCCAGGTGCGTCAAGATGGCGCTCCAAATGGACCGTATTCGGTACCTGGAGCAGCAGCTCGATGACCTCCGTCTGGTCAGGGAGAGTGAGGAAGCCATAGAGAGCAGCTACAGACAGGTGGTCACTCCAAAACCACAGGAGGCAGAAAAGTGGGTCACGGTTAGGAGAGGCAAGGGGCAGAGGCAGGGACTAGAGAGTACCCTGGTGGCTGTACACCTTGGCAATAAGTACTCCTGTTTGAGTACTGTGGGGGGCACAGCCTACCTGGGGGTAGCAACAGCGACCGGGCCTCTGGTACAAAGACCGGCCCTGTTGCTCAGAAAGGTAAGGAAAAGAAGAGGAGGGCAGCAGTAATAGGGGACTCTATAGTTAGGGGGCAGATAGGCGATTCTGTGGACGCAGTCAGGAGACCCGGATGGTAGTTTGCCACCCTGGTGCCAGGGTCTGGGATGTGACTGAACGTGTCCAAGATATCTTGAAATGGGAGGGAGAGGAGCCAGAGGTCGTGGTACATATAGGTACCAATGACATAGGTAGAAAAAGAGAGGAGGTCCTGAAAGGAGAATTTAGGGAGTTAGGAAGAGTGTTAAGGAGAAGGACCGCAAAGGTAACAATCTCAGGATTACTGCCTGTGCCACGCGACAGTGAGAATAGGAATGGAGCAAAGTGGAGGATAAATGCGCGGCTAAAGGACTGGTGCAGAGCACAGAGATTCAAGTTTCTGGATCATTGGGTCCTCTTTTGGGGAAGGTGTGACCTGTACAAAAAGGACGAGTTGCACTTGAACCTGAGGGGAACCAATATCCTGGCGGGAAGATTTGCAAAGGCTACTGGGGAGACTTTAAAATAGATCGGTTGGGGGGAGGGACTCAAATAGAGAAGGCAAGTAGTCCATTTGTGCGGCAGGAAGCAGGAGGCAGAGAAGAGAAGCAGTCAGACGCAACACATAGGGAGGAAAGAAGAAAAAAATAACAAATGGAGAATAAGAAGTGGAGGGTTTCTTAAATGTGTGAGCAGAGAGACAGAGGGGTGTAAAATGAGGATAGGAGCAACAGGTAGCGAGGTGAAAAGTGGCAGGAAAACAAATCCAGGGCAAAAATCTAAAAGGGCCACTTTTCAACATAATTGTAAAAGGGCCAAGAGTGTTGTAAAAACAAGCCTGAAGGCTTTGTGTCTCAATCGTAATAAGGTGGATGAGTTGAATGTGCAGATAGCTATTAATAATTATGATATAGTTGGGATCATGGAGACATGGCTCCAGGGTGACCAAGGCTGGGAGCTGAACATCCAGGGATATTCAATATTCAGGAAGGATAGACAGAGAGGAAAATGAGGTGGGGTAGCGTTGCTGGTTAGAGAGGAGATTAACGCAATAGAAAGGAATGACATTAGCTTGGAGGATGTGGAATCGATATGGGTGGAGCTCCGAAACACTAAGAAAACGCTAGTGGGTGTTGTGTACAGGCCACCTAACAGTAGTAGTGGAGTTGGGGATGGCATCATACAGGAAATTAGAAATGCGTGCAACGAAGGTAAAACCGTTATAATGGGTGACTTCAATCTACATATAGATTGGGTGAATCAAACTGGCAGGGGTGCTGAGGAAGAGGATTTCTTGGAATGTATGCGGGATAGTTTTCTAAACCAACATGTGGAGGAACCAACGAGAGAGCAGGCTATTCTAGACTGGATATTGAGTAATGAGGAAGGGTTAGTTAGCAGCCGTTGTACGTGGCCCCTTGGGCAAGAGTGACCATAATATGATTGAGTTCTTCATTAGGATGGAGAGTGACATTGTTAATTCAGAAACACGGGTCCTGAAGTTAAAGAAAGGTAACTTTGAGGGTATGAGACGTGAATTGGCCAAGATGGACTGGCAATTGATTCTTGAAGGGTTGACGGTGGATATGCAATGGAAGGCATTTAAAGACTGCATGGATGAACTACAACAATTGTTCATCCCAGTATGGCAAAAGACTAAATCAGGGAAGGAGGCGCATCCGTGGATAATGAGGGATAATCAGGGATAGTATCAAAGAAAAAGATGAAGCGTACAAATTAGCCAGAAAAAGCAGCCTACCAGGGGACTGGGAGAAATTCAGAGACCAACAGAGGAGGACAAAGGGCTTAATTAGGAAAGGGAAAATGGAGTATGAAAGAAAACTGGCAGGAAACATAAAAACTGACTGCAAAAGTTTTTATCGATATGTGAAGCGCAAAAGATTAGTTAAAACAAATGTAGATCCCTTGCAGTCAGAAACGGGTGAATTGATCATGGGGAACAAGGACATGGCAGACCAATTGAATAACTACTTTGGTTCTGTCTTCATTAAGGAAGACATAAATAATTTGCTGGAAATAGCAGGAGATCGCGGGTCAAATGAGATGGAGGAAATGTGTGAAATCCAGGTTAGCCGGAAAGTGGTGTTGGGTAAATTGAATGGATTAAAGGCCGATAAATCCCGAGGGCCAAATAGGCTGCATCCCAGGGTACTTAAGGAAGTAGCCCCAGAAATAGCAGATGCCTTAGTGATAATTTTTCAAAACTCTTTAGATTCTGGAGTAGTTCCTGAGGATTGGAGGGTAGCTAATGTAACCCCACTTTTTAAAAAGGGAGGGAGAGAGAAAACCGGGAATTACAGACCAGTTAGTCTAACATTGGTAGTGGGGAAACTGCTAGAGTCAATTATTAAAGATGGGATAGCAGCGCATTTGGAAAGTGGTGAAATCATTGGACAAAGTTAGCATGGATTTACGAAGGGTAAATCATGTCTGACGAATCTTATTGAATTTTTTGAGGATGTAACTAGTAGAGTGGATAAGGGAGAAGCATTGGATGTGTTGTATCTGGACTTTCAGAAGGCTTTCGACAAGGTCCCACACAAGAGATTGGTGTACAAACTTAAAGCACACGGTATTGGTGGTTCAGTATTGATGTGGATAGAGAACTGGCTGGCAGACAGGAAGCAAAGAGTAGGAGTGAACGGGTCCTTTTCAGGATGACAGACAGTGACTAGTGGGGTGCCGCAAGGCTCAGTGCTGGGACCCCAGCTATTTACAATATACATTAATGATTTGGACGAGGGAATTAAATGCAACATCTCGAAGTTTGCGGATGACACGTAGCTGGGGGGCAGTGTTAGCTGTGAGGAGGATGCTAGGAGGCTGCAGGATGACTTGGATAGACTGGGTGAGTGGGCAAATGCATGGCAGATGCAGTATAATGTGGATAAATGTGAGGTTATCCACTTTGGTGGCAAAAACAGGAAGGTAGACTATTATTTGAATGGTGACCGATTAGGAAAAGGGGAGATGCAGCGAGACCTGGGTGTCATGGTACACCAGTCATTGAAAGTAGGCATGCAGGTGCAGCAGGCTGTGAAGAAAGCGAAGCGGGGCTTGGTTTTTTTCAGAGGCCCACAGGAGCCGTTGGAAGAGGAGGAGGGGGAGGAGCGACACCCGACCGGTAAGGTTAAAAATCAAGCGCGGGGCTTGTTTTTTTTCAGAGGCCCACAGGAGCCGTTGGAAGAGGAGGAGGGGGAGGATCGACACCCGACCGGTAAGGTTCAAAATCAAGCGTGGGGCTTGTTTTTACCTAAATCCATAACATTCCATTTGGAGAAGTGTTTTTTTTTTGAGGAAGCCGCTGATTGGTGGGAAGTGGACTAGGGAAAGCAGCTGATTGGCAGTCAGATTCCAGCAGTTTGTTGTGTACCTTGTATTGTGTTGATATTGTATCCTGTGTAAGGGGGGAGTATGAAGGCACAGAGACCGGCCCTGATGCTCAGAAGGGTAGCAAAATGAGGAGGGCAATTGTAATAGGGGACTCTATAGTTAGGGGGTCAGATAGGACATTCTGTGGACGCAGTCGGGAGACCCGGATGGTAGTTTGCCTCCCTGGTGCCAGGGTCTCGCATGTGTCAGAACGTGTCCAAAAGATTCTGATAAGGGAGGGAGAGGAGCCTGATGTTGTGGTACACATAGGTACCAATGACATAGGCAGAAAAGGTGACGAGGTCCTGAAGGGAGAATTTAGGGAGTTGGGGGGAAAGTTAAGGAGAAGGACCAAAAGGGTAACGATTTCAGGATTACTGCCTGTGCCACGTGACAGTGAGAGTAGGAAATGAAATGAGGTGGAGGATAAATGCGTGGCTGAGGGACTGGTGCAGTGGGCAGGGATTCAAGTTTCTTGATCACTGGGACCTCTTTTTGGGGAAGGAATGATCTGTACACAAAGGACGGGTTGCACTTGAAACGCGAGGGGGACCAATATCCTGGCAGGGAGATTTGCAAAGGCTACTGGGGAGACTTAAACCCCTGTCTCACTGTGCGAGTTGGCCCACGAGTGACCCCGAGTTTTCACTCGTGGTGATCACGTAGCGGGAACGGCGGAACTCGCGTGTTCAACTTGTCCACTCGTGGCGCTAACGGCAGGTACTCGGGAAACTTGTTAACTCGTGAAAAAAATCAAACATGTTTGATTTTTTCCACGAGTCAAATTAACTGTTCAAGTTAAAAATGGAAACATTTAAACTCGTTGCAGTAACGTAATGGCCCGTGCGTTTACCATAGTGTCTCGTGAGTTTATCGTGGGAACTTTTTTATAATCTGAAAGGGACTGAACCAAAGTAGTATAATATGTATATACATATTATATATATTATATATATTTCAATTCCAACCCCGAAGCAATTGAGAGGCGATTTCTTGGGGCCGTGTAATTTAACGTGTGTCTTTGCTTTTAAAAGTGAAGCTGTTTAATTGTTTACGCTGCGTTGTGTTTCGTGTTGGGGAGAGTGCTGCTGTACAATGCTTTCGATTTTATACTGCCCTCCCCCTTCCACAGAAAAATGCCTAATTTTTTCTTTGTGCCCGCTCTCCTGGGAGCAATCCAAACCAGGGGAACAATGAACCCTCAGAGGCTTCGCGTTCCTTGCTCCTATATATGGAGGGTACACAAAAAGCTGGAGAAACTCAGCGGGTGCAGCAGCATCTAAGGAGCGAAGGAGATAGGCGACGTTTCGGGTCGAGACCCTTCTTCCTAATAAAGGATTTTTCTATAACCTTCGCTCCTTAGATGCTGCTGCACCCGCTGAGTTTCTCCAGCTTTTTGTGTACCCTCGATTCTCCAGCATCTGCAGTTCCTTCTTTAAATCCTATATATGGACCTCGCTCGCTCGCAACCGTATGAACGCTCGATCAACCAGACATCGGCCAACACAGAGGCCTGATTACTGAAAACAAAGTCAACTTGTACCAGACCTCATCATCTTCCTTCCGACAACCCGTAACCACGGCACCACACTTTCAACAGAAAACTTAATATTTAAAGAATATATTATGGGACATTGGATTGTCTGAAGAAGGGTCCCGAGCAGAAACGCCACATATGTGTGTGTGTGTGTGTGTGTGTGTGTGTGTGTGTGTGTGTGTGTGTGCTGTGTGTGGCTGTGTGTGTGTCTGTGTGTGTGTCTGTGTGTGTGTGTGTTTGTGTGTGTGTCTGTGTGTGTGTGTGTGTGTGTTTGTGTGTGTGTATCTGTGTGTATCTGTGTGTATCTGTGTGTGTGTGTCTGCTGTCGGGTCCCGGCGGCCGCTCAAAGTCACCCGAGCTGCTTCCTTCCTCTGAAGTGGCGGCCAGTCCTGCTGTCTGTGTGTATCTGTGTGTGTGTGTGTGTGTGTGTGTGTGTGTGTGTGTGTCTCTGTCTGTCTGTGTGTATCTGTGTGTGTGTGTGTGTGTGTGTGTCTCTCTCTCTCTCCCTCTCTGTCTATCTGTGTGTATCTGTGTGTGTGTCTGCTGTCGGGTCCCGGCGGCCGCTCAAAGTCACCCGAGCTGCTTCCTTCCTCTGAAGTGGTGGCCAGTCCTGCTGTCTGTGTGTATCTCTGTGTGTGTGTCTCTCTCTCTCTCTCCCTCTCTGTCTATCTGTGTGTGTGTCTGCTGTCGGGTCCCGGCGGCCGCTCAAAGTCACCCGAGCTGCTTCCTTCCTCTGAAGTGGTGGCCAGCTGCTGTCTGTGTGTGTGTGTGTGTGTGTGTGTGTGTGTGTGTGTGTGTGTGTCTCTCTCTCTCCCTCTCTGTCTATCTGTTTTGTATATGTGTGTGTGTCTGCTGTCGGGTCCCGGCGGCCGCTCAAAGTCACCCGAGCTGCTTCCTTCCTCTGAAGTGGTGGCCAGCTGCTGTCTGTGTGTATCTCTGTGTGTGTGTGTGTGTGTGTGTATGTGTGTGTGTGTGTCTCTCTCTCTCCCTCTCTGTCTATCTGTTTGTATCTGTGTGTGTGTCTGCTGTCGGGTCCCGGCGGCCCGCTCAAAGTCACCCGAGCTGCTTCCTTCCTCTGAAGTGGCGGCCATCCTGCTGTCTGTGTGTATCTCTCTCTGTGTGTGTGTGTGTGTGTGTGTGTGTGTGTGTGTGTGTGTGTGTGTGTGTGTGTGTGTGTGTGTGTGTGTGTGTGTGTGTGTGTGTGTGTGTGTGTCTGCTGTCGGGTCCCGGCGGCCGCTCAATGTCAGTCACCCGAGCTGCTTCCTTTTTAAAAATTATTTAAAATAGAGATCCATTGCAAAAAAGTATTTAAAAACATAAAACAACAAGAAATGCTTGGTTACTGGAGGATGCGCATTTTCCTATTGTAGGTCATATCAATAGATGCCGCCGCGCTGAAATAACTCAAAACCACAGGATGGAGATGTATTTTAACATTGTTGCTTTATTAAAACATACCTTCATTCACGGTTGGCTCAAGAGTAACGGGAGAGGAACTTGATAACTCGGGAGAGGAACTTGGAACATCGCAGCAATGACATACCCATGGGAACTCGGTTACACACTTGATCATAAACTTGAAGTCTCGTGCACAGCCACGAGTCTGTCACTCGGGTACCTCGTGGGTCAACTCGCACAGTGAGACAGGGCCATTAAAACTAGAAAGGCTGGGTGAGGGGCTCGGGTAGAGGGGGCTAGGGGTCAGGGTGTGGGGCAAGAGGCAGAGAAGGGAAGCACTCGGACCCAAAATGTAGGCGAGAAAGATGAAAAAGATAATAGACAGAGAATAAGGGACGGTGGGTTTCTAAAATGTGCATATTTTAATGCTAGGAGCATTGTAAGTAAGGCGGATAAACTTAGAGCCTGGATTGACACCTGGAAATATGATGTTGTGGCAATCAGTGAAACGTGGTTGCAGGAGGGCTGTGATTGGAAACTAAATATTCCAGGATTTCGTTGCTTCAGGTGTGATAGAATTGGAGGGACCAGAGGGGTAGGTGTTGCATTGCTTGTCAGAGAAGATATTACAGCAGCGCTTTGGCAGGATAGATTAGAGGGCTCGTCTAGGGAGGCTATTTGGGTGGAACTGAGAAGTGGGAACGGTGTAGCAACACTTTTAGGGGTGTATTATAGACCGCCAAATGGGGAGCGAGAATTGGAAGAGCAAATATGTAAGGAGATAGCAGATATTAGTAGTAAGCACAAGGTAGTGATTGTGAGAGATTTCAATTTTCCAAAAATAGACTGGGAAACACATTCTGTAAATGGGCTAGATGGTTTGGAGTTTGCAAAATGTGTGCAGGATAGTTTTTTGCAGCAGTACATAGAGGTATCGACCAGAGAAGGGGCAGTGCTGGACCTCCTGTTATGAAATGAGGCAGGTCAGGTGACGGAGGAATGCGTTGGTGAGCACTTCGGGACCAGTGATCACAATACCATTAGTTTCAATATAATTATGGAGAGAGTCAGAACTGGACCTAGGGTGGAGATTTTTGATTGGAGAAAGGCTAACTTTGAGGGAATGCGTAAGGATTTTAAAGGAGTGAATTGGGACACTTTGTTTCATGGGAAGGATGTAGAAGAGAAATGGAGGACATTTAAAGGGGAAATTGTAAGAGTACAGAATCTTTATGTCCCTGTTAGGTTGAAAGGAAATAGTAAAAATTGGAAAGAGCCATGGTTTACAAGGGAAATTGGACACTTGTTTCGAAAAAAGAGAGATATCTACAATAATTATAGGAGGCATGGAGTAAATGAGGTGCTAGAGGAGTATAAAGAATGTAAAAAGAATTTTAAGAAAGAAATTAGGAAGGCTAAAAGAAGATATGAGGTTGCTTTGGCAAGAAAGGTGAAAGTAAACCCAAAGGGTTTCTACAGCTATATTAATAGCAAAAGGATAACGAGGGATAACATTGGACCATTAGAGAACCAGAATGGACAGCTATCTGCAGAGCCAAAAGAGGATATTGAACAATTTATTTTCTTTGGTATTCACCAAGGAGAAGGATATTGAACTCTGTGAGTTAAGGGGAAAAAGTAGAGTAGCTATGGATACTATGAGATTCAAAGAGGAGGAAGTACTGACACTTTTGAAAAATATAAAAGTGCATAAGTCTCCAGGTCCTGACAGGAAATTCCCTAGGACATTGAGGGAAGTTAGTGTAGAAATAGCAGGAGCTATGACAGAAATATTTCAAATGTCATTAGAAACGGGAATAGTGCCGGAGGATTGGGGTACTGCGCATGTTGTTCCATTGTTTAAAAAGGGTTCAAAGAATAAACCTAGCAATTATATTAGTTTTGACGTCAGTGGTGGGCAAATTAATGGAAAGGATACTTAGAGATAATATATATAAGCATCTGGATAAACAGGGTCTGATCAGGAACAGTCAACATGGATTTGTGCCTGGAAGGTCATGTTTGATAAACCTTCTTGAATTTTTTGAAGCGGTAACTAGGGAAAATTGATGAGGGTAAAGCAGTGGATGTTGTCTATATGGATTTCAGTAAGGCCTTTGACAAGGTTCCCCATGGAAGGTTGGTTAAGAAGGTTCAATCTTTGGGTGTTTAATGGCGGAGTAGCAAGATGGATTCAACAGTGGCTGAATGGGAGATGTCAGAGAGTAATGGTGGATGGCTGTTTGTCAGGTTGGAAGCCGGTGACCAGTGGGGTGCCTCAGGGATCTGTGTTGGGTCCACTGTTGTTTGTCATGTACATCAATGATCTGGATGATGGGGTGGAAAATTGGATAAGTAAGTATGCAGATGATACTAAGATAGGTGGTGTTGTGGATAATGAAGTAGATTTTCAAAGTCTACAGAGAGATTTGGGCCTTTTGGAAAAGTGGGCTGAAAGATGGCAGATGGAGTTTAATGGTGTTAAGTGTGAAGTGCTACATCTTGGCAGGACAAATCAAAATAGGACGTACATGGTAAATGGTAGGGAATTGAGGAATGCTGTGGAACAGAGGGATCTAGGAATAACTGTGCATAGTTCCCTGAAGGTGAATCACATGTAGATAGGGTGGTAAAGAAAGCCTTTGGTGTGCTGGCCTTTATAAATCAGAGCATTGAATATAGGAGTAGGGAAGTAATGTTAAAATTGTACAAGGCATTGGTAAGACCAATTCTGGAGTATGGTGTACAATTTTGGTCGCCTAATTATAGGAAGGATGTCAACAAAATAGAGAGAGTACAGAGGAGATTTACTAGAATGTTGCCAGGGTTCCAGCAACTATGTTACAGAGAAAGGTTGAACAAGTTAGGTCTTTATTCTTTGGAGCGCAGAAGGTTAAGGGGGGACTTGATTGAGGTCTTTAAAATGATGAAAGGGATAGACAGAGTTGACGTGGATACGTTTTTCCCATTGAGGGTAGGGAAGATTCAAAACAAGAAGGCATGACATGAGAATTAATGGATAGAAGTTTTGGGGTAACGTGAGGGGGAACTTCTTTACTCAGAGGGTGGTGGCTGTGTGGAATGAGCTTCCAGCAGAAGTGGTGGAGGCAGGATCGATTTTAACATTTAAAAGTAAAGTGGATAGGTATATGGACGTGAAGGGAATGGAGGGGTATGGTCTGAGTGCAGGTAGATGGGACTAGGGGAAAACAAATGGTCGGCATGGACTGGAAGGGCTGAGAGGGCCTGTTTCCGTGCTGTAATTGTTATATGGTTATATGGTTATATGGTATGTTGGCATTCATAGCAAAAGGATTTGAGTACAAGAGCAGGGAGGTTCTACTGTAGTTGTACAGGGTCTTGGTGAGGCCACACCTGGAGTATCGCGTACAGTTTTGGTCTCCTAATCTGAGGAAAGACATTCTTGCCATAGAGGGAGTACAGAGAAGGTTCACCAGACTGATTCCTGGGATGGCACGACTTCCATATGAAGAAAGACTGGATAGACTTGGCTTGTACTCACTGGAATTTAGAAGATTGAGGGGTGATCTCATAGAGACTTACAAAATTCTTAAGGGATTGGACCGGCTAGATGCAGGAAGATTGTTCCCGATGTTGGGGAAGTCCAGGACAAGGGGTCACAGTTTAAGGATAGGGGGGAAGTCTTTTAGGACCGAGATGAGAAAATCGTTTTTCACATAGAGAGTGGTGAATCTGCGGAATTCTCTGCCACAGAAGGTAGTTGAGGCCAGTTCATTGGCTATATTTAAGAGGGAGTTGGATGTGGCCCTTGTGGCTGAAGGGATCAGGGGGTATGGAGAGAAGGCAGGTACAGGATACTGAGTTGGATGGTCAGCCATGATCATATTGAATGGCGTTGCAGGTTCGAAGGGCCGAATGGCCAGCACCTGCACCTAATTTCTATGTTTCTATGTTTCTATTACGATGAAAGCTTGTATTTATCATTTTATTAAAATAATGTTTTTCATAAAGGACCATTTTTCTATTCTAGTATTGAATTTCCACCCTTGGAGAGTGTTGTGCATTATTTATCCTGCTGCAGCCTGGTTGGCCTGGCATATAGGCTTTTGCACAGGATGCATTGATAATTATCATCATACAAAATCACAGCCTCTTTCATCTGACTTGGTTGATGTTTCTCTTCATTCCAAGGCAAGATGCCCACTTTGCTCTCTAGCCTGTTCCCTCTTTATTAATTGGGCTCCATGTCTGAGAAACATAGAAACATAGAAAATAGGTGCAGGAGTAGGCCATTCAGCCCTTAGAGCCTGCACCGCCATTCAATTTGATCATGGCTGATCATCCAACTCAATATCCTGTACCTGCCTTCTCTCCATACCCCCTGATCCCTTTAGCCACAAGGGCCACATCTAACTCCCTCTTAAATATAGCCAATGAACTGGCCTACCTTCTGTGGCAGAGAGTATGAGGAAAACAATCAGAAGCGTTTAGAAGCAATGGAACAAATGCTGTATAATGAAACTGAAAAGGAGAGCCAGGGACATAAGCGAGGCTTAAATGGTCAAAGTGTAAATAGATATAAAATTGGAATAAGAAAAGAGTTGAATTAACTGTCTGCTTAGCAAAGGGATTGGACAGGCTTGATGCAAGAAAATGTCCCTGATGTTGGGGGAGTCCAGAACCAGGGGGTCACAATTTAAGAATAAGGAATATGCCATTTCGGGCTGAGATGAGAAACGTTTTCAGCCAGAGTTGTGAATCTGTGGAATTCTCTGCCTCATAGGGCAGTGGAGGCCAATTCACTGGTTGTATTCAAGGGAGAGTTAGAAAAAGCTCTTAGGGCTAACGGAATCAAGGGATATGGAGAAAAAGCCGGAACAGTGTATTGGTTCTGGATGATCAGCCAGGATCATATTGAGTGGTGGTGCTGGCTCAAAGGGCTGAATAGCCTACTCCTGCATGTATTTTTTATGTTTCTATGTTACTACGCTTCAGAGCACTTCATTTCCATAATAAAATGGAAGACCTGGAGTAATTCTGAGAAAGCAGGTACAATTAGTTTTACAAAGCAGAATTATCAAAAATCAGGGGTACACAAAAAGCTGGAGAAACTCAGCGGGTGCAGCAGCATCTAAGGAGTGAAGGAGATAGGCAACATTTCAGGCCGAAACCCTTCTTCAGACTGATGTGAGGTGGGGGGGGGGGGGGGGGGGGGGGGGGTGGCGGGGAGAAGAAAGGAAAAATGTGGAGGAGCCCGAGGGCTGAGGGAGAGGTGGGAAGGGGAGGAGACAGCAAGGGTTAACAGAATTGAGAAAATTCAATGTTCAAGCCAAGAGGATGCAGACTCCCCAAGTGGAATATGAGGTGCTGTTCCTCCAATTTGCGGTGTTGCTCACTCTGGCCGTGGAGGAGGCCCAGGACAGAGAGGTCGGATATGGAATGGGAGGGGGAGTTGAAGTGCTGAGCCACCGGGAGGTCGGTTTGATTATTGCGGACCGAGCGGAGGTGTTCGGCGAAACGATCGCCAAGCCTCCGCTTGGTCTCACCGATATAGAGCAGCTGGCATCTAGAGCAGAGAATGCAGTAGATGAGGTTGGAGGAGGTGCAGGTAAACCTCTGTCGGACCTGGAAGGACTGCTTGGGTCCCTGAAAGGAGTGGAGGGGGGAGGTGAAGGGACAAGTGTAGCATCTCTTGCGGTTGCAAGGGAAAGTGCCCGGGGAAGGGAAGAATTGACAAGGGAGTTGCGGAGGGAGCGGTCTTTGCGGAAGGCAGACAGGGGGGGGGGAGATGGGAAAATGTGGCGAGTGGTGGGGTCACGTTGGAGGTGGCGATACTGGCAGAGGACTATGTGTTGTATGTGCCAGCTGGTGAGGTGAAAGGTGAGGGCCAGGGGGACACTGCCCTTGTTGCGAATGGGGGAATGGGGAGAGAGGGCAGTGTTGCAGGGTATGGTGGAGATCCTGGTGCGAGCCTCATCTATAATGGGGGAGGGGAATCCCCGTTCTCTGAAGAATGAGGACATTTGTGCTGACCTGGAGTAAACATGCATTTCTTAAAAGAATGGGAAAAAGCTGATGCGGAATTGTTGCATTTAATTAATATATGTAATACAATTTTAAAAAAACAGCCATTTGTAAAAGGGGAATAGAGTCCTTACATAGATCAACAGGAGATTTTCTCTAATGGTAGGAGGAAGCAAAGGAAAAATATGCTCATGAATGTTGGAATGATTTCAAAGATATGGTCTCCTTTCATTGATTCATTACAAGTATAGTATGGTGCAACACAATTTTGGAATTAAACCGATTTACGGACAGGGTGATGGGTGTGGTGAGAAATTAAGCAGGTATATCAACACGTTTTGGTCCCTTGTTTTTATTTTTTTAATTATTTTTCATTTTTGTCTTCTTATTCTTTTTTACGTTTTTACTTATTCACTCTTTGACTACACTATTTGGTAGTTTAGGGATTTACACATTCACAATTTCTTTCACATTCTATCTTTCTTGCTCTTTTTCTCCTTTTCTATTTCTTCTTTGTCAAAATAAAAATGGAAGGTGTACAATAAATGTATTTTGTCATATGACACAATTTATACTACTGTACACTGCTTCTAATAAAAATATTAAATTAAACAAAAAAAGAATGTTGGAATGAGTAACAGCCTTAGAATAATAATCATGCCAGATTTCAGCAGTCCTCAAATGAGTGGGCCAAGAAAAACAAGAGTGGCTGGAGTGGGGGGGAGGTGGGGGTTGGGGTGCGGGGAGGTGGGGGTGGGGGTGCACGGTGGGGGTGGGGGTGGGGGTGGAGGTGGAAGGAGGTGGGGGTGGGCGTGGGGGTGGAGTTTGTTGGAAGAGTTTTCATAATGTTCATTGGTCTTCTTTTAAGATTAGTAACGAGTCTTCCATTCAGCAGGCTATCATGGGAGAGCATGACAACAAGAGAATAAGAATCCAAGGACAAGATCAAAATGATGCAGATCTGAAAATGAACTAGGGATGTTAATTAACATGGAAAATCAACAAAATAGTAAATATTTTACTTACACACAGGTAAGGCAAGAAAATCAGGCTAGGAACATGATCAGAGAGAGACAACTAAGATAGAATCACAGGCATTCACAGTAAAACTGGCTGAAATATTAAATGTTCATTAATTACTTTGTTTCACTGTTCCCCAATTGAGGTGTTAAATGATGAGAATAGAACTGAGATCATCGAACTGGAAATAGAAAGAGGACAATATTAAATAACATGTTCACATTCAAGGAGAGTAAAATCTCTAACCACAAATGTACATATTTTTAAAAAATGGAGTAGAAGAGTTAGAAAATGCATAATAATTCATGAGAAAATATATATGACAATAAAGGATACTTTACTTTACTTTACTTTACTTTACTTTATATAGGGACAGATGCTTTATGGATAGACAATATTTATATCTAGATTTATGCCCAGACATCCATTGAAAAGTTAGATCAATATTGATGAATGCAAACATGAGGAAAAACCTACTAAAAAAGAAACACAAAATATCTATACAGTAGAAACAAAAAATAGAATAATCAAGTCCAACAAAGAACTAAACCAGTAATCCAATGAAGTTGATCTTGCATGCCCAATCTTATTCAATTATTGGAAAGGATGAAGGAGAGAGTGGCCAACAATAATTTATCCACATTTTCAACAACAAAAAAACCCTTGGATAAACTATCACATGTTAGATTAATGAATGATGTCAAATCATACAGATTCAGAGGATAATTTGCAAAATAGATAGATGGCAGAAAGACCAAAGACAGAGAGTGGGAGTACCACAAAAAATCAACGAGGCAAGCATGGGGAGGTTAACAAAGGGGTTCAGCAACAATCAGAGCTAAGACTATAGTTGTTCACAATTTATAGCCTTCATTTAGATTTTCCAAATGAAAATCACAATTTCTAAAGCTGCAGACGACATCAACTTGAGAGGCCACATGCTATTTAGAAAATAAGAATCTATAAAAGAAGGGAAGGGATCTGAGAATAGAGATTGAAAACTAAGCACTATGGTAGAATGGTAGAATGAAAATAATGGTATGTGGTGGCCTCCTGGCTAAATTGTTGAACTAGCACCCAAATACATGCAGATATTTATACAAATATCTGTGGAAATTAAATTTCGATATTTAAATAAACCATAAGCATTTTCCTTCAAAAAACAATGGGGATTGTTTGTTCCAGTCATGTCTGTCAGGGAATGGAATCTGCCATTATTATTAGATTTGTTTATACGTGACTTTGGACACATTATTATGGATGACCCTGAACAGCATCAGATTAAGGGAAATTAGGGATGGACAATAAATGCTGGAATTGCCAGCAATACATGCATCCAAGTATAACCAAAGATAAAACAAGTTATGGTCAATCTACGAAAACCCTGGTTAGATTACACAAGGCCTATATAGAAGTTATGTTATGAAAAGGATAAAGTGACGCGGGTAATTTTACAAAAAATAACATAGAAGGATGATGCTAGAACTGTTTGGACAGGATAAGTAGTTTCGGTAAATTTTCCATTGAAATCAGAATGCAATTGAGTGATATCTAACAGACATCTTTAATATTACGAATTTTGCAAGGGTTCATACACAGAACATACCCACATGTCGGATAGATAAAAACCAGAGGCCATAAATTTAAGCCAGGAGTGCATTGGAATAGTTATGTCTGGAACAAACAAAGGCATGGCTGAGGGTTTCGGCAGCAGGTGAGCTGAAATAATGGCTGAGTTAGGCCATGCTATGGAAGTAATAGTCTTAATAATGCTTCGGATGCTTGAACGTCTGGCCAGCTTTGAATTAAAGAGATTGTGGACAGCTCAGTTCAGATGACAGGGAGAAGAGTGCAGTGACTGTCTGGTGAATAAGGTTTGTGAGCGAGAGCAATGATTTTTGTTTACCCAATCTATTTATCGTGGAATATCCAGAAGGAGGCACAAACGTGGAATAAACTGCACAAGCAGCAGTTGAGATGACCGGTATGAATATACACAAGTGGAATCGATAAAAACATATGAGGATGAAAATAGAAGCAAATGTTAATAGATTGGAATAGAAAAGCACAAAAGATGTTCTGCATTATCAAAATGTGTGATTTTTTGCTTTAAAGTGCATAACCACTGCATCATGATTAAATCAGATTTTGAACATGACAGAAGAATCTAGGCATATATTGTGAGGGAGGTTAGTATTTGATTAAATGTATAGCATTACCATAACTGAGGTTTGAGACAAGAATAGGTCGACTGGGTTGTATTCACTGGAATTTAGAAGGATGAGAGGCAATCTTATAGAAACATATAAAATTCTTAAAGGCCCTGTCCCACAATGCGAGTTTGCCAAAGAGCTCTCGTGAGTTTAAAAAAAAATCAAACTCGTGGTAAATATGCAGAATGTACGTAACGGGTACGTCAGAGCTCGTGGATGTCTCGTAGCAGCTCGTAATGCTAACGGCAGGTACTCGGGAAATGTGGTAACTCGTGAAGTTTTTTCAACAGTGTGAAAAATTTCCAAGAGTAAAAAAATAATTGTGATGAAGTACCAGGAGTTTGATTTTTTTTAACTCAGGAGAGCTCTTGGGTAAACTCGCATCATAGGACAGGGGCAGGCTAGGTGCAGGAATTGGGCAGGCTAGGTGTAGGAAAAATGTTCCCTATGTTGGGGGAGTCCAGAACCAGGGGTCACAGTTTAAGAATAAGGGGTAGGCCATTTGGGACTGAGATGAGGAGAAACCGTTTTCAGCCAGAGAGTTGTGAATCTGTGCAATTCTCTGCCACACAAGACTGTGGAGGCCAATTCACTGGATGCTTTCAAGAGAGAGTTACATTTAGCTCTAAGGGCTAATGGAATAAAGGGATGTGGGGAAAAAGCAGAAATGGTGTACTAATTTTTGATGATCAGCCATGATCATAATGAATGGCGGTGCTGGCTCGAAGGGCCGAATAGCCTACTCCTGCACCTATTTTCTATGTTTCTATGTTTCTGTGACTTTACTTGTGAAGCATAGAATGTCAAAATTTAAATGGTCTGACGACAATTTGGAATTATAATATCACATCCAAGGTTATTACACAGTCACGGAGGTGCATTCGCTTCAAGTTTAATAAGCAATATATATTTTCTTGCATGGCACAGTATGATCAGTTCTTTAGAGCACATCTCAGAATGGATTTAATAACAGGCGCAGCAGCAGTAACACTGCCAGAATAAAAAAATAACACACTTTCCCCTTTCGTCACAGGTAGAAAATAATTCAAAATTTGCTTCCCTCTCTGTGAAAATGTTATCCACTCGTTTCATTCTACTCTTGTCCATATCTTTCATCCTGTGCACAGGACACCAGCAAAAAAAGAATGGATAAATGTGAAGACCATGGTATCTGCCATAATTTTCCAATTCTTGTTCTTGATGTATCAAATGGATGCTAAGGAGCATCAGAGAGCTCAGCTATATATATTAGAAATCTGCACGTCAACTCTCTGCATTTGTTCGGGCAATTGATGATATGTAGTTCTGTATTCTGCCCTCTGGTTATTTTCCCTCTTCACATTGCTGCTGCACTCATGTATGGCTTGCATGTACTGATGTATGGTTCGAGTAGGAAGGAAATATCAGACCCAGTCTGAACAAGGGTCTCGACCCCAAACCGAACCCATTCCTTCTCTCCAGAGATGCTGCCTGCCCTGCTGAGTTACTCCAGCTTTCTGTGTCTATCTTTGATGTAAGGTATGATTTGACTGGTGAGCACTCAAAGCTACGTTTTTCACTATATCTCAGTACATGTGACAACAATGGACCCATCCCAACATCATGTTACATCTTTGGCATGGCTATAGATTTCATCAACGTGGCCAACTCTGTCCAATTAATAGATCCTGGGATTATCTTTTCACCAAGCCCTTAACAGCATATGTCTTTCAAAAATATTTTATAACAATTGGAACTAGGTCATATTTCAGGATATTACCATAGTAACACATCACAATGATGGTTAATTTACTAATAATGTTGCCGAGGTGAAAATAGCTGGTGTTTCAAACTGTGAATTGTCATTGTTGAAACATCGCAGACTTCATCCGAAGAATTATTGTGTTTCTTTCTAAATGCTCAGACTTGATGTCACAGAACAATTTTATTGTGAGGTATCTTTTTTATGTGATTGCATGAATTTACTGTTTCGGACATTGAAGAAACCAAATTAAAGCATAAATTGCCAAGCTGACAAGACCCCTGAAATCTCAAAGGTTTAAGGCAATATATAATATTAATTCTATTTTCACTCAGAATCTTGTCACAGTTCCTCTAATTATGTCACCAGTACTGATGCTCAAACTTCAAAAGCAAACATTAAAGCACAAGATGTGCAATATTTAATCCTACTTTGTTTTAATAATTTGCTTTTTAAGCTTCTCTTATACAACAGGTTAATAATCCCATTCTAACCTTGGAAAATCATTAAATAATTCACCTGAGTTGAGTCAGCATTAACACCTCATTAAAATCCAAGTACCCGAGTTTAAAAAGAGAAAATTGGACACTTTATTAGTGGAAAATCATAATAAACTGTTTGTAGTTACGTTTTTGCACTACAGATCACTCTTTCTTGAAGCATACGATGCCAAGTCAATAGGCAAAACTGACAACAACAAAACAAATAGCTGGAGAAGCTGGTTGAGCAGCACCTGTGGAAGGAAAGAAATTGTGGATCTTTCAGATCCATATCCAACTTCAGGTCCGAAGTCAGGGCAGTCACGGTGGCATAGGGTGGTCAGGACAGGGAGGTCATGGTGGCACAACGGTAGAGTTGCTGCCTTAAAGCGAATGCAGTGCCGGAGACCCAGGTTCAATCCCGATTATGGGTGCTGTCTGTACAGAGTTTGCACGTTCCCCACATGACCTACGTGGGTTTTCTCCGAGATCTTCGGTTTCCTCCCACACTCCAAAGACATACAGGTTTGTGGGGTAATTGGCTTGGAAAATGTAAAGATTGTCCCTAGTGGGTGTTAATGTGTGGGGGTCACTGTTCGGCACGGACCCAGTGGGACGAAGGGCCTGCTTCCATGCTGTACCTCTAAACTATGCAGGGTCTTAACCCAAAAGGTCAACAATCCCTTTATCTCCATAAATGCTGCTCTGCCTGAGTCCATCCAGGGTCCCCGACAGCCCTTTCAGTTCAGGTAGAGGTTCACTTGCACCTCCTCCAACCTCATCTACTGTATCCATTGTTTTTGGTGTGGACTCCTATACATCAGCAAGACCAAGCACTGAGTGGGCGATTGTTTCACTGAACATCACCGCTCAGTCCTCCTTGGACTTCACAATCTCTCGGTTGCCAAACATTTTAACTGTCCTTCCCATTTGCATTCTGACCTTTCTGCCCTGGAACTCCTCTACTGTCAGAGTGAGGCCACACATAAATTGGAGGAACAGCGCTTTCTTGGGCAGCTTACAACCCAGTGGAATGAATATTGATTTCTCTAATTTCAAGTAACCTTGCATTTCCTCTCTCTCTCTGTCCCTCCCAAATGTCCTCCTCTTAGTTTCACTCTTCGCATCCCTTCGTTATCATCTCGTCCATAACCAACAATGGACCATTGTAGGCTCTTTGCCATTGGTGGCAGCTCTGATTTGCTCTGTACCCTTTCATACTTCTACTTGCACTCTTCCCTGAAGAAGGGTCCTGACCCGAAACATCACCTCTTCCTTTTCTCTAGAGATGCTGCCTGACTCATTGAGTTACACCAGCACTTTGCATCTATCTTCTTCTTTTGGATAGGCAACTAGATATGCAGAGAATGAAAGAATATGGACCAAGTGCAGGCAAAGGTGAGAAGTTTAAATTGGCATCATGTTCGTTGCAGGCATTGTGGGTCGGACAGGGCCTGCTCCTGTACAGTACTGGTCTATGTTCTATGAAACAGGAGAAGGTACTCGCCTACCTCACCCACTGATCCATACATGCCAGGCATACGGTTAAATCATGTACTTGGATTAACTAATCTCAGTCAAGTAAAACTCGATGTCAGAGTCAAAGCCGGTACAGTGGCACAGCGGAAGAGTTGCTGCCTTACAGCGCCAGAGAACCGGGTTCGATCCTGACTACGGGTGCTGCCAGCACAGAGTTTGTACGTTCTCCCTGTGGCCGTGTGTGTTTTCTCCCAGTGCTCCGGTTGCCTCCCACATTCCAAAGACATAGGTTAATTGGCTTTGGTAAAATTGTAAAATTGTCCCCATTGTGTAGGATAGTGTTAGTGTATGGGGATCGCTGGTTGGTCTATTTCTGTACAGTATCTCTAAACTAAACTTAAAAATTGCCGCATCCACAGTATCTTGTGTCTCCATATCAGCCAAATTGATCATCCTTACCTCCATTAACATTTGCAAGTAAAACAGTAGAGTTAAGAAAAATTCACAACACAAGATTAGGAACCATCAATAGTAACTAGGATTTCTCTGAGATAAATCCTACACTTCCTTTCCAGAATCTGTATATCTTCCTAAAAATAAAAGTAATCTTTGCCTTGAAGTCACTTCAATTGCAACCATTTGGACAAATTCCTGTTCTCATTTATCCTGTCCAAGAAACAGTTTGTCCTTTAAATTTTTTTAAGAACCATGCTAATAGGTCCTAATTCTGTCTGTTCTAGCATTTTAAAGGGCGCCCAGACTTTTTTTTTCAAAATGGATCTTTGCCAAATAATTTTCTAAAGTGGCAATAAAGTGAAACAATCTCCCAGATGTTGCCATAAAAAGCCCTGTGTCAAATGTTGCATGGGTATTCAAACCAGACCAAAATGTTTGAGTTGTTTTAGTAGTAAATAGGAGAGAGAACCACAATATATTTAATAAAGGAAATGTAAAAGTTTAGTAGACTTATTGTAAACCTGCTCACTTACAAAGCAAGGATAGCTGCAGTGAATATTTTTGATGTTTCTTACTCATTTGTATTGTCAGAGACAATTACATTTATATCTAAAATAAGTTAAGATTTGAGGAATATGTCAAAATGTTAAAATATGTTGAATATTTTAAAACAAATGAAGAAAATGTGATTTCTGTTATCATCCAAAAGAAGAAGATAGACACAAAGATGGTGAAAGAAAACCTAATTAAGGTTTGTGCTAGATCAGTCATGGTTCAACTTTTGTTCCCTCAACTCAAACTGAGCAACAGTAAAGGATTACAATGTGGCTCAGAATTCATGCGCCAGGGGAGGAAGTCTGCCAGGGTTACCACAAATGTCACCATCCAACATACCCTACTGGAAAGTGTTCTTGTGCAACAGTCTTGGAAAGATTTACTTCTGATTAGTTCATGCCCGAGGAACGGGATGAAGCCACACTGTTCAAGTATGCTGCAATAGGACCACTGTGTATTGGACAGAAAAGGACAGTTATTTGGAATTGAAAGCAGAAACATAGCTTGAAACAAAACTTGTTGTGACTCAGTTACAAAAGTGGGAGAAGATCAGTAATAATTGACTTCACTTTATTATACGGTTGCTGTCAACTAAACGAACACAAATAATGGCTGCATTATTATCAATGCTATATAATTGCAAGGTGTATAAGTGGGAAATGAAAGAAAATATGACACCACAGCATGCATAATTTGTGCTCTTCTGGAAGTAGATATGTTTTAACATCTAATATTTTAGCTACTTCAATTCAGGCAACACAACCAGAGCACTCATGTCACCAGTGTGATTACACAGTCAGGACAGAGTACTTTGATGGAAAGGCCTGTACCTGACCCATTTAAAATATCAATGATAGGCACAAGAAGCTGGAGTTACTCATCAGGTCAGGCAGCATCTCTGGAGAAAAGGAAAAGGTGGTGTTTTGGATCTAGACCCTTCTTCAGACTGAGAGGCAGGAGAGAGGGATATGAGAGATATGAAAAGGTACAGAGAAACAAATGCATGAAAAGTATGCAAAAGGATAAATCAAAACCAGCACCCATGATCAAGGAAAACAGAGCCCACAATGGTCCATTGCAGGACGAATCATAGAGGAGGTGCAGTGAGAGAGAGTGCTGCAGAACTCTCATTTGAGAGAGGAGGAAAACTTCTTCAAAATAACCATACCTTGAGGAGATTTTGCAGTGGAGCGGACAAAATGTGCAGGAAGGAACTGCAGATGCTGGTTTACACCCTCATCAGAAGACTCATTAAAAATAGAACGATTAAACGAAAACGTACCGTTTGAAGTTTGATCTTTATTTTATGAGAAGTTGAAGTGAGGGATTGCGTGAAGAGCCCGCCAGCCCACATGTGCGTCAATCTTCAGAGCAACTGTATGAAGCCACAGACCAGTTGTACGGATTTAAACTATAGAAAGATTCACAGCGCTAGACCTACCGGATGATCTTTATGAGAATCAGGGTTTGGAGTGAAGGGCACGTAATCCCTCACTTCAGCTTCTCATAAAATAAAGATCAAACTTCAAACGGTATGTTTTTGTTTAATTTTTCTATTTTATATCGAAGTCACATGATTGACTACATGAAGACTTCAAAGCTCTGTGGTTTCATGCGGTAACCCAATCTGTGTGGGAAATACTTAAACAGATAAACCATAAATGGTAGAAAACATGGGTTATTAATACCATGATGCTAACTTGCATACATGGCCATTGCTCTTAATCGGACCACAGTCCCAATTGGCTTTGAGTTAGACAATAACTCATGCAACACTGTTCAGAATTCTATCTGCAAACATTCAGGCATATTCAACCAAATTTCATAACTTTTGTAAACGCACTATGTAAGCTTACTGCTGTATGATGAAAAGGAAATATCCATTTTGTGGTCTGCTAATGAGCCATCAGCAATCTCTTGAGAGTCTTTTAAATAACACTGAAGAAACTATCCTTCATCTCATAGGTACCAGCAAGTTCAGTGTACCTGTATACATAATAACACCCCCAATCTCCGCTCTGGTGGGTATGCTGTCAACTTCAAATGTACACAACCATGCCCGTTTTGTTTTATGAGATAATTCCCATAACAAGCTACCCTCATGTCAGTTATGACCAGAGACCGAGCCAGAGATTGAGTAAAGGCTGTGTTCTTTGTGCTGAAATCAGTTGCTAAACACATAATCAACTTAAAAGATACTGCTCCCATTAGGAATACAGTAGATAAATATCTGCATAATAATTTACTGATATACATTGCACACTACGATGAGTGTAGGCTTTTAGAGCGGACATATAAAAGACACCTTGCATAACGTTAGTGAACAGCAGGTGAATAACCAATCATTTATTATCCCACTTATGGGGCTATAGAAAATGACAAAGCAGCACAAGCAGTGTCAATTGTGCTCTCACATAATCGCTTCTCTAAGCCCAAACTGAAAGCAACACAAACTTCTGTTACTTCTGTTTAAAAGTAACTCACATAGCTTGTTCTCAAACTTCCCATACAATCGTGCAGAGCTAGCTGCCCGAGAAAAAGGCTGCGCCTTAACCCCGTTGTACAGTATAAACATTTCAAAATGGAAACTTTTACTACTGCTACCACCTGCTTTCCAGCCGATGTTATATGGCAAGCATTGACCTTAAAGATGCATATTACTCAGTGTCTGTTCACTATGATGATAGGAGATATTTGAAATTTAGCTGGATGAGTCAATTATGGCAATTCAAAGGATTAACCTCAGCTACGAGATTGTTCACCAAATTGTTAAATAGACAGACAGACAGACAGACAGACAGACAGACAGACAGACAGACAGACAGACAGACAGACAGACAGACAGACAGACAGACAGACAGACAGACAGACAGACAGATAGATAGATAGATAGATAGATAGATAGATAGATAGATAGATAGATAGATAGATAATCTTTATTGTCATTATAACATGTGAACATGTACAACAAAATTAAAATGCCAACCAGTCAGTGCACCATTCACACATTTTTAAAAGCTAACGATAGGTAAGCATACACACACCACCATAAAATAAGCATAAACACACAACCATACATTCTTCTGTCGATTTCACAATCCATTTGGCATTTAGCGCACCTGCGCTCATTTGGTGGCTACATTAAGTGTAGTTGTTGCTGTGGGATAAAAACTTTTTTTAGTCCTTGTCCTTGTCCTCATTGATCTGTACCATCTGCCTGATGGCAACAGTTCAAACAAGGAGTGGCTGGGGTGGGAAATGTCCTTTATAATGTTCTGGGATTTCTTGAGACCGTGGGAACTGTGTAGGTCCTCCAAAGTGAGGAGAGGGCAGCCGACAATCTGGGCATTGTCAATAGCCCTCTGGAGCGCTTTCCTCTGGGCCGATGTGCAGCTGGTGTACCACACGCATACACAGTATGTTAGGATGCTCTCTATGGAGCACCGATAAAAGGACAGCAGGAGTCGCTTGGTGATGTTGTTCTTCCTGAGCACCCTCAGGAAGTGCAGTCTCTGCTGGACCATTTTCAGCAGCGCAGAGGTGTCACGCTCCATGTCAGGTCCTCCTCAATGCGGACTCCCAGGAAGCGGAAATCCGTCACCCACTCCAGACAGTCCCCTCTGATGATTAATGGTGTAATGTTCGTTTTCTTCTCCCTGTAGTCTATTATGAGCTCCTTTGTCTTTGAGATGTTGAGGAGCAGGTTATTCTCTCCACACCACACTGTCAGCTGCTCCACCTCATCCCTGTAAGCGTACTCATCCCCCCCAGAGATGAGCCCCACCACCGTGGTGTCATCCGCAAATTTGACAATGGTGTTACTGTGGTGGGTGGGGGTGCAGTCATATGTGTAGATGGTGTACAGCAGGGGGCTCAGCACGCAGCCCTGTGGAGAGCCGGTACTGGGACTGAGGGTCGTGGATGTGTGATGGCCCATTCTGACCGGCTGCGACCCGACAGGAACCTATTTATCCACATGCAGGTGGAGTGTGGAAGTCCCAGGTGCCCCAGTTTTGTACACCAGTTTGTGGGGAAGGATGGTGTTGAAAGCAGAGCTATAGTCCGCAAAGAGCATCCGCACATAGTTCCCCCGCTGCTCCAGGTGGGAGAGTGCAGCATGGAGGGCTGTGGCTACAGCGTCCTCTGTGGATCTGTTCGCTCTATACGCAAACTGGTGGGGGTCAAAGCTTCGGGGCAGGAGTGATGTGATGTGACCCCGGACCAGTTTTTTAAAGCACTTCATCACCACTGGTGTGAGTGCGACTGGCCGGTAGTCGTTGAGGCTGGACATGTGGGGTTTTTTTGGCAAGGGGCTATGGTGGAGGACTTCAGACAGGGTGGGACAGTGGACTGGGCCCGAGACTGGTTAAAGATCCTCGTAAATACTCCAGCCAGCTGGTCTGCGCAGTCCTTCAGCACGCATCCAGAGACGCCGTCGGGTCCAGCAGCCTTCCTCGGATTGATGGCCCGCAGCGTGCGCCTCACCTCATGCTCCTCTATTTTGAGGGTTAAGCTGCTGTGGACCATGTGGTGTGATATGGCTGTCTCTGGTGGCTCCACTTCAAAGCGAGCAAAGAAGAGGTTCAACTCCTCTGCCAGCGAGGCATCACCTTCAGCAGCTCCAAGGTTGGTCTTGTAGTTGGTGAGATACTGGATCCCCTGCCACACCTGCCTGCTGTCGTTACTGTCCAGGTGGTCCTCTATCTTCCTCCTGTAGTTTGATTTGGCCTCTCTGATGCCTTTTTTCAGGTTAGCTCGGGCCATGCTGTATAAAGCCCTATCGCCAGACCTAAAAGCGGTGTTCCTCTCCAATACTGAGGCTACTTCAAAGCCAATACTGAGGCTACTTCAAGCTCAGGGTCATATTGTAATGGCCTATTTGGATGATATTTTTATTGTAGGTAGGACTCGGGACACAGCTGAATCATCCGTTTCAGTTGTTAAGCTCACTTTTGAGAAATTGGGGTTTATCATTCATCCAGATGTCCAAATTAACACCAGTCAGAGTTATTGATTATTTGGGTTTCACTATTAACTCAGATCACATGTCAGTGAATCTGCCCAGGGACAAAAGGCTGCAGCTAATTGAAGGCTGTATTAAGCTCATTGAAACACAACGACCTTCAATTAGACAGGTGACCAGCTTGATTGGCATATTAGTGGCTTCGTTTCCAGCTGTGCAGTTTGGACCTCTGCATTACCAGCAATTACAACGAGCGAAGGAACAGGCACTGACGATGCATTCAGGTCGTTATGATAGGCCCATGCAATTACCAGCTGCGGCCATTGCTGAGGTACAACAGTGGATTATGAATGTCTCAAGTTCTTTTTTTTTAAATATATATTTTTATTAGAGTATGTAGACAGTGATTTAGCAAACATATGTTATGATAGCAATATTTCATGTACAACGGTCATACATTATTAATATTGTCAAGTGAATCATTTTGACTCTAATAATTTTTTTTTAAAGAAAGGAAAACAGAAAGAAAAATAAAATAAAAATCAACATCAAAAAAGAAAATCATAAAGAATGGAATAATTTACTATTAATACATCATAGGAGATAAGATCAAGGAATATGAAATATAACTTTTCATCTAATCCTGAGTCCAAGTTTCAGTTAGGGTTCCCTGCCGAACCATTCTACCCTTTTAAGTAATCAATGAAAGAAGACCATGTTCTAACGAAAACTTCTTGTTTGTCCATTAGGGCAAATCTGATTCTTTCCAGGTGTAGGGTCTCTGACATTTCCGTAATCCACATTTTAGTTGTGGGAGATATAGGGCCTTTCCAAAATTTTAATATTAATTTCTTCCCAATTATTATACTGTAATCTAGGAAATTTCTTTGACTTGTTGTAAGAGTTAAACTTTGTTCTGATGTTCCAAGTATTATTAATTTTGGGTCCGGATCCAGTTTAGTATTAATAACTTCAGAAGTTATTCTAAAAATCTCAATCCAGAAATTCTTAATTTTTATACAATTTGCAAAAGTATGTGTTAAATTAGCCTCTGGATGTTGACATTTATCGCAGGTAGAGGATATCTGTGGAAAGATTCCATTTAATTTAACTTTGGAGTAATGTAATCTATGTAATACTTTAAATTGTATTAAAGCATGTCTGGAGTTTAGCGAGCATTGATGTATATATTGTAAACTTTTGTCCCATATATCTTTCGTTATGGATTGATTTATTTCATTTTCCCATGTATGTCTATATGATTCCGTCGATGGTATCTCGCTAGCTAAAAGGGTATTATAAATATAAGTTGTTAATTTTTCTGTATTAGGATGCTTATTCAGACATTCATCAAGGGTTTCTGGTTCCTTATTCCTATAATCTTGTGTTTTTGATTTAACATAATCTCTGAGTTGTAGATATCGAAAAAAATTATTGAATGTAATCCATAAATCTGTTGCAGTTCCTGAAATGAAAGATAAGTGCCTTTCTTATAAAGGTGTTCCATCTTTTTGATTCCATAGTTTTTCCATTGTATAAAGCCTTTATCCAGCATGGAAGGTTTGAATAAGGGATTGTTTACAATAGGGAGACAGAGTGGTATATTATCCAGTTTTAAAGCCTTTTTAAGTTGTTTCCAGATTCGTGTACCACTATATATTATAGGGTTTTCCCCATAGCTTTTTTTGTGCAATTTTGTCGGTGCAAATATAATCAAACCGATTTCAAAAGGTAGACAGCCCTCCTTTTCCATCCTTAACCAATCTGGTTGTTGATCCATTTCTTCCAGCCAAAAATTCATGTTTTTAATATAAACTGCCCAAAAATACAACAAAAAATTTGGTAGAGCTAAACCTCCATTAATCTTTGATTTACATAAATGTTTTTTTATTTATTCTATGATTCTTGTAATCCCAGATGAAACTTGTAACAGTAGAGTCTACTTTTTTTAAAAAAGATTTTGGAATATATATCGGGATTGACAGAAATAGGTACAATAATTGCGGCAGAAAAATCATTTTTATAGCATTAATTCTACCGAACATTGAAATAGGAAGTGTTTTCCAGTATTGAATATTCTTATTTAGTTTATTCAGTAAAGGTGGGAAATTTGATTTAAATAAAGAACTATACCCCTTAGTTACATAAATACCTAGATATTTAATTTTTTCTTCAACTATTTTAAAAGGTGATTGTTGTAGTATATGTAAATTGTGATCCGTTATTGATATGATTTCGCTTTTATTCCAATTAATTCTATATCCTGAGAACTGACCGATTGAGTTATTAAATTTAATACATTTGGAATACTAATTTCTGGCTTTGTAATATATATTAGTCCATCAGCATATAGAGAAATTTTATTCATTGTATCTTTAGTATTGTACCCATGTATTTCTGGATTAGATCTGACATTTTCTGCAAGTGGTTCAATTGCTAAAGTGAATAATAATGGAGATAACGAACATCCTTGTTTACAACCTCTGGAAAGATTAAATTTAGTTGATAACATTTGATTTGTTAGTATTTTACTTCGGAGTCACGTGAGTGACTACGTGAATAGAAGCCCGTACAGCCGTTGGTGCGTCATGACGTCAGACGCTGGTGCAGTCGGGAACGGTTGGAGCAGCAGCGCTCCTCCGAGCGGTAAGTTTAAACAGGTTACACGAAAAGCTGGAGAATTCAGCGGGTGCAGCAGCATCTAAGGAGCGAAGGAGATGGGCGACGTTTCGGGTCGAGACCCTTCTTCAGACTTCACCCTCCATTCTCCAGCATCTGTAGTTTTCGTTAACAGGATTAAACGGAGGTAAGGTTTGTTGAAATACTTTACCACAGATCATTTTCTGCGACGGTTGGGAGTAGATATGTTGCAGAAAGTGAAGAAGGTGTCGGCGAGGCGCTCCGGGGGTAGAAAGGAGAGTGACCAGGAGAGTGTTGAGGATGGAGGCCCGTCTGGTACACCTGGTCCGGTGCTGGCTACACAGCCAGTGGTTGCGGACCCACTGCCGGGGGGCAGTGGAGGCTTGCACAGTAGGGCGGAAGGCCACTGGCAAGTCTCTGTGGCCCGTAGATGAGTCGGGCCTGGAGGTTATACCCTCCATAGGAGAGTCCGTTTGCTCACGGCTCTCCCACGTCGAGATTCTATTACAAAAGAATGCTCGACAGGGACCAGCTCCGTGAGGAGGAGTGGTGCCCAAGCCAGGCTGATGGAGAGCTTGTGCTAGCAGCACCTGTTTCAGGGCTGCAGAACTATCCTGCCTGTGAGGAGGATGTTCTATCAGGGCCGTTTGCTGACACTGTTTCTATGCTGGGGGAGAGCAAGGTGTTCGGTTGGAGGTAATTCCGAACATTGCTGGGAAGTTTGCTGAGTGTAGAGAGGCAGGAAAGGCGATTGATGTAGAATTGGCCGAAGCCATTCAGTATATGCTCTCCCACCAGTTACAGGAGCTAGCTATGGATGAAGTAGCAAAAAACTATAAAGCTCCTGTTAATTGTGATCTCCTGAAAGTACCGGTGGTTAATCACCAAATTTGCATAGATGGGTTTGCCTGCTAGGGCCCAGGAGATGAAGTTTTAAAAAAGTGCTTAAACTGTTGTAAGCAGGTATTACAGCTGTGGTGAAAGTTATTGATACAAATGATATGGTTGAAGCACACCAGGACGAACTGGGACTCCTTTGTAATGCATTTTGAAATTAATAATGTCGGGAGGGCCGCTATTAGGCCAGTGCTAACCCGAATTTGGCGAGTTGTGCAAACCGACCAGTGTACCACCACGAAATCTGTTGTTTGGTGGTAACCTTGCAAAAAGGGTCAAAGACTGTTATGAGGTTGTTATAACCATGGCCCTCATTAAGCCAGCTGGAAGCAAGGCAAAAAAGGTTCTCTACAAGAAGTCGAGGACAACAAGGCCGCAAGGAAAGATGCTGGTAAGGAATATAACATTTGACAGACGATGAATTAACTGATGTTCCTGTTCAAATTGGGGAAGGTTAAAATTGTTCTCAAACAATGGCAGCAGTTGACATCAGATTTGTTCATACTTAGTGTAATGAAATGGGTGAAAAATTGGATTTTACTATGACAGTCTACCTAATCAACATTTTCCTAGTCGTAAACTTATTTTTCAGATGAGGAAAATGTGCTTATTCAAGCAGAGATTCAGTCGTTACATAAGAAGGGGTAATTGAGCCTTCTGTCTATCAAATTTAACAATTTCTGTCAAGTATATTTCCCAGATCTAAAAAGACTGGGGGATGTAGAATTATTCTGGATTTATCGAATTTGAACAAATTTGTTTGTTATAGGCATTTCAAAATGGAGAACTTTACCACGGGCAAACATCTAGTGTCCAAAGGGTATTATATGGCAACCATTGATTTAAAGAATGCGTATTACGCAGTGTCTATTCATGGTGATGATAGAAGATATTTGAAATTTATTTGGATGACCTGAGCTGTGGCAATTCAGGACATTGCCGAATGGATTAACTTCAGCTCCTAGATTATTTACTAAATTGGTAAAACCTGTGTTAGCATTGCTTAGAGCTCAGGGGCATGTGGTAATGGCCTATTTAGATGATTTCTGATTGTTGGAAAGACTCATGCTGAAACTCAATCATCAGTTTCAGTTGTTAAAATCACTTTTGAACAAATGGGATTTGTTATTCACCCAGGTAAATCTAAATTATCACCAGTCCAAATTATTGATTATCTGGGATTTACCATTAATTCCAATCACATGTTGGTAACTTTGCCCAGGGATAAATTGAATCAGTTAATTGAGGACTGTGTTAATCTCGTTGGAGAACAACGGCCTTTGATTAGACAAGTAGCCAGTTTTATTGGGAAGTTGTTGCAGCCTTTCCAGCTGTGCAGTATTGTCCTCTGCATTATCAACAATTACAACCATCAAAGGAACAGGCACTGAGAATACAAAGGGGCTATTTTTGATAGGCCTATGCAGTTGTCAGCTGGGGCGATTGCTGACATACAATGGTGGATAGTACATGTTTGAAAACATTTAAGGAAGGTTTCGTGGAATCACCGTCACTGATATTACAGACTGATGTGAGTGCACTGGGTTGGGGTGCAACAGATATGTCTTCTAGTTGTGGAGGCAGATGGAATGTGGTTGAGACATCGCTTCCTCAATTAAGAGGGATTGATTATTTAGAGTTGTTGGGCACCTGGTATGGGCTCAAAGCTTATTGTTCTACAAGGAGGGATCTGCATGTGCAGCTCAGATTCACAACACCACAGCAGTGGCATATGTAAACCACATGGGTGGAGTTAAGTCACAGTCTTGTGATAGACTGGCTAACCAGATTTGGAGCTGGCGTATTGACCAAAATATCTGGCTTTCAGCACTTTATTTGCCAGGAAGAGGTCACGTCAGTTAATGACAACATTGAATGGATGTTAAATCAGGATGTGTTTAACCAAATGATTGATCAGTATGCATTGCCAGATATTGACTTGTTTGCATCTCGATTAAATCATCAGTTACCTAGATATGTTTCATGGTAACCAGATCTTGGGGCAGTAGCAGTGGATGCATTTTCGCTGCATTGGGGGAGGAATGTTTGTGTATGTATTTCCTTCATTCTGTCTCATCAGCAGATGTTTGCAAAAGATCAAGGAGGACTCCGCTTCAGGGGCATTGGTAGTGCCAGATTGGCCTACACGAGCATGGTTTCCCGTTGTATTACAAATGGCTAGGGAGCCTTACATGCTTATGCCCAAGAATAAAAATCTACTGGTAAATCCAGTCACTGGGGATCAACATCCTTTATAGGATCGTATTGATCTGTTAATTTGCAGATTTTAAGGAGGCCATACCTGGGGAGAGGACTGTCTCATCGGACGGTGGATGTTCTCACGTCGGCCTGCAGGGATAGTACACAGCAGCAATATATCACCTATATAAGGAAGTGGGAGCAATTCTGCCTACAGCAGGATATTGTATATCACACGGCAGGGATCACGGATGTATTGGAGTTTGTCAACTCTTTATTTTGACCAAAAAAAAAAAAAAAAAAAAATTAAGTTACAGTGCAATTAATTCAGCCAGAAGTGCTCTGTCTTCTTATTTACCTATGAATGCAGAATTGCATACAGTAGGGACACATCCGTTAGTTCACGATTCATGAAGGGAGTTTTCAATTCTAATCCTCCTAAACTCAGGTATGCTGGTATTTGCAATGTGAGTGAGGTTTTATGCTTCTTCGCCAGTGGGCTCCGGTTACAAGCCTATCTATAGCCAAATTAACTATGAAGGTGGTCATGCTTCTGGTGTTGGTTTCAGCCCAACGTGTACAAACATTGCAAAAGCTACGGCTAGATAGAATGCATGTGTCGGCTGATGCCATTATATTTTATGTCTATGATGTGCTTAAACATAATAAAAGAGGCATGACAGGATGTAAGATGGTGTTTTCAGCATACCCCGCAGATGATCGCTTCTGTATAGTCTCACATTTATCTCTTTACATTGAGATTACTAAACCTCTGAGAGGAACAGAGTTGGCTTTGTTTATTAGTCACAAAAAACCACACAGTAAGGTGTCGGTGCAAACGATTTCAAGGTCCTCGCGGCCGCAGGATGGTCCAGTGAGCTAACTTTTCAGAGGTTTTGTCACAAGCCGATTTCAAGGCTCCGGGGTGTTTGCTGATTCTGGTGTCAGTACTGTTACATTTTTCCCCTGAGTTAGAGGGGTTTGTTATGATTTGTTTGTAAATAAACTGTTATTTCATTTAACAAATGTATTACTGATGCATGATTGATTGTTAACGACTTTTGAGTTAATCCAGGCAGTGTGAACGTCGGATTTGAGTCTGCGGCGTGAATTCACAGTGCTTTGAAGTCTTCACGTAGTCACTCACGTGACTCCGAAGTAAAATAGTAAGATTAAACGAGAACTTACCAGTTTGAAGTTTGATCTTTATTTTATGAGGAGTCGAGTTGAGGGACTACGTGCCCTCCGCTCCCACCCTCATAGATCTCATCTGGTAGTTCTAGTTTTATCATCTTACCGTTATACTTCGGTCATTGTTAGCTGTGAATTCATTCCGCTGCTTTGAAGATTGACGCACCAACGGCTGTACGGGCTTCTATTCACGTAATCCCTCAACTCGACTCCTCATAAAATAAAGATCAAACTTCAAACTGGTAAGTTCTCGTTTAATCTTACTATTCTAGCTGTTGGGTTAGAATATAATAATTTAACCCATCCACAGTACTTCTCTCCCAATTGAAATTTTTCCATCACTGAAAATAAACATGGCCATTCTACTTGATTGAAGGCTTTTTCAGCATCTAGCGATATAATTGCTAGATCTGCATTAGCAATTCTATTTGAATATATAATATCAAACAATCGTCTAAGATTATAATATGAGTGACGTTTTGGGATAAAGCCTGTTTGATCAGAGTGTATTAATTTGTTAATTACTAAGCTCAATCTATAAGATAGGATTTTAGTTAATATTTTCTGATCAGTATTTAATAGAGCTATTGATCTATATGAGGCCGGGTCTTCTAGATCCTTATCAGTTTTAGGTAGAAGTATAAGTAGATTCATTTAAAGTTTCCGGGAGTTGCTGTTGAGTATAAACTTGTTTGTAGTGTTTGTAAGCGTGGAGAAATCAGATCATAAATTTTTTTATAGAATTCAGAACTTAGGCCTTCAGGGCCAGCGGCCTTTCCATTTTTTAAAGATCTAATTGACTCTTCAATATCTTTAGTCATTATTTCGGCTCCTAAAAATTCTTGTTCTTGCAGATCTAAGCCTTTAAGGTTACATTTCTGTAAAAATGCTTCCATTCCTATTGATTGTTGTGTCACTTTAGTTGAGTAAAGATTTTGATAGTATTGTAAAAATCTGTCATTAATATCTTTGGGGAGTGTTAGTATTTTTCCCTTTTCTGAATGTCTCAAGTTCTTCCAGCCAAATTCTGGTTGAACCACCTTCTATTGTCTTACAGATTGATGTCAGTGCGCTACTGATACTATTTCCAGGTGTGGAGGCAGATGGAATATGCATGAGGCACCTCTTCTGCAATCACGAGGAACTAATTATTTAGAGTTTTTGGGAACATTTTATGGGCTTAAAGCTTATTGTTCTAACAAATGTCACTTGCATGTTCAAGTTCAGATTGACAACACTACGGCAGTGGCATATGTTAATCATATGGGTGGAATCAAGTCGGAATCTTGTGATAGATTGGCAAATCTGATTTGGGACTGGTGTATTTCCAGAGAGATTTGGCTTTCAGCTATCTACCTACCAGGTAGATTCAACATCGTGGCAGACACAAGGTCTCGCAAATTCAATGACAACACAGAATGGATGTTGAATCATGGCATATTTAACGATGTTGTTGCTCGGTATGGGATGCCAGATATCAATTTGTTTGCATCCAGACTAAATCACCAGTTGCCTAAATATGTTTTATGGGAACCAGATTCTGGGGCAGCAGCGGTAGATGCATTTTCGCTGCATTGGGGTGGAATGTTTGTGTATACATTTCCTCCTTTCTGCCTCATCAGTCGGTGTCTGCAAAAAATTAAGGAGGACTCCGTCTCCGGAGTATTGGTGGTACCCGACTGGCCTACTCAGCCATGGTTCCCTCTCGTTTTGCAGATAAATATACAGTCACTTATGACTGTTCCCAAACATCGGAAACCTACTGGTACACCCTGTAAATGGTGGTCAACACCCTTTATATGATCGTATCAATCTGTTAATTTGCAGATTCTAAGAAGGCCATACCTGGGGAGAGGACTATCCGATCGCACTGTGGATGTTCTTACTGCGGCTGGGAGGGATAGTACCCTGAAGCAGTACATCTCTTATATAAGGAAATGGGAGGTGTTGTGCTTCTGGCAAAATATTTCAATTTACATAGCAGGCATCTCCGATGTACTAGAGTTCCTGTCAACCCTCTTTTTCAATCAAAGATTGAGCTATAGTGCGATCAACACGGCCAGAAGAGCCCTGTCTTCATATTTATGGATGGGATCAGAACAATATTCTGTGGGGTCACACCCTCTCATCTCTAGATTTATGAAGGGAATTTTTAATTCCAATCCTCCCAGGCCCAGGTATTAGACAATCTGGGATGTTAGCGAAGTACTTATGATCCTTCGTCAATGGACTCCTATCACAGCCCTGTCTTTGGCCAAACTCTCCATGAAGGTAATCATGCTCATGGCACTGGTTTTGGCACAACAGATGCAGAAGCTGCGACTCGACAGGATGGAAGTATCTGCAGAGGCCATTACGTTTTCCATCTACAATCTACTCAAACAGAGCAGACCGGGGGTGACAGGGTTTAGGATTACCTTTACAGCATACCCTACGGATTCACGCCTATGTGTGGTCTCACACTTATTATGTTACATCAAGGCCACCAGCACCCTAAGAGGTGCGGAATCAGCATTATTGATTAGCCACAGAAAACCGCATAGTAAGGTGTTTTCAGACTATTTCAAGGTGGCTAAAGCAGGTTCTGGTTTATGCAGGTGTTGACACTGACATTTTTAAATCTTATTCCACTAGGGCGGCATCAACGTCAGTGGCCAGGGCAATGGACAGCCCCATAGACCATATCTTCGTGGCCGCAGGGTGGTCAAGTGAGCGGATGTTTCAGAAATATTATCATAAACCACTTGCTGAACCAGGGGTATTTGCAAATTCTGTTTTACGTTCAGTTTTATAGGTTCCCCCTGGGACAGAGGGGTTGCTATTGTTTTCTTAAAAAAATTAAACCGTTATTACATTTAAATGTTATGGTTTTAATGCATTATTGACTCAGAATTAGGAAAGAATCAATTGATGCAATGAGACGCCTGAATTTGAATCTACGGCATGAAATCACAGAGCTTTGAAATCTTCACATAGTCACTCACGTGACTCCGAAGTAAAATAGTAAGATTAAATGAGAACTTACCAGTTTGAAGTTTGATCTTTATTTTATGAGGAGTTACGTTGGTGATTACGTGCCTTCCACGCCCAACCCTCTCTCACAAAGGTCATCTGGTGGTTCTAGGTTTCTGCTCTTACTATTACACTTAAATTACTGTTACCTGTGATTTCATACCGCTGCTTTGAAGATTGACGTGCATGCGGCCTGACAGGGTCTTCTTCACGTAATCACCAATGTGAAGATTTGGGAATATGAGTTCCCTGTCAACTCTTGACTATTAGAGTCACCACAAATCCTCACGGCAGCCTGCTTGCCAACAGCTCGTTTCCGGAGCTCAAAAACGATATTGCTGTGCAAGGCACGCTAGCCAGCATTCCTGAGCCCGATGGGACAGACTACTTCTTCGACCTACAGGCCTTGCTGGAGCTATATTGTACAGGCCATGCTACCAGTTTATTCCCAGCCTGGTTAGACAGGCTGTTCCTTTGGCCAGCTGCTCCTACGGAGCCTCAGCAGGACTCACTAGACAGGTCACGCCTGCCATTACTGCAAGCCTGGTTCAACAAGCTGTTCTTGTGAGGCCAGCGAGATTCCCGACTGCTCCTTTCTGGAGCTTCAACGGCGCTTCCTGCTCCTTGAATACAGGGTGAAAACTCACTGGAATACTGGAGCTTTAACCACCTAGAATGGTACTCTACCCCCCGCAGCTGACTTAAATTCCCCCTGCAAGTCTTCAGCTTGCTACATAAGTTCTCTCTGAAGAGATACTATGCAGGCTGCATGTTACTGGCCCTGAAAAAATGAGCCATTTTGGGAATTATCTGATGCCTTATATTATTTTGCGAAGGCAATAGCCCCAACTGGGTATTACAGAGAAGTGATAATGCAATTTCCTGCACTTCCGAGAGGTGAGCCCATCTACAGACTTGCAAAGTCCGAAATGACTCCAGAGTGGTTTTTGGACCTGCTGACATAATTTTGTTGCCTACATATCATCACTGGGATATCCCAACTGATGAAATTGACGTAAGGAAACATCCAAAGTCTGGCAGTTATCTGGACTGGCATATTTCCCAGATACTTTTAGCCAGATATTTCTCCAGTGAATGTCTTATCCCCAAAGGGATGGCAAATATGTGACAAGAGCCGGTAGCTCCTTCCTATGATTAAAAAATGAAGCATATCCCCCATTAGTTCAGGGATTCGATTTCCTTATCGATATCCATATAATTGGAGTCACATGTGTAAAAATCTCCAACACTCCCCTCTTCTGAGCGGGAAATATCATAATGCAACCCTGTGCCAGGTATTGCTTCCGTACTTCTGAGTGGGAGATATATCGCGCAACCCTGAATCAGGTCTGACTGACACAGCCTGTAAATGTCTCCTGAGCTAGGAGCATATTTCCTTCCCCTTTTATTTATTCATCCATTTATCTCTCCCCATTATATATTTTTTTGTCTGTTTATTCATTTATTTATTGTACTTACCAGACAGGTTGCGCCTGCTAGTGACTCCGAATCCTTGCTCCCTTCTGGAGCCTCAACGGAGTATTATAGAGGAGGAAATAGAGCGCAACCCTGTACCAGGTGTTGCCTCCTCAAGCCTCTGGCCCCCATAGGACCCAGTCGAGGCCAGCATCCTATAATCGGAGTCCCCTCTCTCTGATACTCCCCTCATCAGAGTGAGAGGAATACTGCAAACCTGAGCCAGGTGTTGCCACAGGCATTTGTTTGAAGCCGCCTGTTAATGCCTCCGGTGCATGGAGCATTTTTCTCTGTACAGCCTATACAGCGGTCGCTGTCCGGTTCTTAGCCGACAGCCGCTAGATTTTAACGCCAGCTCCCATGGAGCCTCCACGGCTTTTAGCTATCCCGGCCGCGCCGGGCGCTGCAATTTTTAGAACATGCTCCCACGGAGCCTCCACAATGTTCAGCTATACCGGCCGTGCCAGGCACTGCTATTTTTAGAACGTGCTCCCATGGAGCCTCCATAACGTTCAGTTATCCCGGGCTATTTTTATCCCGCCTCCACGGCGGCAGCTGTGCCAGCTTCTCCGGGCCCGCTGCCCCTATTTTCCGAGGAGCGGCCCGTTCCTGAAAGAAATTATTTCTCTCTTACCTATCGGAGCAGTTTCAAACTGCTCCGATTCTCGCGCCATGCGTCAACATATTGATGCACATGCGGGCTGGCGGGCTCTTCACGTAGTCACTCACGTGACTTCGATATAAAATACAATTCTACTAATTCTCTTCCATTGTCTAGATAGGTGCAAAAACTGGACAATTAAAATAATATTCCAGTGAGTTGCATACATTAACTGCACCTTGCTAGTAAACCAAAAAGCAACTCTGTTCACAGTAGGGGAATATGGACTGTGCATGCATGGACTATTGTCTGCAGTGTAGTCATCCTAAAATTATCCTCAACAGTACTTCCCTTCTCATGGGATCAACTACTGAGAAAGACATAAACAATGTATAGGGCATGGTTAAACCTTACTCCATTGCGTGGTATCCTGGCATAGACAAATCACATTTTTTCTCTTCTTTTTGGTTGTAATTTGAGAATTTCATAACTAACATCATCGTAGGGTTACCAACAGCAAAATCATAAAAGGTGGAGGAGACTAATAGAGAAAGGATGAAAAGTAAACAAAAGGTAAATTTTAGTTGATTGTTATGTAAGATTACATTTCAAAGCGCTCCCCAAAGGAACTTCCCGAACTTTTGTTTCAACCAAGAAATCTAGACTTTTAAGAATAATCCGAAAAAGTTATATATGCGAGAAGAAAAGATTTTCCATGTGATCAATTAAGATATATCAACAACAGCATTATTTGCGGGTGAATATTAGTAATATTTTGATATATGATTTCCTGTTCGTAGAGTAACCAACTATCTAATATTATGGCAACTCAAAAAAGCAGCCCAAAGTTTTCAGAGAATGACTCTCTATGGTATTTAGATATGATAACTACCATTAATGGTATAAAGAACAAATGTGTGGCTCTGGTGAATTACTACACAGATAGTATGGTAAACACATGCCTCCATAAGCTGAACTTGGGTGAGATGATGTTGGAATCTATACAGAAAAGGAAAGATTGGCAGTGCAATTGATGTCATCTTGACCTGTCCTACTTACTTTGGTGAGAGAGCTGCTGGGCAGTATAGAAACACCAGTCTCAATAACCTCCACTCTAGCACCCCGTCATGTTTTTAAAAGTCTTCTCCTTACACCTAAATTATCCTACCTCCTCAAGAGCACAAAGGGCACCACTTAATCACATTTAAGAACATAGCAATCGGTTTTCCATATCACATGTGGCAGGCATATCTTTCAGTCATGCAAGCAACACAATACATTTCCTTACATCACCATCTTTGCTTATGTTTCCTGTTTCTGATTAAATAGAAAGCAGCAGTAAGTATGTGTAATGGGAATAGTTGCTGGTGTGAAAAAAAGCAGAAAACCAGCATAGCTATGATTGATGTTTTATTGTAGCCTGTAAATGTGAAAGTACAAGTGTGCGTAATGTTTTCTATGGGTACTAGGTTGTTCTGAAGAGCGAGTGTTCAAGAACTAGTAGCAGCTGGATCAGTATTTAACATTCCTGGTTTTAACTGAAACAGATGGAAATTTGATTTTCCCAAAGCTCCCATCATTTCCATTCATTGCTGAAAGGATGATGGCCGCCTCCAAAGGACAAACTTGTGTATGAGCGTACTATTGATTTTGGCTAAAACTAGCTTCTTCTGGCCACAGAATGCAGATTCAGAGACCACACTGTATATAAAAGTGGTACACGTGCTTGGATAGTAATCTCAACCCTTCCCTCTCCTGTTAACAAACATAATTATTCACCTTCAAATTGCTTCAGAAACTGATTTATTTTGCTGTTGGAGACTTATAGCCTCTGCCCTTAATGGATGAACAGGTGGCCAGATGATGGAAGAACTGACAACATGCAGAATTGCATTCCAAAATAGCCACTAATAAGCAGTCACTAATCTAAAACACTGGACACTTGTGAGTTTTAAGTGTTAAAGTAAGATTTTACAGCTATTTTTTCAGAGTTATATTTTAATGAGACATAATGGGGTTACTATCCATGCTGTGACATAACATAACCAACATGACTTAACTAGTTGGGTTCCATTTCTGTCCTAGCGCAGAATGCTATTAAAGAGGAGTCAAAAGTTCATTTTCGTATCTGGATTATCTCTACCAATGATTGATTAGTGCTATTCTAAAGCTCTTAAAAAGATACTGACCAAAAGTTTTGTAATTTACTAGAATATAATTTAGCACTTTGGTCGTTCATCTAATACATATATATTCACACAAAGCAAAGGTTTTCACAGTACCTTGGTATACATAGCCAACAATAATCCAATACCATAATAGATTCACCAAGCAATTGTTCTATTCTGTAACTGAGGAGATTATTATGATTTAGTCAAACACAAATGTCATTTACTGTCATCATCTTGTTGCCAGTGTTGAATCATTGCAATATTAGTTTAGTTTAGTTTACTTTAGTTTAGAGATACAGCGTGGAAACAGGCTCATAGACCCCCAGAGTCCGCGCCGACCAGCGATCCCTGCACATTAGTTCCATGTTATCCCAGTTTCGCATTCCACATGAAGGATAATTTACAGAGGCCAATTACCCTACAAACCTGCACGTCTTTGGAATGTGGGAGGAACACAAGAATCCAAAGAAAACCTATGCGTGTTACTGGCAGAACATACAAACTCTGTATAGACACCACTCGTGGTGCGGATCGAACCCGGACCTTTGGCGCTGAGAGGCAGCAACTCTACGGCTTGAACATTGAATTTTCTCAATTCTGTTAACCCTTGCTGTCTCCTCCCCCTCCCACCTCTCCCACAGCCCTCGGGCCCTGGCATTCCCTCTCTCTCTATCTCCCTCCCCCACCCTAGTCGCACCAGCTTCTCATTTTCACACCACAAACAGCTTACAATGGCTTGTTCCCTTTATCATCGATACTTTTTTGCATATCTTTCATTCATTGTTCTTTATCTCTCCACATCACCATCTATATCTCTCGTTTCCCTGATCCCTGACCAGTCTGAGGAAGGGTCTCGACCCGAAACGTCGCCTATCTCCTTCGCTCCTTAGATGCTGCTGCACCCGCTGAGTTTCTCCAGCCTTTTGTGTACCCTCGATTCTCCAGCATCTGCAGTTCCTTCTTTAACTCTACTGCTTTGCTACTTTGCCTCCCAATGTATTGTTTCCTTTAAAATGGCAATTTTTCACCATTCAATAAACTAAATATTCAGATCTTCATCTGGAGATTTTAATACAGATTACTTCAATTATTTGTTGCTAATGGATCAACCCCTTTTCTACTTCAGTAAACTGGAGACAATTTGCTGGGATAATAACCCATCCTGCAGTCAATTTTTAATGACTGTTGTTCCTTTATATTCCAATATTTAATTTACTTAAGTTGCGTTTATTCTCTCCTGATGATCCACACACTGTTTACACCAAGATAACAGGAACCATTAACCAAGTGACAAAGGGGCTGTACTGTTTCATGTAACCAATTATATAATGCCAGGGCAATTGTTTGCTTCTGCAAAACATTTCACACTGTGATAACTTCCTTTGATCAGAAGCATTTAAAAAACAACCTGCAAGATGTGATTAATGCTTGTGGTTAGCAGTGTTTTGATTTACAGTCAGCTTCCACTTTCACCTTCACGTTCTACCATGTTTTTTTCCTGAAAGTCGCGGCTCATGCTGGGAATAAGCACCAATAACATTCCACAAACTTGATTGTTCTTCCTGTGTGTATCTAGAAAGTGTGTTTGATAAGTGAGTGCAAGTTTTACTACCAAGTCAATCCTGTATTCATTATCCATGTGAGGATTATTGTGACTCTCTGCTTGGTGTTCTGTACAAGTGGCGCAGCAATGAGGGGGAGATAGACACGAAACGCTGGACTAACTCAGCATGTCAGGCAGCATCTCTGGAGAAAAGGAATAGGTGAAGTTTCGGGTCGAGACCCTTTCACAGACTGAGAGTCAGGGGAAAGGGAAATGAGAGATATACATGGGAATGTAGAGGCATATCAAACAAATGAATAAAAGATATACAAAAAATATAACAATGATTAAGGAAACATTGTAAGCTGTGTGCTCGGTGGGAATTTTAGTCAGAGACTGGTGAATCTGTGGAATCATTTGCCACAGAAGTCTGTAGAGGTCAAGTCAGTGGATATTTTTAAGGCAGATTTAGATAGATTCTTGATTAGTACAGGTATCAGAGGTTATGGGGAGTAGGCAGGAGAATTGGGTTAGGAGGGAGAGATAAATTAGCCATGCTCGAATGGCAGAATAGACTTGATGGGCTGAATGGCCTAATTCTACTCCTATTCCTTATGACCTTATAACCTGATGAGTACAGACAATGAGACTCAACAAGACAACTTCAGTCTGAAAAAGGGTCTCGACGTGAAACGTCACCCATTCCTTCTCTCCAGGGATGCTGCCTGTCCCACTGAGTTACTCCAGCTTTTTGTGTCAAAGACAACTTTGAAACTGCAACGACTTAAGTGGGGGGTAGGTGGAGAGAAAGGGAATGCAGGGGTTACTTGAAATTAATAATCAATATTCATACCAAGTCATACCAGCTTCAAAGTCGGCTTGTTGATTCTCATTGTCTGTACAAGATGAATATTGTTTAAAAATAATCTTTGGGGAAATTGAGATTTTTCTCTAAATTTCTGCCTAACACTCTCTTATTTTGTGTTAGCCATATGACCCCAAAATTCTCTTCAATGTAGCAATGTTACAACATTTTGACATTTTAAAAATCAAGTCTGCAATATATGCCATCAGATAAAGCATAAAAATAAGTTTAATTTGACACCTAATTCACTTTCATATATTCAGTATTAAAAAAGTTATGGCCATTTTCATACTCGGAAATTAGCATCTTGCGGAAATTGCCTTTCCATTGACTTAACTCAAAAGCTGTGATCTAGGACAGTCAAAAGCCTATAACTTTCTTAAAAATTAAGAGAACTCAATGAGATTTTCAGTTATTATAGATTGAAGCATTCTGAAAAAAATATGAAACAATCTTACTTGGATGGCCTGAAATTAAAGCATATAATTAGTTAGTTACCTAATTGTAGCTAATTACAAAATTCAATTACTAGATCTAAACATCTATCCATTTCTTAAGAAAAGTTAAACATGTTTTAATTGCCTAAGTGTCCAAATAACATTCACACAATAATTCACAATATAACATGATTTTAAAATCTCATTTTCATGAATTTATAGGCCAAATGGAAGGAATTTATTGTTTAATTCCCGTAAATTAATGACCATTTAAATCAACTTGCGAGTGGGTTTTAGTGGAATGCGGTGGATTGGAACGTTGCGGTTTGTGGCAAACCCCAGTCGGCAGGAAAACTATTGCCGGTTCGTATGTATTCTTTGTCCCCTTTTCGCAACATGAAAATTTGATTAAAGGCTTCCTAAGAACTACGTTTTTATGTAAAAATAAACTGTACCTTCTTTTATCCCCTACGTAAAATTTTTCCCGTTGTCGGTGTTCACGGCTTTAGAAGATGATTTTTAAATTACTCTTGCTAATAAATGATTTAGCGTAGTTTAAAAATACCATCATAAAACAAATGTCGGAGCGATTTCTCTTTAACAACGAAATCCCCTGAAATGGATCGATTTGAACTGTCTGGCGAAAAACGGCATTTTAAACCCGCCCCCCTCTGAAAGGTGCCAAAATCGCGCACGGGGAGTGGCAGAACTGCAGCGCCGCTGAAGGTAAGTTTTGTAACATACCTATTCAATGCAATTACAAAATTAATGTGGAAGGCAATGCCTATTAATTCTGATGTTAAATAAGCTTTGTCATGAGTTGTGGTCATGTTTTGAATTATCTAGAATGATATTGAAAAGATTGTCATAAAGACTGTAAGATTCATGTCAGCAACCATAGCTTTAGGAGCCTTTCAATAAGAATTTAGTCCCAACTTGGAGCCTGAAACATGCACTGCCAATAAGGGTACGAGTCACCTTGGCCACTAATTTCTTAAGGACTCCACCATGCGGAAAATATTCATGAAGACTCATTAGGTGAACTATGTTGATTCAATGTTAGGGATAGAAAAAATGGGCTCATATCCTCTCTCAATGTTGCATGCTTGAACATAAATTCCAAAACATGAAAGAGTTCCCACCAGCATTTTTCAAAGAGATTATCTGCTTCTTTCAGGTTAACGCTGATTATATGCACTAATTGTTGCTTTTATTCTACAGGTTAACACTCTGTAAATCACTCAAAAAAAAATGTGCTTACCTCAGCAGGGCTCCAAAGGGCCGGATCCTAAGGGCTCCTAAGGCTTCAAGGATTCTGGACAAACTAGGTGCTGAGACATTGATGCATCAATAGTATCATGGCTGAGAGAATGAGCAAAGGATAGGTAGAGAAGGTCAAGCTAAAGGGACAAGAAAGGGGGGGAGGAGGAGGAAAAGGCTCTCAGCAGGTAATTATATCCATGCAATGTCATCAAGGAATAATCCTCTCATTCAAACCATGGTGAGGAACATTAAATCAACTGCACACCTGTCAGGATATCATCTCTGAAACATATATGTCCCCAAATCCGTGTAATTCAGAGTTTATTTGGAGGTTGTAATGTTTAATAGCCTGATGGTTGTTGGGAAGAACTTGCTCCTGAACCTGCACATTGCAGTTTACAGGCTCCTGCATCCTGGCCATTCCCTCTTCTGCTCTCTCCCATTGGGCAAAAGGCATTGAAGTGTGAAAATTCACAGCTCCAGATTCAGGGAGAGTAAATGGCCTGTCCCACATGGGCGTCATTTGCGCGTCACGCAGATGGCGCGCAAAGATTTTGTACATCCCAAAATCCTGGGGCGCCGTGCACGAACGTGCGTCACTGCCTATGTCACCACGCACCATGCGCGAGTAATGCGCACCATGCCACGTAATGTGCACCATGCACGCATCACGAGTGCGGCATGACGCACGCGTTGTGCGTCATGACGCGTAAATGATGTTGCGTGAATTACGCGCAAATGATGCCCAAGTGGGACAGGCCCTTTACTCCTCAGCTGTTATCAGTCAACGTAAACCACCCTACCATAACTAGAGAGCAGTCCTGAGCTACCACCTACCTCATTGGAGACCATTGGACTATCTTTGATTGGACTTTACTGGACTTCATCTTGCACTAAACATTATTCATGATATTTCCTTTATCATGTATCTGTACACTATGGATGGCTCGATTGTAATCATGTATTGTCTTTCCACTGACTGGTTAGCATGCTACGAAAGCTTCCCACTGTATCACAAGTAAACTGAGTAACTCTGTAAACTCAAACACAAACTATACCTTCTTCCCGATGGCAGCAATGAAATAATAATGGAAAGGGTGATGTTGGTCTCTGATGGTGCTGGCTGCCTTTCTGAGACAGCGGCTCCTGTCGATCCCTTCGATGGTGGGGAGGTGAGTTCCCATGATGGAGTGGACACAGCTTTTTGCAATGTTCTTTGCGTTGTGTGCTGGAGTTGGTGAGCAAGGATGTGATGCAAGCACTCAATAAGCTCTCTTGTACCCCTGCAGAAGTCCAAGAGAGTATTTGTCGACATGCTAAATCTCTTCAGACTTTTAAGGAAGCCGAGGCATGATTCTTCATGATTGCACCAATGTGCTGCTTCCAATAAAGATCTGCAGCTGTATGCATGCCCAATAATTTGAAGTTGTAGACTCTCTCTACCACGGTTCCTTTGCTGAAGACGTGTTTGTGGATCTTTGGTTTTCCTCTTCCTAAGTCATCAATAAATACCTTGGTTTGACTGATATTGAGAGCAAGGTAGTTGTTCTGGCACCATTCAGTCAGTCGATCAATCTCCCGCCTGTTCTCTCATTCATCGCTATCTGTAATTCATCCAACAATGGTGGTGACATAAGTGAATTGCATGTAGTTGGAACTGTGATTGGCAGTACAGTTGTGATTACAGAGTGAGTGGAGCAGGGGATGGAGCACGGAGTTTTGAGGAGCTCCTGTGCTGATGGTTATTGAGGAGGAAGTTTTGCTGCCAATTTGTATTGATTGTAGTCTGTTGATGAGGAGGTCAAGGATCCAGTTGCAGAGATATGCAGAGACCCAGTCAGTGAGCATTGTAACCAGTAAGGAGGAGATAATAGTGTTGAATGCCAAGCTGTCGTCTATGAACAACAGCCTATGCTTTTATTGTACAGTGCAGATTGGAGAGCCAGTCGCAACCCCCATTGACCTATTGTACTGGTAGGCAAATTGTAGTTGGTACAGGTTCTTGTTGAGGTAGAAGTTAATATGCGCCCTAACCAACCTCTTGAATCACTTCATCACCACAGTCGTTATTGCCACCGTTCAATAGTCATTGAGACACGTCCCTTTATTCTTCTTGCGCACCAGTATTATTGATTCATTTTTAAATCAGCTGGGAACCTCAAACAGTAATGAGAGATTGAAGATGTCCATAAATACTCAAACCAGTTGGTCTGCACAGGTTTTAATATTACGACCATATATACCAGACAGGTCCAGACAATTTCTGAGGGTTCATCCTCTGGAAGGATCCTCTGGCATTGGCCTCTGAGACTGAGATTGTAATACACTTTGCTGTTGCTTGAGCTGCCCCCTGGTTTTGCCTTGTAGTTAGTGATAGTGTGCAAGCCCTGCCACAGCTGCCGGACGTCTGTCACATCCTCTATTTAGAACAAAAGTTAATGTCATCATTAACTTTTATGCATCTGGATCCAAGGTTGGAGCAATATTTTAGTTTGCTCACTGCTGTATAAGGGAGATAGGGTTTCTAAAAGGGTTGAGTCAATTTCATACTCCTATGCAAAGACAGTATTAGAAACATAGAAAATAGGTGCAGGAGTAGGCCATTCGGCCCTTCAGGCCTGCACCGCCATTCAATATGATCATGGCTGATCATCCAACTCAGTATCCTGTACCTGCCTTCTCTCCATACCCCCTGATCCCTATAGCCACAAGGGCCATATCTAACTCCCTCTTAAATACAGCCAATGAACTGGCCTCAACTACCTTCTGTGGCTGAGAATTCCACAGATTCACCACTCTCTGTGTGAACAATGATTTTATCATCTCAGTCCTAAAATGCTTCCCCCTTATCCTTAACTGTGACCCCTTGTTCTCGACTTCGCCAACATCGGGAACAATCTTCCTGCATCTAACCCCTTAAGAATTTTGTAAGTCTCTATAAGATCCCCCCTCAATCTTCTAAATTCCAGCGAGTACAAGCCGAGTCTATCCAATCTTTCTTCATATAGAAGTCCTGCCATCCCAGGAATCAGTCTGGTGAACCTTCTCTGTACTCCCTCTATGGCAAGAATGTATTTCCTCAGATTAGGAGAAGCTGTGGTGAAGCTGTATATCACTCTACAGATTACCATTATGTGCTATTAACACTCAACATGAAGATGCATTGCAACAGACAGAAGTCATGTGGTGTGGGGCTGTAATTGGCAAGAAGTGGAGGTTGAGGAAGACCAGGCAAAGGGCAAATCGTGGAGGTAGAAGAGTGGAGATGGCACATTTTCTAATGGGCTGTCTGAAAACAACTCACCTGAATATGAACATGAACATCCACATGAAGCTCTGACTCACCTGGAAAGACTGCTGGGGTTCATGGACGGATGGAGCTTTAGGGACAGATGTTGTTTCTAGCAGGCTTATCAATGCCCTAAGTATTTCACATACTTCTTTTGGTTGAGCCATCAAACTTCTCATCAGAGTCACAGTATGTGTTTGGAGGATTACCAGACTTCTGAAAATACAGAGCTACTGGACATGGTGCCTCCTCAATAGACAATGGACAATAGGCGCAGGAGTAGGCCATTCGGCCCTTCGAGCCAACAGGTACATTCAATGTGATCATGGTTGACCGCAGAACCGTGCAATTTCCCTCTAGTAACACTCTATTCCGCATAGAGGAGTTAGTCCTCACCCTCAACAACTTATCTGTTAACTCCTCCCACTTCCTCCAAGTAAAAGGCGTAGCTATGGGCACCCGCATGGGCCCCAGCTATGTCTGCCTCTTCGTAAGGTACGTTGAACAATCCCTGTTCCAAGCGTTCACTGGCCCTATTCGCAAACTCTATCTCCGTTACATTGATGACTGCATCGGTGCTACCTCCCACACCCATGCAGAACTCATGGACTTCACCACCAATTTTCATCCTGCACTCAAATTTACTTGGACCATCTCCGACACCTCCCTCCCTTTTCTTGATCTCAATAGACAATAGAAAATAGACAACAGACAATAGGTGCAGGATTTGGCCATTCTACGCCGCCTCTGCGTCCAGGATGAAGTGATCCATACTAAAACATCCGAAATGTCCTCATTCTTTAGGGAATTGGGGTTCCCCTCTCCCATCAAAGATGAGGCCCTCACTCGTGCCTCCTTGGTACCCCGCATGCGGCTCTGCCCTTGCTCCCTCTCCTCCTAGTCGCAACAGAGACGGAGTCCCCCTAGTCCTTACCTTCCACCCCATCAGCCATCGTATACAACACATAATCCTCTGAAATTTCTGCCACCTCCAATGGGATCCCACCACTAGCCACATTTTCCTATCTCCACCCCTTTTGCCTTCCGCAGAGACCATTCCCTCAGCAACTCCCTGGTTAACTTACAGTATCCCTTCCCACCTAAACCTCCCCTCCCCATGTACCTTCTACTGCAATCATAGAATATGCAACAGCTGTCGCTATACCTCCTCCCTCGACTCTGCCCAGAGATCCTGACAGTCCTTTCAGGCTAGGCAGAGGTTTACTTGCACCTCATCCAACCTCATCTACTGTATCCGTTGTTCAAGATGTGGGCTCTTATATATCGGCGAGACCAAACGCAAACTGGGCGTTTGTTTCGCGAAACACCTTCGCTCAGCCCGCATAAACCAACCTGACCTCCCGGTTGCTGGACACGTTAATTCTCCGTCTCAGTCCTACACAGATCTGTGCTCGGTCTCCTCCATTGTCTGAGTGAGGCTAAATACAATTTGGAGGAATAGCATTTCATATTTCGCCTGGGCATAAATATGGTCTGAATATTGATTTCTCTCACTTCAGGTAGCCCCAGCATTCCCTCTCTCTCTCTCTCTCTCTCTCTCTCTCTCTCTCTCAATCCCTCCCCATCCAAGATGCACTAGCTTCTCATTTTCACCCTACAAACAGCTTACAATATCATGTTTCCTTTATCATCGTTATATTTTTGCATATTTTTCATTCATTGATCTTTATCTCTCCACATCACTGTCTATAACTCTCATTTCTCTTATTCCTAACCAGTCTGAAGAAGCGTCTTGACCCGAAATATCACCCATTCCTTATCTTCAGAGATGCTGCTTGTCCCACTGAGTTACTCCATCTTTTGTGTCTATCTTCAATTTAAACCAGCATCTGCAGTTCCTTTTTACACATATCAGGATTGAATGCTGGTCAATGAAATTGAGAACCAGTTGTTCGCTGGCTGCACCATTGTGCTGTCCTTGACACATGGTTGCTGACTGGATTACTCCTTGTTGAATCAAGATACAGTGGCTTGCAAAAGTTTTCATACCCCTTGAACTTTTCCACATTTTGTCACGTTACAACCACGAACGTAAATGTATTTTATTGGGATTTTATGTGATAGACCAACACAAAGTGGCGCATAATTGTGAAGTGGAAGGAAAATGATACATGGTTTTCAAATTTTTTTACAAATAAAAAACTGAAAAGTGTGGCGTTTAAAAGTATTCAGCCCCCCTGAGTCAAGTCTTTTGGGGTATGTCTCTTCCAGCTTTGCACATCTAGAGACTGAAATCTTTGCCCATTCTTCTTTGTAAAATAGCACAAACTCAGTCAGATTGGATGGAGAGCGTCTGTGAACAGCAATTTTCAAGTCTTGCCAGAGATTCTCAATTGGATTTAGGTCTGGACTTTGACTGGGCCATTCTAACACATGAATATGCTTTGATCTAAACCATTCCATTGTAGCTCTGGCTGTATGTTTAGGGTCATTGTCCTGCTGGAAGGTGAACCTCCGCCCCAGTCTCAAGTCTTTTGCAAACTCTAGCAGGTGTTCTTCCAAGATGCCCTGTATTTGACTCCATCCATCTTCCTATCAACTCTGACCAGCTTCCCTGTCCCTGCTGAAGAAAAGCATCCCCACAGCATGATGCTGCCACCACCATGTTTCACAGTGGGGATGGTATGTTCAGGGTGATGTGCAGTGTTATTTTTCCACCACACGTAGCGTTTTGCATTTAGGCCAAAAAATTCAATTTTGGTCTCATCAGACCAGAGCACCTTCCTCCACATGTTGCTGTGTCCCCCACATGGCTTGTGGCAAACTGCAAATGGGACTTCTTATGGCTTTGTTTCAACAATGGCTTTCTTCTTGCCACTCTTCCATAAAGGCCCGATTTGTGGAGTGCACGACTAATAGTTGTCCTGTGGACAGATTCTCTCACCTGAGCTGTGGATCTCTGCAGCTCCTCCAGAGTTACCATGGGCCTCTTGACTGCTTCTCTGATCAATGCTCTCCTTGCCCGGCCTGTCAGTTTAGGTGGACGGCCATGTCTTGGTAGGTTTGCAGTTGTGCCATACTCTTTCCATTTTCGGATGATGGATTGAACAGTGCTTTGTGAGATGTTCAAAGCTTGGGATATTTTTTTATAAGCTAACCCTGCTTTAAACTTCTCCACAACTTTATCCCTGACCTGTCTGGTGTGCTCCTTGGGCTTCATGATGCTGTTCATTTTTTTATTTGTAAAAAAAATTTGAAAACCATGTATCATTTTCCTTCCACTTCACAATTATGCACCACTTTGTGTTGGTCTATCACATAAAATCCCAATAAAATACATTTACGTTTGTGGTTGTAACGTGACAAAATGTGGAAAAGTTCACGGGGTATGAATACTTTTGCAAGCCACTGTATTACTATACCAAATATTTTAAACTTATTAGAGGACTTCGGATCATTTTCAGGATATACAATAAATTGGAATAAAAGTGAAATCATGTCAATAAAACTGAAAGACTCTACACATCTTTTACAGTTTCCTTTCAAAATAGCTATGGAAAAATGTAAATATTTGGGTATCGAAATTACTAGATATCAAGACATGTTTGACGCAAATTATAACCCTTTACTTAAGAAACTATATAACGATTAAATTTTGGAAAACGCCACCGATGTCCTTAATAGGCCGAATAAATGCCATAAAAATGATTTTTCTACCACAAATCTTATACCTGTTCCAATCTATTCCAATATACTTACCCAAAAAGTTAAAAAAAAAACTGGACTTAGATATCACAAATTTTATTTGGGATTATAAATCCCACAGAATACAAAGAGCTCATCTGAATAAACCCAAAGTAGTAGGAGGATTAGCACTCCCCAACTTTATGTATTACTACTGGTCTGTAAATATTAGAAATGTGATCCAATTGCTGGATAACTCTCCCCAGCAACCGGATTGGACTATTATGGAGAAAGAGGACTGCTCTCCTTACAATATTGGAGCAATCTTTCTTTCACCAATGATGATGAATAATATAAATTACAACAAAAATCCAATTATACACAGTACAATTAGAATTTGGAAACAAATAAAACACAATTTAAAATTAAGAAATGTATCTCTCTTATCTCCTATCGGTAAAAACCCTTTGTTTAAACCTTCAACTATAGATAAAGCATTTATACAGTGGGAAAGAGCCGGAATTAAAATCTTCGGAGATTTGTATGAAATGGGCAAACTATTATCATTTAAACAATTACAACTAAAATACAATTTGGGAAACAATCAGTATTTTAAATATTTCCAAATTTGTGACTATCTGAAACAATACGCACAAGACTATCACAATATGCCTCCAGACTTACTGAAAGAAGTAATGAATACAAAGGCAGAATCAGCAAACCTGATATCATATATATATAATACTATTCTAAACGCAGAAATACCACAACAGAAGGTATCAGGAGAGACTGGGAAAAAGAGTTAAGTATAAAAATTCCCAAAGAAAGGTGGGAAGAATATTTATTAAATGTGCATAAATGTACAATTAATGTAAGACACACCTTAATACAATTTAAAATCTTACACCGATTATACTACTCAATAACTAAAATAAATAAACTTTTTTCCCACCTATATGTGATAAATGTCAATGTCAAGAACCTGATCTCCCAGTTGCTAAACACTTTAATTCCCCTTCACATTCCCACACTGACCTTTCTGTCCTAGGCTTTCTCCATTGTTAGAGTGAGGTTAAATGCTAATTGGAGGAACATCATCTCAAATTTCACTTGGGCAGCTTATAACCAAGGGGTATGACTATTGATTTCTCTAACTTAAGTAAACCCTACACTTCCTACACTTCCTTCATAATGTGAGGATGCATGCCACCCATCAGATGGTGACCCACATACTTTAATTTCACTCATTTTTTCTACTACCTATGACCTATCAGAGAAACATAGAAACATAGAAAGTAGGTGCAGGAGTAGGCTATTTGGCCCTTCGAGCCAGCACCACCATTCAATATGATCATGGCTGATCATCTAAGCACCCCGTTCCTGCTTTCTCCACAAACTGCAGATGCTGGAATCTTCAGCAAATCACAAAGTGCTGTAGGAACTCAATGGGTCAGGCAGCATTTGCGAAAGGAAGTGGATGGACAAGGTTTCAGGTTAAGGACCATTCTTTTGGGTCATTGATGTCATATATGATCACACAGACACTTCTGGAGGGACAGATTCTTGTGGCAAACAATTCAATATTTTACTTCTAGTTTTTTCTTGGGCTGTTATCAGGACAAGTACATTTATAACTGTTTATTAAATGGTTTTAAAAAAACATGGTGATGGGCAGTCACAATTGCTAATTCAAAAGACATTCAAAAATTTAGATATATAAGAAACATAATGTTGAAGCCTTCGAGCACCATTTCAATTCCTATATAGGAATGTATTTGATAGTCTTTTGTATATTCAATCTAAAATTGTAGGCAGCACCAGCAGAACACTGCCATTAAGATCCCCATTCCATGGTTCCCTGAGAAAGATTAGTTCAACTGTCCCTTGAACTGAAGTACAGTGGCTTGCAAAAGTTTTCATACCCCTTGAACTTTTCCACATTTTGTCATGTTACAACCACAAAGGTAAATGTATTTTATTGGTATTTTATGTGATAGACCAACACAAAGTGGCGCATAATTGTGAAGTGGAAGGAAAATAATACATGGTTTTCAAATGTTTTTACAATAAAAAACTGAAAAGTGTGGCGTGCAAAAGTATTCAGCCCCCTTTACTCTGATACCCCTAAATTAAATCCAGTGCAACCAATTGCCTTCAGAATTCACCTAATTAGTAAATAGAGTCCACTTGTGTGTAATCTAATCTCAGTATAAATACAGCTGTTCTGTGAAGGCCTCAGAGGTTTGTTAGAGAACATTAGTGAACAAACAGCATCATGAAGCCCAAGGAACACACCAGACAAGTCAGGGATAAAGTTGCGGAGATGTTTAAAGCAGGGTTAGGTTATTAAAAAAATATCCCAAGCTTTGAACATCTGGAGGACCTGCAGAGATCCACAGCTCAGGTGGGAGAATCTGTCCACAGGACAACTATTAGTCGTGCACTCCACAAATCGGGCCTTTATGGAAGAGTGGCAAGAAGAAAGCCATTGTTGAAACAAAGCCATAAGAATTCCCATTTGTAGTTTGCCACAAGCCATGTGGGGGACGCAGCAAATATGTGGAGGAAGATGCTCTGGTCTGATGAGACCAAAATTGAAGCTTTTGGCCTAAATGCAAAACGCTATGTGTGGCGGAAAACTAACACTGCACATCACCCTGAACACACCATCCCCACTGTGAAACATGGTGGTGGCAGCATCATGCTGTGGGGATGCTTTTCTTCAGCAGGGACAGGGAAGCTGGTCAGAGTTGATGGGAAGATGGATGGAGCCAAATACAGGGCAATCTTGGAAGAAAACCTGTTAGAGTCTGCAAAAGACTTGAGACTGGGGCGGAGGGTCACCTTCCAGCAGGACAACGACCCTAAACATACAGCCAGAGCTACAATGGAATGGTTTAGATCAAAGCATATTCATGTGTTAGAATGGCCCAGTCAAAGTCCAGACCTAAATCCAATTGAGAATCTTTGGCAAGACTTGAAAATTGCTGTTCACAGATTGGTCTCCATCCAATCTGACCGAGCTTGAGCTATTTTGCAAAGAAGAATGGGCAAAATCTCAGTCTCTAGATGTGCAAAGCTGGTAGAGACATACCCCAAAAGACTTGCAGCTGTAATTGCAGCGAAAGGTGGTTCTACAAAGTATTGACTCAGGGGGGCTGAATTCTTTTGCACGCCACACTTTTCAGTGTTTTATTTGTAATAAAATTTGGAAACCATGTATAATTTTCTTTCCTCTTCACAATTGTGCACCACTTTGTGTTGTTCTATCACATAAAATCCCAATAAAATACATTTACATTTGTGGTTGTAACGTGACAAAATGTGGAAAAGTTCAAGGGGTATGAATACTTTTGCATGCCACTGTATGTTTTTTGATGTACAATAGTACATCATCAACGTATAATGGTGTTTTATTGTTGGAATATTTTGTTTTATATCCATGGATATTCGGATGAGTTCTAAATCTTTCCGCTAGGGGTTCAATTATGAGAGCAAATAACAACGGTGATAGCGAGCGTCCTTGTCTATTACCCCTTGACAATTGAAATTTCATAGATAAATTATTGTTAGTTAATATTCTTCCCATATAGTAATTTAATCCATAGATGAAATTCTCTCCCAGTTGAAATTCTTGCAATACCCTGAGCATATATTCCCATTCGACCTGATCGAATGCTTTCTCTGCATCCAACGATATGATTGATAGTTTTTGATCTTCTGTTTGGTGTGAATGCATTATATTGAGCAGACGTCTCAAATTATTAAATGATTGTCTCTTAGGGATAAGCCCCGTTTGATCCAAATGTATTAATTTACTAACATATTTACTTAGTCTTCTAGCTAATATTTTAGCTAATATTTTTTGATCTGTGTTTAACAACGCAATAGCTCTATATGATCCATGTTCTTCCACATCTTTATCTTTCTTAAGTATTAATGTGATCGTGGATTCTGCTAGTGTTTCAGGTAGTATTTGTTCTTTGAAGGCATAAGTATACATTTTCTGTAGGCGAGGTGTAAATATGTCATAAAAACTTTTATCGAATTCATTACTAAATCCGTCGGGACCTGGTGGTTTTCCATTTTTTAATAAGATTATTGTTTCTTCTATTTCATTATTTGAGATTTGTGCACCCAATTCCTCTTGTTCCTGCAGCTCTAGTTTAGGAAGGTTACAATTATCCAAGAACTCTCTAACTTTGAGGGTGTCCATTATCGTTTTAGATGTATACAGATTCTCATAAAATTGTGCAAATCTTTTAGTAATATCACTCGACAAGGTCAATACCTCCCCTTTGTCTGATTTAATCTTTGAAATTGTGTGATCCTTTTCTCATTTTTTTAACTGACGTGCCAGAAGTTTATGGGGCTTATCTCCAAATTCAAAATGTTCCTGTCTTGGAATTTGTAATAATCTTATGACTTTCTCTGATAATAATTTATTTACTTTAAATTTCAGTATTATTATTCTATTAAGTTTATCCGTAGTGGGGTCTTTAGCGTTTTCTATGTCCAGTTGTCTAATTTGTTCTTCTAACTGTCTTTGTTCATTCTTATTTTACTTCGGAGTCACGTGAGTGACTACGTGAAGAACCCGCCTCACACTGGCAAAGGCATGACGTCAACGCTGACGGCGGAAGGAGGAGCTGCAGTAAGGAGCAGCTCCTCGCAGCGGTCGGAACGGCCCCGCAGGTAAGTGCAGCAAAGTAGGGATGTTTTAGCGGACGCTGGGTAGGTCCAGCAGTAATAGTTATGTTAAATCAAGTCAGAGTCAAGTTAAGTGCTGGATAGCACAGATTATGAAGTAAAAGAAAATTCGCGGGTAAAGTGCTTCCTGGGGTGAAAAATAAATATACGGAAAGCTAGTGCGGAGCCGGTTCCGATACCGGTGGCCGCAGATATACCCGTTAGCGAATTAGTTTCCAAAAATGATAACCACGGAGAGAAATGCTCCCGAAAATGAAAAAAAAAAAAAAAAAAAATCTGAGAGGCCCGTGGTTTTGATGACTCTGATATTGCAAGTCCTCCAGATAATTAAACTATGTGGAACTAATTATGGAGCATATGGAGAAAGTTCTCCAAATTATTATGAGACTAGGGTCATAGTACCCAGAAGGTTCCTAAAAAAGCCCTGAGGGGTTTAATTATTCTGAATATGGCTGTGGGCCTAATTGGGAGTTGGAACTCCGGACCCAGGATTTGGGCCGGAAGAAGTCTCATGGGATGAAATCCCAATTGATTTAGGGCTGCAGAAGGCAGACCCTGTTGATGGTGATTTGCATTTGAAAGCACACCACAAAATAAATAAAAAAGAAAAAGAAAAAAAAAAAAAAAAGGCCAAATGTGCCTGGGATAGCAAAAGAATTTGCTATATATGAAGGAAGTGGTGAGGCTATGGAAGAAAACCTAGCTGCCAACATATATATATGGTATCTCACCAACTTCATGTTTCTGTGATGATTGAAATATTAAAATTGCACAGCACAAGAAATTGTGCCTCATTGGAAGTGCCTACGGTTTATCCGTTGATATGGGCATCCATGACCCCAAATATGAGAGCGTCAAGTAGTGAGGTTCAAAAATCCTCACAAATTATTCTGCTGCTATTATGGCTTTTGCGGAGATGGATAAGAAAAAAAAAAAAAAAGACGCTATTGTGCAATTCTTTCTATGAAATTTTGTATGAGGTAAATGGCTATTTGGCCCATTTTTCACCCAAGGTTTGCATACCTGTGTTGAGCAAGTGGTATTTAAGGTCCTGGTTGTCTGTTTGGAGTAATCTGCCTAAATTATTAAAATTGGATGAAAAGTTAAATATTTTAGCTGCATGAAACCTTTGTCTTTGGACAAAAAGGTATTTTCGCCCAGAAGGGGATTTGATTTTGGAAATAGAGGCAGAAATATGTCAAGGAAGTCTTATTGTACTGCACAGCCAAATACTTACCCGAATTGGGGGGAAAAGGAGACCACCACGCTCATATGGAGAGGAATTAAAAGACTTGTTCTATGCTTAAAGAAACTGCGGATTAATCTCCAGTTAGAGGGAGATTACAAAAATTTTATAAAGACTGGCTTGCTATTACTTTTGATCGGTATATATTACAAGCAGTTTCATTAACCACTATTACTTTTAAAGAAGGGGTTAATCCTCCTGTACAGAATAAACCTGCTTATGTTTTCGTGTTTCTGCAATTGAAAAAGCAGAGATTAATGTCCAAATTGCCCAATTATCTGGAAAAGGGGTAATGGAAAAAAACTTATGAACACGAGCATCAATTTGTTTTAATATTTTTAGAAGGAATAAAGATGGCGGTTGCAGAAGTATTCTGGACCTTACAGATCTAAATAAGTTTGTAGAATACAAACATTTTAAAATGGAGACATTGAATACTGCAAAATATTTAATTCAGCAGGTTGTTATATGGCTAAGATTGATGAAAAGAACGCCTATTATTCTGTACCTATGCATCAGTTTTTTTAGGTGGTACTTAAAATTTAATTGGTTGGGACAATTATGGCAGTTAAGCTTTGCCAAATGGACTGAGTTCAGCTCTTAGACTCTTTACGAAACTATTGAAACCAGTTTAGCCCAATTAAGAGCACAAATGCACATTATTATGGCTTATCTCAATGACATTCTGATCATTAGTGATTATCAAGAGTCAGCTGAGAACTCAGTTTCAGTTACTAAAGCTTTGTGGTAAGCTAGGGTTCTTGATTCATCCAATTAAGTCCCAGCTGCAGCCAGCACAAACAATTAACTTTTGGGGTTTGTAATTAACTCAGTGACTATGTTAATAACTTTACCAACAGATAAAGTCGATGATATTTTGGTAACTTGTAATTATCTCATTCAAACCTTATCCTTCCATCCGAGAAATAGCGAAAACCATTGGTAAACTGGTAGCAGCGTTTCCTGCAGTAGAATTTGGTCCATTACATTATCAAAATCTTCGAAGGGACAAGATACGAGCTCTCAAAGAGAAGGCAGGCCACTTGACAGGCCTATGTAATTAACAAAAGAAGCTGTGTTGGAATTACAATGGTGGGTTAAAAAATGTCCCTCAAGCTGCTAATAAATATCATGATTAAACAGCCTGAAATGGTTTTACAAACAGATGCTAGTGCTCTCGGATGGGGGGCAACAGATTCATCCTCCAATTGTGGAGGTAGATGAAAAAGCTCAAGAAGAAGCGTTTCTTCAAGCTGATGGTATTAACTATTTGGAGTTATTGGGTGCTTTTATGGACTAAAAGCATATTGTTGTGCTAAACAAGGTGTACATGTGTTAATACAGTTAGACAATAATACGGCTGTTGCATATATTTATCACATGGGGGGAGTTAGATCAGTATCATGTGATTGTCTGGTCAATAAATATGGTAATGGTGTATTGATCGCCAAATATGGATTTCAGCAAGCTACATTCCAGGTAAAGACAATGTGGAGGCAGATAAAAAATCAAGGATATTTAAAGATTATACGGAATGGATGCTTAAGCCAGCAATATTTAAAAATATTATACACCAATTTGGGTTACCAGAAATTGACTTGTATGCATCAAGGCTTAATCATCAATTACCTAAATATGTGTCTTGGGAACACGATCCAGATGCAGTAGCAGTAGATGCTGTTTCGTTAAACTGGGGGAAATATGTTCTTTTATGTTTTTCCACCATTTGCTTTGATTCAGAGATGTCTGAAGAAGATAGAACAAGATTTTGCCTCTGGATTGTTGGTAGTTCCAAATTGGCCAACTCAACTTTGGTTCCCAGTAATGCTGAATATGATTAAAGAGCCATATATGTCGATTCCTAACTGTAGTGATATTTTGATTCGTCCAGTAACTAAAGAAATTTATCCATTATATGCATATATGAATTTATTAATCTACAGGTTTTGACCAGACCACTGCAGGAGCTGGGATTATCGGACAAAACGATGGAAATTATAGTCGCATCATGGCGAGATAGCACACAAAAACAATATATGACACATATTAAGTAATGGGAAGAATTTTGCACACAGTCAAATATTTCTTATGATATTGTGAATATTGCAAATGTTTTGGAATTCCTTGCCAATTTGCATTTTGAGCAACATTTAAGTTACAGTGCCATTAACACTGCACGCAGTGCCTTGTCATCCTATTTAGGACTTATGACTGATCAGAAATCAATTGGGTCACATCCATTAATATCTAGATTCATGAAAGGAATCTTTAACATTAATCCACCCAAACCAAGATACACAGAGATTTGGGATGTGAGCATTGTACTTACTCTACTTAGACAATGGACTCCAATTGAAGGATTGACATTGGAAAGATTAACATTGAAATTAATAATGTTAATGTCACTGGTCTCAGCTCAAAGAGTGCAAACTTTACAAATGTTGCGTTTAGACTGTATGCATGTGACTACAGATAATATTGTGTTCTATGTTTACGAGCTGATCAAACAAAGCAGACCACGGAGATCTGGAGCAAAGGTAACCTTTCAAGCTTATCATATTGATCCTACTTTGTGTGTGGTTAGACATTTGAACCAATATATTAAAGTTACTGAGACTCTTCGAGGAAATGAAAAAACGTTAATGGTTACGCACAAAAAACCACACACAAGAGCTTCAGTTTAAACTATCTCAAAGTGGTTGAAACAGGTGTTGCTTTTAGCGGGAGTAGACACTGATGTGTTCAAATCTCACTCCACCAGGGCGGCAGCTACGTCCGCGGCGAAGGGGCGGGACGTACCTCTCGAGCATATTTTAAAAATCGCAGGGTGGAGTAAATAAGAAACTTTTTCAAAGTTCTACAATAAACCTGTTCACACTATGATAAGCTTTGGACACGCGGTGTTGGGATCACTATAATCACCTGCTTTGTTTCCTATTAATTGCTATAATCAGTGGTGTAGTCACTTCTATCTTTTATCGCTTGTAATCATTTCCCTCAGATATAAGGAGGGTTATTATATGGTCTTTAAACCATTAAAAAAGTTAATTGTGAAATGATCTAACATTAGTCTGGTTTCTCATGTATGTGTTTACTTAGCCGGACTGTCGTACGGATTAATTCTACGACATAAAAAACACAGAAAGCTTTAAAATCTTCACGTAGTCACTCACGTGACTCCGAAGTAAAATAGTAAGATTAAACGAGAACTTACCAGTTCGAAGTTTGATCGTTATTTTATGAGGAGTTACGATGAGGGATTACGTGCCCTCCACTCCCACCCTCATAAAATAAATGATCAAATGGTAGTTCTAAGTCTTTTATGAGCCTTACTATGTTACTCCGGCTTTTGGTGTTCTGTGTTTTTCATGCCGCTGCTTTGAAGTATGCCGTTGCCAGCGTGAGGCGGGTTCTTCACGTAATCCCTCATCGTAACTCCTCATAAAATAACGATCAAACTTCGAACTGGTAAGTTCTCGTTTAATCTTATTATTTTCCTTATTTTGATTATTGTGAAATTCAGGGACATTTCTGATGTGGAAGAGGTCATGAGGAAGAGATGTAAAGGTGGATGGAAAAGAAATGGAACAGATGATGGGAGTGATGATGGAAAAGATAGAAAAGCTGACGCTAAATATAACTGCTTGTAATCAGAATGTTATTGAGTCTGTGAAGGATTTGATTGGCACTACTAATAAACAAATTGACGATGTGAGATATGAACTATCGGAGTGAATAGATAAAGGTGAAGAAGACACCATGAAGAGGTTCGGCACTGTGCTGGACACTGTCTCAACCTTTACATCTTTCAGTTCAGTTACCGAAAGCTTTAATTCTTCAAATTCTTTGTCCTTGGCCAAATCTCTGTATATATTGTAGCCATGTCATAAAGCACCTTTTCTTCAGAAGCCACTTCAAAAATAAGTTCTTCAGGCTTCGTCTGGCTTCCCCAGGAGTGTTTTGTAACTAGTCTCTGAGTGCTCTTTAAGCCTCCGTTAAATTCACAGTGCTTACTGATGACATCATCAGTGCGACGTCCAGAGGCTCCGGTAAGTTTTTAAAATCCGTCCCGACCAGTAGAATTTAACACGATAAATCACAAATTTTAGGGAGTGGAGCTATGTGCAGCGTCTGTTATTGGAACATGATGCCACCGGAAGTCGATCCTTTCAAAGATGCTGGCTTTAAACGGTGCAGTGGCAATTTATGTGTTACCAGTCACTCACAAATTTGAAGCCCCAGCTGAAGCCACAAGTTAATGACATGCACACAACCATCGTGTAAATGGATATTAATTGGGTGTGTTGCCTGCATTGAAAGTGGCACGCCTGGATCAATGCTGCATTGTGGTTTTTTGCACATATTTTCATCATCCTCTCCACTTTAGTTCTTGACATTTTTTAGATCATGTTAAATCGGATCTTTTATCAATGTAATATCATCCTTAGCTTCATCTCAACTTACTTCCTAACATATAACATTGATTGCATGATATAAACGTAATTTACCTGTGGTTTAAAGATTCGTTGTGCGATACATGAGGGAAATGGTAAGATGCCACAATTGTTGTTCAGGGATACATTGAAATACTTCACTGTCTTGCAGAGCTGCTGCCTCACAACCACATATCACCTTGTGATCTCATGAGTTTTCACTGAGTGCCTCCTCCATTGCCAGAATTACGAGGAATAGTATACAGTATTCTGCTTGGTTAGTCTACAACCCAATGGTATGAATATTGAATTCTCCTAGTTTGGGTAACTAAATTACAAACACCTCCCCCCACCTTCCCCTCTCCCCACCTTTCCCACCCCCCCCCCCCCCCCCCATCTTCCCTGTGGCCCACCTGGTCGCGCACCCATCTCTCCCTCTCGCCTTCACCCATCTCATAAGTATTTCTATTATTTCAGATGTTTTTTTAAGAACCACTGCACAAGGCATAACTCTCAGGAGATAAATAATTTAACAATGCACATGGTTTCCAAAGATGACATTAGTTAGTATCCGTTGGCTCAAATCTGATATAATATTACTAGGAAAACAATAGCTATTGCAGAGAGGAAATAAAAACACATTAGTTTAAACATCTACTGTCCTTTCTATAACTGACAAATTATCTTGTTTCTTTTGTCAGAAGATGAGGCATGGGGCAGCAACAAAACCAACTTAATATGGGTAATATCTCGAGCTGTTGCCTTAGTAACCCTTTCAACTGTTAAAAAAAACTAATCTGGTGTCAAGGCACTAGCCTAATTTATGATGTCATGATAGCTGGCACACTGTGACACCAGTGTACTTTGGCACAGGTTCAAATCAAAATCTCTAGTACAAACAAGAGACTTACCCTGAATCTTGATTAGTTTCTAGATTTCATGGAGAATGGTTAATCCCTATATTGTAGATAAAGTCAATTAACAGTTCAAAACGTTGGATAAAATCATTTTTGCCAATAATCACTGAAAAAGATCATGCTGATATAATCAATGTGAAAAAAGATCAGCAAAGGTAAACAAAAACAATCCTCATTGTTCTTTCTTACAATAGCCACAAAATTGGAGATAGACACAAAAAGCTGTAGCAACTCAGACTCGGTCTGAAGGGTCTTGACCCAAAACATCACCCATTCCTTCTCTCCAGAGATGCTGCCTGTCCCGCTGAGTTACTCCAGCATTTTGTGTCTATCTTTGGTTTAAACCACCATCTCCAGTCCCTTCGAGCTGCAAAATTGGATCAGGTAACTGGTTGTTTCAGAGGGAAATTGGACCAGACACTTCTGGGTACAATCCATTTTACTGCACTTGCTGTTTTCCATTCTGCAGGTGAATATCTTATAATGCTCGGCATCATGCAAGGCAAGGTTTTTGATGTGAACTGCTTCTCAAAAATGTCACTCAGTGATCATTGTGAAAGAGTCTATCTATGTGTCACACTGCAGGACATACAACAATTGCAAAATCTGGGCTTCTTGCCTGCGCCTCCTTTAATAACAATTTAGTTCTTCAAATATTATTTTGTTGGTTACCAGGCTAAAACACTTCCTTTCATTGCCACAGCACCATGGAAACCACATCAGATTACCACTGATTATATAATCTTATTTACATGAAAATTTTGTTTTTAATTGCAATGAAAATTCACAGGTGTACAGGAACATAGAATTTACAGTTAAATAACAAAATGAGGTTGGCATGTATTCTACAGTCAGTAGATCTACATTGCTGGATAACCTCAAAAGCAAGGAACGAGGAAAAAATGGGAGAGCAGAGAAAATAAATGGGATGAACACAATTCACCAGAGAGGTGCCACAGAGTAACCATAGCCAGACTCCAGCAAATAAATATGCACTGATGATTGAAGAGAAATGCAATCCATGAAGCCACCAGAAGCTATATGAAATCTCTCCTAGCTGTAGAAACAAAGGGTGTGGGGGAGGATTTGAATCAGTTGCATCTTATCTTGATTTGGCTGAGATTTGCTTGTATCTGGAAAAGATCGAGTGTGCATATGCTCTGGCAGAAGTAGAAGCATAAAATGCTGAAACATCCAAGAGGTCAGGCATCATCTACCGAAAGAGTAACAGTCAAGGTTTCAGGTCTGAAAACCCTATATCAGAAACCAGCAATCAAAATTATGGGTCTGACAGAGGAGCTCTGAACTAAAATGTTGACTATTTCCCGTTCCAGAAATACTGCCTGACTGCTGAGATTTTCTGTTTTAATTTCAATTTTCAGAATCAGATTTTTGTTTTAAATTTTGATATCTAGCCAAATAGAGATACTGAAGACCAACATTGTGATCTATATGTATTTTGAAGTCTGGTCCAGTGGTTGTGATTCAGTTGATAGCTCTGTTGTCTCTACATCTAAATCTTATAGAACATAGAACAGAACTGTACAGGAACTGTCCCCTCAGCCCATAATGACCATGCCGACCGTGATGGCCATTTAAACTAACCACACCGGCCTCCACATGGTCTATAACCCTCCATTCACTGCCTGTTTATGTGCTTGTCTAAATAACTCTTAAATGTAACTAGTGTATCTGCTTCTACTCACCCACCAAATGTGCCTTGCAAATTTCCTTTAAATTTCCCACCTCTCACTTTAAAGCTTTGCTCTTAGTCTGACACTTCCACCCTGAGAAAGAGACTCTGACCATCTCTCCTATCTATGCCTCTCATAATATTGTATACTTCTGTCAGATCATCCTTCAGACTCGAATGAATGAATGAATGAATGAATGAATGAATGAATGAATGAATGAGTGAATACTATCTAATGCAGAGAACGCCCAGAGAAAACAATCTAAATTTCTCCAACCTCTTCTTACAGCTAATACTTTCTAACCCAGGCAACATCTTATTGAAGATAGACACAAAGTGTTTGAATCTCGACCCAATACATCATCCATCCTTTTGCTCCAGAGATGCTGCCTGATCCATTGAGTTGCTCCAGCACTTTGCGTCTACCTTTGGTATAAACCAGCATCTGCAGTTCTTTGTTTCTACAATAAAGCGTCTTTGGCACCCTCTCCAAAGCCTCCGCATTCTTCCTAAAATGTAGCAACTAGAATAGTAAGATTAAACGAGAACTTACCAGTTTGAAGTTTGATCTTTATTTTATGAGGAGTCGAGTTGAGGGACTACGTGAATAGAAGCCCGTACAGCCGTTGGTGCGTCAATCTTCAAAGCAGCAGAATGAATTCACAGCTAACAATGACCGAAGTATAACGGTAAGATGATAAAACTAGAACTACCAGATGAGATCTATGAGGGTGGGAGCGGAGGGCACGTAGTCCCTCAACTCGACTCCTCATAAAATAAAGATCAAACTTCAAACTGGTAAGTTCTCGTTTAATCTTACTATTTTACTTCGGAGTCACGTGAGTGACTACGTGAAGACTTCAAAGCACTGTGAATTCACGCCGCAGACTCAAATCCGACGTTCACACTGCCTGGATTGACTCAAAAGTCGTTAACAATCAATCATGCATCAGTAGTACATTTGTTAAATGAAATAACAGTTTATTTACAAACAAATCATAACAAACCCCTCTAACTCAGGGGAAAAATGTAACAGTACTGACACCAGAATCAGCAAACACCCCGAGCCTTGAAATCGGCTTGTGACAAAACCTCTGAAAAGTTAGCTCACTGGACCATCCTGTGGCCGCGAGGACCTTGAAATAGTTTGCACCGACACCTTACTGTGTGGTTTTTTGTGACTAATAAACAAAGCCAACTCTATTCCTCTCAGAGGTTTAGTAATCTCAATGTAAAGAGATAAATGTGAGACTATACAGAAGCGATCATCTGCGGGGTATGCTGACATCATCTTACATCCTGTCATGCCTCTTTTATTATGTTTAAGCAAATCATAGACATAAAATATAATGGCATCAGCCGACACATGCATTCTATCTAGCCGTAGCTTTTGCAATGTTTGTACACGTTGGGCTGAAACCAACACCAGAAGCATGACCACCTTCATAGTTAATTTGGCTATAGATAGGCTTGTAACCGGAGCCCACTGGCGAAGAAGCATAAAAACCTCACTCACATTGCAAATACCGGCATACCTGAGTTTAGGAGGATTAGAATTGAAAACTCCCTTCATGAATCGTGAACTAACGGATGTGTCCCTACTGTATGCAATTCTGCATTCATAGGTAAATAAGAAGACAGAGCACTTCTGGCTGAATTAATTGCACTGTAACTTAATTTTTTGGTCAAAATAAAGAGTTGACAAACTCCAATACATCCGTGATCCCTGCCGTGTGATATACAATATCCTGCTGTAGGCAGAATTGCTCCCACTTCCTTATATAGGTGATATATTGCTGCTGTGTACTATCCCTGCAGGCCGACGTGAGAACATCCACCGTCCGATGAGACAGTCCTCTCCCCAGGTATGGCCTCCTTAAAATCTGCAAATTAACAGATCAATACGATCCTATAAAGGATGTTGATCCCCAGTGACTGGATTTACCAGTAGATTTTTATTCTTGGGCATAAGCATGTAAGGCTCCCTAGCCATTTGTAATACAACGGGAAACCATGCTCGTGTAGGCCAATTTGGCACTACCAATACCCCTGAAGCGGTGTCCTCCTTGATCTTTTGCAAACATCTGCTGATGAGACAGAATGAAGGAAATACATACACAAACATTCCTCCCCCAATGCAGCGAAAATGCATCCACTGCTACTGCCCCATGATCTGGTTACCATGAAACATATCTAGGTAACTGATGATTTAATCGAGATGCAAACAAGTCAATATCTGGCAATGCATACTGATCAATCATTTGGTTAAACACATCCTGATTTAACATCCATTCAATGTTGTCATTAACTGACGTGACCTCTTCCTGGCAAATAAAGTGCTGAAAGCCAGATATTTTGGTCAATACACCAGCTCCAAATCTGGTTAGCCAGTCTATCACAAGACTGTGACTTAACTCCACCCATGTGGTTTACATATGCCACTGCTGTGGTGTTGTGAATCTGAGCTGCACATGCAGATCCCTCCTTGTAGAACAATAAGCTTTGAGCCCATACCAGGTGCCCAACAACTCTAAATAATCAATTCCTCTTAATTGAGGAAGCGATGTCTCATCCACATTCCATCTGCCTCCACAACTAGAAGACATATCTGTTGCACCCCAACCCAGTGCACTCACATCAGTCTGTAATATCAGTGACGGTGATTCCACGAAACCTTCCTTAAATTTTTTGAAAACATGTACTATCCACCATTGTATGTCAGCAATCGCCCCAGCTGACAACTGCATAGGCCTATCAAAAATAGCCCCTTTGTATTCTCAGTGCCTGTTCCTTTGATGGTTGTAATTGTTGATAATGCAGAGGACAATACTGCACAGCTGGAAAGGCTGCAACAACTTCCCAATAAAACTGGCTACTTGTCTAATCAAAGGCCGTTGTTCTCCAACGAGATTAGCACAGTCCTCAATTAACTGATTCAATTTATCCCTGGGTAAAGTTACCAACATGTGATTGGAATTAATGGTAAATCCCAGATAATCAATAATTTGGACTGGTGATAATTTAGATTTACCTGGGTGAATAACAAATCCCATTTGTTCAAAAGTGATTTTAACAACTGAAACTGATGATTGAGTTTCAGCATGAGTCTTTCCAACAATCAGAAATCATCTAAATAGGCCATTACCACATGCCCCTGAGCTCTAAGCAATGCTAACACAGGTTTTACCAATTTAGTAAATAATCTAGGAGCTGAAGTTAATCCATTCGGCAATGTCCTGAATTGCCACAGCTCAGTCATCCAAATAAATTTCAAATATCTTCTATCATCACCATGAATTAGACACTGCGTAATACGCATTCTTTAAATCAATGGTTGCCATATAATACCCTTTGGACACTAGATGTTTGCCCGTGGTAAAGTTCTCCATTTTGAAATGCCTATAACAAACAAATTTGTTCAAATTCGATAAATCCAGAATAATTCTACATCCCCCAGTCTTTTTTAGATCTGGGAAATATACTTGACAGAAATTGTTGACTTTGATAGACAGAAGGCTCAATTACCCCTTCTTATGTAACGACTGAATCTCTGCTTGAATAAGCACATTTTCCTCATCTGAAAAATAAGTTTACGACTAGGAAAATGTTGATTAGGTAGACTGCCATAGTAAAATCCAATTTTTCACCCCTTCAATACACTAAGTATGAACAAATCTGATGTCAACTGCTGCCATTGTTTGAGAACAATTTTAACCTTCCCCAATTTGAACAGGAACATCAGTTAATTCATCGTCTGTCAAATGTTATATTCCTTACCAGCATCTTTCCTTGTGGCCTTGTTGTCCTCGACTTCTTGTAGAGAACATTTTTTGCCTTGCTTCCAGCTGGCTTAATGAGGGCCATGGTTATAACAACCTCATAACAGTCTTTGACCCTTTTTGCAAGGTTACCACCAAACAACAGATTTCGTGGTGGTACACTGGTCGGTTTGCACAATTCGCCAAATTCGGGTTAGCACTGGCCTAATAGCGGCCCTCCCGACATTATTAATTTCAAAATGCATTACAAAGGAGTCCCAGTTCATCCTGGTGTGCTTCAACCATATCATTTGTATCAATAACTTTAACCACAGCTGTAATACCTGCTTACAACAGTTTAAGCACTTTTTTAAAACTTCATCTCCTGGGCCCTAGCAGGCAAACCCATCTATGCAAATTTGGTGATTAACCACCGGTACCTTCAGGAGATCACAATTAACAGGAGCTTTATAGTTTTTTGCTACTTCATCCATAGCTAGCTCCTGTAACTGGTGGGAGAGCATATACTGAATGGCTTCGGCCAATTCTACATCAATCGCTTTTCCTGCCTCTCTACACTCAGCAAACTTCCCAGCAATGTTCGGAATTACCTCCAACCGAACACCTTGCTCTCCCCCAGCATAGAAACAGTGTCAGCAAACGGCCCTGATAGAACATCCTCCTCACAGGCAGGATAGTTCTGCAGCCCTGAAACAGGTGCTGCTAGCACAAGCTCTCCATCAGCCTGGCTTGGGCACCACTCCTCCTCACGGAGCTGGAACATCCTCCTCACAGGCAGGATAGTTCTGCAGCCCTGAAACAGGTGCTGCTAGCACAAGCTCTCCATCAGCCTGGCTTGGGCACCACTCCTCCTCACGGAGCTGGTCCCTGTCGAGCATTCTTTTGTAATAGAATCTCGACGTGGGAGAGCCGTGAGCAAACGGACTCTCCTATGGAGGGTATAACCTCCAGGCCCGACTCATCTACGGGCCACAGAGACTTGCCAGTGGCCTTCCGCCCTACTGTGCAAGCCTCCACTGCCCCCCCGGCAGTGGGTCCGCAACCACTGGCTGTGTAGCCAGCACCGGACCAGGTGTACCAGACGGGCCTCCATCCTCAACACTCTCCTGGTCACTCTCCTTTCTACCCCCGGAGCGCCTCGCCGACACCTTCTTCACTTTCTGCAACATATCTACTCCCAACCGTCGCAGAAAATGACCTGTGGTAAAGTATTTCAACAAACCTTACCTCCGTTTAAACCTGTTAACGAAAACTGCAGATGCTCGAGAATGGAGGGTGAAGTCTGAAGAAGGGTCTCGACCCGAAACGTCGCCCATCTCCTTCGCTCCTTAGATGCTGCTGCACCCGCTGAATTCTCCAGCTTTTCGTGTAACCTGTTTAAACTTACCGCTCGGAGGAGCGCTGCTGCTCCAACCGTTCCCGACTGCACCAGCGTCTGACGTCATGACGCACTAACGGCTGTACGGGCTTCTATTCACGTAGTCACTCACGTGACTCCGAAGTAAAATTGCACACAATACTCCAAATGTGGGCTAACTAAAGCTTTATACAGCTGCAACATAACTTCCTACCTTTTATATTCAAACCTTTTTGATATTAGGGCATCCCAAAGCAAGGCATATTCAATGGCCTATTGAAAAGTAGTGACTGTTATTACATAGGGGAAAACCACAGCTGGCTTGGTCACAACTACATCTCAAAAAGAACAATCAAAAATCAAACATATTATCCAATTACTATACACAGGGCTTTTCTAGATGTAAGATGGTGTTGCATTTTCATAAGTTATAAGTATAGAGCAAGTCACTTGTTCCATTATTACCTGCACCCACTGCACTAGTGCAAGTCCGCAGGTAATCTAGTCCAGGTTTTGGTCTGGAGATTTTCAGAGGCTTGCTGTGGTAAATTTGTGTACCTACCAATAAAAGTAAAACGTACCAATTTTCATGATTCTCAGAACTTTTCACCTATGAAAAGATTGTTCCACGGGTTGATTTAGTTTAGTTTAGTTTAGTTTAGTTTAGAGGTACAGCACAGAAACAGGCCCTTCGGCTCACCGAGTTCACGCCGCCCAGTGATCCCCATACACTGGCACTATCCTACACACTAGGGACAATATACAATTTCTGTTTACCGAAGTCAATTAACCTACAAACCTGTATGTCTGTGGAGTGTTGGAGGAAACCGGAGCACCCGGGGAAAACCCATGCTATCATGGGAATAACATACAAACTAAGACAAAATATAGAGACATCACCCATTGTCAGGGTCAAACCCGGATCTCTGGCGCTGTAAAAAAAAACTCTAGCACTGGAACATTAACTCTTGTTAATGTTCCAGTGATATTGTTACTGGAAGAGCTGGTTCTACTTGGGTATACTCAAGTGGCAATTATCATTGCAGTTTCAAACAGACCTCTGTATGTGCAGACACAAAATGCTGGAGTAACTCATTGGGTCAGGCAGCATCTCTTATAAGGAATGAGTGATGTTTTGAGTCGAGACCCTTCTTCAGACTGTATTCTTAGCAATGTTACAAAATGTTGAGATTTTAGAAATCAAGTCTGCAATTTATCCCATCAGATAAAGCATAAAAAGAAGTTTAATTTGACACCTAATTCACTTTGATATCTTCAGTATTAAAAAAGGTATGGCCATTTTCATACTCGGAAATTAGCATCTTATTCCCTATTGCTTTTCCATTGACTGAACACAAAAGCTGTGATTGAGGACAGTCAAAAGTCCATAACTTTCTTAAAAATTAAGAGAATTGAAATACATTTTCAGTTATTATAGATTGAAGTATTCTGAAACAAATATGAAACGATCTTACTTCGATGACCTGAAATTAAAGCATATAATTAGTTAGTTACCCAATTGTAGCTAATTACAAAATTCAATTACTAGATCTAAACATCTATCCATTTCTTAAGAAAAGATGAACATTTTTAAATAGCCTTAGTGTCCAAATAACATTCACACAAGAATTCACAATATAACATGATTTTTAAATCTCATTGTCATTCATTTATAGGCCAAATGGAAGGAAATGTTTAATTCCCGTAAATTAATGGCCATTTAAATCATCTTGCGAGTGGGACATTCTGGAACGCAATCGATTGGAACGTTGTGGTTGTGGTGAATTTAAACCCCATATCGGCAGGAAAAATACTGCCGGTTCGTGTGGGGAATAAATCACCTTCTCGCAACGTGAAATTTTGATTAAAAGTATCCTAAGAAGCACTTTTTAATGAAAAAATAAACTGTGTACCTTGCCTTGTCCCCTACGCGAGGTCCGTCCCGTTGTCGGCGTTAAATTAGCAAGCGCAGTTTGAAAATCACTTCAGAGAACGGCAGTCGAAGCGATTTTTCTTCATCAACTAAATAGCCTGTTCAAGATTGATTTGAATAGGCTTCCGAAATACCACATTTTAAACCCGCCCCCCTCTCAAAGGCGCCAAAGTCGCGCACACGGGCAGTGAAGAACTGCAGTGTCGCCGAAGGTAAGTATTGTAACATACCTAGTATTCTGTGTTGTGCACATTGGCTTTGTGCACGTAATCAGTCCTGGCCTCAGAGGCAAAGATAATAGTAAGATTAAACGAGAACTTACCAGTTTGAAGTTTGATCTTTATTTTATGAGGAGTAACGATGAGGGATTACGTGAAGATCCCCGCCTGGCGCTGGAACGGCATACTTCAAAGCAGCGGCATGAAAAACACAGAACATAATAGCCGGAGTAAGATAGTAAGGCTTCTCATAGATTTAGAACTACCAGATGATCATTTATTTTATGAGGGTGGGGAGTGGAGGGCACGTAATCCCTCATCGTTACTCCTCATAAAATAAAGATCAAACTTCAAACTGGTAAGTTCTTGTTTAATCTTACTATTTTACTTTGGAGTCACGTGAGTGACTACGTGAAGATTTTGAAGCTTTCTGTGTTTTTCATGTCGTAGAATTTATTCCATACGACAGTCCGGCTCATTCAACACAGTGACGAGCGAATAACACATTTTTCCCCAAACATTGCCTCAAGTTATGTGATAAATTATTTCACATTATAAAGAATAAAAGTAATGCCCTTTCCATTGAAAGGCAAGTTTATCACAAAATATCAATTGATATATATATTTTGATGGTATGACAAAGCAACAATTATAGAGAACCCAACACTCCGTGTCCAAACCTGACACCATGACTGGTTCCTTTTTACTTTAACATTAATTTGCTCGAGCGGCTCATCCCGTGCCATTCCTGTGAATGTATCTACCTCATTAACAGAGTGATTTTCCACCTTTCAGTGTCTAGTTCCACTGAGTGTATCCAATTTCTAACCATCTAGAATACATTCCTCTAGAACCATCAGTTTTTACTGAACCTAATGTGGTTTTTGTGTGTAATAAGTAGTGCTGTCTCATTACCACAGAGACTCTTACCTACTTCAACATATTTCATCAATGTTCACACACACACACACACACACACACACACACACACACACACACACACATACACACACACACACACACAACTTAAAGCCGACAGGATATGCTTATAGGTTTACCTTGGTTTCAGCTCCTCTTGGTGTGCTTTGTTTGGTAAATTCATAAATATATATGATAATGCAATCTGTATCCACATGCAATTATAACGTAACATTTGCAATGTTTGCACTCTTATATTGATACTAAAGTCATCAGCATTATTATTTTCAATGTTAACTTTTTTGAATCATTGATAGAGTTAGAGTCGATTGCCTAAGGCAATTCAGGATTATTTATCTCCCGACTTATATATTACAATTTTGGACAGATTATATATATATATATATATATATATATATATATATATATATATATATATATATATATACACATATATATATATATATATATATATTTATATTAATATCCACATATATATCCCTTTCCATATCGGGATATTATGAATGCACCTGATAACTTCTTGGTTAGTATATTGTCCGTTAATAGGACGGTAACACTCTGAGCCCTATTATTGGCTCTATCAATTAGATACTCAGAAAAATGCAATCCACAGGGAACTCACATATATCTAATATGATAAAATAACTTTACTGTATACACAGACTTCCAATTTCTTATAACAAAATATTGTTTTTTAGACTTATTTCTGCAAATTGCAGGTATAACACTTCTTTTATACATAATTATTTTATTGTTATGTTGTTATATTAGTTAAACATTCATAGACTTCTTTGACCATCAGCTGTTGTAATGGTCTGGTCAACCTGCAGATAGTCAAATTCATATTTTCATGTCATGGATGCCTTTGTACAACAATAAATTACTGCAGGGTTACACAAAACTGGAGAACCCAGCGGGTGCAGCAGCATCCAAAGAGCGAAAGGAGACAGGCAACGCCTCGGGTCGAGACCCTTCCTCAGACTTCAATAAATTACTGCAACTATGAATCATCACAAGTGGTTTAACATCACTCAATATTTATGAAACAATGAAGGATCCGTATTAGGCCACCAAAATGCCTCTGGCAGTGTCCTGCTACATTTTCATCAGACACTGCCCTATCAAACAAAATGAGGAACACAAAAGAACATCTTTTCCTCATGTAATTGAGAGAAAAGCATCCACCTTTCCTGTTCTTGGTTTACCCACAAGAAACATTTGAAGATCGGTGATTTAATCTGTATGCAACCAGATTAATCGTAAGTAATCCATATTAATGACAATGTGTTTTCCTCCCAAATTTGTTGTCTCCGATACCATTGTCTCTTCCTTAGAGATAAACAGCTGGACTAAACTTTTAGAATATGCCACATCTGTTTACTCAGATAATCCCATGATTGTTATTTGACTTATCTTGTGTGTTTTAACATATGCCACAGCCGTAGTATTGTTCACCTTGATATGACATGGACACTTCCATAATAAACAATCGATATTTAATCCATAACTCCTTATACTTCAATAATTAATACAAATGTTTGGAAAATGTCTTAGGACAATCCATTTATGCTCACCTGGTATTATTGTCCGCAGTCCCAACAAGAGACGTATCAATTATTCTTATAAGAATAGATAATATTCTTATCTTTACCCAAACATTCACAGAAGCTGTACATCATCTGTAACACTTGCTTCAGTTTGCAACAGCTGTTAAGCTTATAGTTGAAGCAGCTTGTGAACCTTTTTTACATTACTTTAATAATGATAACGTATCATTTGATATTTGCATAAGCCTCTCACAAAGGCATACATTTTCTTATAAGCTTCTGTATTCCTTCTTTTGGAGCTTTATTTACTCTTTACCTAATCTCATGGAGGGACAAAGTATGTCAACAATAATGAGACATATTTGTATCATGGAACAATTTTCCCCTCTTATGGTGCTGAATTACTTCTAAATTCAGAATAGTAATTTATGAATATTTTATTAATGCCTAAGCATACGCTTTATGTAATGGGTCAGGTCCTTGCTTTCCACCAGGTTTGTAATTGCAGCACTAATTTGCAGCCGACTCTTATAACCTTCCAATTTAAATGTAATCAAGATAACCCATGACCATGACCTCATTAGTGCAAGTGCTGATCTTTTATCAGCATAATTGTTCCTCCAGTATTCTGTTTAACAGCCTTGGACTGGTTTAATCCTTTGGACAATGTTTTTACTTGCACAGCTTGACCCATTTTAATTAATTTCAAGCACCTGTAATATTGATTAACAATTTGTTAATAGCAACTGTATTTCCATGTTCTAGATGTTTCCATTTTAATAAATGTTCTTACACTGTATATAAGTGTATATAAAATGATGTTTTGTATGGTTTATACCATCAAATCTTTACACTGAGGTAATTTTATAATATATATGTACGTACCCCTTCTTTATTGGAGTTACTTTTGAGTGCAAACCTAAAATCAATTTTTAAGGTTTTCTTATACAGGTGAACCAATCCTTTCTTAGTTATATTAAATTAATGATCATAATACACCTGTAATCCCCCACAATTGGAGATTTCATGAACTTATTTTGTAACAAGATGTTTGCACCTCTTCAAAGTACTTCAAGCCTTCTTTTCCCAATTATATGGGTTTGGATAAGGCTATGTTGGATTATACCACTTCTGCCTTTGTTTTGATCCATTATCAAATCTTTCATTGGATCATAGTTTTTCCCCCAAGTTTAAAGATCTTTGCCTTTGTTTTGATCCATTATCAAATCTTTCATTGGATCATAGCTTTTCCCCCCAAAGTTTAAAGATCAGTAGTTTGTTCTTTTGTAATCAATATCTTTGATTCATCATAAGGCAGGTTTATTCCATAATAATCAGGAGTTTAACATAACCTGATTTATATTGATCTGCGAATCTAGAGTGCAGATTTGGTAAATTATATATATTTCTTCCCATTGAGCTCCACAAACTGATGGCAATTTATTTTATTTTAAAAGTATTAGTTATTTGCACAACGTTTTATTTTATTTTATTTTTCTTTTTGAATAGTAATGCCATGCACCAGTTTGAAATACTTTGAAATTGTATTTCTTTATATCTCATAATTTGAGACATAGATATCATAAACAGATTCACCGTTGATATCTTTATAAAACATAAAAGTTTTATCATATTCTGCTGTTTTAATCATTACAGCTTTGGTGAGTTTTTAGTTTCCATGTTTACTTTTCATGGCCTCACTCATCATTAGTTCTGCTGTTTTAACCATAACAGCTTTTAGTGAGAGACCAACTAATTTTTGTTTCCATGGTAATTTTCCATGGCCTCACTTTTTATTCAGGTGTTGTGCATACACCTGTGTGTACATATATATATATATATATATATATTTTTTTTTTTGGTGCTGTGGTGCGTACTTCATGACCAGCCACCACTATCAGTGCATTTTTAGGGTCAGTTTTTCCATTTTATTTTTCACTGCCCTTGTTTCTCCTGAGTTCTTTCCCCTCAAGGAGACTACCCTCAGAAATATCTGAGGTAGATATTCCCACCATATTTCATCATATTTTTCCTTTTTATATGTGAAACCCCCTTAGGGTAGGTTAGGGAATATTTCCATTATTTTCCGTCTGAAGGCCTTTATTAACTTTTTTTAATTATGGCCTTTCTGACTTATTTAAAATTTCCCTCCCCCCCCCCCCCCCCAAAAGTTTGTGGAGCATCTAAAACTCCCTAACGTATTTTTAACGGTCACCAGTATCGAACCGGCTCCGTAATTAATCTCCCGTCCCGATCGCTGGGTATTCCCCCGGGACGTTCTTTTTTAAACTCCGTTGTATTATACAGAGTATTTTTGTTCTATTTTACTCTTTTATTTTATTTTTGTTTTTTAATTCATTTCAAATCCTGGTTCAATACACCAGGCACGGAGTTTTCCAGACCGTAAAAGTTTTTCAACTGCACTTACCTGCCGGTTCCGTACCTACCGCTGTCGACGAGCTAGCCTCTGCAACTCTTCCTTCTGCCGTCAGCGTCGACGTAATGCCGCTCCAGCGCCAGGCGGGGTTCTTCACGTAGTCACTCACGTGACTCCGAAGTAACATTCTAGTTAAAGCTGCTAAACTATATGCCTCATCCTTGCTCATGGGAAATTAAAAACCTAAGTAGCCTAGAAATGTAATTGAATTATTGCCAGAATAAAGAAAGAAATCATACTTTGGTGAGTTCCTACTAACCACACAAGCAAACAATGACAATTTTAAGTCTGAGATGGTTTTTAAATTCAGCCCTCATGAATCGGCACTAACTTCGAGGTTTCAAGATTTATTGTCACATGTTAATTATGCTTTTTCTCACTAGAGATGTTGTCTGACCAGCTGAATATATGAATTATATTCTGCCTTTGTTTCAGTTACGTCCTATTTTGTTTCTGGTTTAAAAAATACAGACATGCATAAAGTAATAAATATATGGTAACATTACCACACATGTATAGTTCAGTCTTTCAACAAACATCTAAACCCAGCCATTTTAGTGACCAGTCGTGTGCAAGTTTGCAGTTTTGTTGAATTATTCATTAGTTAATTGCTCTCTTCAGATGCATTATTTAAATTGCGCTTAGCTACATGAGGTATGAAAATAAGTATTATTGCAGTCTTGTAAAATCCTATCTAATTCATTCCTAGCACACAATTTTAACTCAGCCTGTGACCTGGGAATGAAGTAAGTAACCACCCTCAAAATTAGAGCAATGCATTCAGTGCATGCAGCCTCAATACTTCTATTTGTTCCAAAGCATTGATCTCCACGTGAATCATTAAATAATCCAAATTAACATCCAGGATATAGATTGATCCCCAAATACGATTCCAGGATATTAATACGTCCACTGCGTAAAGTAACAGTACAAGCGGTTATTAAACTGATTACTGCAGATTACCTAATAAAATAAATAGAAGCCACAAGTCCAGGCATACTTGAAGGTAGATTACAAGAGATCCAAAGTGCTGGTATCCTAGCATGTAGAACATCTGCCAATCCTGTGTCATGCCCTCACACCCACTTTACTTGTAACTTACAACTTCAGGAGAGTTCAGTAAGGTCTTCAGATAGAGTTTAACCTTGATAAATGTGAGGTGATCTAACTTGTGAGTACTCGTGTGTATGAGGAACAGAGAGACTTTAGTGAGCAAGTCTAAAGTTTCTTGAAGGCAGATAATGTAGCTAAGAAGACATAAGGAATATTGGCCTGCATTAATCAGGGCACTGAATACTGGAGCGCAGAGGTTATGCTCCTACTTTATAAAACACCAATCAGACCGCTTCCAAAATACTGCATGCATTTCCCGTCACCACATGGTGAGAAGGATGTAGAAGTGCTGGAGAGAGTGCAGGGGAGATTCCCCAGAATGCCATCTGGGATGGAGCATTCAACATGAGGAGAGAGTAGAAAGGCTAGCTCTGAGTTGTGTGGATGAGAATAAGAGGAGAGATGATAAATATATATTAAATTATGAGATATATAGACAGCAAGAATCTTTTCTCCTTATCAAAGGTGAATAAAGCCAGAGGATATGGATTTAAGGAGAGGAGGGAACCTGAGAATGGTGAGTATACATAATATTCTGCTGGAGAAAGTGGTGAAAGCAGAGCGGGTATGCCAGAGAGGACTCTCTTAAACTTCTACAGTGGAGAGTATATTGACCGGCTGCATCATGGCCTGGTTCAGCAACTTGAATGGAGTGAAGGAGACTGCGAAAATTTGTGAATACTTCCCAGTCCATTACGGGTTCTGACTTTCCCATCATCGAAGGGATTTAGCGGAGTCGCTGCCTCAAAAAGGCAGCCAACATCATCAGGGACCCACACCACCCTGGCCGCACACTCATTTCATCCCTGCCATCGGGAAGACGGTTCAGGAGACTGAAAACTGTAACATCCAGGTTCACTGTAACTGTTTCTTCCCTATCAGGCTATTTTACTTCGGATTCACGTGAGTGACTACGTGAAGAAGGCCGTCAGCCCACATGTGCGTCATTTCATCAAATGCATGGCACCACGACTGGCTGGTAGGCGCGTCGCTCCTCCAGCGGTAAGTTTAAAAGACCCGCAGGTAAGTTGTTGGACTTATTCTGAGGTCGTATGTTCATTCAAACCTTGTTTGCAGAATCGCTTCAAGCTTTGAACGGGAAAATGGACAAGAAAGTGAAGGCAGACGGGCCGCGGGGAGACCCACTACAGAAATCCGTGAGACCGCGGGTAGCGGGCGGCCGTCAACTTCACCATCAAAGTCGCTGATGAGAATTCCAGCAACTTCAGACTTGGTGACTCTGCAGAGCACCGTGGCTACCCCAAAAAGGGGAAAAGCCAAACAAAAGTCTGTGATGCCTATAGACTCGGATGAATAGTACCTCCCACTACGGATAGCGTCGCTGGATGCCTGTCCCGGATGGATCAACTCATGGAGAGGATGCTCCACCATGACATACTCCTCGGATCGGAGTCATACCAGAGCGGGTCTCCGAGAGAGCCCGCGGAAGCACCTCGGTCAGGGCTGCATGATGTCTCCCTCTCTGAGGAGGGAAGCATCCGAAGCCAGTTTTGGGCTGGTTCAGAGTTCAAAATTTGCAATGCCATCGCAAGTTGGGGTGCCGCTCGAGGCAGAATTGGCATCCAACATCAACTACTTGGCTTCACATCAGCTCCGAGATGGTAGATACAACCATGAGGCACCACACGCCTAGCAACTGTGTGTCTTTAAGTGTGCCGGCTCTAAACAGCTCAATATGGAACCACATCGGGGGAGGCATCAGGAACCAGGAGGTAAAACTCCAGAAAATTCTGAGCCTGCTGGCTTCAGACATCACAGCCTTCGCCAGATCAGTGGACGGAGTCCCTTTCTCGGATGACCAACAAGATGTGCTCGCACTATTATGCAACGCGCACTTTGAGATAAATTGTTACCACAAGAATGCCATCCGCCCCACCCTGAATCCGAAGTTTGCAGGGTTGTGTAAAGCCAGTAATGTGCAGCCACCAAACTACCTGTTTGGAGAAGATCTACCCAAACAGGTCAAAGATCTGGATGACGAGGCAAAGGTCGTGGGGCTAATCCGGGCTCCGTCAACAAGCAGAGCTTCGGCCTTCTGGCGGCAACACCCCTGTGCCTCTACCAGCAGCAATCGTTTTCCCGAAGCTGCTACCAGTATGAAGATCGAACATTATGGACAACAGTCTTTTTTAGGGCATGGCCAAGGCTGGCCCTCCTCCAAAATGTGCACCTCGCACGCTCCAGCAACTCTACCCTCCAAACCTCGGGGGCAGAGATACACACCACAAAGCCACCAGTAACCATGAAGGTAGGTGGATCTGGTTCTTTTTAGAACATGCAGGGTGTGCATCACTCACTAGTTGGGGAGAATTTACGTTGGTTTGTGAATTAACATCGGATTCATTTATACTGCACAACTACGTCAATTCCAAATTAAAATTCTAGTCTGGCTCAGTTTCCACCCTCACGACATACACCCGGTCCATTTTTGCATCCAAGAGTTTTGGATATTCAAGCCAAATTCAGTAATGA